>OZ023262.1:123822364-125022364 GCA_964006375.1 Tillus elongatus
CACCACAAGTACTCAATAATATAATTAATAATTTCTATTGCACTCAACTAAATCACAAAATGATAGCCAATATTAAAAATTATAAGCCACATACAGTTGAGTTCAGGATTAAGCACAAGCTGCCCTATGCTAAACTGAAATTATTTCAAAACTAATATTGTAGAATTATATATCCTCTGATAAATCTAACTTGGTTAGTGAAACGATCATCAGGTCAGGTCAGATTTGGGTTCTCCAAGTATCAGTCCTCATCGCAGGTTCCAATCTTCACTTAGTAATATTGTAATAATAATAGCGATAATAAACATACCATATTGTCTTGTAAGAAAACATGATTATCTTCTTGTTTAATGTACCATGTTGATATAAAATTCTGTCTTGCACATCTAATTACCATTTGATAAATAAATACACGTTTTTAAACCAAACCTTTTTCCCTGTTAGACGAAGGAATATATATAATTTAACTAGAAATGAGTACATTTACACAGAATACGTTAAGCTAGAGCTAAATCGAATATGTGAACTATATAATTAACTAAGTATACAAACAATGGTAAAGCTATTATTAGATAAGCTGGAACATTGTAATTAATTTAACCTTACCTTTGAGAGTCTCGGTGTTTCAGGGGCAAGAACGTGTGCCTCTGAACCAAAGGGTACTGGGTTCGATCCCAGGGTTCTCCTTTCACTTTTTCAGTACAAACTGTAACGTTAACATCAACCGAGGTTCTGGCATTGTATTTAAGGAAGTTTAATGTCTGCAAGTTCCGCCCTTCGGAGGGGGCATAAACCCGTGGGTCCCGTATCCAGGCGATGTCGGGTACGTTAAATATCCCTATCCTCCTTACAGAAAGACAGGGGTTCGGCAAAATTTCGAGGATAGTGAGATGAAACTGCTCCCTGGCGTCGGTGATTGGCCATAGTCGCGGAAATAGGCCGACGTTAAATAAACAAAAAAAAACACACACACAACCTTACCTTTCTACATATTGTAAAATATCTCTGTGTGGTAATACAGTTTGTTGAGTTTGAGTAAGTTTGAGTTTGAGTGTGTACCTCTGAATCGAAGAGTACTAGGTACAATTCCCACGGTTCCTTTCGCTTTTTTAACACGTATTCTAAAATTAAAATCAACCAAGGTTGTGACATTGTATTTGAGAAAGCTAAATATCTGTATGGTCCGCCTTTCGGTGGAGGCGTAAAGCGGTCGATCCTTGTCCATGCGAAGTTGGGCAAGTTAAACATAACTACCTTCCTTACAGAAAGGCAGGGGTTCGGCCAAATTCCCAGGATAGTGAGGTGAAACTGGTAATATATATATATATATATATATATATATATATATATATATATATATATATATATATATATATATATATATATATATATATATATATATATATATATATATATATATATATATATATATATATATATATATATATATATATATATATATATATATAAACTGAACCTGTCTCTGGATATGGGATCTAGGAGGTTTAGATCTTATTTGAAGGCATATTTTCAAAATCAAGAGTCGCGACCTCCCCCATTAGCCTTTTTTTTAATTGGCTGAAAATTACGGATCACCAAACCACAAACTCTATAGCTGAAACTACTGCCAAAGCATCAGAGAAAGGGTATATTTGAAATACATGTTTTGCGAACATTTTAGTGAAATAAAAGACATTGATGGGTGCAGGAGAAACCGGGGGTTTTGTAAAACACACTTCCTACGACGTTTCATCTACTTAGCTCGCATTCGTTTCACGAATTTTGTCTAAATATGACCACTTTTGTCGTTTTAGATCGCGACTTTCACTCTTTAGGAAGAAAAACTCTAAAATTTACTAAGCAATTTTCATGGAGTTTCTTAACCAGATTACGCCAAAAAAACGTAAGGTTTGGCTGTAAGATCCAATATAAATCTATTGGGTCCTACAATAAAATTATGAACATACACACATAAAAAGGTTGGTTTTGTGCAATTCTCTAACTTAGAGACCTAGATACAAATTTGTTTGCCGTAGCTTTGTCATTTTTAAGGATATTACAATTTTCCCAAACTTCTCCAAGCCACTTACAGAAAGGAGGTGCCCGCCAAAATTCATTAAAATTGGCTTATTATTTTTTGAGTTATCGGTGTGATATATATATATATATATATATATATATATATATATATATATATATATATATATATATATATATATATATGTATATATATATATATATATATATATATATATATATATATATATATATATATATATATATATATATATTATATTTGAAACTAACACTGAACCCATCGAGGGGTTCTAGTTGGAGCTTATTTGAAGATTTTTTTAATACAAGAGTCGCGATCTCCTCACTAGTAAATGTTTTCTGCAAATCAGCAAACATTCGCGAAGCCCCTTTGGGTGCTGTTTTTCAACGACGTGCAGTGTATTTTTCCAATTACACCTATATTATCGGTAGCTTCATTTTTTTGATTTAATTTAGTTTCGATTGAGAGTGAAACGAATTCACAGTTTCGCAGAACACAGTGCCAACCTCTATTTCAATTTGTTACGGCTGATTCTGTGTATCAAGTGCAACGAAATTTATATGTAAGTAATACGTTTCCACTCCTAAACCTGTCAAAAAGTATGTTTGCAGGTTTGATTGCGGCTCTGAAAATTAACACCCTTTCATTATTAGATGCAATCCAGCGTGCGCTATAAACAAATCCTTAAAACGAATCCGTCCATCAGTCAATTAACTTTTGACATCTAATACCATACAGTCGTTCCCTATAATCAGTTCTGCTGAGGTTGTGAGCTCCACGCAAATTACACTACTAGCTGCTTCTAAGAATTTTCCAAGTTTAGCTACACCACGTCTTGTGCAATTGTGTTAGGGTAGGGTGAAAGCACCACTGATTGGCTCCTTAAGAGGTTTTCCGCGTTCAGGTACTTGGTAATTTATAAGTATTAAGTGTTTGAGACTAAAGCCCATTTTAAACATTACTTAATTTATTGTGAACATAATATGATTAAAGTTTTATGAAAATGAACCCTGTGATGACATGAAAAATAATAAAAGAAGTCTGGACGCAGCAAGTCCGTTATGGTGTAGCGAATGTTCATAAAAATATTTGTATTGAATTATATCTTTTTTAAACGAAAGGCATCAAAATTGGTTAACAGTATATCCTATATAGTAGAAACAATCTACTATTTTTCATTCAAATAACTTTATTTAACATTTATCAAAAATTAACTGAAAATAAGTATTCTCGAAAAAAAATGATGCGATTTTACTGTCCAACGAACCTCATAAAGCAATTCATACACCTGCCAAAATATATTTATTCAAAGAAAGCTTTTTTAGAAAAATAAAAAGAATCGTGAAAATTTACAAACAATTTCTTTCACGATCGATTGGAAATGCTTGGTTAGGAGTTTTACAAGAAAGAATCTCTATGGACTTTGTTCTTCTAGACCATTTGTATGTCTCCCACTGACACCTCGACATCATGCTGCTCGGCTTGAGCGCTGTAGCGTCAGATTAAATTGGGAAGGTGACTGGAACAGTGTTGTCTTCTCTGACGAGTTATGATTCTATCTTAGGGTCCAAGAGTAAGACGATTGCGTGAAGAACGCAGAAATTTTATATCTCCTGTGGAATGACATACGAGACTTACACGGGGGTTGATGGTATGGGGTGCCATAACATACAGCAGCAGGTCACTTCTAGTTTTTATTGAACAGGAATTTGAATACAAATGATTACATCCGAAACGTACTGCAGCCTGTTGTACTGCCATACCTACGAGGGTTAACTCAACCTCTCTTTCAACAACACAACGCACGTCGTCGTACAGCGAGGGCAATTAAAAGGTTCTTACAGAAAAATAACACGACCCTTATGGCCTTCTCGCTCCCTAGACTTGTTTTCAAGTGAACAAGTGAGGGCAATGATTGTCAAACTACTGTGTAATTCACTGTATATAACAGAATCTGTTGTATATTACAGACAGAGGTTAAGTTTTCTTGACGCAAAAAGGTCAACAAATAACAGAAAAATTACTTTGAACATTTTATAGTTTTTCTTCCTAAAACGTCAAAGTCGCGATTTGAAACGTCAAAATTAGCAATTTTTAGACGGAGAATCGAAACACATGCGGGCTATGTAGAATAAATGTCATAATATATGTTTTCCACAAAGCCTTAAGTTACCGCTTCAACCATCATTGTCCTTCATTTTACTCAAATGTTTGCAGAAAATTAATTTCAAATTGACCCCTCTTCTGATGCTTTGGTAGTAGTTTCAGTTATAGACTATGTGATTTAATAGTCTGTAACCTCTTGCGAAGTTTTGTAGAAAAAATTCGTTATTGAAAAGACCGAACCTAGAGTTTTAAAAATAATTCTTCAAAGGAGCGCGAACTAGGTCCCCCGGGGTTAATTTCAGTTTTTAGATGTTTACATATATACAGGCTGGCTCATTTTTACTGTAAAGACCGCACTTAGAGTTTTAAAAATCTTTCTTCAAAGGAGCGCGAACTAGGTCCCCCGGGGTTGATTTCAGTTTTTAAATGTTCACATATATACAGGCTGGCTCATTTTCACTGTAAAGCTCAAATATCCATTATTGTACACGGGAAAATATTATTGAAGTTATTTATGGGGTGTTTTGAGCTACAATTATAGAATTATGTTGACAATCACAGGCTGGCTCATAATTCGTTGGTGATACAAGTTTTCTTAGTATTATTGTATTTTCCATCCAATTTTAATGCATGCTTTTAAGGAGAAAAATTTATATCCTCCATCGTTTTCAGGTTATTTCAATTGTTTTACAGCTTTTTAAATTTTGGCACATAAAAAATGTGATAGGGCGTTTTTACCAATGGAAATGTAGTTCCATGAAAATGATGCATTAAGGGAGGTTTTCAATTATGTTATTCGTAAAAAAACAAGATGCCATATACAGGACACTCTCAAATTACTTGGCCAATCTTTATGAAAAAAATGGCGAAATTTCATGAAACAGATTGTTTACAAATCTCCATGTAAACTTTTTTTTTAATTTCTGACAAAAACCTTTCTGTGAATAATTGTATCTTGGCTGGTGTAGTTTTTGTTTAAATTACGTGGATAGGTTAGTTGGCTAGGAAAGTCAGACTAGTTTTTTTGGGAAAATTTTTAATTTATCTTCGGAACATTTTTGTACTTTTTCAAACCAAAAGTTTGTTTGATGAAATGCGTTACATTGTTTCTACTATAAAGATTACACCATCTACTAAATTTCATGTTTTCCCAACAAAAAAAAACATATTTAACAGTAAAAAAAATTCCATGAAAATTTGCTACCATATATTGTATAATATATACATATACAAAAGTTTTACGAAGTCGGCACCGCCGCCTATGTGCAGTTTATTGATTGATCACTTAACGAGAGACTTAGACAAACGAAGCGGGATAATGATGATAACATGATTCGGTTAGAAGAAATTTGCGATAAATAAGCAGTGAAATTTTGTTTCTTTCAACCACCCACAATCGTATAGGCTGAATACTTGCAAAAAAATTAAAACAGTTGTAGTCGTCAAACGTTTAGAATGTTGCATCCTCTGACTTGGTTAGTGAAACGATCGTCAGGTTTTTAAATGTGTTGTTTTGATTTGGAATCTCCAAGTGTACCTATTGGTTTCCTATACTTGACTGCAACACCAAGCGGGCACAGGATGCACGGAAGTGGACTCTGCTTTATACGATTTTCTCAATATAACTGAATTACCTGAAGATGTAACTGATATAAGATTATATTCGGATGGGTGTCCCGGTCAAAATAAAAACAACCCTTTCGTTCACAGGCTGATGACCTGGTTACATAGAAAGACTCAACCGAGAGTGAAGACTATTACAATGTTCTTCTCGCCCAAAGGCCATTCATACATGCTGGCAGAGTTTACTGTAGAATCGAAAAGTTGTTCAGATTTCACCTTGAGTCTCCTAAAAAATAATACGATATCTAGTAAAAGTTTAGACGCAGCAAGTGCGCTTCATAAAAATGTTTTTAATAACAAATATGCCTTTTTTAAAGAAAGCAGGCATGAAATTTGGTTATTATTATAACCTATATAGTAGAAACAATGTACCATATGTCATCAAAATGGCTTCATTGTTTGAAAATGTACAAAAATTTTCCAAAAATGAACTTAAAATATTCCCGAAAAAACTAGTTCCTGGTCAACGAACGTTAGGTTAATAGCAAATTGAGATATTGAAATTTGAAACGTTAGTAAAAATTCGCTACCATAACGCACTTGCTGCGTCCAGTAAAAATTTACATCGGTTGCAGAAAAGAACAAGCACTTGTAAAGCCACGTGAAAAGTCTATGGCTGTATTAAGTATGCAACGGTTTCACTAAGTTAGGACAATAACAAACAATCAGATGTGCTATGCAAATTAAATTAAGTCTTAGAAGTTTTCTACTCATCCTAATTGAATTTGTGATACAAAAACTTGCTAAAAAATTCATCGGAATTACACAATCGAATCAGATAACGGTAAAATGAAATAAGACTAAAAAAATTAAAAAAAAGTGAAGTCACTAATTGAGATTGGCACGGGTGTTATAGAAGTCCATTTTTAAATCAATACTGCTTCCTTTACCTCTCGGCCATTCTCGACATGACAGATGTATCTACTAACAGGTATATACTCTAGCATATTACTTTTCTAACATCTTGATTATTTACACTATACAATTTTTGTTTAAAATTTATATTTTTTTCATATTTTAACGAAGTGAAGGAAAATGACGACTGAGACATAGATCTAGGAGCTTGTTAGTCATTTCGAGCGGTATTTTTAACTCATAAAGCCATAATGCCAACTAATTTACGACTACCAGAATTATCAATTTTGACATTTCAACTTTTCTTAATCAGAGGCTTGTAATTTCCTTCGCTTTTAATCTAGAGATCATAATTTTGGTACAAAGCGCCCCAAATTTAGTTACCATAGCTTTTTAATTGTCGGAGATATGAAATTTTTTTGAAAGGAAACCCAAAATTTTCCCGGAAAACCTTATCCGATTTTCCTAGCTAATTAACTTATCCAAGCCATTTACAAAAGGAAGGCAGTCATCTAATGTGATCAAAATCGGCCCTTTTTTTTGAGTTATCGTTGTGATACATACCTACATATACATATATATAAATATATATATATATATATATATATATATATATATATATATATATATATATATATATATATATATATATATATTTATATATATATATATATGTATATATATATATATATATATATATATATATATATATATATATATATATATATAAACATATAAAAATTGAAACTGACCCCGGTTTTAGGGGTCATAATTTGCGGTCATTTGCAGAAATCATTTCAAAATTCAAAAGTCGGGATCTCCTCATTAGTCTTTTTTTTAAGAATTATTATAGAAGCCAAAGCTTGTGTTAAAAAATATTTAATTGAAGATTCAGAAGAGTATATATTTTTTAATTTTGAAAATAAAGGAATAATAAAAATTATATTAATTTCTAAACCTATCCATATTCCTAATCAGGAATATGAGGATATAGAGATTAAAGATCCTATTATTAGGGAAATAAAACATATTAATTTATAAAATTTAATTAAAAAGAAAAGGAATAAAACCTTTATATATGAGGTATGAAACCACTAGCTTTATTAGCTTATCTTTTTAAATATTATATTTTTGTATATGATGTACAACTGTTTTTGATACTTGAGGAAATAGTTTAATTCCATTAGATGTAACAAGAGGATAAAATACATAATCTATTCTATGAAAATAGTCCTTTTCTTCAGGTATCTTCAGTAATTCAGTAAAAAGCTGGAAAGCTAAATTTTTAGGAAAATATTGGAAACTGCTTCACATATAACATGTTTCGAACGTTTTGAAAGAGATAGAAGGAAATGACGGAGCAAAACGTCTTATATTTAAGAACGTAACTCAAAAAAAGTTGTAAAACCTGAATGATTTTACCAAAGTGACGAGCCGCAGGCAGGATTTTTGACTCTGTTGCAGAGGGATAATGGTTTCAGTAATGTATATTACCCACATTCACCACTTGGTCACAAACCAAAAGTGAAAAAAAATAATAAAATTCTATAGAAATTGCTGACATGAGTAGGTGCAGCAGAATGGTCAAGAGACCCAAAACTAAAATGATTGGTTTTAGTTTTCAAATATATATATATATATATATATATATATATATATATATATATATATATATATATATATATATATATATATATATATATATATATATATATATTGGTTAAACACGGTTTTGAAGGTCGAAACAATGTACAGGGTACATGTAAAAAGTATAAAACAAGGAAGACAAGGTAATTAGATTGTGATCAGAATAAAAAATCAAACATGTTTTTTTTTCGCTACGATTTTATTATTGGTTGCTTTATTATAATACATGATAATAATTCATTGAGTAAGTAGAAAACAATGACTTTTTGTCTTATCTGTTAATTCAAAAGGCTTAAGTCCCTTCCAGATAAGCATTGTTTCCAACGGGTTTTGAAACATTTTTTAGTGAATTTTAGTATTAAAAATTCGCTAATGAGGAGATCGCAACATTTGAATTGCCAGGAGATTTACTCAAATAAGCTCCAACAAGGCCCCCGGAAATCAATCTCTGGGTTAGCTTCAGTTTTATCCGTTTTCATATACACAGGGTGACGCATTTCTAGGGTAAAGCTCAATATATTCGTTATTATACAGGATAAGAGAAAAAATTGTATGAATTATTGCACTTTGCATTTTCCATAGAATTATGATGCGTATTTGTAATAAAACATAGTGCTCTAAATTGAATCGTAACTTTCACATAGTGTGAGGTGTGATAATTTACTCTTCTCAGAAAGATTATCCCATGAAATGAATCTAGGGTCCACGACTTGACCACAAAAAAATATTTGTATTCCTGTACCCATAAACTTCTAAAACAGTATATTACTCGATTTTTAATAGTAAAGTGTCTGTTTTTCCAATCAATCCACGATTTGTTCCCTTTTTTTCTGATGTAATCTTACGCACAAATAATCAGGTTGTGAATTTGATGCCGATTGCTTAATTACAAAACAATTTAATATTGCACCTCTACATGATCAATCTCTACTTGAATTTAATGGAAAATACGAAGTTGACCTTGAAACTCATCGACAAGATCAAATCGAAGAACACTATAAGATAGCCAGGAAATAATCCTTGTCTGCGGGTGCTAACTGTATATCAAATTTGAAGACGATTTCTCAATTCGTTCGAAACTTATTGCGTCTAATAACAGACAGACGTACAGGCCGGCAAACCGACCGACAGATGGAGATACAAAAATTGTTCGTTCCAGAATCAAGTTTTCTATCTGTTTTTATGCTTCTTGCGACATTTAACCAAAAAAAATTCTAAATTTCTGTCACTGATATTGCACACCCACACATTCTACCCCTAATTTTATTTCAGCACAGAATACCAGATGTTTCGCGAAATTGAATGTTTTCTAATAAGCAAACCCTAAAACGTTATACTACTCGAGTTTTAACGAAAAAATATCAATTTTCATCAAATCATCAAAGCGATTTTACCGAAAAAACATCCGAACCGTTCGTTTGTCGGGTGCTAACTGTATATGTACCAAATTTAATGACGATATGGCAGTTCATTCTAAAATTATCCGTAAAACTTGAGTAATATAACGTTTCAGAAGTTTGTAGGTACAGGAATACGAGGATTTTCTTTGTGGTCAAGTCATGGACCCTAAATTCATTTCATGAGAATGTCTTTCTGGGGAGAGTAAATTATCACATATATGTGGAAGTTATGATTCAATTTGCAGCACTATTAAGTTTGGTACACAAAACGTAAAATCTAATTAATTTGATACAGTTATCTATTTTTTCATAATATATGAGTAATAAGTTGTTTTTACAAATGTCGAATGAAACTTGAAAGTGCTAGACTCAATAAGGTTTTTATTTGATGGGTATTTTTCCGCTTATATTTTTCTTTACTTGCACTGGTTCAAATTTCCAAGAAAGGTTGCAAATTTTGCGTAAAAAGTATTTGAACCAAAAGCTTTTTGTGAATAATTATATCTTGGCAGGGGGGTACACATCTAGAAGAGGTTCGTTGCCTAGGGAAGTCGGACCAGCTTTTTTCCATGGTAGGTTAAGAAAACGATTACAATTTCTCTTTGCCAATTTTAATTACAGTTGTCGTGTATAATTTGAATTTAGTGTATTCTTTTAGGAAATTTTGTGTAAATGATATTTAGTCGAAAAGCATTTTGTGTATGATTGTATCTTAGCAGTTGGGTAAATAGCTCGAAGAGGTTAGTTGGTTAGAAAAGCCGGAACAGTTTTTTTCAGGAAGTGGCCATTAGAAAACGACGATCTTTCGCGTTTTGCAAAATTTTATTATAACGTACAAAATGTACTTTGAAAGATTTTTTCATATATCTTATAATAAATAATCTTCTACGTATCCAATAAAACCCATCCAATGAATATATTTAGAGGTTCATTTATATACCCCATTAAAAGCTTATACCACTGAGTTTCCTCGATATATTCCCATGTACAACAATTTTTCAAAAATAAGACGCTCATATTTTGATCTTAAAAATCCCAAAAAGAGGGCCCTGACCAAAGATTTTTTCAAACTTGTAATTGAATTCAGGTTTTAAAGGGTAAAAAGATTATCATGAAATATTACCTACAACACAATCTACTTAGTATGTTCATTTTATTTTTGTGTCTACTTTATCGCAACGAGCATCTGAAAATATAAATCATTCCAGAAGTAACTTGACGCCAGAGAAATTAATTCAAAGAGTTATTGCGCTTAGCAACTTACCTGATGTGCACACAACTGCTTAATTCATAAAGCAATCTATTTATCATTGGTAAATTTAAATTAAACAAAGTAATAAATTACTAAGAGTTAATTAAGATCTCTGGCACAATCTAGATATGTTACTGCAAAAAAATGCAAACTGCAGTTGATATAGTGTATTGCTGAAACAACTATTAAATAGAACAGCGGTTGCAATTTTAAATGCCATCGCTAAATTATGAGATTACGCATCTGTTGATTTATATCTCATTTCGAAATTGTTTTTATTAAAATGTCTTCATATTATGTCTTAAGCAAGATGATATATTCAGTGCAGTTTTTTCACTTTTAGAAACGATGCAAATTATACAAATTTCCAGACCTGCGTAAAGTAAGAAACACAGACAATATTACTTTTTATTCGCCTTCTAAGTACTGTTGATTGATGAAAGTAAACTTTTAGTAAATTTTTATTTAAAAAAAAATTCACTAATAGAGTGAAAGCCTCGGTGGTTCGGTGGTAAGAACGTGTGCCTCTGAACCGAAGGGTTGTGGGTTCGATCCCAAGGTACTCCTTTCACTTTTTAAGTACATACTGTTCAATTAACATCAAACGAGGTTGTGGCATTGTATTTGAGCAAGTCTGCACGTTCTGCCCTTTGGAGGGGGCGTAAAGTCGTCGGTCCCGCGTCCATGCGATGTTGGGCACGTTAAAGATCCCTACCCTCCTTACAGAAAGACAGGAGTTCGGCAAAATTTCCAGGACAGTGAGGTGAAACTGCTCCCTGGCGTCGGTGATCGGCCATAGTCGCGGAAATAGGCCGATGTTAAAGAAATAAAAAACACACTAATAGAGTGGTATCGATGGTGAGACTTTGCAAAAAATGTTCAAATTCAATTTCTGTGGAGTTTGAGTGTGGACTTTCTCGTGCTCAAAGTTGGATCTGCAGCAATTTGTCCTAAAACTTCAATCTCAGTAGTCTCATTTCTAACCGGAAATTCACGTTCAGGATCCCGTTTTTTGTTGGCTACTGAACCATTTTGTCTGAACTTTGCAACTAACTCCAAAATGTATTTTCTGTTAGCATGTCTGTTCGGATGTCGTTCATTAAACAAATTTGCGGTCGGTTGGCACAGTCATCGTTTTTGAAAAAAGGAGTAATTATTTCAACTCTTTCTCCTACAGAATACACAATTGTGAAATTAATTTTCGGTAGTACTATCAAGTATCAAACCGACCGATAAACTGAAATAATAAACCACATTTTTCTCATTCCGATAAGAAATGTTCTGATAGTCAATTTTTTGTTTACACACCAACAAAACATTGACTATCACCACATTTCATATTGGAATTAGTGAAATGCGTTTTTGCATTGATAAAACTTCCAAAAAAATTTGTGTGCTCTATTAAGAAAAGAAATAGCTTTTAAATGATGTAACACTCGACCCATGTTCCCTATTTAAAATATAAGGGTTGTTATCACCACCCTTAAGGGGTTGATGTGACGAAGTTAGTTTTACGTCGAAACATGTCCCCCTCAATATTAAAATTGACGTGTTTCAGCAAATTGTTAAGAATTTTTGTCAAAAAGGTTTTTGCGATTTGTTATATCTTTACAGTTGTAGTTTTTGTAGTAGTTGCTTACATGTTTTACATTTAAAAAGACATGTTTGATATTAAAAACACTTTTATGGTAATTTGCTACCATAACGCATTTACTGTGTCCCGCCTTTTTTTGAGGGACATTTATGATAACATGTATATAAATAAAATAGTAAGAAGCTTTCTCACGGTAAGTTGCCTTTTCATGGACTACTACAAATTCAATACGATTTTGCTTTAATCAAACCTGACCTGTTTTCCTCTCTTTGGTATCTGTTTTGCGCCGGCATGTCGGCGTTTTCTAAATCTCACGATATTAGATATATTCTTTTGCACGAAGTCAATTTCTTTCATTCTAACAAAAGCAGAATTCACGTACTGTGTGCTACGTGACATACACCGGCGAGGTATAATTTTTGATGAGCTATTGTAATCCGAAGATACATTTCATCTTTAATTGATCGAAATTGATAGCTACAGTACGAAAGATTTATCCCAAGCAGTTGTATCAGTGATGCTATTCATAAATATGAGCTTGCGAACGGTTGACCATTAACAGCGTTATTAGCATGATTGAATAAAGCAGAACTGTACAGAGAAGGGAATTACAAACAAGCCAGTTCGATTAACAATCAGTTTTCATCATAGCTCATGGATCATACTTGCATGCGATGTATCGCCGCATCGGAGGGCAGTTTTGATATCAAAGTTATGTATGGACTTGACATTGGCCATCGGAGATGGATATCAAAACTAACAGCGGTATTCGTCATTGTTGATATTCTCAAATTGCTTAGGCCCCCTGGTACCGCATACATGTTCCAATTACTGGTCTTTATTGGTACTGCTAGTTCTGATAATATCTAAAAGGATGTTAATTGAGAATGTTCAGTTTTTCAATTAATCAAAATCATCCAATGGCTGGATGAACATTAAGGCACCAATTTTCAAAGGCGGACTGAAATAATTTGTTTCGACCGTTTAATGGTCTGTCAGAAATCAATTACCATAACACGAAGATAACATCCAATACAGTAGTTTGTAAATAACCTCATTTAAAGATTGTGCAAATAAACTCCTAGATGTTTGTTTAGCATTGAGTGCTCTGCATAGCTTTGACAAACTTTTAAGCTAACAAAATCAAAAGAAGATGTTAAGCCCTGTTGAAACGCTAATGAAAATTTAATTTATCCAAATTATACAGGGTTTGCCACCATAGCCGTGCATTAGAACTTTGTTGAGTTCCCGAATATCCTTCATTTTAAATTTATCGTATCTGAGGTAATTTCCAATCGCCTTTCATTTCAAAATATTTCCAAGGTCACATCGCTTCCGGTTAAACCGGAAGTCACCATTAACTTTGTGAATTTAAATATACAGCCCTATATCTTCATAATTTTCTCTATAATTTTAAAAAGATTTATATTAGGTTTCCCTATACCTACCTTTAATTGTTTCAGTGATATTGTGATTTTTGTACATTTTGGGGAACTTTTATCCTTATATACAATACGATATACTTAACAAGTTTTTTAAGACAAAGGGCTCAAACTTGAAACATCATAAGCACTGAGATGGAGCTTACATAGTCTGATCCCGAACTACACTTTCTACATACCGCGTGTTCTGAATTTAGAGACAAACTTGGATATAATCAATTTTGCATTTTTTTATAGCACACCCTGTATATTATTGACAATTAGGGTGTTGAATTTAATTCTACACCGGCTTCGTATAAGTTTTTACCAATACCTATCTCTATTGAATTACTTGTTACTACCATTTCAAGGTAACAGCCTGCGTTTTTTAAAGAAATTGCGTTATACTACACAAAAAAGGTGACCGAGACTTTGTGTGATAACAGAACATCCTATCAAATTTTGACAGTACAAGAATTGTAGAACGTAACTTAATCTTGAAAATTCTTTGTATATATGTTTGTATTTCCGACGTTGGAAGAATTAGAAGGTAATTAAAATGCAAAATAACGAAGAGTACTCACATACTGATATTTTTAATTTATTTTAAATCCACGGGGAAGGTGAAATGTGATATGATTGTGAGCAGGACGTGCAGAGTTTTCAACGTGACATATCGCAATCTAACTCCAATGACTAGAGGGAAATTTGAGAGGATAGTGGAAAGATTTAGATTTATCGGAAGTATCAAGCCTACACAAAATGATCAGAAGCGAGTTAGTGAGAATGAAGACAACCTGATAAAACGTTTGGGTTTAATTTGTAGTTTATCCGCGGAGTTCCATTCCTGCAGCTACTCGAGCTTTGAGAATATCGAGTTCATCTGTGCATAAATATTATAATCACATATAATGCATCCGTATTCAGAAATAATACTGCAATGACTCCGGCCAGGCGACCACATAAGAAGAATTGAATTTTGCGAGTATATGTTTATGAATATTCAAGGAGATAAGAATTCCCTATCTAAAATCATTTGGACTGACGAGTCTAAATTTAGCATAGAAGGAATTATTACAGGCAGAAATAATCATTTTTGGGCTAGCGAAAAGCCTCATTTGTTCAGAGAAGGTCATTTTCAAAACAATCTCAATTTTCTTGTGTTGTACATTATCAGGGACAATATGGCCATGCGTGTAACCTAGGATGAAAATTTTCACGGTGTAAGGTATTTGCAACTACTACGAGGAGTTTTCCGGGATTTCCTTGCAAGATTACCAGCAGATACAAGGCAAAGTTGCTGGTATCAACTAGATGGCGCACCTGCTCACTCCATTGGAGATGTCTATCGGCAGCTAACTAAGTTGTTTCAGGATAAATGGACAGGTCCCAACGATTCCTGGAGATGTCCTCCGGCGAACGGGCCTGACTTAACGCCGGCTTATTTTCATTTATGAGGCCGTATAAAAAGCCTAGTGAATAACACAGCGCTGGAAAGTAAAAAGGATATTCTAAGTCGTGTAAGCACAGCTTTCAGGGATTTGGACCTGAATGAGGTCAGAAAAGCTACTACAGATGATATGAGTCATAGAATTTTGCAGTGCCTCGGCCGAAATGGTGGTCATATAGAACAGTTACTGTGATCTTCGCAATTAAAACTGACTTAGCAGTTTTTCGTTTGTGCTTGTTGTTTATTGCTAACATTTATATGTTATTAAGTACTTATTTGTGGTTTGTAGTGTTGAATATTAAAATTAAATATTAGTAGATGGAATCATTTTATTTTTGTTCACACAACGTCTCGGCCGCCTTGTTTGTGTAGTGTAAAGTGTTTTCTTAAAAAAAAAGAGGTCGTTACCCAGAAAGCTAGTAACAAATATTTCACTAGAGACAGGTATAGGGAAACTTAAGTGGTGTCGGTATAGAATTAAATTCAACACCCGAATTAGCAATAATATACAGAGTGTGCTATTTAAAAAAATACTTTTACAACATTGAATATGTCCAGGTTTGTCTCTAAATTTAGAACACTCTGTATAATGAATGTGTAGTTCGGGAACACACTATGAAATCTCCATCTCAGTGCTTATGGTGTTGCAAGTTTGGGCTCTTTATCTTTATCTCTTAAGTACATGGTAATGTATATAAGGATAAAAGCTCTCCAAAATGTACAAAAATCACAATATCACTTAAACAATTGAAGATAGGTATAGGGAAAGCTAATATATATCTTTATAAAATATTATGGTGAATCGGAATATGCAATCAGATATAAGGCATTATATTTAAATTAACAAAGTTAATGGTGACTTCCAGTTTAACCAGAAGCGATGTGACGTTGAAAATTGGGGATATTCGGGAACTCCACCAAATTCTAATGAACGGCGACCCTGAGAAACCCTGTGTATAGGTTCCTCACGAAGTAAGCTTGCTTCTGAGTGTAGGTAGTCTTTAGATGGAAGATATATAGCATTAGGCTCTGGTTAAAGTGCACCGTTTGCCCTTAATTAATTATAATTTTAGAAGAGTCCATTTGGTGTCGACATTCCTCTATTATAAAAAGTCTTGGCGAGGAAGGAGGAGTGGGTATAAGATCTGGCTAAGGCGTAAGCCATTGGCAACATCTGACACTAATAGCTCAAAATATTTTAAATCCCATGGTAGTAAACAAACATAAATTACCAAGTGGGGTTAATAAGAAACCCCTTAAAGAAATTTTTTATCTCAAAACATGTATCAATTTACTCACAAACTAAATTAGGTACAGTTGTCAGTATATAACAAAATATGGAAACAAATGTAAACTCTTCCAAAAAAAAACAGTCAGTTACGTAACTAAATGAATAACAAACTGTCTCTTTAAATTTGATTTTCCTTGAAGCAACATTTCGTAGCTATTTGTGTTCAATTTATTAACTCATTAGGTCATTATGCCTAGGCGCCCTTTACGGAACAATTACAATTGTTTGAGTGAAATTGAAGGTGGGTGATTTGTTGGTATGCGGGAAGTCGGTTTTTCAGTCAGACAAATTTCCGGCTGCATAGGACGCAATGTGTCGACAGTGTTACAGTGTCGGTTCAAATGGTCTAAAAAATGAAATCTATAAGATTCGTCATTTGGTAAGTTTGGCAATTAATCAAAAATTTAATAACGTGGAATCACCTAAATTTTATAGATGAAACTAGAGAAGAAATAACTAGAGAAGAAACTAGAGAAGAAAATAGCGAAGAAGAACTCCAAGAGAAAATAGTTTTATTCCATGAGGGAAAAAGTAATCATCGAGGCGCTGATGAGACCTATTTACGAATGAAACGCAAATACTATTTTCCGAATTTAAAGCGAAAAATAGAAGAGTTTATAAAAAGTTGCGAATTATGTAAAACATGTAAATACAACATAAATCCGGCGCAAATTTCACTAGAATACACACCCACACCATCTAGGCCTTTAGAAATCTTACACCTAGACACTTTCCAAATTAAAACGTCTCAATTTCTAACAGTATTCGACCCCTTTAGTAAATTCGGGCAAGCATTTCCAATAAAAAGTAAAAATGCAACAGAAATCTCCAAGAACTTAGTTAAATACTTCTCCCAATACGGAAGCTGTAAAACAATAATTTCGGACGAATGGACTGAATTCTCAAATATATTAATAAAAGAGCTATTAAAAGCTTACCAAATTGAATTACATGTGACAACACCGCAAAATCCGGTGTCAAACGGACCGATAGAAAGACTTCACAGTACAATAATTGAGCACTATAGATTATTTAAAAGAAAATTTAAATAAATGAAACCAATTGACTTAATGCCTTATTGTATTTTCGCATATAACTTCTCCATACACTCGCAAACCTTAAAACCACCTTTTGAGCTAATATTCGGATATACACCTGAATTATTTAATTATGACCCAGAAGTAATTATCACCCAACAATATAACATGAAACATAAAGACTTAATGAAAATTATATACGAATTCATCCAAGATCTAATCGACAACTCAAAATACAAAACGCTACAACGGACGAATAAAAATACCAACCAACCTTAAGAAGGAGACATAGTATACAAAAAGATCCCTCCAGGATTTCACAAAAAACACAAAAACCCTTTTACTGGACCTTATTCAATAATTTCCCTGATTGAACATAATAAAGCCATAATACTAAATCACAGAACTGACGAACAGACAATTACCCATTTACGCAATCTTCGCCTTGCAGGTTCATTCTCTTCACCAGAGTAAAGCCATTATTAGAAGACCTAACAGACAATCCAGGCATACTGCCACGCAAACTGGGACAAGCCCTTTCAGAAAACGCTAAATGGAGAATGATTCATATACATGACCTAAGACAACTATACGACCACTTTAACAGACTAAAAACTTACTTCGACAACATACTAAGCGTAATGAATGCAGAATACAAGTTAGAATATAAAAATTTTATTTTAACAATCAATTTCACCATCAGCAATATTGATGACACATTTTATCGAATATTTCCAACAACAATTAGGAACAAAAGAGGTATAATAAACAGACTAGGGTCGATATTCAAATCAATAACTGGGAACTTAGATGCAGATGACGGCGACAGAATATACAAAGCTCTTGAAATTTTGAGGAAAGATCAAAATCATGTACATCAACTTTTAAGTTCACAGACATCCCTAATGATAGATGCTATAACAGAGTTCAATAAAACGATAGACAACCTGAACCATAACCAAGAAGCCATAGTAGCGAGAATAAACGATTTAGAATATACAATAGATAGTCTAAAAAGCGACCAACTAACAAATTTTCATAGAGTAAAACATTTGGAAATACTCACTCAAATCAGTTATTTGTTAAATAATGTACTAAACATTATATTAACAACAGAAAATGCAATTACTTTTTCAAAATTGAACACGTATTATACGTCAATACTGAAACCGAAATTTATATCAAAAGAATTAGAAAATATTGAAAACCATATCTCAAAGTCAAGATTAATAACAAAATCCGACATTTCACTTTAGGAAAAAATATTTAAAATAAAAACCGTTCAAATTGACTTTAAAATTATATTCCAAATAGATATACCTTTAGTAGACAAATCAGATTATATTTATTATCAATTGTATGCATTACCAGTCCGTAAAAATCCGTATACATTCAGAATGATTGTCCCTAGAACAAAGTACCTAATCCTTAGCAGAAAACACTACGCTTATAGAAACGAAAAGTGTAGGAATCTAAAAGACCAAACATACTTTTGTGAAAATGACAACCCGACAGCACTTAACGAAAACAACCCATGCGAAATTAAACTGATCAACTTCCAGAAACCGATAAACAATTGCAAGCAAGAACTTGTCAAAATAACAAAAACAACAGTCTCTAAATATGGCAATACACAATACATAATAGTGGCACCAGAAGAAACGAAAATTAAACTTAGCTGCGAAGAAAATGAAGAAACCAAAATAATCAGCGGAACAAAACTGGCGACTCTGAAACCCAAATGCCAATTTATCATCAATAACGAAAAATTCAGTTCAGTACAAATGGCATCGGAAACACAACAATCATTCAATCTCCCAAACATCGAATTGGTAACAAATAAAGCACCCATATTCCCAGACAAATTACCAGAACTAAAATTAGAAAATGTCCAACTGCACAACTTGAACAATATCAAATCCCAGTTACAATCCTTAAATGGCAGAATTCCAGGAACCATCGATTTGCCCATATACCACCCTAGTGTATGGACAATTATATTATACATTGTGATAATAATAACAATAATCACAATAACTTCAAGATACATCTGGCAGAAATCAAAAACGAAAACTGCTGACTCTAAACCAATTACTGAATTCCCAATGACTATTCGGAACGAACCATAGGCTTCGTTCTCTAAAGGATGGAGAAGATAACAATAGCCAACTCATACAATGTATATAAGAAGGACAAATCCCGATTCAACACCCAAGGTCGCTGACGAATGGGTTAATTAATAGCAGCGCAATTAGAAGTATAGACTATTCATAGATGGGTAAACAACTAGACCTTCAAATCAGCAACCAGCCACCTGCCAGGATCACCTTCAAGACTGCAACCTAGGTGGAAAACGCCTCTCGGTCCACACCTCACCAGAAACTATATATGGAAGTTACCAGACCACGGACGGACATTCCTACATTGTTATTTCTTGAGTCTCTTTTAACTTGTCATAATTTATATTTATCATTTTTTATTATTATTCATAAGTATTTTATGTAACTATAATCAATAAATTCTTTTAAAAATTCAAGTGTGTTAACAAGAAAGTTAACTCGCGACTTTTGGTGTGTGAGAAGATTTCTTTAAATAAGCGCGGGCTAGGACTCCTAGAACCCATATACAATGTTAGTTTCACTTTTCATCTGTTTACATATACACAGGTGACGTATTTCTACGGTGAAGCTCAATATTGCCGTTACTAGAATAAATTGTATACTGATAAATTGAGCTGTATCTCATAAATTCATTTCGACAATCACGGGGTGGCCCACAAGTCGTTAGCGATAAACATTTCCTTTTTTTTCAATCGAGAACCTCTTATATTGTTGCATTTTGGTATTTTCCATCGAATTATAATAAATGTTTGTAAAAAAGCATTTGATAGCGTTCATAGTTTTCGAGTTATTTCAATTGATTCACATTTTAGCACATATCAAAAGTTATGATATTGCGTTTTTACCAATATGTAGCAGAGTCCCATGAAGATAAGGCATTCAAAGAGGTTTTCGTTTATATTGTCACAGCGAACACTCTGGAATGACATTTCTAGAATAGACCAGACGTGACAAGTGTAGAATAGTGTAGAACGTCTAGAATCTCTATAGACAGTATAAATAGACGAGCGGTGTGCAGAATAGGTTAGTTCAGTATAGAATAAGGTGGTGTAGAAGAGTGATCATAGAGTATTAAGCGAGTCAACAGTAAGTGTTTGTGTATAAGAAGCGATCATAGAAGGCGACAGTTGAATATAGTTCTATGGACATTTAATAATAGAGAAGAGAAATATTTTAGTTGACACTGGTGTTGCAAAATAGTTGGCAATAATAAATTAGTAGTTTGAAAAGTTATGTTTTGTTAATCAACAAATCCAGAAACTCGTAGAACGTAACAACTGGTGTCAGAAGTGGGATCTTCTAGCTGCTAGGGTAAATATTTTCCAGAATATTCGTTGAACAACGTGAAAATTTCTAGAATTTCTGAAAGATCAGTGTCAGCAGTCATTCACAACTGTGTGTGTTCTTTAAACCGAATAAACTGTGTACTAGCATTAAGTGCGTTATGCCTAAGATACGTAGCGCAACAGCCAATATGGACGCCCAGCTATTTGAATTAATTAAAGAAATGAAAGGAGCAAGAAAAAGAGATGAAGAGGTTAAAGAAGAGCTGAGAAAAAGAGACGAAGAAGCGAAAGAAGAAATGAGAAAAAGAGATGAAGAAGCCAGAAGAAGAGATGACGAAACAAAGAAAATTATGCAAGAACAAGCCAACAGAATTGAGAATATTACTTCGTGTGTGGACGAACGTGTGAAGCAGGTAAAAGACGACATCTTCCAACAAGTAGAATGTCGAGTAAGGGGTATCAGCGACGATGTACATGACAAGCTGACGAGTATACAAGAAGAAGTTCAGCAGAAAATTCAAACACTAGAAAAGAGGTGTGATACCCTAGCCAAGGAAAACATCAGACTCGAAGATAGCCCGGTCGTAAGAATTAAGGTCCCCACAGTTGATGGCTCAGTCCCATGGGGTATTTATCTACGCCAGTTTGAAGCCGCTGCTACAGCAAATGGTTGGGGCGAGAAAGACAAAACGACCTCGTTAATAGTAGCTCTCAGAAGAGATGACCTAGATGGGCTCCAAGGTATTGCCAGGGAAGAACTGTTGAGTTTTGACAGCATTAAACATCAATTAGAGATGAGGTTTGGCGACCAACATTTACAGCAGCTGTATCGATTGCAGTTGAAAAATCGTTGCCATAAATCGGGGAAAGTCTCCAACATCACCACGCCGACGTTGTCAGACTGACACGATTAGCCTACCCCATAGCTCCGACAAAGTTTTCAAACCAGCTGTCGCTGCAAACCTTCATTGACGGCATCAGAGATACCGACACGCAACAGGCGCTGAGGATGGCGGGATACAAAAAACTTGAACGATGCTTTGGACATTCCTTGGAGTTTGAAGCGGCAAATCAAGCGTCAGAAAGTCATGTGAAAGTTCGTAGACTTCAAGCCCAAGAAGAAAATAAAACAGATACATCCAAGATCATGCAGCTACTGGAGAAAATAGCGGAACAAATAAGGCCGACATCTCATGGACACCGAATAAGAGCTCACCGTGCAAATCCCTTGCGCTGCTGGAACTGCGGCGAGGTGGGACATATAAGGGGAGAATGTTGGGCTCTAAGATCACGCACAAGGGAGAAAGTTAAGCTAAGGCCGGTAACCATTTCTCAGGTTAGCAATTCTGGTAGCGCTCTCACCGTAGACGGATACGTAAGCGGTAATAAGACCCAGATGGTTGTCGATACAGGCGCACCTAGGTCGCTTATTCGCCGCGACATGGTTCCCAGATGCCGAGTATTAGATCCAGACAGAGTGTATAGAGTAAATGCAGCCGGTGGTGATCGGATCCAGGTATTTGGCGAAACTGACGTCGAGCTGCAAATTGGGACATGGAAGGCAAAGCAGAGAGCCATAGTCGCCGCCATATCAGACCCGATTATAATTGGCTTGAACATACTTCAGGGTCAGTGCGCTAAGCTTGATCTTGGTACTAACATCCTGACTATCGGCGGTGAAGAAATAATAATGTCGCCTGGCAGTAATCTGGTAGTGCGGAAAATCACCATAGAGGAAATTGCAACGCCTACCGTGAAAGTGCCATTACAGTGAAGAGAGCTGTGAGAGGAAGAGACGACCCACTTACTCAGCCAGAAGCAAGTGGAGAAGAAAGTATGAAAGAAATTTTGATGGAACAGAGCCGATGTCAAAAGGATGAATAGGGCCCGCCGAGATATTTGTGCAAGTAGAAACATCAGAACAACAGCCACTACACGAAAGAACCAGTACCACCTAAGAACTTCGCTTGAAGGAAGCCCCGACATATTGACGAGAAGGAAAACCATTCACTCTGCTGTCGGAATGCATATACGAGTAGAAAGCGACCGCATGAAGACCCGTTATGACGTGTGAGCTAATTCAGCTGGTTTTAAAGAAGGAGATCGTGTGTGGTTCTGCAATCCTGTATGACGCAAGGGACGGTTACCGAAACTACAGAAATTATGGGAAGGTCCTTATAAGGTGGTCAAAAGGATCAATGACGTTGCCTATCGCACTCAGAGGAGCTCAAAGAGCAAGATGAAGGTGGTCCATATATACAGACTTACGCCATACCAAGAAATGTCAGAATTCGACCGGGATGATCGAATATAAGAGACGGGCAGTGTCACAGCGACACTCTGGAATGACATTTCTAGAATAGACCAGAAGTGACAGGTATAGAATAGTGTAAAGTAGTGTAGAACGTCTAGAATCTCTATAGACAGTATAAATAGACAAGCGGTGCGCAGAGTAGGTTAGTTCAGTATAGAATAAGGTGGTGTAGAAAAGTGATGATAGAGTATTAAGCGAGTCAACAGTAAAGGTTGGTGTATAAGAAGCGATCATAGAAGGCGACAGTTGAATATAGTTCTATGGACATTTAATAATAGAGAAGAGAAGTGTTTTAGTTGACACTGGTGTTGGAAAATAGTTGGTAATAATAAATTAGTAGTTTGAAAGGCTGTCTTTTGTTAATCAACAAATCCAAAACCCCATGAAACGTAACAATATTATTCGTGAAAAAAAATCCTGGTCCCGTATACAATTTTTTGTGTTTCCGTAGAAGCCATTCTTTGTAAAATTTTTGTGTTATTTTGGTACTTAATAACAAATGTTTAATAAGTTATTACAAAAATAATGTTTTCGGATTTTCGTGGAAAAGTTGTTTGGAAATTTTCGTAAAGAATTTTTTAAAGCTTGGTCCAAAAGGTTTTCCTGAATAGTTATATCTTGGTAGGTGGGTAAATATCTTGAAGAAGTTCGTTGGCCAGGAAAATCGGACCAGTTTTTTCGGGAATATTTTAAGTTTATTTTGGGAATTTTTTGTACTTTTCAAACAATAAAGTTATTTTGACGAAATATAGTACATTGTTTCCACTACATAGCTTATACTGGTAAGCAAATTGGATGCCTGCTTTCATTAAAAAAACATATATTTGCTATTAAAAACATTTTTATGAAAATTGACTGCAATAACGCACTTGCTGCGTCCAGAATTTTGTATATTATTGGGGTAAGTATAAATTTTCATTTTCTGCAAAATTAATTTCACGCTTAATAAATTTTTAGTACAGTGCTGAAAAATATGTGTTCAACAGAGTTCAGTTGTTCCATAAAATTGTCTCTAATGTCCGCAATCACGCTAATACAGCTCAACCCACTGTGCCATAATTAGCAGGAATAACCGTGTTGCTGCTTATTTGAAGTTTTCAGGGAAATGTTACGCTTAAACTTTAAAGTTATAATCCACAACTTCATTAACTTTGCTCCCACGCTTCAGTGTTACCAAAATTTAACGAGCGCCAATCATGGACGTCAGCAGGCATAGTAAAAAGTAGAAGCCAGTATATCCGCAGCAATTTTTCCGTTTTATTTCTTGGCTGTCGTCTTTGGTTCTGATAAAGAGTTAGATATCGAAGTCGGTTACAGAAACTCAATTTCTTAGTGAGCCCATTTCTTTGCGATGCTTTTTAAACGTAAAAATAAAATAGTGTGTTTCAGTGCTTCATCGAGATATGGATTGATAATACACACGCACCAAACACATTTTCTAAACTTTCAATCGCATATGTTTATTTTAAACTCTGATTTGGCATTTTTTCAATAGTCCAAAGGTTCTTATTTAACTCCTTATAATAAAAGTCTGGTGCGTTTTGATAGTGAATTTTCATCAAAATGTTTTTAATAGCAAATATGTGTGTTTTAAAAAAAAAGCAAGCCCTAATTTGGTCACCAGTAAAACCTATATAGTAGACACAATGTGCCATGTTTCATCAAAATAACTGTATTGTTTGAAAATGTACAAAAATTTCCGAAAGTATACTTAAGGTGTTCCCGCAAAAACTGGTTTCTTGTGAGGAATTTAATGAAAATTCGCTACCATAACGTACTTGCTGCGTCCAGAATTTATTTTCTTACAAACATGCAGTATATGTTGATGGAATATGCAAAAATGCAATAACATAAGGCGTGTTCGATTAAAAAAAAAACTTTGTATCACCAACGACTTATGGGCCAGCGTGCGATTGTAGAAATATTTTTTTAAGATGTAGCTCAAGACACCCTATAATTAATGTGTACATTTTTTTCCGTATCTTGTATAATAGCGAACATATTGAGTTTTATTTTTATACAAAAATTATATACTATTAAACGATAAAGTCTATAGCTAAGACTACTGCAAAAGCATCAGAGAAACGGTCTATTTGAAATAAATTTTCTGATAATATTTTAGTAACATGAAGGACAATGACGGTTGAAGCTGTGAAACATTATTCTTGAGACATTTTCTTTCCATAACCCGTATTAGTTTCAGGTTCTTCGCCTAAATGTTGCCAATGTTGACGTTTTAAATTGTTGCTTTGATGTTTTGAGGAAAACCCCTTTTTTTTAAATGCCTATAACTTTTTGTCTTTTATCTTACAGAGCTAAATTTTGGTAAGCAACTTACCTATAACGATACTAACCCGCGTACCAAAGTTGATTACCCTTATTTTGTTATTTCCCGAGACACAACTTGCCATTCAGGAAAGCAAAGAATGTATTTTTCGAAGACATTTGGTTCCTACTGAGTAAGATAAACCAGAGTAAAGGACCCCGTTTTAGTTCTGATACTTTTCGAATGACGATGACTGAAGTGAAAACTACTAAGCCTTCATTACATGTCAATTGAATCTCTTAACCCATCATCACCATCATATATTCAGCGGGGGTCACTTGTACGTAACATGCAAGCCTTCAATACAAACACGTGTCAATTCAATCTCTTAACCCATCATTAACATCATAGATTCAGAGGTGCCACTTGTAGGTAGCTTGCTATCTCTACGCCCATAAACGTTGGTTGATTGTTTGGATGATTGGTTAGTTGGTTGGTTGTAGAAATGATTGGATATCCAGCAAGTCAAATTTATTATTGACTCTTTACATACATATGTGCCAGATATCGAGTCGTTTACAGTCTGAGCTTCACCAAAGTCCACCAAGTATGTAGCCGTTGTTGATGTTAATTCAGATGTGGGTCTAAGTTGTTGTGGTAATAATCAATCAACTCTTAAGTTCTTTATTTTTCATATATCACACTTTTTTAAAATTTTATTCTTACACTATCGAAATTTAAATTACATACATACATAAAAGCTACACCTCAAGAGAGTTGGTTGGTTGTGTTGCCCTTGTTGCTTGGTAGCTAATAGATTTAGGTTTGTTGAAAGAGTATATCTCCATATGTCTTTTACACACAGTGACACTTATGAAATAAATTCAGATGTTATATGAGAAGAAAAAGAAAAGGATTTGTAAAAATTAATATGTATCTTTAGTTTTTCCATATTTTTAAAGTCAACTCCTTCTCCTGGAACATTTGGGTAAACGGTATTCCGGCTACCCAAATGTTCCGCCAGCTTGTTGTTGTAATAAGAAATCAACTCTCTAGTCTTCTTATTTTATATATCCCATATACATAAAAGCTACACCTCAAGATACTTAGTTTAATTGGTCACATGGCTAAGATTACTCTAAAATGATAGACACGTGATGGCTTACGACAACTTCAATAAGTCTAAGAGGGTGTACTTAAATTTGCCTGTAGCACGCATCACTTGATGTAGCCAATATTTAAATACGCTATTGAACATTGGTACTCATGGTAAGCTTGAAATTTCTCTGAAAGTAACTTCAATAAATCTAAGAGAGAGTGTGTTTTTTTAGGTGTTAACACAAGTGGTTCTGATTTACTTAAAAACTATATGTCTTTCTTCTGCCGGACCAGACAAGTATTTTGAGGTGTCACACATGTATGTAGCTCTAAGAATAGCTATACCGGAAGTATCTACCGGAAGTAACATTTTTATTAGGTATGTTTATAGAGTTTGACTTGCTGAACACCATGCAAGTGCCGGTCCTGCTGTACCTCTCACGGATCTACCGCGATAAGAGATATAAATTTTTATCTCATTTTCGTGTAGACCTTGCAACGAAACGATATATTTTTGAAGTCGGTGCCTTTGTATCACTTTCCGTTCGAAAGATATAAGGATTTAAAGTTTAGACCAGAAGTGGCCATTTTATTGTATATTCCATTTTGGTTTGGCCTCCTTAACACCGTGCATGTGTTGGTTCTCTAGTACTCAAAAGATATAAGGATTTAAAGTTTAAACCGGAAGTGGCCATTTTATTGTATACACCTATTTGGTTGGGTGTCCTTAACAACATGCATTTGTTGGTTCTACCGCACCTCCCACCGATCTTACAGGATAAGAACTTTAAGTTTTTTATCCTATTTTCGCACAAGCGTTAGTTACCATTTTTGAATTCTACTCATTAAGACGAATAAAATGACACCAAACATCATGTCTCTAAACCAATAAATATAAAAGTTGGTTTGCGCATGCGCATATGTCAAATTTGAATTGTCCTTACCTAGACGAGTGATATGCCACCAAACTCGTGGCAGTTTACTTAAAAACTAAAAAAGTTGTTTTGCACATGCGTCAACCGTCGTCTTGACATACGGCATGACATATGAAATCAAAGTGGTTGAACCTTTTATTTTACAGGTTAGGTCAAGTGTCATTTCAGGTGTCAAATTTCCTGGGGTTTTTAATTGTCGGTCGGACATCTTGGCGGACACCTTGGATCACGTTACTTCACGTTAGAGCTTACACCACCAGGTTTCTAGCCACCATCTTTTTTTGGCACTGTGATGTCTCAAATCAGGTCAGCTGTCAAAGGTCACATGTCAGCTGTCACCTTTACAGGTCAGGTATCAAATTTCACAGGTTAGTCCGCCATATTTACACCGCCATCTTTAAACAGCCATTTTTGTTCCGCCATCTTTGAAAGGGGTAGATGACACGCCCCCAAGGGTGGGGTTCCTCCCAAAAGCCCCCCCTTCACCATGGAAAGGGTAGGAATAGTGGGTTACCCCCACTCCTAATTCCACCATCTGTCTCGAAAGAGTGGCCCAATACCTACTGTAGTGGACGAACTCCTGTCGAATCTAAACGAGGCAGGTTACATGGATGTAGACAACGCAGATGACATAGCCATTATAACATCTGGAAAGTTTGAAGGAACCGTGTCAGAAACGATGCAGAGAGCTCTAAAACGGGTAGAGGGTCTGACGGTAAAGCCGCTTAAAACCTCGGCCGTGCCATTCACAAGGAAAAGAAACCAGGGAGGGCTCAAACAGGTGTGCCTATATGACACCTCCATCCCTGGCGTCTCTAGGGGTACCCCTAAATAGCATTGACATTCATACAGCTTGTGGAGAGGATAACCCATAAAGATAATTGTCGAAGAATGTTTTCTAAAAAATGGAGAATATCACCACGCATGACTCATTATCACGTATGCATCATTACTGTGGTGGGATAGAACCTACACACAGCGTTGGAGGAAAAAAGTAAGCAAGGTACAACGAATGACCTGCCTGAACTTTACTGAGGCGATAACAACGACACCCACAGCGGCTATGGAAAGCATGCTAAACCTGCCGCCGCTACACCTAGTTGTAGAGGCGGAGCCGATTATAGGGGCCTATAAACTAAAGACCAAGTCAGGAGAGAGTCGTTCGCGGGATGATCACAGCAACATCCCAAGTACAATAGATGATAATCATACTCTGAGTATGACCTCAGACAGGGTAAAGACAACCTATCGCACAACTATACCGTACGAGCAAATTATCCCGAGTCGTAAAGGCTGGATAGATGGGAGCAGCCCAAGGCTCAGTGGAACCGCCTATTTTACTGATGGGGCCAAAAGAGCTAACGAAGCAGGATGCGGTATATACGGAGGTTAACCGACCGGGATGGAGGATAGCTGTTAGCCTGGGTCGGTATGCAACCGTATTCCAGGCAGAAACACTAGTGATAATGATATCTGTACAACTGCTACTGAAGAGTATCTACAGTGGCAAGAGAATCCTCATAGCTACTGATAACCAAGCTAGGCGCTTGGAAAACAGGAAGCACGGTCAAATCTAGTACTTGACTACAAACGCAACCTCGGCCAGCTGGCGGCAAGCAATATCGTCAAGATGATCTGAGTACCTGCGCACGCCAATATAAAGCTCAACGAGGCAGCACACCAGCTCGCAAAAGAAGGGCAAGCTAGGCCTCTAAACGGGTCACAAGCATATTGCGGGGTTGCATATGAAACCTCAACGCATTAAATCGAGACTGCTGCAACGGTGGCATCTGGAATACTGCAACAAATCTCCTGGACAAAGGCAGGCAAAAGTCTTCCTCAGGGAACCATCCAGCTAAAGAGCAAAAGGTATCCTCAAGTGGCGCATGAAAGAACTAAAACTATTGACAGAACTAATGACGGGTCACTGTCATATGAAGAAACACATCTATACAATCAGACCCAATGTACAGAGGATGCAGAGAAAAAAGGAAACTCCACTACATATAATGTGCCACTGCGAGGCATTTATAGAAGCACGGCGCAGGTTACCAGGGAACGAAAAAGTAAACTTATAAACTCTATAGACAGCTCACTACAGGATACTGTCAAAGAGACGGGCATTCTAGAGGAGTAGGGTAAATTCTGAGGGCACAATAGGCCAGAAAGGCCGCGGTGCAGAGACTCAAACAATATACCACCCCTGTATAATAGGAATAATAATAACAATAATAGTAATACTTGACTAGGGCAATTTGTAAAATATTGATTTCTGATATCAGAACATTTCAAGGTAATTCTTTAATGTTTGTCAACTAATTCTAGTTAAACTTTAATCACTAATCACCAGAAGCTGTTTCAATGAGACAGACTAACCAGCAGAAGCTGTTTTAATAAGATATAACCTCGTAACTTGTATTGCTCATTTTTATGTACACTCCCAATACTCCAAATTTGGGTACAATAAATATTGTTGTTATTTTCATTTATGTGTTATTTGTGTCACCTCTTTACCATATATAATAATTTTTAAAAAACATCCAAGGACTAGTAAAGTAGTCTGTCTTATGCTTTACTATAACAACAAGAAAAATAGCAGACAGTGGCATCCCCAATAAGTTTTTTAGCTACTTTTTCCTAGATATCTCCAAAAACTGACTAAAAATCAGTCAAATAATTGTACGAATATTGAGTATCCTATAAATCTGATTGCTCCAAGGCCAATAATATTTTTAGGCAAGTAAAAATAAGTATTTATTAACTGTTATATACATATTCTGTGTAAAATAAATTGGCATATACAGTTTGCCCAGAAATAACATATCTTATATGAGGTTACGACCTTTTAAAATCTCTATTAAAAGCACTTTTTAATGGTACAGCCCCTGCCCAGAAAACCTGGCGGTTAGGGTGGATCGAAAAAATCAACTTATGAATTTCACCTGCGGCTAGTTACCAAAAGTTGCCTATTATTAAGTGTGTTAATTTTCCAAAATTTCGAATTTCTTGTAAACCATCTTCAGGTGCCACAATATGATTGAAATGTAGGAAATTTTCAAAATTTGTTTTTAATTATAATTTCATTTACATTACTAACAATTGAAAACTCCAATGCGAACATCGGCAACATAGCATGCTTGTGCGACTTTCTGCACAATATTTTAAAAAATTACATCTGAACAAAGTGACGTGCAAGCGCAAGGTGTTTACTTCGATGGACGTAAGGACAAAACCGCCCGATATATCTCCCTCGGTAATAAATTGCATAGAAGAGTAGTCCTAGAAGAACATATCGCAGTAGTTAAAGAATCCGAATCTGAAAATCTAGTCCACGTTGTTCCAGTGACAGGATCTGCAAAAGACAAAATTATGTTTGTTTGAATTTTTAGAAAAAAATTGGTACTTCTAGTGTAGTTGCTATAGGGTGCGCTGGTACTGTGGTAAATACGGGATATAAGAACAGAGTAATTGTTCATCTAGAAAGATCACTAGGAAGACCTCTGCACCGGTTTGTCTGTATGCTCCATGCGAATGAGTTACCTTTAAGACATTTGCTTCCGTTTTTAGATGGTTCTACCATAGGTGCTCGAGGTTTTTCGGGAGAAATTGGAAAAATATTAAAGGTTGTGAGAGCCTTCCTATCATACGTTTTCAACCTATTGAAGTCGAATTACCCAATGTCGATTACAAGGTTTTAAGCAGTGATCAGAAATATTTACACGAGATTTGTTTGGCAATTTGTTGTTGTTGTTGTTGTAATTTGGTTTGGCCTCGGACCGTTAGGTCCATTAGCCACAGACTTTTTTAAATTTATGTCTAGTGGTGTTTATGAGATCTATAAACAATAAATTTGCATCAAGCTATATCGCCAGCCAATTTTATTATCTTACACTATTTTTATACCTAATTAACTAATTTGTAATAATAAATTTACTTTGTATACTTGGCAATTTGTTCTGGAAATTGTACAGCTGATTTATCACATAGATATCCAGGACCGCTGGCTCATGCTAGATGGATTACTTGTGCTAACAGATTACTTCGTTTATATGCTGCCACAGAAATACCGTTAAAAATCTAGACATCTTAGCTACCTTCGTGATAAAAGTATACGCGCCTACTTGGTGTGACATAAAAATAAAGTTTTCTTGCTTATATGGTCCAAAGCATTTATTAAACTTGGTTAAACGGTCAAGATATCTGCCTGGAAATATCTTAAAGATAATAGATCCAGTGATTCAGAGAAATTCTTATTTTGCTCATCCGGAAGACCTGTTACTTTGCATGTTAAATGATGAAAGACTGTCTATTCGAGAATAAGGTCTAAGACGGATCTTAAAGTTGAGAGTAGACAGTACTCCTGGAATTATAAGACAATTTACAATACCGGAACTGAATTTCAGTGCAACCAATTATGAGGACCTGGTTGACTGGCAAACCTGTAAGTTAACAGAACCGCCCACGTTAGCAACAACTCCAAATTCAGAATTGAGGTAACTGATAAGAACACTACCTGATATGAATTTAGTAAGGTTCCCATGCCACACACAGGCTGTCGAGAGAATGGTAAAACTAGTCATATAGGCATCGTTAAGTGCTACAGGGACAGAAGCAAGAGACTGTTTTGTAATGGCAAAGCTAAAATCAAGGTCAGAAATGTCTAAATTTAATACAAAAAGATATTTTACTTAGATTTTATAGGAAGAGGGCGGGCGGGTGGAACTCCAGGCACGGGTACCTTCTCGTGGTGAGTTCTGGATATTTTATTATGTAACTGTTTGAATTTATACAATGAATTAGCGAAAGTCTGTGCAAAACATTTAGAAATGATTTTTTTTTCAATTTAATATATATGTATGTGTATTGTGGCACCTGAATATGAACCTCTAGAGAGTCGAATTTTTGTGCAGTAAACGATGTTTATAAGTGGAAACTTTTTGTTACTAACCCGTTTTAAATTTTTAAAAATATGTAAAATATCTATTTTTCGATCCACCCTACTGGCGGTAGGATTTTTTTAAACTCAAAAGGCAGTCTCTTCTCCTTGCCATTTTTTTTTACGAAAATTAACTAAAAATCATAGGCACTCAAAATCTCAAACCACATCATTTGAACAGAATTTTGTGTAATACTCCTTTAAATAAAATATTAATAACAATAATAATAATAATAATAATAATAATAATAATAATAGTAATAATAATAAAGATAATAATAATAATAATAATAATAATAATAATAATAATAATAATAATAATAATAATAATAATAATAATAATAATAATAATAATAATAATAATAATACTTGTCCACGGGAGCTTACCTACATATATAGACAAAGGACACCACTCATCAGAAGCCGGTCTTTCCATATTCGAGTGAAAAATACCGGCTGTCCTAATACGGGACTCGAACCCGCGACCTCTTAGTCTGATTTTATCACCTCGTGAACTGAACTATTCGGCTTGTTAAAGATAGCTGCTGGATGATACGTGTTCTTCAATACCACTATTTCAGTAACATACAGATGCAGAATAGTAAGTGGCAATATGATCATTTGCTAAACAATACCAGATGAATGCATTGTGTTGAGGAAATAAGTGGATGCAATAACGTACTAGATATTTTGCTGACATTATCACTGCTCTCGCACAGAAGAGTATGAATACCGATGAAAATCACCGTGTGAATATATGCCATTTATGCTTTGTTCAGTGACAGCAGATTTAAATATTTTTTCCCAGGCTAGCGGCATATAAAAAGTATTTCTAGTCTTTTTAATTTTTTGTATAATCAAGCTATTTTCGCGACAACGCACATGGAATTATTCGTCACAAAATGTTGAAAAACGAGGATTATTCTGTTTTAAAATCCAAAATGTGTTAACATGCTATTATGATGAACATAAGAAATCTAACAAGCTATAGAGTTCCAGAAGTGAGTACTTATATACACTTAATTTTTTGTAAAATGTAAAATGGTTGTTTACGATTTTTCTTGCGCAACAAAAAAAAAATGTATTTTTTGTTGGAAAAATAATCTAACACGTTTTATCAATAAAAAAAACCCGGCACGTAGCAAGTACGGTATCGTAGCGAATTTCCATTAAATGTTCAAAATCAGAAAAACTAATTCCGCCAGCGCCCAGAAAACTCCAGTTTTGGTATATAATAAACCCTCTATTAGTAGAACAGGTCTACCAAATTTCATCGAAATACAAAATGTTGTTAAGAAAAATTCATTTTCTTTTTAAACTGGTCGGATTTTGCGGCCTCGTGAACTCATACAGGCTATTTACAAAAGAAATACTCGTAAGTCTCATCAAAATCGGTTACTAATTTTTTGAGTAACCGGTTGAACATATATATATATATATATATATATATATATATATATATATATATATATATATATATGTATATATATATATATATATATATATATATATATATATATATATATATATATATATATATAATTGCAAACAAACAATAAGAAGCAATTATTGCCACAACAAATCCAAGTACAAACATTTAAACAAAACTTAATAAAGGCCATACAAATAGACAAATTATCAAACCACAGTGATCAAGACAAGAGACCGATACACACGACACAATCCGAAGGCACAACCAATCAGAGAACAGTAAACCGAGCATTAGAAGCTCACGGCGCAGGCGCCACGTACAATCTCAGATGTAGACCACACCGGAGCGTTAACAGTTAGTAGCGTGCTGATGATGAACCGGGACGGTTCGAAACTGCAGTCCACGCAAATAAATAAGAAATTACAAACGTACAGCAAAAAATAAAGTGTATATATATATATATATATATATATATATATATATATATATATATATATATATATATATATATATATATATTTGTGCGTATATGTATGTATCACACCGATAATTTAAAACGTAATGGGCCGATTTTGATGAAATTTGGCAGGCAGGTAATTTTCATTTGTAAGTGATTGAATAAATTCGTTATCCCGGAAAATCTGACTAAGTTTTCCGGGAAAAGTTTGGGTTTTCCTTCAGAAAAAATGTCCGAAAATAACAAAGCTATGAGAGTCAAATTTAGTACGTAGGTTTATGTTAGAAATAGTAAACTCTATACCAAAATTTAGATCTTTATCTTAACCAAGGTTACTTTTTAAACCATCTTAAATTTGATAGAGAAAAATTTGGTTTATGATTATTTAACACACAGAATTCTTGAATATTACATCTGTAGTTTGATCGCAGTATATAAAATGTTGTAAACAACAAATTGAAGAGTTTCAAAGGTATAGCATCTTAGAGAATAAAATTTGTGATATTTCAAGAAAAAATTTCACATGACAACTATCCAACAAATTTAGCCCCTTTATTAATCTTTGGATCTTTCATTGGATTTACACTGCGATCGTCATGCCGAGCATCCATTGGTCTGGTGGTGTGGTGTGAACCAAACTGCTACCAGGAAGCTGGCCAAACCCCAAAGGCTGGCAATCATGGATATCACAGGCGCTAGGAGGACGACACCCTCAGCCGCGCTAGAGGTTTTGCTGATGCTGCCACCGCTTCCCATCTGTATCAGAAGGGAGGCTATAGAGTCGCATCTTAGAATGCAAGACTCTGGAAACTGGTGTGGAGAGGGAGCAATAATAGGACATGTAATAGTGGCCAAAGACGTGGAAAAGGAAATTTCGATTTCCACCATCAAGATACGGAATGCAGAGGGCGATATCAGGTTGAGTAGGCCATATAACCTCAGAATCTCCAGTAGGGATCAGTGGAGGAAAAAAATAGGGTGCATTCCAGCCTGCAAGCCTGGTCTGTTTTACCGACGGATCTCGGCTGGAGGATCAACAATCCCCCGGGGTAAGAATATACATCGACAGCCTGGGGGTGCGCGTATGTTATGCTCTGGTCGCGTATACCACGCCATTCGAAACGGAGGTGTAGGCTATCCTGTCTGTAGCCAATCGACAGGATATGAAAATGAGCCCTGGGAAATGTGTATACATTTTCTGCGATTTCGGCGGTCCTACGGGCAGTCTGCGTGGCCAGAATTAGGTCAACGCTGGTTCAGGAGTGCGCTGACGTCCTTAAAGGACTAACCAGCACAAAGGAGATGCAACTTGTCTGGGTTTCGAGACACTGTGGCGTAGCGGGGAATGAGGTGGCGAATGATCTCGCAAGACTTGGTTCCCGGCGGCTATTCTGTAGCCCGGATCCTGCGATAGGCATAAGTACGAAGACGGTCACTGTCGCCTTAGACAGGTGGACTGACGAGGCCATCGAGAGGCACTGGCGGACAGCCGGTGGCTGTAGGCAGGCGAAGGACTTCGTGGAGGTGCCGGACAGGATACTCGGTAGGAGTCGACCTGCGCTTTGCCGCATCCTTGTGGTGCTGACAGGCCACTGCGCTCTTAGAAGACAGCTCACATTGATAGGTGTCGAGAAGGATCCCATTTCCCAGGAAGGCGGCGAGAATGAAGAGAGGTATTACCACTACATCTGTAAATAAGTGGCTTTTTGGAGTCTCCAAACAGAATTGTTCGGTTCGAGGACTCTGCAGAAAAACCAGGTAAGTACCGTCTAATGGAATACCGCCATGGCCTTAATTCCGAGGTCGAGGCGGTTTGGAGACGGAACCGAGGAAGTGTAGAGCATGGTAGCTGGGTTGCCGGGGTTGGCAAGAAGGGCCCATTGTCGCCTACCTGCCTGGCGTTAGCCTCCCCACCACTGCTACTACTACTAGCCCCCTTAGTGTGTTATGAAAAAAAAAACGTCTCTAGGTGGCGTAAAAGCTTCACAAACCATGTTCTATTAATATATATATATATATATATATATATATATATATATATATATATATATATATATATATATATATATATATATATATATATATATATATATATATATATATTGGAATGTTACACTACACTGTAATAACTTCTTTGCTGTACTTCTGTGATTTTTTTATTTGTTTTTGTGTACTGCAGTTTCGAACCTTCCTGGTTAATCATCAGCGCGCTACTGACTCTGATCGGTCCTGTGTGTCCTATTTCTAAGGTTGTACGTGACTCCTGCCTGTTCAGCTTCTATTGGTCGGTTTACAGTTGTTTGATTGGTCGTGTTTTCGGTCTGTGTCGATTGTATCGGTTTCCTGTTTTCATTATTGTGGTATGATAATTTATATATAATATACAAATAGACAAATTTAAATATATACAGACTGAAACGGACATCGGTGGTGAAATTTTTGTATGCACATTTGCTTAAAACAGGTCTCCTCAAAAATAAATTATTGTGCCCGAGCGTTTTCTATTTTTCTATGCTATCTCGACAAAGACCTGGATAAAAGGTTTGGTGGCCCATCTAGTATACTAAAAGATAATACTGCATACACGCATGTGAATACAAAAAGTCTGGACGCAGCAAGTGCGTCATGGTAGTGAATTTTCATAAAAATCTTTTTAATAGCAAATTACTGTTTCTTTTTTAAGAAATCAGGCATCAAATTTGGTTAGCAGTATAACCTATATAGTAGAAACAATGTGCCATGTTTCATCCAAATAACTTTATTGTTTGAAAATTAAAAAAACTCCGGATATATGTCCTAGGGGGGCTAATTAGCGCTCATTTGAAGATATTTTTTTTTAATTCAAAAGTCGGAATCTCCTTATTAGTGAATTTTTTAAAAGAAAATTCACTAAAAGTTGATTGAGCTATTCAAATTTGAAACATGTAATGAAAATTCGCTACCATAACGCACTTGCTGCGTCCCGAATTGCTTTTCTTACAAACATGCATTATATTTCGATGGAAAATGCAAAAATGCAATAATATAAGGCGTGTTCGATTAAAAAAAAAGAAAATTTGTATCACCAACGACTTATGGGCCACTCTGTGATTGTAGATTTTTGTTTTAAATGTAGCTCAAGACGCTCTGTAATTAATGTATACATTTTTTTCTCATCTTGTATACTAACGAATATATTGAGCTTTATTGATTTGTTACGAAAATTCAACAATAATTATATTATTATTTATTATTATTTATTTACGTTCAGAATTATACAACGTGTCTTACAAGGAAGCTATGCTTGTGTTTGCATTTACACAATTTTGTTGAACATTCTCCTTTGAATTTCCTTCTGTCAAAACCATTTTATGTAATGTCACTTTCTAAATTTTTTCTAAATGTTGCTCTTCCTACTTCCGTAATTTTCACAAACGTTTCCACAGTAGCCAGAGGTCTAAATCTTCACTTTTGTGTAAATATTTTTATTTATTTCAACTAATTATTCACAAAAACCTTGATTCTTTAGTACAGAAATTTTGACGTTTTTACTTGACAGAATGCGTATTTACGTATTTATGCCATTAAACAATAAACTCTATAGCTAAGACTACTGCCAAAGCATTAGAGAATGGGTCTATTTGAAATGAATTTTCTGGAAACATTTTAGTAAAATGAAGGACAATGGCGGTTCAAGCTAAAACGTCAGGCTTTGTAAAACATTCTTCTACAGACATTTTCTTTCCATATCTCGTATTAATTTAAGGTTATCTGCCTAAATGTTGCCAATTTTGACGTTTTAAATCGCGACTTTGACATTTTGATGAAAACCCCAATTTATTTTCCTTTAAATGCCTATAACTTTTTTCCTTTTAACGTATTGGCTTAATTTTTGTAGATAATTTACCTGTAATGGCGTTAACCCGCGTACCAATATTGGTTGTCCGTACTTTGTTATTTCCGGAGATATGATTTTTTTTCGAAAGGAATTACAAAATTTTACCAGGGCCGACTTTCTTGGCTAACGATCTTGTCCAAGCCAGTTACAAAGGAAAGGTATTCACCAAATTTAATCAAAATAGACTCATTATTTTTTGTGTTATCGGTGTGATACATATACATATTATATATTTGACATTTGTCAAATTAAAATAATTTTTATCTCCCACAAATTTAAAAACTTTTTGTTAAAATATGGGTTGTTTGAAAAGAATAGAAGTTAAAAAGACATTATGAAATAGCAGAGATCTATAGTAAACGAATATGATGGTTGACCTGTTAGAAGGTGCGAAAAGAAGAGCAAAAATAATTTTAATTTGGTAGGTTAAAATTTGAAGTTTATTTAATTTGGTGTAGGACTGTGAAACTATTTGGGATTCACCCTTCTAAATTGTGTTATATGATACAGGATAAGTCGCATAAGACTTATTGTATTAACATAATGTATGTTTTTTGTCAATAAACAACAATAAAAAATAAACATATATATATATATATATATATATATATATATATATATATATATATATATATATATATATATATATATATAAACAATTGAAACTAAATCCGGATATGTGTTCTAGATGGCCTAATTAGCGCTCATTTGGGAAAAAATTTTCAATATTCAAAAGTCGGGATTTCCTCATTAGTGAATTTTTTTTAAAGAAAATTCGTTAAAAAAGCGGTTAGGAAACTTAAGTATATTTGACTATCAGTAAATTTTCTTAAGAAAAATCACTAATGAGGAGATCCCGACTTTTGAATTTTAAAAATATTTTTCCAAATGACCGCGAACTAGGCCCCCTAGAACCCACATCCAGGGTCAGTTTCAGTTTTTATATGTTTATATATATATATATATATATATATATATATATATATATATATATATATATATATATATATATATATATATATATATATATATATATATATATATATATATATATGTGTGTGTGTGTGTGTGTGTGTGTGTGTGTGTGTGTGTGTGTGTGTATGTTACACACCGATAATCAAAAAAATAATAGTCCCATTTTGATAAAATTTTGCAGATACCTTCCTTTTGCAAGTGTCTTGGACAAGTTCGTCAGTCAGGAAAATAGGCCCAGACAATTTTGTGTTTTCTTTCGAAAAAATTGGAAATAACAAAGAGAGGGCAACCAAATTTAATACTCTAGTTTCTGTGATAAAGAGTATTATATGTGCCCAAACTTAGATCTCTATCTTAAAAGACAAAAAAAATATTGGTAAATTAATTTTTCATTAATTAAATCTCATTCAAGAGAGCTAAAAATGTAAAAATTTATTGATCAGACTGTGAGTGAAAAATACTACAAGGAATGACTAACAAGCTCCTATATATGTGCCTAAGTCGTCATTTTTGTTGATTTCGTTATAATATAAGCAAAAAATTTATTGTAAAACCAAATGCTTTTATGTAAATTGTAAAACCTTAGGTTATTCCTGTTGGTAATTGCATATAGTGCGTAGCTAAGTGGGCTAGGTGTACAGTGGTCACTTTCCATCGTATAATCGACTCCCAGGTGACGAGTTCTAATCCTGGTTAGTGACGGCTTTCTATCCATTTTTTTAATCTCATTTCACTTTACAGTTATCTAATCTGATTGTTGTTATTCCGATGAATTTTTTAGTGAGTTTTTGTATCAAAAATAATTTCATAAAGAGAAGATGGTAGTTTTAAGACTTAATTCAATTTAAATAGCATATCAGGTTGTTTGTTCTTGCCCTAACTTAGTGAAACCGTTCCATATTTAATACAGTCGTAGACTTTTCCCGTGGCTTCACGAGTGCTTGTTTTAGTGAATTTTCTTTAAAAAAATCAGTAACGAGGAGATCCCAACTTTTTAATTTAGAAAAAAAATCTTTGAATGAGCGCGAACAAGGCCACCAATATCCAGGCTCAGTTTCAATTATATATATATATATATATATATATATATATATATATATATATATATATATATATATATATATATATATATATATATATATAAAGGCTGAACAATTAACCAACATGTAAGTCTGTAAGTTTAAAGAAAAAAAATTTGGTGTTTTCCTCAAAATGTAAAAAGTCGCGATTTGAAACGTCAAGATTGGCAACAGTTAGGCAAAGAACCTGACAGAAATACAGATTATGTAAAGAGTGTTCTGCAAACCCTTAAATTTCAGCTTCAACCATCATTGCCCTTCATTTTAATAAAATATTTCCAGAAAATGTATTTCAAATAGACACTTTCTCTGATGCTTTGGAAGTAGTTTTTGTTAAATTTATGGTTTAACGGTCCATAATTTTTTAGCTAAGTTTCATAGAAAAAATTCGTTAGTGAGGAGACCGCAGCTTTTGAATTCTAAAAAGATTTTTTCAAATGGGCGCAAAGTAAGCCCCCTAGAATCCATATCTGGGTTAACTTTCTGTTTACATATATACAGTGTGACGCATTTCTACGGCAAAGCTCAATATAATTGTTATTATGCAAGATACGAGAAAAAATTGTATACGTTACCTATAGGATGTTTGGAGCTGCATCTTATAAAATTATTTTGGCAACCGCAGGATGGCCTATAAGTCGTTGGTGATACCTACATTTTTTTTTTTGAACATTCCTTATTCCATTTTTGCATTTTTCATCGAAATATGATGCATGTTTGTAAGAAAATGGAGACGCAGTAAGTGCGTTTTAGTAGCAAATTTTCATTAAACGCTTCAAAATTCGATAACGCAATTTGCTATTAACCTAAGGTTCGTCAGCTAGGAACTGAGTTTTCTCGGAAATGTTTTAAGTTTATTTTAGAAAATTTTTTGTAGATTTTCAAACAAGTTATGGTGGTAAAATATGGTACATTTTTCCTACTATATATGTTATACCGGTGACCAAATTGATTCCTGCTTGCATTAAAGAGACATATTTTCTATTAAAAACATTTTAAGAAAATTCACTTCTCTAACGCATTTGCAACGTCCAGCTTTAAAATCCGGACAAGCTAGCATCCTGCAAACAAAGTACATTTTAGCGCGCATTGTAAATGTTAGTTAACTAGGGCTTTCATAATTAATGTGTATACATATTTTACTTGTTACATCTTCATATAAATCACTCTTGTCTCACGTTTACCATATATATGCCACAGCTTGTAGGACCCGTCAATCTACTCAACAATTATTATATTTGCAAATGCCTGCAGTTTGCGCAAATACGGACAAGAGCCATTGTTAATGCCCGGATGTGGTTAAAACGCATTGTTTTCATATTCCAATCAGTATGAATAGGCAACCGCATATTCTCGCTCATTGTTATTGCTTGAATCGTTATATCACATTCAGCATACGTTGCCTACCAGCCGGACTGCACAAATTCCCTTGAGTTCTTCGTTTCCTCCTACCAGTGTTTGCACAAAGCACCAAATTGCACGTTCGATTCTGATGCTAAGCTGCAATAATTATTGGGTATTGAAAACTAATTAATGAATAATCTTGTTCACCCACACTAACTCTTGCTGAATCCGACAGGTAAGCAACAGAATATTTGTACACTACGCATAATTAAATAGGAAAATTTCAGAATGCGCTTCCTCATTTAATCCTAAGCTATACAAATACAGGTCCCAACACCCTCTGTTTTTCAGACACAGGGTGTTAAATCTTTTCCAAAAAAATGTCTTCTAGAGGGACGATGTAATTTGCTGACCAAAATAACTGTTGCCGACCGAGGCTTTAATCTTTGAGTATTTCTTTAATATTTCATATTTTGTATCCTAATGTTGATGTCTTTTTGCTACCGACGTTTCACAAAAAAATCTTAATATTTAAGGGTAGTTTACTCTTGATGTTTTTTCGTTTTTTAGTGCGACCAGAGAAAGTGTAAATGCGACCAAGCTATAAATTTACACAGAATCACTGCTGGCAACTGTCTTTCCGCTACCAAAGTTTCACAAAAAAATATTCATATTTAAGCGTAGTTAACTCTTGGGGTTTTTTAGTTTTTTAATGCGACCAGAGAAAGTATTAATGCGACCAAGCTATAAATTTACACAGAACAACTGCTGGCTACTGTCTTTCCGCTACCAAAGTTTCACAAAAAAATATTCATATCTAAGGGTAGTTTACTCTTGAAGTTTTTTCATTTTTTAGTGCGACCAGAAAAAGTATCAATGCGACCAAGCTTTAAATTCACACAGATTCACTGCGGGTAACTGTCTTTCCGATACCTAAATTTCACAAAAAATATTCATATTTAAGGCTAGTTTACTCTTGAGGTTTTTTCATTTTTTAGTGCGACCAGAAAAAGTATTAATGCGACCAAGCTTTAAATTTACACAGAATCACTGCTGGCTACTGTCTTTCCGCTACCAAAGTTTCACTAAAAAATATTCACATTTAAGGGTAGTTTACTCTTGAAGTTTTTTAATTTTTTACTGCGACCAGAAAAAGTATGAATGCGACCAACCTATAAATTTACAGAGAATCACTGCTGGTAACTGTCTTTCCGATACTAAACTGCCACAAAAAAAAATTCATATTTAAGGGTAGTTTACTCTTGAAGTTTTTTAATTTTTTAGTGCGACCAGAAAAAGTATGAATGCGACCAACCTATAAATTTACACAGAATCACTGCTGGCAACTGTCTTTCCGCTACCAAAGTTTCACAAAAAATATTCATATTTAAGGGTAGTTTACTCTTGGGGTTTTTTCGTTTTTTAGTGCGACCAGAGAAAGTATGAATGCGACCAAGCTATAAATTTACACAGAATCACTGGTGGTAACTGTCTTTCTGCTGCCAAAGTTTCACAAAAAAATATTCATATTTAAGGGTTGTTTACTCTTGAGGTTTTTTGGTTTTTTAGTGCGACCAGAGAAAGTGTGAATGCGACCAAGCTATAAATTTACACAAAAATATTGCTGGCTACTGTCTTTCCGCAACCAAAGTTTCATAAAAAAATATTCATATTTAAGGGTAGTTTACTCTTGGAGTTTTTTCGTTTTTTAGTGCGACCATAGAAAGTATGAATGCGACCAAGCTATAAATTTACACAGAATCACTCCTGGCAACTGTCTTTCCGCTACCAAAGTTTCACAAAAAAATATTCATATTTAAGGGTAGTTTACTCTTGGGGTTTTTTCGTTTTTTAGTGCGACCAGAGAAAGTATGAATGCGACCAAGCTATAAATTTACACAAAATCACTGGTGGTAACTGTCTTTCTGCTGCCAAAGTTTCACAAAAAAATATTCATATTTAAGGGTTGTTTACTCTTGAGGTTTTTTGGTTTTTTAGTGCGACCAGAGAAAGTGTGAATGCGACCAAGCTATAAATTTACACATAATCATTGCTGGTAACTGTCTTTCCACTACCAAAGTTTCATAAAAAAATATTCATATTTAAGGGTAGTGTACTCTTGAGGTTTTTTGGTTTTTTAGTGCGACCAGACAAAGGGTAAATGCGACCAAGCTATAAATTTACACAGAATCACTGCTGGCTACTGTCTTTCTGCTGCCAAAGTTTCACAAAAAAATATTCATATTTAAGGGTAGTTTACTGTTGGGGTTTTTTTGTTTTTTAGTGCGACCATAGAAAGTATGAATGCGACCAAGCTATAAATTTACACAGAATCACTGGTGGTAACTATCTTTCTGCTACCAAAGTTTCACAAAAAAATATTCATATTTAAGGGTTGTTTACTCTTGAGGTTTTTTCGTTTTTTAGTGCGACCAGAGAAAGTATGAATGCGACCAAGCTATAAATTTACACATAATCACTGCTGGCTACTGTCTTTTCACTACCAAAGTTTCATAAAAAAATATTCATATTTAAGGGTAGTTTACTCTTGGGGTTTTTTCATTTTTTAGTGCGACCAGAGAAAGTATGAATGCGACCAAGCTATAAATTTACACAGAATCACTGCTGGTAACTGTCTTTCTGCTGCCAAATTAAATATGAAGATTTTTTTTTGATACTTTGGTAGCGGAAATACAGTTACCAGCAGTGATTCTGTGTAAATTTATAGCTTGGTCGCATTCATACTTTCTCTGGTCGCACTAAAAAACGAAAATACCTCAAGAGTAAACAACCCTTAAATATAAAAAATTTTTTGTCAAACTTTGATAGCAGAAAGACAGTAGCCAGCAGTGATTCTGTGTAAATTTATAGCTTGGTCGCATTCATACTTTTTCTGGTCGCACTAAAAAATGAAAAAAACCTCAAGAGTAAACTACAATGAAATATAAATATTTTTCTGTGAAACTTTGGTAGCGGAAAGACAGTTGCCAGCAGTGATTCTGTGTAAATTTACAGCTTGGTCGTATTAACATTTTCTCTGATCGCACTAAAAAACGAAAATACCTCAAGAGTAAACAACCCTTAAATATAAATATTTTTTTGTCAAACTTTGGTAGCAGAAAGACAGTTGCCAGCAGTGATTTTGTGTAAATTTATAGCTTCGTCGCATTCATACTTTCTCTGGTCGCACTAAAAAACGAAAAAACCCCAAGAGTAAACTACCCTAAATATGAATATTTTTTTGTGAAACTTTGGTAGCGGAAGGACAGTAGCCAGCAGTGATTTTGTGTAAATTTATAGCTTGGTCGCATTCACATTTCCTCTGGTCGCACTAAGAAACGAAAAAACCTTAAGAGTAAACAACCCTTAAATATGAATATTTTTTTGTGAAACTTTGGTAGCGGAAAGACAGTAGCCAGTAATAATTTTGTGTAAATTTATAGCTTGGTCGCATTCATACTTTCTCTGGTCGCACTAAAAACGAAAAAATCTCAAGTGTAAACTACCCTTAAATATTAATATTTTTTTGTGAAACTTTGGTAGCGGAAAGACAGTTACCAGCAGTGATTCTGTGTAAATTTATAGCTTGGTCGCATTCACATTTTCTCTGGTCGCACTAAAAATCGAAAAAACCTCAAGAGTAAACAACCCTTAGATATGAAGATTTTTTAGTGAAACTTTGTTAGCAGAAAGACAGTTACCAGCAGTGATTAAATTTATAGCTTGGTCGCATTTACATTTTCTCTGGTTGCACTAAAAATCGAAAAAACCTCAAGAGTAAACAACCCTTAAATATGAATATTTTTTAGTGAAACTTTGGTAGCAGAAAGACAGTTACCAGCAGTGATTCTGTGTAAATTTATAGCTTGGTCGCATTCACATTTTCTCTGGTCGCACTAAAAAACGAAAAAACCTCAAGTGTAAACTACCCTTAAATATGAAGATTTTTTAGTGAAACTTTGGTAGCAGAAAGACAGTTACCAGCAGTGATTCTGTGTAAATTTACAGCTTGGTCGTATTAACATTTTCTCTGGTCGCACTAAAAAACGAAAATACCTCAAGAGTAAACAACCCTTAAATATAAATATTTTTTTGTCAAACTTTGGTAGCAGAAAGACAGTTGCCAGCACTGATTCTGTGTAAATTTATAGCTTGGTCGCATTAACATTTTCTCTGGTCGCACTAAAAAACGAAAAAACCTCAACAGTAAACAACCCTTAAATATGAAGATTTTTTAGTGAAACTTTGGTAGCGGAAAGACAGTTACCAGCAGTGATTTTGTGTAAATCTATAGCTTGGTCGCATTCATACTTTCTCTGGTCGCACTAAAAAACGAAAAAACCCCAAGAGTAAACTACCCTAAATATGAATATTTTTTTGTGAAACTTTGGTAGCGGAAGGACAGTAGCCAGCAGTGATTTTGTGTAAATTTATAGCTTGGTCGCATTCACATTTCCTCTGGTCGCACTAAGAAACGAAAAAACCTCAAGAGTAAACAACCCTTAAATATAAATATTTTTTTGTGAAACTTTGGTAGCGGAAAGACAGTAGCCAGCAATAATTTTGTGTAAATTTATAGCTTGGTCGCATTCATACTTTCTCTGGTCGCACTAAAAAACGAAAAAACCTCAAGTGTAAACTACCCTTAAATATTAATATTTTTTTGTGAAACTTTGGTAGCGGAAAGACAGTTACCAGCAGTGATTCTGTGTAAATTTATAGCTTGGTCGCATTCACATTTTCTCTGGTCGCACTAAAAATCGAAAAAACCTCAAGAGTAAACAACCCTTAGATATGAAGATTTTTTAGTGAAACTTTGTTAGCAGAAAGACAGTTGCCAGCAGTGATTCTGTGTAAATTTATAGCTTGGTCGCATTCACATTTTCTCTGGTCGCACTAAAAATCGAAAAAACCTCAAGAGTAAACAACCCTTAAATATGAATATTTTTTAGTGAAACTTTGGTAGCAGAAAGACAGTTACCAGCAGTGATTCTGTGTAAATTTATAGCTTGGTCGCATTCACATTTTCTCTGGTCGCACTAAAAAACGAAAAAACCTCAAGAGTAAACTACCCTTAAATATGAAGATTTTTTAGTGAAACTTTGGTACCAGAAAGACAGTTACCAGCAGTGATTCTGTGTAAATTTATAGCTTGGTCGCATTGACATTTTGTCATCTGGTCGCACTAAAAATCGAAAAAACCTCAAGAGTAAACAACCCTTAAATATGAAGATTTCTTAGTGACACTTTGGTAGCAGAAAGACAGTTAGCAGCAGTGATTCTGTGTAAATTTATAGCTTGGTCGCATTCATACTTTCTCTGGTCGCACTAAAAAACGAAAAAACCTCAAGAGTAAACTACCCTTAAATATGAATATTTTTTTGTGAAACTTTGGTAGCTGAAAGATATGTACCAGCAGTGATTCTGTGTCAATTTTTAGCTTGGTCGCATTGGTACTTTTTCTGGTCGCACTAAAAAATGAAAAAAACTCAAGAGTAAACTACCCCTAAATAGGGGTGTTTTTCTATACTTTTCTGGTAGCAGATGCGGCTAGTAGGTGGCATCCAAGATATAGAGTTTCATGGAAAAGTTTAGTCTATAAGTAGTCGGTCAGCTAAAATAACTAACTTTGGTCAGCAAATTACTTTTCCCCTCTTCTAGATATCGTTAAAGATCCGCGCCAGTATAAAACTGAACCTTGTTGTCAATTATAAATTATCAAAGGGTGTGATTCGGGCCAAACACTCTGTTCCAAATAAAAACCAGTGCCGTGCTTAGGGGTTACTAATACAGCGTGGAACAACCAAATGGAATAAATACAGTATCTCAGTTATTGTGCATATCTATAAAAATCTCGAAACACGTCAATTTTAGATTAAAAAGTCTGGACGCAGCAAGTGCGCTATGGTGTCTAATTTTCCTAAAAAGGTTTTTAATGTCAAATATGTATTGCTTTTAAAAGGACATTTGGATGGGAGTATAACCTATAGAGTAGTAACAATGTATCACATTTCATTTTTTTTTAATTTAAGAAAATATCCTGCTTCACCCTAAAAGATTATTAGCAGGTCTTGGTGAGATATAATTAGATAATAATTAAATGACAACAATAAATACATACAATAAATACAATAATATCATGAGAAGGAGCAGTTAAAGTTTATTAGCACTAGATCTGGTTGAATAATGCACTTGACTTCATGAATGTCAGGAGCTGAATATGGTTTTCTCTGTTGGATCCTAAAAGATCGGTCAAGTTGTTTGGTGTGTTTGAAGTTCTCCTATTTTCGTCGTATAGTGAGCATTCCACAAGGAGATGTTGAGCAGTGCTTTGTGTATCACAGCAAAAACAAATAGATGGGGCAGCTTCTTTATTATATATGCGTGGGTGAATTTAGTATAGCCTATTGTTAACCTGGATATGACTGTCTGATTTTTTCTTCCATTTGAAAGTGGTAGCTTATCATTTACTCTTGGTTTGATATGGAACAGTTTTGAGGGTTTATTCTCCCACATTTTTTGCCATGTGCTAGAAATAACTGTTTTTATATTGATCTTGATATCCTCGTTCGTATGGATTTGGTAGACTAGGTCGTTACAAGAAGTGGCGACTCCTTTTGCAAGTGCATCCACAATTTCGTTACCTTGGATGTTTACGTGGGAGGGGGTGAACATGAAAATGAGTTTCTTTTTATGTGCAATTATGTACGTCATTTGATCTCTTATTTCCCTTGCAATATGGTGTTTATGGTAGATTTGCCTAATTATTTGTAATGCACTCGAAGAGTCTGTGCAGACAACAGTCTGTTGTATATCAGATAGTATAACATGCCTTAGTGCTTCTTTTATGGAATATAGTTCACCAGTGAATATAGATGCCGACTTAGGTAGTTTGTATGTCAAGACTGAATTGGATGTATATATAGCTGATCCTGTACCGTTTTGTTTTTTTGGAGGCATCTGTATAGATGAATTTGTGGTTTTTATACTCAGATTTCATTTGTAAGAATTGATTACTTATTACACTGGGATTGGTGGTAGTTTTTGGGTGGTGTGTTAGTCTTAGATCAAAAGTCGCTTGTTGTTGTGTCCAAGGAGGGCTCAATGTCTTGTATGAACTGGCAGATACTGGCAAAGGCTCTTCAACACTTTCAAGGATTCTGTGGCATCTATGGTTTATGGGAGCTGAAAGATGCGGTTTTCTTCTAAATAAGGTCTCGTAGCTGTTTGACGAAAACAACTCATAATTTGGATGTTCTGGTGTACTAAGAACTTTGGTGGCATAATTTAATGGTAACAATTCTCTTCTTACTTGAAGAGGCATTTCATTTGCGAGACTCCTAATACGTTCAGTAGGGCCACATTTCATTAAAATAGCATTGTTGTTTTAAAAAGTACAAACATTTTCCGAAAATAAACTTAAAATGTTCCAGAAAAAACTGGTCCGGTTTTCCTGGCCAACGAACCTCTTCAAGCTATTTGCACACCTGTCAAGATATAATTATTGACAAACAGCATTATGACCCAAGTGGAAAAAAATGTTATAAAATTTCGCAAAAATTTGCAATTTTTTTGGCCGAAATTGCCTTCAGTAATGTTACGCTATATTATATTTTTCACAAAAATTCGACAACTTTTATTTACAATAACTTACTAAACATTTATTATTAATGACATTTTACAGAAATGTTACAAAAAATTATTTCTACCGAAACACTAAAAACATTTCTGCAAAAACATTTCAAATGCAGTCACTATTTGAGAATCTCTGTATACGGCAGCTCGATTTTTTCGACAAGTTATACAAACAAAAACGTGAAAGGTTGCAAAGCAATTGAATTAACTCACAAAAGATGAACGATATCAATTTTTTCCTTACTAACATGCATTATTATTCAATGGAAAATGCAAACATGCAATAACATAAGGGCTGTTCTATTAAAAAATAAAATGTGCATCACCAACGACTTATGGGCCAAATGAAAATAATTTAATAAGATGCATCTCAAAACACCCTGTAAATAACGTATACAATGTCTGCTCGTATGTAAAAAAAAGATTGAGTTTTACCGTAGAAATGCGTAAACAGACAAAAACTGAAACTTACCCGGATATGAGGTTTAGGGTTTAGGGGCTTTTGTTAGCGCTCACTTGAAGAAATCTTCTCAAAATTCATAAGTCTACGAAAATTTGCTAAAATTAGCCTATTAAACCATAAACTCTCTAGCTGAAACTACTGCCAAAGCATCAGAAAAGGGTTTATTTGAAATGGATTTTCTGATAACATTTTAGTAAAATTAATGACCAGGATGGTTGAAGCTGAAACTTAAGGCTTGGTAAAACACACCTATTATGGCATTTCTTCTGCATAATCCGTATTTGTGTCAGATTATTCGTCTGAAAATTTGATTTGATTTTGACGTTTCAAATCGCGACTTTGACGTTTTAAGAAAAATTATAAAATTTCAAAATACTTCTTCTGCTACTTCTTGACCTTCTTGCGTCAAGAAAACTTAACCTTTGTATGCAATTCATTTGGTTTTGTTTGCCACATAAAATAGTTTGTTCTTGTGCTTTCCTTTGATCACCAGTGGCGCCAAACGCTTTTTTCTTTAAATCCATTTTTTTCTTTCAACGTAAAGATCTGAATTTCGGTATGTAGGGTAACTTTAATAGAAGAAACGTATTGCCAAATTTGGTTGCCATAGCTTTGTCATTTTCGAAGATACAAACATTTTCCGAAAGAAAACCTAAAATTATCCCGGAACAAGTAGTCCGATTTTCCTGGCTAACGTAGCTATCCAAGCCACTTTTAAATGAAAGCTACCTACCAAATTTTATCAAAATCGGCCCTTTTTTTTTTGATTTATTGGTGTGACTATACTATACGCTGGATGAGTCAGCAAAACAAGATGAATTCAAAAATTAAACAATATACAGGATTTACCAGTTAAAAAAAAGTGAAGTTTGGGCTGTATCTAACTTATGCCACACATTGTGTATGCAAAAATAATTTTAGTTTTTTGTAGCTAACGCACTTCTGTTCCAATTTTTTTAAGAACTTGAACGCACTGTTCGCCCAGCCTGTATATATATATATATATATATATATATATATATATATATATATATATATATATATATATATATATATATATATGTATATATTTATATATAAATTAAAACCAATACAGGATATGAGTTGTAGTGGTCCTAGTTGGATCTCATTTTAAGAAATTTTTCGAAAATCTAAAACTTGAGATCTCATCAGTGATATTTTTGTACTAAATTCAACAAAAAGTTGTAAGCATTTAATGAGAATAATTTTCCACGATTTGAGATATTTTTAGAAACATTCGTTACCACAACGCTCTTGCTGCGTCTAGACTTTGAATTTTATTCGAGCAAAAATTGTATATCTTAATTCAGTGCCATTGTAATGAACTGTAACTATAGTTAACAAATATTCTATGAAGCGTTATACTCCCAAATTAAATCTATTTCATATATATTTTTTTGCCTTTCATAAAGATAACACCAAGTTTGAATATCCGTGATTTGCATAACCAACTTTGTTATACAAAAAATTCCCCACTAAAGCGTTGAATAGAACTTTGCTAAGTATAAACGCATTAAAACTCATTCTGCATTAGTTAATTCTTTCCTCGGTGGTGCACATTTATATGCATAAAGAGTAGAAAAAAAGATCCAAATTTTATACAAAATTCTCTTATTATGAAGTCAGTTCACGTACGTAACTTATTAAAGCGGACACTGAATGTCCTGGGGCTGACAAGCCTTCTCAGACTATGAAAACGATTCTTGCGCTTCGCTGGACAACAAAAGAATTCGAAAACTAAAGCAACATAAATGAAACAACATAAAAACTCATTTAGACCGCTCTCATGGCAAATCATTTTCCTTATAAGCTTTACATCAAAGCGACCTATATAAGATGTATTTACAGATATGCCTGTGGATACTAATTGTAAACAAAACAACTTTACCGAAAAATGAAAGAAAAAATACGATTTTAATTACGGTTCAGGTTTGCATGTAAAAAGTGGAATGTTATTCGATTTTTTTAATGATTTAGAAAATAACGTCTTATAGTATGTTTACGATAAGAGTGGAATGACGTCATGAAGGGAAGTAGTGCAACGTTGCCAGATTGTAAAATATGTTCGAGTATATCTGTATTTCGAAAGAGAACTTTTTACTTGTTGCTTTTAGTGAATTTGTATTGATTTACACTCAAGCGTCATCATACGTGAAAAATTTGTCATAAGTTTTTTTTTTGTGTTCAGAAAAAGTTATAGAGATTTTCTACACATTTATTTATCTTTGCTAACCGTAGGTTAGGTTAGGTTTAGGTTACATTGTGAGTGGGCCATAAGGGTCCCCCCACTGAGACCTTAAGCTCTATTGTGACTCACGCCTAATTGACTTATATTTCGCCCAGGAAATCCAGCCTCCTACAGAGGTCGACAATTTTTATGGGCAAAAGTTGATCCAGATCTCTTAGTGCAAGCTTAGTCTTGCCAAAGAGTAGGTGTCTTGCCCTGTCCGCGGCCAGACAGGAACATAGCACCTACTCCGCTGTACCGTCAGTCTCCATGCACAGACGGCATCGAGTCTGATTCGGTGTACATGGTGGCGCAAGCGGCAGTGTCCGGTATACAGATCGACTAGAGTTCTCAGTTAGTGTCTGTTTACCTCTAGAAGTTTTTGTAGCCCTTGACTCTGAAAGGCCATTTATGAAAGCCTTAGAGTGTGCTACTCCTGAAAGATTTAGCCATTGCTGGATTGCCATTCTCTCTATTCAGTTCTTTAAGTTGCATCTTGCTGTGCATGATGATATCCGCAGCTCAGGTTCTGGTCCGATAAAGTCCTTCTCGTCTAATAACCACATCAAAAACAAAGTCTTCTCAAGCTCGAACGGCAGCAAACCCTTCTGGACTCTTGCTAAATCTATTGGGAATAATTTCTGCAAGAGCGCGTTCCCACCTCTTGTTTCAGGGTATGAAATCGTTTCTACCGCCCTGGGCAAGGCTGAACTTTTTGCCTTGTTGTTCGCCAGCAATTCTGCTCCCAACCCACCTTTAAATGTTCACCCACCAACAGTCCCCAATGTCGCGCATAAAATGACGGATATCATTTTCAAATCTAAAAAGGTACGAAAGATGCTCTTGTCTCTTAATACCAGGAAAGCCTCTGGCCTTGACGAGATCCCAGCAATTGTTCTCAAAAAAATGCGCACCAGAACTTGCTCCTGCCCTGACTCGTCTGTTTTAGACATCCTACAATAGAGGCATATTCCCTAGTAACTGGAAAGCTGCTCGAGTACAACTCGTGCCCAAGAAAGGATCCAAAGCGCTTCCTAGCAACTACAGGCCTACTTATCTCCTTTCAGTCGTCTCTAAAATGATGGAAAAGTATATAAACACCGAAGTACTAAAATTTCTTGAAAAACACAGTCTAATCCACGACAGGCAGTATGAATTCCATCAGCGCAGACCAACTGCCGACCTCCTTTCCTTTGTCACCCATTCTTGGAACATGTCTATGGAACTACACGATGAATACCAGATTGTCGCTTTAGACATATTCAAAGCATTCAACGAGGTCTGGCTGCTTAATAAACTTCCGGCCTATGGCCTACCACCAAAACTCTATGCCTGGACAGCAAATTTCCTCTCCAACCGGAGCATTTCTATTGTCGTGGATGGCCATTCCCTTAAACTGTATTCAATTAATGCAGGAGTTCCTGAAAGTTCAGCTTTAGCCCATACTTTGTTTCTTGTCCACATCAATGACCTCCTCTCTAGCACATCCAACTCAGTTCACAGTTACGCGGACGGCAGTACCCTCCACTAAAATATACAATATTCTAAGCCTGTCTCTTTAGCCCAATTAGATGAGGATCGCAGACTCATGGAGGATTCTGTCTCCGTGTATCTCCAAAACATATTAGCCTGGGGAAGTAGAAATCTTGCACAATTCAACCCCACCAAAACTAAGTCTTGCTTTCTATCTCATAAGAGATACACCAGCCCTAGACCCATCACAATGAACAACCAAGTTATTCAAAGTAATGAGTCCTTTTCACTTGTTGGCATTTCTGTGTATCGAAATCTCAATTGACACCAACATGTCACATCAACTGCAGAAGCGGCTGCTAAGAAATTAGGTTTCCACTTCCGGGCTCGCAAATACTTTGCACCAGTTAATCTCTATACCTTATATACTTCACAAATAAGGCCACACCTCGAATACTGCTCCCACATCTGGGGTGCCGCTGCCGCTTCTACACTCGCTATCCTGGATTCCATTCATACGTCTCATCGGCGACCCTACCATCACTCAAAGGCTGCCATCGCTTGCCCACCGACGTGCCGTTGGTGACCTCTCTCTCTCTCTCTCTCTCTCTCTCTCTCTCTCTCTCTCTATCTCTCTCTCTATCAGATGAGCTTTCTTCCATAGTTCCCCTACCTGCTGCCCCCAACAGACCTACCAGGGGAACAGAGCGAATACACCCTTTTACTGTCCAGGTCACCAGACATAGAACATCCTGTTATGCCGCTCTTTTGTCCCGAGGACTTTCAAGTTGTGAAATTCCTTGCCGGCACATATTTTTTCTTCTCCTCCGAACCTCCAAACCTTTAAGTCCAGAATTAACAAGTTGCCACTTTCCTTCTTGTCTACACCCACGGTACGATAGTATTTAGGCTGTAATCCCTCGTGGTGTGTTGTTGAAATATAAAAAAAATCTGCATGAAAGTTGTATTATAAACGTCATCGTGGCCAAATAAAGTGAGATCAAGCAACCACTATTTTACTGGAAAAAATATAAAATTGATAATATTTCGAAAGGAACCGCTTTTTTTAATAAACAACCTCATTCAAAATTTTCCGGTTTTTTACTGTAGAATAAACTCAAATAACGAAAATGAAGCTTTCCACTTGAAAAACTCAAGTTTCATTAATTATTTCATCTTAATTTTGATACTTTCTTTTTGAACACTCTGTACCAATAAATTCAACAATTTTATTCAAAGACTGTTAGACTGCGTCCTTATATACTGGGAAAGCAACCAGTCTGTGGGAGGGAAAAATAGCGATATGTTCGGTCTGAAAACGCCAATTTCGACATAAAAGTTCGAATATCTCAAGAATCAGAAGAATAAACCTTTAAAACGTTATAATACTCGAGTTTTATTGAAAACAATGTCAGTTTCTACCAAATCACCTCTTATTTATCCCCTACCCCGTAAAGCGATCTTACCTAAAAACAATTCGAAGCGTTCCTTCTTGAGATGCTAACTGGATATCAAATTTGAAGATATCTCAATTCGTTCGAAAGTTATTGCGCCTATTAACAGACAGACGTACATGCCGGCAGACCGACAGACCGGCGGACAAAAAAATATCGTTCGGGAACAAGCATGTCACCGATATTCCACCGCCACACATTCCATCCTTAATATAATTTCAGCACAGTATACCAGATGTTTGATGAAATTGAAAGTTTTTTAATAAACAAATGAAGAAAGTGTATAATTTTCACCAAATCGCCCACCGTTCATCCCGTAGGGGTAGCGTTGATACCCAAAAACAATCCAAACCGTTCGTTTGTCGCGTGCTAACTGTATACCAAATTTGAAGACGATAGCTCAATTCGTTCTACAGTTATCGTGACTCCAAACAGACAGGCATACAGATCAACAGACAAAAAAATGTTCGTTCCCGATTCATTTTTTATATATGTTTTGATCCTTTTTACGACGTTTAAGCGAAATTTTTGTCGCCGATGCGATACTTTCACACGCTGTGCCGATGTGAAAGTAACTACTTTGTAAATTATATAGTTTTTCTTTTTAAATGAAAATTCCGATTTTAAACGTCAAAATTTGCAACTTTTAGACTAAGAACCTGAAATAAATACAGGTTATATAGAAGCAATGTCACAATAAATGTGTTTTCTTAATCCTCGAGTTACAGTTTTAACCATCATTGCCCTTCATTTCACTAAAATATTTGCAAAAAATTCATTTCAAGTAAACCCCTTCTCTAATGATTTGGCAGTAGTTTGAATTATCGAGTTAGTTTCTGGTTTAATAGTATAACATATCATACTCTTTCGCGAATTTTCGTTTAAAAAATTCGTTATTGAGAATATCGCGACCTCGAAATTTTAAAAATATTTCTTCAAAGGAGTGCGAACTGGGCACCCTGGCTTCAATTTTCGTTTTTATATGTTCACTTATATAGAGGGTGGTGCATTTTTAAACTGAATATATCCGTTATTATACAAGACCTGGGAAAATATTATAAAAGTCACTTATAGGGTGTTTTGAGCTGCATTTTACAAAATTATGTTGACAATCACAGTATGGCCCATAAATCGTTTTGATACAACTTTTTTTTAATGGAACACTTTATTGATTGTAGCATTATTGCATTTTCCATCCAATTGTAATGCATTCTTGTAAGGAGAAAAAATTGATATCGCTCATCGTTTTCGAGTTATTTTAATTGTGTTTCAACTTTTTAAATTTTGGAACATATCAAAAATTGTGTAAGGTGTTTTTAGCAATGAAAATCAGAGTCCCATGAAAATGACGCATTTAGGGAGGTTATCAATTATATTATTCGTCAAAACAATCGAGATTCCATATACAGGGCGGTCTCAAATTACTTATCCAGTCTTTGTAAAAAAAAAATGGCGAATTTGTATGAACCAGATTGTTACAAATCTTCATGTAAAGATTTTTTAAATTTCTGTGAAAAAGCTTTTTGTGAATAACTGTATCTTGACTGTTGTAGTTTTTGTGTAAATTAGGTAGTAGGTTCGTCAGTCAGAAAAGTCGGACTTGTGTTTTTGGAAAAACTTTAAATCTATCTTCGGAAAGTTGTTGTACTTTTTCAAACAAAAAGATAAGTTTGATAAAATACTGTACGCACTTGCTGCGTCCAGACTTTAGTGAATTTTACTAAAATATTTCCAGAGAATTCATTTGAAATAGAACCTTTCTTTGGCAGTAAATTGAAGAAGCCAGCCTAGGGAAGCGTGGTCGGTTCTCAGGAGAAAATCTTGACTATATAGATATTTGTGAAAATGCTCCAACATCTTGACAATGGATAGAAGTTCTTTCCTCGTCACGCAATAGTTCTTTTCTGCTTTGGACAGGGCTTTGCTGAAATACCCTACAACATTCTCTTGGCCTCCTTGTTCCTACGAAAGAACACCCCCAATACCAACATTGCTCGCGTCCGTGTCCGCCATAAACCTGTTACCAGGCTAGGGGTATGTTAGAATCGGGGATGAACAGAGGGCCCGTTTTAGTGTCTCGAATGCTCTTTCGCAGTCGTTGGTCTAAATGAAGGGTGTCTTTCCTTCCGTCAGTTTATTCAAAGGTTTCGCGATGTCAGCAAACCCCTTTACAAAACGGCGTTAATATGTGCAGGGGCCCAGAAAACGTCGCAGCTGACGTACATTGGTTGGAATGTCCGAGTTCATAATACAGTCTGTCCTCTGTGGGTCGGTTTTGACTCCATCTATGGTGATAATATGGCCTAAGTACTTTACTGCTTTTTGAAAGACAGCAATTCTTCCATTTAATTTCAAATTGTCTCCTGAACACTTGTTCGACTTTCTTCAAGTGATCTTTGAACGACTTTCCAAAATCCTACCGTCATCTAGGTACACTAGGCATGTCTTCCAGTGTAGACCTCTTAGAACTGTCTCTATTAGACGCTCCAACGTGGCTGGAGCGTTACACAACCCAAATGGCAAGAAGTTGAACTGCCACACTACCAGCGGCAAACTGAGTCTTTCCTTTGTCTTTGGGCTCAATCTCGACTTGCCAGTAGCCACTTTTCAATTTCTATGTCGAAAACCATCTTACGCCTGCCAGCGTATCAAGTGTATCGTCGATTGTAGGAAGTGGATAAGTGGATAGCTGTCTTTCTCAGTCACATCATTTAACCGGCGATAATCTAAACAAAACCTCATGGAGCGATCTTTCTTTTTAACTAACACTACTGATGAGGCCCAAGCGCTTCGGGATGGTTCTATAACTCGTGCCTGCTTCATCTCTCTTAGCATGGTGTCAACTTCGTAATGTCTTACCAATGGTACCCTCCTGGGTGGTTGCTTGATTCGTGCAGGTGGCCTACACTCACTGCGATAGCGTACGATATCTGTTCTTTCAAAATTATTCTTTTCGGTTACGAAAACGTTGCGATATTTGGACAGAAATTTAGCCACTGCTTGCTTCTGCTGAGGAGAAACATTTCCACTAGCTTCTGATAATGTAGATGTTCTGGAAGTGGTTCATCCGGGATGGACGAAGCTGGTTTTTCTTGGTCGTATGATGGTTACCGGCGAGAATGTTCCGATTTCGGAGCCTTTGGGAATCTTCTGATTAAAGCTTTTAAGGTTGGCTATTCTGACAGCTGCCAGTTCTTTTGCTTGAACAAGAGTTTTACCGACTAGTAGAGCTTTCTTAAGAAGATCATTGTCTTCTGGTTCTATAATGCCCACCACTTGTCTCGAAATATTTCCAAATATCTTCAATGGGACAATACTCTCACTCTGGGCTCTTACAATGACATCTTCTTTGGCCGTGACTTTTCGAACTGCAAGGTTATTGACAGTCGACATAACTACTTCCTCGTCACCGATATTTAAAACATTGTTCTCGAGACCTAACTTGACACCGTGACCTTGGAGAATATCTAGACCAAGTATAATGGGTTCTGATATGGCGGCAACAATAACTTCGTGTTTGCACTTTCAAACTCCAATTTGTAGCTTGTCGTCCGTCTCACCAAATACACGAATTTCTTCACCACCAGCTGCAGTCACTGTGTAGACTCTTTCTGGCTCTCTTACACGCTACCTTGGTACCATATCACGACGGATAATCTTTCTGGATGCGCTAGTGTATACAACCATTTGAGCATCTCAGCAAGGTCCATAAGTCGCCAGTGGTACAAATTTCCTTTTTTTGAAATCGAATTGGTCCATTTTTCATCGAAATATAATACAAGTTTATAAAAAAAGAAATTCGGTACGGGCCAAGTGCGTTTTGGTAGCGAATTTTAATTAAATGTTTGCTATTAACTTAAGGTTAATTGGCCAGCAAATCAGTTTTTTCGGGAACATTTTAAGTTTATTTTAGGAAACTTTTGTAACTTTTTAAACCATAAAATTATTTTGATGAAATATGGTACATTGTTTCTACCATGATATAGGTTATACTGGTCATATAAATTTTATATATATATATATATATATATATATATATATATATATATATATATATATATATATATATATATATATATATATATATATATATATATATATATATATATATATATATATATATATATCTGCTATTAAAACATATTTATGAAAATTCAATTCCATAACGCACTTGCTGCGTCCAGACTTTTATTAAATTGGACACCTGTATATTTGTCAAGGAACTAATTTGCATTCTCATAGGCTTCTCGAAATGGTATAACATCATGGGTATATCTTAATAATCAACGAAAAAAATCCAAATTTTCATAATTCGCATTAAAATGTTGCAGTAAGCCATGCAACAAATCCTGCTGTTTATCGTTTGCTTGGAAGCAAGTGACAGTTCCCTAAGTTTGTGCTATGCCGTGTCACTGCTTGTCTTAATTATATAATTTTTTTGTTTCATTTTCAAATTGGGTGTTTTTTTTATTTATTTTTTGTATGAAGGTCAGACTATGACCTTAAACCAAACTGTCGAACATTCTGACGAAAACAATGTGTTAGCTGGTTTTATATTAAGTAGTGAAATTGTTGAACAGGCATCTGGGATGTATTTTAAGAGGTAAAATTTGGTTTACAGTTATGTTTAAATACCACTGCTTTATTTTTGTTCATATATCCAGAAAGGAGGCAACCCAATAATACATCCACTTTTCTCCGATTAAAAAAAAATGATTACATGGTCACGGATCATCTAACAAAGTTCAAAAAATTCTAAGATAACACAAATACTACCCGTGAAAATTTAGGCTTGTCAGCTTGGGAATGATCAACGTCGGGAAGTCTTTTCCAGTTGGTATCTGGAAATATGTGATATTGTTAGAGATTTTGCAATGAATTTTGTATGGCCAAACAAAGCTCATTTTAGTACAATAGTTCTGGTATACCCAATAGGCACAATATCAAATTTTGGACCAAGAAAACCAACACCGAATATTTCCCAGAAGAGAGCAGCGCGGGTGTGGTCTAAATGTGTCTTGCTTCATGTTAGGAACACAGACAAAATGTTATATATTTGAGGGAAACCTAACAGCCAATCGCTAGGTTGAAAGTTTAGAGACCGCTATACCTAAATTGCTCAATGATGTTTCCTTAGCGCATGTAAGCAAAATTAATTTTCAACAGGACAGGGCTCCTGCACACAATTCTCAAATGGCGAGGTTATTTCTGGAGAATAATTTTCCAAATGGGTGGATCGGAACCAATGGGCATATGACATGTCCCCCTAGATCCCCAGAATTGTCTATTTTTTTCTATGGGGATATCTGGAGAATAAAATTTAGGAAGTTCATTATGATAATATTCAAGATTTAGGAAGCGCAATACGAGAAATTTTTTGCAAAATCATGCAGTTGTTTTGATTAATTTCTTAAAACGAATAGGAAAAGTACGGGAAGCGTACATACAACAAAATGGAAATCATTTTGAACAGTCCTTTTTACCAGATTATTTTAGTGATTATGTTACAATTTCTAAAGTTGGTTTTTGCTGATAGGCTAAATTGGGTAATAGTTATTCACTAATACTATTTTCTTTTGTTACATTAATCTAGGTAGGTAGCAGTCTTTTGTGGAAAATTTGCAATAGAATATTGAGAAATATCTGCTATTAAATAATCTTCAATTTATTGTTAAAATATATAAATAAAAACTCTGGACGCAGCAACTGCGTTACGGTTGTGAATTTTCATTTAAATGTTTTTAATAGCAAATATGTTCCTTTTAAAAAAGCAGGCATAACATTTGGTTACCAGTATAATCTATATATTAGAAACAATGTGCCATCTTTCATCAAAATAACTTTATTGTTTGAAAATGTACGAAAATTTCCGAAAGTAAACTTAAATTGTTCCCGAAAAAACTGGTTTTCTGGAAACCTTATAGGTTAATAGCAAATCGATTTAAAATTTGAAGCATTTAATGAAAATTCGCTACCATAACGCACTTGCTGCGTCCAGAATTTCTTTTCTTACAAAGATATATTATATCGATGGAAAATGCAAAAATGCAATAACATAGGGCGTATTCGATTAAAAAAATTCACTAAAAAAAAAAGAAGATTTGAATCACCAACGCCTTATGGGCCACCCTGTAACTGTAGAAATATTTTTTAAGATGTAGCTCAAGACACCCTATAATTATAATATACAACTTTTTTTCGTAATATAATGCATAATAACGAATATATTGCGCTTTAATGACTTTTTACGAAAATTCGACAAAAATGATATATACCATTAAACGATAAACTCTATAGCCAACACTACTGCCAAAGCATCCGAGAAAGGGTCTATTTGAAATGAATTTTCTGGGAATATTTTAGTAAATTGAAGGACAGTGACGATTGAAACTAAGAGTTCAGGCTTTGTAAAACATTCTTCTTGAGACATTTTCCTTCCATAGATCATATTAGTTTCAGGTTCATTGCCTAAATATTAACAATTTTGACGTTTTAAATCGCGACTTGAACGTTTTGAGGAAAACCCAAATTTATTTTTCTTTAAGTGCCTGTAACTTTTTTATCCTTCAACCTATGGTGCTAAATTTTAGTAGGTAGCTTACCTATAATTACACAAACCCGTGCACCAAATTTCTTGCTTTGTCAAATACGGAGATATAATTTTTTTTCGAATAGAAACTCAAAATTTTCCCGAAAAAACCCGTCCCATTTTCCTGACTAACGCACCTATTCAAGACATTTACAAAAAGGAATTACGTGCCAAATTTTATCAAAATCGGCCCATTATTTTTTGAGTTATATATATATATATATATATATATATATATATATATATATATATATATATATATATATATATATATATATATATATATATATATATATATATATATATATAAACATATAAAAATTGAAACTAACCCCGGATATGGGTTCTAAGGGTCCTAGTTCTCGGCAGTGGAGTGTGCTGTGAATCATTTCCAGCCATTCAAGTCGCCAGGGGAGGATGGGGTGGTACCGGTCCTACTACAAAAGGGACTGGAGATTCTCCTACCCTTCCTTATCAGGCTGTTCAGAGCCAGTCTGGCCTGGAACTATATTCCCTCCAGCTGGACGGTGATTAGGGGGGTTTACATTCCCAAATTGGGACGTAATGACCTCCTACCTACTTCACTGAGACCTCTCAGTATTACATCATTCCTCCTGAAGGGATTGGAAAAAATACTGGACGGACACATTAGGCGGAACATCTTACCCAAGAACCCCCTAAATACCCACCAGTATGCCTATCAAACTGGCAAATCAACTGAGTTAGCGCTCAATAACCTCGTCGAGAAGATTACACACTCTCTGGAAAATGCAGAGGTTGCGGTGGCGGCATTTCTCGACATAGAAGGAGCATTTAATAATGCATTACCGATCTCCCTCTACGAGGCCACTATCGCTAGGGGGGTGGAACCTACCATCTGTGGCTGGATCGGAAACATGCTGCACAATCGGACCATTATTACCTCATTACAGGGAGAGGTGGTCAGCATTAGGGCTGCGAGGGGGTGTCCTCAGGGGGGCGTTCTATCCCCCCTGTTGTGGTCCCTCTTTGTGGACGACCTGCTGGCTATCCTCGGACTCTGGGAGGTTGAGGTCCAGGCGTATGCGGATGATCTCGTCATAATGGTTAGAGGCAAATCTGAGGAGGAACTGTCTAGTACTCTTCAAGAAGCACTAAATGTAGTCAATGATTGGTGCCGTAGGAAACAGATGTCTGTGAACCCTCGCAAAACGATCATTGTCCCGTTCACCAGAAGAAGAAGGTTGGACAAATTAAAACCACCTAATCTTATGGGGGAAAACATTCCATTTTCGGACCAAGCAAAATATCTGGGAGTTATCCTAGATAAGAAGCTCAACTGGGACAGACAGTTAGAAAATGTTATCCGCAGGGCTAAGATGTCCCTGTGGACCTGCCGGAGAATCTGTGGGAACAACTGGGGAACAAACCCCCAACAGATGTACTGGCTTTATGTAGTGGTTATCAGACCTATGATAACATATGGAGCCATAGTTTGGTGGCCTAAGGTACTTCGTGGTACCGCGAGGGCCAAACTGGCTCATCTACAGAGACAAGCATGTCTGATGATAACGGGAGCGATAAGCACCGCACCATCAGTCGCTCTGGAAGTCCTCCTCAATATTCCCCCACTTCACATATGGTTGGAGAGGGTGGCGAGGTGGACAAAGTACAGACTAATACAAACGGCAGATAACATGCCGAGGGAAGTCAGTCTGAGGGGGTCCAGACTCCTTGATGACAGTGATTGTCACAGGATTCTGGGAAGGGTCTCGGACTTGATGCCTACAAAAATCAGCAGAGATCTGTCTTTCAAGACCGTCCTCCCGGAAAGGGAGGACTGGGACCGGAACCAATCGACCCTGTTGAGAGCGGACCTCTGCTGGTACTCTGACGGCTCCAAAACCAATATGGGCGTAGGAGCCGGCGCATATGGGGGCAGCACCGATGCTAGACTATCAGCTAGCCTCGGCAAGTACGCAACCATACACCAGGCAGAAGTTTATGCCATCGAGATGTGTGCAAGGGAAAGCTTAAAAGACCTATGCACAAACAAATCGATAAAGATATATGCAGATAGCCAAGCTGCAATAAAGGCTCTTGGTTCCTACCGGTGCAATTCAAAGACGGTATGGAGTTGTAAATCTGCCCTTAACGAATTGGTCAGCTGTAATGAGGTGTCGCTGGTCTGGATACCGGGTCACTCGGACCATGATGGCAACGTTGCGGCAGACGCGCTTGCCAGCAGTGGTGCCCAGTGTGACTTTGTCGGACCAGAACCGGTGCTGGGAATAACATCTTGCACAGCAAAACGCACCTTAAAGACCTGGACAGATAGAAGGACAATTCAATATTGGCAAAATCTTCCAGGATTAGCTCACTCTAAGGCCTTCATAAATGGCCTGTCTGAGTCAAGGGCTAAGAAACTTCTAGAGTTGAACAGACAACAACTGAGTACTCTAGTCGGCCTGTATACAGGACACTGTCGCTTGCGGCATCACATGCACCGTATTGGGATCGGTCAGGAGACCGAGTGCCGGCTGTGTATGGAGAATGACGAAACAGCAGAGCACGTGCTGTATTCCTGTCAGGCAGCGGATAGGACTAGACACCTGCTCTTTGGCAACGTAAAGCTTGCTCCAGAGGATCTGGATCAACTTTCGCCCGCAAAGGTTATCGACCTCTGTAGGAGGCTGGATTTGGTGGGCGAAATATAGACATTAGGCGTGAGCCACAATAGACCTTATGGTCGCGGTGGAGGGACCGATATGGACCACTCACAATCTAACCTAACCTAACCTAAGGGTCCTAGTTTGCGCTCATTTGCCAAAAATTTTTCAAAATTCAAAAGTCGGGATCTCCCCAATAGTGAATTTTTTCTACGAAAATTCACTTATAAACAGCAGCATCTTTTTGCATGGCCGCTGGACAATTTTAAATACGAATTTTGAGAACTAGGATTTTTTCGCTTTTTAATAAAATAGACTCATAATGTTATATATATTTTTTAAATCTTGCAAAAATTCAAATTAATTGCTTGACGAATATACAGGATGTCCTCTTGAAAAAAACTTACATTGGTCAATGCTACAAAAAGAGTCATATTAGAAAAACAAGTACGCCACTAGATTTATCGTAAAAAGTACTAATAGGATTCGTTCTTACCTTTTTGACAAGTTGTCAGAGAACCGAAATACAACGGGTCCCTGAAAATATTTTAAATATGTACCTCGGAATATAAGCGGCTATGGTAATTTTCTTTGCGGCATCTTACGTTTTACAAAAAAGTAGCTGAGGTTCGCAAAAACATCAGTGCTCTATCTTTTTTAATAACCGAGATACCCCGCAACTGCAACTAAAATGAGACACCCCGTACACTGTTATTGTGCTTCGGACTTGTCTGATTTTTTACAGCAATCGATCGGAGCTGCTTTATTATATATGCCAAGCAAGAAAACTAAACTTCACCAAATATTTGAATTGGTTGGCTTTTGCACGAAGGTCTTCAGTGGGTATCACCATAAATGGTTAGTACATTCTAGCACTGCATATAAATGTAGCTAGATTAAAAAGTTACTGGTTAAACCAAATTCAAATAATTTATTTAAATTATGTATTATGAAACTTTGCTTTAACAGTTAACGTTTGAGGCCCAATAATTTAAGCTAAGTAATTTTCATTTTAATAGGAATTTTTGAATCTAATTTTCACACTACATGAGACTGAAGTTTCATCTTGTTAAGTAACTAGAGTGATTTTATCTAAGATGCTCCCTGGAAAGAACAATATTCGTGTTAATAGGATAGTAGAGGCGCATATAGAGCACAGTTCAGACTGCTGTGTGTTCACATTAAGGGTATAATAGTGTCGAGACTGCTGAATTAATTATTCACTTACATCCAACTACAACATTAACTAAAATGAGGATTGCTTCTCCTAAGAAACTGTATACCGTCAAAGCTAAGCTCAAACTTACTCTTCTTGCAGTCAGGAATTTTATCCATCCGTTTTATTACACGTAGAAGGTGCTTAGTTTTTAGTGAATTTTCTTTAAAAAATTCACTAGTGAGGAGATCCATACTTTTGATTTTGAAAAAATTTCTTCAAATGAGCGCTAATTAGGCCCTCCAGAACACATATCCGGAGTCAGTTTCAATTTGTATATGTTTATATATATATATATATATATATATATATATATATATATATATATATATATATATATATATATATATATATATATATATATATATATATATGTATATATATATATATATATATATATATATATATATATATATATATATATATATATATGTATCACACCGATAACTCAAAAAATAATGGGCCGATTTTTATTAAATTTGGTAAATTCCTTTTGCAAATGTCTTGGATAAGTTTGTTAGCCAGGAAAATCTGCCAAGGTTTTCCCAAAAAATTTTGTGTTTTCTTTAGAAAAAAATTTATATCTCCGGAATTAACAAAGTAAGGGTAACCAAATTTGGTACGCGGGTATATCCTTATAGGTAAGTCACCTACCAAAATTTAGCTATGTAGGTCAAAAGACAAAAAAATTATAGGCATTTAAAGAAAAATGAAATGGGGTTTCCTTAAAACGTCAAAGTTGCGATTTAAAACGTCAGAATTGCCAACATTTAGGCTAATCTAATCTAATCTAATCTAATACGGGCTATGGAAATAAAATGTCTCAAGAAGGATGTTTTACAAACCCTGAAGTCTTAGTTTCAACCTTCATTGTCCTTCATTTTACTAAAATATTTCCAGAAAATTCCTTACAAATAGACCCTTTCTCTGATGCTTTGACAGTAGCCTTAGCTATAGAGTTTATCGTTTGATGGTATATAATTTTTGTCGAATTTTCGTAAACAATCAATAAAGCCCAATATATCCGTTATTATACAAGATATGAAAAAAATTTGTATATATTAATTATAGGCTGTCTTGAGCTACATCTTAAAAATATTTCTACAATCACAGGCTGGCCCATAAGTCGTTGGTGATACCAATTTTCTTTTCTTTTTAATCAAACACGCCTTATGTTATTGCATTTTCCATCGAAATGTAATGCATGTTCGTAAGAAAAAAATTCTGGACGCAGCAAGTGCGTTATGGTAGCGAACTTTTTTTGTTTATATAGAAATCATTGCTTGTAAAATTTTTGTAAAATTTTGGTAATTAGTAATAAATGTAGGGATTTTCGCAAAAAAGTTGTTTACAAATTTTTTTATAAGTTTTGTCGAAATGCTTTTTGTAAATAATTATATCTTGGTAGCTGGCTAAATACCTTGAAGAAGTCCAGGAAAATCAAGTTTTTGGGGAATATTTTAAGTTAGTTTTCGAAAAAGATTTGCCCTTTTTCCAACAACAAAGTTATTTTGATAAAATGTGGTACATTGTTTCCACTATAGAGGTTATACTGGTAATCAAATTTGATGCCTGCTTTCCTTTAAAAAAAGACATATTTGTTATAAAAAACCTTTTTATGAAAATTCATTACCATAACGCACTTGCTGCGTCCAGAGTTTTTAAGTTAGCAAAAACCAATGTTTCTTCCTGAGAGGAGAGTGTTAGTATTTTGGAGATTCTGTGGATGGATAAATCTATTCAATGATAATTGGATTTGTTTTCGAATTTTCGTAAAAAAAATAGTTTCAAAGGGATGTGTGTTTAAATAGACAATATGGTCCACTTTTTTGAAGCAGGACTTTAACAGTCGGCAGAAAAACATATATTGAGACGAAAATGTCATATAAACATAAACTTAGGAACGCTTGGTTTCAAAGATACAAGACGTTGAAATTTTTGAAAAAATATCGATTTATTTTAACACTTTTCAAACTAGTAGAGATAATTAAACCAAATTTGATGCACATTATCTCCGTAGAGGCTGATATGTTATCAACTTTCACGAGCAACTAGTGATGGAGTTGTGGGGTTCCACTTGTATTAAATTAGTGTGTTTTTTGTTTCTTTAACGTCGACCTATTTCCGCGACTATGGCCAATCACCGACGCCAGGAAGCAGTGTCACCTCACTATCCTAGAAATGTTGCCGAACCCCTGCCTTTCTGTAATGAGGGTAGGGGCACGTTAAAGATCCATAACGTCTCCTTACAGAAAGACAGAAGTTCAGCAAAATATCTAGGATAGTGAGGTGAAACTGCTCACTGGCGTCAGTGATGGCCTTAGTCGCGGCAATAGACCGACGTTAAAAAATAGAAAAAAAAAGATTTTTGATGCCTTATATTTCGATGTCTTGCGTGTTTAAATTTAAACGAATGCAAGCTGGGTGACAAAATATAATGGTTTGTGCATCTAGAAATTATGCGCGTTCGAAACTTGCAGTTTTTAATAAAAATTATATATCACGTAATATCGACATTTCACATAATGTCCCCCAAAGTGCTGCAAATTGTATTCTATTCACGTGAAACTAAAAATGTTGTAAAAATTTACTGCGATATGCAAAAATATCAATGAATTTATAGATATATTTTCCACCAGCGGAGGTAATAACGTCGTAAATCTCCATCTGCAAAAACTACTCTAGCAGAGCGGGCCGGCGCACCCCCTAGCTGATACCAGCAATTATTACATAAATTTCCTGGTAGGCTATTGATGAAATGTAGTACTGTATGCCTCAAAATCTCTAAATACTTCTGGGAAGTAAGATTTTTATTGTAAATTTCATAATGCACCTTTTCATTCTGGATAATGCAGAATACATCAAAAGTAAATCGTTCTTGGAAATCCTGTTGTCTAGCTACATGCGGATTTTCTCTAGCCCAATAATGATTATTTCGACAAGCAAGTATAGGCATTCTAATGCTATGATTATTATAGATATTATTTTACAACTAATACATATGCTGTTACAGTCAATATACGAGGGGTGCACCGGGCAGGCCTTTTCTTAATCGTGGCACCTCATTGAGCGACTGACGGACGAGATAAATCAATAAATGCTGCAATAACAATGGTGTTGATGGAAAATGTCATGAGCTTTCATTTGTAAGGCCAGATTTATTCTCGTCATGTTTCGAACCGCAGACCGGTTTTTCTCTAATTAGAGCTCGTCAGTACGGTACACTAACAGCGAGAAGACACCTATAAAGTAAAATGGCTATGGTAGCCAGCCTCCTAGAATATTGTGAGATGTAAGACAGGGTCGCCATCTCGGCGCAAAACCAGGTATTATGTTGTCACGGCAGCTCCAAATAACACAAAATGTTATAAAATAGAGACTGTGTACAACTAACTAACAATTTATAAAGTGTCAGGTGTGGCCCAATTCTTCCCTAATATAGAGACAATGTATGTAAAGGTATTCTCAGCATAATTAGAACCACAGACCGGCTTCGCACCAATTAGACACGTGACCGGATTCTGTCTCTGTCTTAGTGGAATAGGATTTTATGAGTTGGCAGTCCAAAAAGTAACCAAAAAAACCACTAGACTAGGGACCCTAAAGTTACTAAATCAATTGACAATTGACAGTTCAGCCCATTGGCGCTCAATTTCTTTTGACGGTTATTTTGTATGTATATTGTGCATTTTCCAAGTTCGACCAGTGTTTACCTTCTTCAAATAATTTTCTATCTGTTGAACAATAAAAAAAAATCTCGGGACGCAGCAAGTGCGTTATGGTAGTGAATTTTCATAGAAATGATCTGGCACAAAATATTCTATTATAACTTTTTTTTTCTTGTAACATAGTACTCTAAATTTTGGTGTATAGTTTACCTTTTATATCGTAAACCTACCTACCAAATTTGGTTATCATAGATTTTTTATTTTTTAAGATAAACATTTTTTTCAAATGAAAACTCAATTTTTTTTCAGAAAACCTTGTTCGATTTTTCTGATTAATGAACTTGTCAAAGCCATTTACAAAGGGAAGGTACGTACCAAATTTTATCAAAATCGGCCCATTATTTTTTGAGTTATCGGTGTGATACATATATATATATATATATATATATATATATATATATATATATATATATATATATATATATATATATATATATATATATATATATATATATATATATATATATATATATATATATATATATATAAACATATAAAAATTGAAACTGACCCCGGATATGGTTTCTAGGGTCCTAGTTCACGCTCATTTGCAGAAATTTTTTTAAAATTCAAAAGTCGGGATCTCCCCATTAGTGAATTTTTTCTACAAAAATTCACTAATAAACAGTTTTTATTAAAGCTTAGCATTTTCATTTCGTTTTTACGTAAGTTAAAAATGTAGGTGTGTTAGGGTTATTGTGCTGACGCTATTCAACATCGCATGAAATGAAGCCCTACCAAATCTGTTCGTCGGTAGTCTGCCCAAACAGGTACATATTTGTTCAATGTTACACAATACACATTCCCAAAACCGTAAATTAGAAGTTTAAATAATCGGACCTCAATTTGTTTACGTACATTACAAAATTTTGATATCTATACAGAATAAAAGTAATATTTTATTGTTTTTAATTTATTTTTTAACAATCAATAATAGTAAACCATACATGAACAGACTTGCTGTTAAAAATACTAAATAATAAATACATTTAAGACATTTACTGTTTCACCTTATTATGATTTTTATATTCTTTATAAAACCCCAAAGGAAATATGAGACAACACTGGCAACTTATAGAGATTTCATTAATTCAGGTTGTACAACCGTGTATGCCGGGTTGCCTAACTGTGGTTCTAATTATCCTGAGAATACCTTTACATACATTGTCCCTATATTAGGGAAGAATTAAGCCAGGCCTGTCATTTTATAAATTAGTAGTTGGTTGTACACAGTCTCTATTTAATAACATTTTGTGTTATTTGAATCTGTCGTGACAACATACTACCTGGTTCCGCAACGAGATGGCGACCCTGTCGTACATCTCATAATGTACTAGGAGGCTAGCTACCTTAAGTCGTATTACTTTATAGATGTGTTCTTGTTGTAATTGGTATAGCCCACTGACGTGCTCTAATTAGAGCGAAACTGGTCTTCGTTTCTAAATATGGCGATAATACGTCTGGCCTTACAAACGAGAGCCCATGACATTTTTCATCAACACCATTGCTGTTTCAACATTTATTGGCTTATTTGGGCCACTCAAACAGGTGCAACGATTAAGAAAAGACACATGTATTATTTGTAAAATTAATATCTGTAATAACCATAGCATTAAAATGTGTACTACTTGCTTGTCAAGTCTCCAAAAAATTCTTTGTTTTTAAACAATAATTTTCACATTAAAATTTAATCGCTCATTTCTTATGAGAGCCTCGGTGGTTCAGTGGTAGGAACGTGTGCCTCTGAACCGAAGGGTACTGGGTTCAATCCCAGGGTTATCCTTTCACTTTTTAAGCACATACTGTAACATTAACACCAACTTAAGTTGTGACATTGTATTTGAGCAAGTTGAATTTTTGCCCCTTCCTTCGGAGGGGGCGTAAAACCGTCGGTCCCGTGTCCATGCGATGTTGGGCACGTTAAAAATCCCTACCCTCCTTACAGAAAGGCAGAGGGTAGACAAACTTTCCAGGATAGTGGGGTGAAACTGCTCCCTGGCGTCGGTGATTGGTCATAGTTGCGGAAATAGGTCGACGCTTAAGAAACAAACACACACACACACACACACGCTTGTTATGAATATGTATAAATATATAAGTTTTTACTCCAATGACTTTGTTCCTGTTGTGACTATACACGATTCTAAATATGGGGCCTCAGAAGTCCGGATTATATAAATGCCGATATATTATTTATAATAGAAAATACTTTACCCAGCAACATTTCAATTGACTAGCAAACGCGACTTCTATAAAATAAACTAGTTCGCAAATTTAATAATCTATCACAATTGTATTATACCTGTTGTTTATTAGTGAATTTTCGTAGAAAAAATTCACTAATGGAGAGATCCCGACTTTTGAATTTTGAAAACATTTTTGCAAATGAGCGCGAACTAGGACCCTTAGAACCCATATCCGGTGTCAGTTTCAATTTTTATATGTTTATATTTATATATATATATATATATATATATATATATATATATATATATATATATATATATATATATATATATATATATATATATATATATATATATATATATATTAGAGGTGTGCGAAGCTTCGAAATTTCGAACCGAACCCGAACGCGAACCGAACCTTCGGTTCGAAAATATGTTCGCACTAGCGATGTTGAAGTAGTTCGAAGTTCGAAATATTTAATTCTCCAAAGTAGTTCGAAGTTCGTTGCTCAAAAGTACTTCGAAATTTAACTTTACAGGCATTGAATGCTGCCAAAGGTAGCGAAGTTGCGGCCCTGATAACTCGGTAGCGGCGCTTTAAACTCGTTATTGGTCTCATTGAGTCGATAGTGTCATTTTCGGAAATTTCACTCATGCATATTTTTGACAGTTGGTGGGACACATTGAGACACGGCGGAGCGATTTAGCAATCATAGAATTATTTTTCTTATATATCCTAGCCTCCCAACACCTTTTTCAGTAAGAACATTATGAGGCGGCGTTCGAAGACCATTGGTAACATAAATTTTCAGAATGTATGAGGATAATTGCAGATTGCCTTTGGAAAACACTGGTTTCAATATTCTTTATTTCACAATGAGCCAAAACAGTTACATATTCACAATCAGGAGACAAGTTCGGGATGCAGCAAGTGCGTTATGGTTGTGAATTTTCATAAGAATATATAATATATTAAGTTCAAATTTTAAGTGGTTATTTTATATCTATCATGCTCACTTTGAACCTTCTCTTGTTCCATAAAACTGCCTAGCCAAAGCCAAACAACAACAACATATTTATAATTGAGCTTATTTATAGATCTAGAAATCTCAAAAAGATTCAAATATTTTTTATTTTTGTATTTGATTAAAGTTGACCTATGTCAACAACGATCAGCACCGGAAGGCATTTTCACCCAATCAACCTGCAAATTTGTCGAACCCTACTTTTTTGTAAAAAGAGTGGTAATCTTTTACATATCAAATAATGTATGTTACAATATTCCTAAATTTGGTATTTACAAACACTGAAGAATTTTAGGTAGTTCGATGTTCGATTTTGAATTTCTAAGAAGTTCGAAGTTCGACTGTGAACCTTAGACATACTATTTCAGAGGTTCGAAGTTCGAGGCAACATATTTGCTTGAGTTCGTTCATAGTTCGGTTCGAACAAAACACCTCTAATATATATATATATATATATATATATATATATATATATATATATATATATATATATATATATATATATATATATATATATATATATATATATATATATATATATATATATATATATATATATATATATATATATATATATATATATATATATATATATATATATATATATATATATATATATATATATCACACCGATAACTCAGAAAATGGTGGGCCGATTTTGATAAAATTTGGCATGTACCTTCCTTTTGTAAGTGGCTTGGATAAGTTCGTTAGCCAAGAAATTCGGACGAGGTTTTCGGAGAAAATTTTGAGTTTTCATTCAAAAAAAAATTTTTTCTCAAAAAATAAAAAAGCTATTATAACCAAATTTGGTGGGTAGATTTACGATATAAAAGTTAAACTACACACAAATTTACAGATTTCTATGTTTCAAGAAAAAAAAGTTATAATAAAATATTTGGTGATAGATCATTTCTATGAAAATTCACTACCATAACGCACTTGCTACGTCTTTGTTTTATGTTCAACCTACTCATGTTTATTAAATGTTGTTGCTTGTTGTAAGATTTCAAAGCGAATTAGTATGAGAATGAACTGTTAATAGCAATAAATTTTTATTTCGCCGTTCATAATGTGTTTTTAAATGCATTCTAGAAAGTATATAGGACTGGCGCTTAATGCTATTGTTATGTTACAACATAATTGCAGCGTAGCTTACTGCTTTGTTTGCAATGATTTATGGTATTTTCTATTTTAGCAGCAGTAAGGTAACTGATTCGACTCTTAAAATTGGGAAAAGGCGTTAGGTATCTTGCATTTTTTTGACAATACTCTAGGCCTGGAGGAACATTGTAATTATGTGCTCTGGAAAATACAGATGTTAATATTTAAATTCAATATCTTACGTAATGTTTTCGACTTGAAGGAATTTAAAATGTTACATTGCTCCTTGGTAGAGTCTCACATGAAGTATGTCATATTGGGATGGGGAGGTGTGTCGAAAACTATAATTAAAAAAGTCTGGACGCAACATGTGCGTTATGGAAGTAAATTTTCATAAAAATTTTTCTAAAAGCAAACATGTCTCTTTAATGCAAGCAGGCATCAATTTAGTTACCGGTATAACCTATATAGTAGAAACAATGTACAAATTTTTATCAAAATAAAATATTGTTTAAAATATACAATAATATTCCGAAAATAAACTTTAAATGTTTCCGAAAAAACAGGTTTCGTAGCCAACGAATCTTCGGTAAATAGCAAATCGAGTTATTGTATTTTTAAGCTTTTGATGAAAATTCGCTACCAAAACGTACTTATTTCTCGATATTTTTTATTACAAACCTGCATCATATTTCGATAAAAAATGCAATAGTATAAGGTTGTTTGAAAAAGAAATTGTAGGCATCACCAATGACATATGGGCCACCTGTGATTGTCAAAATAATTTTATAAATGCAGCTCAGAACACCCTATAATTAACGTATACAATTTTTTTCCGCGTCTTGCATAATAAACAATTATATTTAGCTTTACCGTATAAATGCGTCCCTCTGTATATATGAAACTAAGCCCGGATATGGATTCTAGGGGGCCCTGGCTTGCGCTCACTTAAAGAAATCTTTTTAGAATTCAAAAGTGGCGGATTCCTCATTAACGAATCTGTTCTACGAATATTACCAAAAAAGTATAGACCGTTAAATCACAAACTTAACTATAACTTCTGCCAAAGCATCAGAGAAAAAGTCTGGACGCTGCAAGTCGTTATGGTAGTAAATTTTCATAAAAATTAAAAATGTTTTTAATAGCAGATATGTGTTTTTTTTTAAAGAAAGCAGGCATCAAATTTTGTTTCCGAAAAAGTGGTTTCTTGGCCAACGAATCTTATAGGTTAATATATATATATATATATATATATATATATATATATATATATATATATATATATATATATATATATATATAATATAATAGCAAATATGTGTGTTTTTTTTAAAGAAAGCAGGCATAAAATTTGGTTACCAGTAAAACCTATATAGTATAAACAATGTGTCAGGTTTCATCAAAATAACTTTTTAAAAGTGAACTTAAAGTGTTCCCAAAAAAACTGGTTTCTTGGTCAACCTTATAGCTAAATAGCAATTTGAGCTATTGAATTTTGAAGCATTTAATGAAGATTTGCTACCATAATGCACTTGCTGCGTCTAGAATTTCTTTTCATCAAAACATGCATTGGATTTCGATGGAAAATACAAAAATGCAATAACATAAGGCGTGTGCGATTAAAAAAAGTTTCTGGTCATAGCAAGTGCGTTATGGTAGTGAATTTTTATAAAAATGTTTTTAATAGCAAATATGTGTGTTTTTTTTCAGAAAGCAGGCATCAAATTTGATTACCAGTATAACATATATAGTAAAAACAATGTGCCATGTTTCATCACAATAACTGTATTGTTTGAAAACGTACAAAAATTTCCGAAAATTAACTTAAAGTGTAACCGAAAAAATCCGCTTCTTGGTCAACCTTATAGGTTAATAGCAAATTCAGCTTTTCAAATATGAAGCCTTTAATCAAAATTCGCTACCATAACGCACTTGCTGCGTCCATAATTTCTTTACTTACAAACATGTATTATATTTCGATGGAAAATGCAAAAATGTAAGGCGTTTTCGACTAAAAAAATTTATTTGTATCACCAACGACTTATGGGCCAGCCTGTGATTGTAGAAATATTTTCTAAGATGTAGCTCAAGACACCCTCTAATTAATATATACAATTTTTTTTCATATCTTGTAGAATAAGTGATATATTGAGCTTTATTGATTTTTTACGAAAATTCGACAAAAGTTATATACCATTAAACGATAAACTCTATAGCTAAGACTACTACCAAGCATTAGAAAAGAGTCTATTTGAAATGAATTTTCGGGAAACATTTGAGTAAAATGAAGGACAATGACGGTTGAAACTAAGACTTCAGGGTTTGTAAAACATTCTTCTTGAGACATTATCTTTCCATAGCCCGTATTAGATTCAAGTTCTTTGCTTAAATGTTGCGAATTTTGACGTTTTAAATTGTCACTTTGACGTTTTGAGGAAAACCCAAATCTATTTTTCTTTAAATGCCCATAAATTTTTTGTCTTTTGACATACAGCGCCAAATTTTGGTAGGTAATTCACGTATAGCGATATAAAACGATGTACCAATTTTGGTTGCCCTTACTTTGTTATTTCCGGAGAAAGAAAACACAAAATTTTCCGGGAAAACCTCGGCCGATTTTCCTGGCTAACGAACCTATCCAAGCCACTTACAAAAGAAAGGTATTCACCAAATTTTGTCGAAATCGGCCCATTATTTTTTGACTTGTCGGTGTGATATATATATATATATATATATATATATATATATATATATATATATATATATATATATATATATATATATATATATATATATATATATATATATATATATATATAAACATATAAAAATTGAAACTGACTTCAGATATGTGTTCTAGGGGGCCTAATTTGCGCTCATTTGAAGAAATTTTTTCAAAATTCAAAAGTCGGGATCTCCTAATTAGTGAATTTTTCAACAAATATTTTTCAGATTCTAATAAGCATTTAAGAGATAAATTGTACGACGTAAGTTTTAAGTTCTTTATTCGTCTACATAAATAAAATTATGGTATTCATAGAGCCTCGGTGGTTCAGTAGTAAGAACGTGTGCCTCTGAACCGAAGGGTAACGGGTTCGATCCCAGGGTTCTCCTTTCACCTTTTCAGTACATACTGTACAATTAGCATCAACCGAGGTTGTGGCACTGTATTTGAGCAAGTTGAATGTCTTCACGTTCCGCCGGTCCTGTGTCCATGCAATGTTGGGCCCATTAAAGATCGCTACCCCCCTTACAGAAAGGCAGAGGTTCGGAAAAACTTCCAGGGTAGTGAGCTGAAATTGCTCCCTGGCGTCGGTGATTGGCCATAGTTGCGAAAATATATCGACGTTAAAAATAAAAATATAAAAACACATGGTATTCATATTACAATTTCAAATTTTGTACATAATATCACATAACACAAAAACAAATTATCGATAACAAACAAGTAAAAATTAGATTAGTTACTTTTAGAGGTGTTCAAAATGTTGACCATTAGTTACTAAACAATAGCCAAGTCTATGTCTAAATTCGCGCAAGACGTTGTATTTCCAATGAGTTTCATGAAGTTCATTCATAATTACAATCTTTAAATGTTCAATATTATTCGGCCTAAAGTAAACTTTATTCTTTAGATCACCACACAAATAAAAGTACAGATATGTGAGGTCTGGGATCTTGCGGGCCACTCAATTCCTATCCATCGATATGGAAATGTCTGGTTCAGAAATTGACGAACTTGTAAACCAAAATGTGCAGAAGCACCGTCCTGCTAAAAGCAAATGTCTCTTCGGTTTGGGTAGAGGGTTTCTAATTGTGGCATAATCTGTTCACGCAACAACTGCAAATAAAGTTCTGACGTTTCTCTCGTTAATAAAAAATAGTCCAATAATATTATGGCCTATAATACGTATCCAAACGTTGACTTTTTCTGGTTTATACGTGTGTGCTTCTGCCACCCACCGCGGATTGTCTGCTGACTAATATCTACAACTGTGCCTGTTGACGATGCCATTAGGCGTAAATGTAGCCTCATCGGAAAAGAGAATATCATTTACAAAATTGGGATCAACATTGCACTTCTCCGTCATAATTTTGCAAAACTCCGTTCTTCTATCAAAATTATCGTCTATATAAGTTCTGTAACCAGATGTAACTTGAAGGACGTCTCTTTTCGCTTTTGAATAAGTTGTTACTAACATGTGAGGCATTTTGTGTTGTTGGTCTATCTGTAGCCGCAGCCAGATTTTTGGTTATAACTTAATATGTAAAACACTTTTGGTCACCTGCAATGACCGTAGTGTTACAGCACACTCTTTTTAAATTAATAAAATAAACAACAATTGTAGTAAGATCCATTCGTAGGACACCTGTATGTCTTATATACCTGTACAACATATTAATATAAATGGTTCTTCAGAAATGTGGCATTGTGTCTTTTAGTAGATACTTTCTTCTTTGAAACTACGACATATAGTGTTCTTTTAAAATGTAAGCCTTAAAATTATTTATCTGATGCCTTGCCTAATATGTTCTTTGTGTTATGCCGCTTGTACTTTTATTCTTTTTACTTTGAAGTCTAGAGTAGTAGGTGTGTAAATTCTAGTCATCAGATTTATTGAAGTCATCAGAATGCTGTCTAAATTGTAACATATAAATTATAACCTGCCTCATCAAAGCTTATTTTCTTTTACAAAAACTGACATGAATTTATAATTGACTCCCATTTATAACGTTTTGTTTTTGATATTGTTTTAAGCGGACCAGTTTCGTGAACTAATAATTCTAGGAACACTAAACTCAAGGATAATTATACCTGACGGTATTTACATATAAATTGAAATATTTTTGGCGATGCTTTCCGTTTCACATATGTTAATATCAGACTAAATTAGATAATTGGCCTCTTATTATTTATTACATGTTGTGATGGTTAAACAGAATTTTAAAGAGGTAAAAAATCACATCTCGATCATATTAAAACCAATTTTTGTTACAGGTAAATAAACTCATGACAAAGGATCCTTTTAGTTGAAAGCGGTTATTATAGGTTAATTATTAGAAACAAAGATGGATTGCCACTAATTTTCACGTTCAAGTAAAACATTAATGAAATGTTCTTTCTAAATAGACTGGATTATAAAAAAAAACATTTTATTCCAGGTGAAAAAATTATATATCAAAAAGCCTAGATGCAGCAATGGTAGTGAATTTTTTATAAAAATATTTTTAATGGCACATATGTCTTTTAGTAAATTTTCTTAAAAAAGAATCACTAATGAGGAGATCTCGACTTTTGAATTTTGGAAAAATTTCTTCAAATGAGCGCTAATTGGCTCCCTAGAACACATATCCGTGGTCAGTTTAAATTTTTATATGTATATATATATATATATATATATATATATATATATATATATATATATATATATATATATATATATATATATATATATATATATATATATATATATATATATATATATATATATATATATATATATATGTGTGTATGTGTGTGTGTGTGTGTGTGTGTGTGTGTGTGTGTGTGTGTGTGTGTGTGTGTGTGTGTGTGTGTGTGTGTGTGTGTGTGTGTGTGTGTGTGTATGTATCACACTGATAACTCAAAATGTAATGTGCCGATTTTAATCAAAATGGATTAAATTTGGCGAATACCTTCCTTTTGCAAGTGGCTTGGATAGGTTCGTTAGCCTGGAGAATCGGCCCAGGTTTTCCCGGAAAATGTTGTATTTTCTTTCGAAAAAAAATTATATATCCGCAAAGGGTAAATAAGGGCAACCAAATTTGGTGCGCTGATTTACACATTATAGGTAAATCACATGCCAAAATTTAGCTCTGTAAGTTAAAAAACAAAAAAGTTATAGGCTTTTATGCAAAAATAAATTAGGGTTTTCCTCAATATGTCAAAGTCGCTATTTAAAACGTCAAAATTGGCAATATTCAGGCAAAGAACCTGAAACTATTACGAGCTATGGAAATACAATGTGTCAAAAGAAATGTTTTACAAACCCTGAAGTCTTAGCTTCAACCATCATTGTCGTTTATTTTACTAAAATGGTTCTAGAAAATTCATTTCAAATAGACTCTTTCTCTGATGCTTTGGCAATAATTTTAGCTATAGAGTTTATCGTTTAATGGTATATAATTTTTCTTGAATCAATCAAGCTCAATATATACATTATTATACAAGGTAAGAAAAAAAATTGTATACATTAATTATAGGGTGTCTTGAGCTACATCTTAAAAAAATAATTCTACATTCACAGACTGGTCCATAAGTCGTTGGTGATACAAATTTTCTTTTTTTTTTTAATCGAACACGCCTTATGTTATTGAATTTTTGTATTTTCCATCGAAATATAATGCATGTTTGTAAGAAAAGAAATTCGGGACGCAAGAAGTGCGTTATGGTAGCGAGTTTTTATTGAATTCCTCAAAAAGTAGGATAATAGTTCAGTTTGCTATTAACCTATAAGGTTAACCAAGAAATCGTTTTTTTCGGGAAAACTTAAGTGTACTTTCGGAAATTTTTGTACATTTTCAAACAGTAAAGTTATTTTAATAAAATATGGCACATTGTTTCTACTATATAGGTTATACTGGTAACCAAATTCGATGCCTGCTTTCTTAAAAAAAATACACATATTTACTATTAAAAACATTTTAATGAAAATTCACTACCATAACGCACTTTTATTTCTTTAATGTAAGGTATCAAATTTGGTTAACAGTATAAAGTATATTGTAAAACCACTTTAACATATTTCATCAAAAGAACTTCATTCCTTGAAAAGGTAGTATATATATATATATATATATATATATATATATATATATATATATATATATATATATATATATATATATGTATATATATATATATATATATATATATATATATATATATATATATATATAATCACACCGATAACTCAAAGGAAAATGGCTTGGACAAGTTTGTTAGCAGGAAAATGGGACCTGTGTTTCCGAAAAATTTTTAGGTTTTCCTTTGAAAAAATTCATATCTCCGCAAATGTCAACTTATGGCAACATAATTTGATGACCAGGTTTGCAGTGTAAACGCCAAACTAAGCACCAAAATTTAGATCTCTACGTTAAAAAAATTTACAGGCATTTAATCAAGCAAAATTTTAGTGCCACTAAAAGTCAGGGAAGACGCAATACCAATATACTGTCGGTGTTAAACTTTTTTTTTTAATATTACAGATAACGTTTATTTTTACATGGCGCCAAAGGTTCAAAGAGTAAGAGAAAAAATGCGAGGAAATGTTTTTATGATTTTTCTCCTGTAAATATCAAACCGGAGATTTGAAACTCGGAAAAAGTATAACTATTGCGGTTTATGAATGGTAAATATTTCATAAAATGTATATTATAATGTTCTAGATTTATGCTACTAGAGCCTCAGCGGTTCAGTGGTAAGAACGTGTGCCTCTGCACCGAAGGGTACCGGGTTCGATCCCTACGTTCTCCTTTCACTTTTTCAGTACACACTGTTACATTAACATCAACCGAGGTTCTGGCATTGTATCTGAGCAAGTTGGTTGTCTACACGTTCCGCCCTTCGAAGGGATTGGCCATAGTCGGTGATTGGCCATAGTCGCCGAAATAGACCGACGTTAAAGAAACAAATAGTACAAAAAAATAAACAAATTTAGGTTACTCTTCTCAATTGTTAAATTAGTTGCCTATAAAATAGACCTTTTAGACATATTAAAAATTATAACTAACTGAAGACCATTATGGGTTATTTATCTTTTATTGCACTTTCCTTTCCAAACCTTACGGCAATCAAAGGTTAGACGGCTGCCTTATGAAAGAAGGAACGTGGATTCAAATCTCACTGTTGACTGAATTTCCATTTCACCTTTTTTTTACTTTCTTTTGTCTTTGATTAAATTTTAAAGTTATTTTATCAGAATGTGTAATTCCAATATTTTTAGCGGTTTTATGTTGAAATAATCACCAATGACAGATAAGCACTTTTAATTCAAGTTTAATAGCTGCTGTTGTTGCCCTTAATTGGCAAAACCGTTACAGAGTTAACATATACGTAGAGATTAGTGACTTCAGAGGAGTTTATTTTCTTCTTTGCAGACGGATTCAATTTTTACAGCATCGACTGGCAAAATAATTTTCTCTGCGAAGCCACAGAAAAAGTAAGTACTTTTGTATTTGGATCAGCTTTGAATATTTTTTGATTTATTTAATTTATTTTTCTTATCCAATTTTCTTGTACGAAATGTTCTTTTGATAGCCAATTTTCTTATAAATGAATTTAATGAATTTTCTTTGAGGAACATTTGTTGCGAATTGTATGAAAATTATTCAATTGAAATATTTTTTAATAAAAATTCGTGAAAAGTAAGGCATTTTCGTGCAAACAAATTATTTTATTTTCAATTTTAATTACAGGTTAGGTATATAATAAAAATTTTATGAATTCTTTTAGCAAAATTTTTTGTAAAAAAATACTTAACCAGTTTTCGCAGAATTTTTTTGTGCTTCCGCAGAAGTTATTTTTTATAAGCTTTATTTTGTGAAATTTTGTTAAGCAATAATAGATGCTAAATAAGTTAATATAAAAAACATTTTCTGATTTTCTTGAAATTTTAATTTTTTTTTAACTTTCGTCAAAAAGGTTTTTGCGGATAATTATATTTTGGTAGGTGGGTGAATAACTTGCAGAGGTTCGTTGGGCAGGAAGATCGGACCAGTTTGTCGGAAAAAAAATTACTTTTTCAGTTATTTTGTTGAAATATGGCACATTTTTTCTACTATATAGGTCACCAAATTTGATGGCTGCTTTTAATAAAAAAAGACATATTCGACATTAGTTGTTATGAAAATTTACTACCATAAAGTACTTGCTGCGTCCAGTCAGTACCATGCCCAATATCCGAAAACCTCCAAAGCGGGCTTCTCAAATAAGTTTGTTTCGTTTCAGATGAAAAAGTTTTAAATGAATAAGAGCTTTAATACCAAAGATACTATATGGATTTTATATATTTTGAATTTTTTGCAAAAGTTGCCTATTATAGCACACTTACTGATTCTGGATTACTTCTAAAGCTAAAGAGACTAGCACTTTTTCAAAACAACTTTTCAACATTTTTAGCAATATAGTGTAAATTACATAACTCAAAAAAAGTCTGGACGCAATAAGTGCGTCATGCAAGTGAATTTTTATAAAAATGCGTTTAATAGCAAATATGTCTCTTTAATGAAAGCAGGCATCACATTTGGTTCCCAGTATGACTTATATAGTACAAACAATGTACCATATTTTATCAAAATAAGCTATTGTTCGAAAATGTACAAAATATTTTCGAAAACAAACTTTAAATGTTTCCAAGAAAACTGGTTTCCTAGCCAACGAACCTTAGGTTAATAGCAAACTGAGTTATTGAAATTTGAAGCATTTACTGAAAACTTGCTACCAAATTTCACTTACTGCGACTCGATTTTTTTTTACAAACTATTTCGACGAAAAACGCAAAAATACAGTAATATAAGGGATGTTCGAAAACAAATTGTAGGTATTACCAACGACTTATAGGCCAGTCTGTAAATGTCAAAATAATTTTATAAACTGTAGCTCAAAACACCCTATAATTAACGTATACAATTTTTCTCGTATATTGGATAATAACAGTTTTATTGAGCCTTACCATAGAAATGCGTCACCCTGTACATATGCAAACGGATAAAAACTGAAACTAAAGCCGGATATGGATTCTATGGGGCCTAGTTTGCACTCATTTGAAGAAATATTTTAACAATTTAAAAGTCATCCTCTTTAACGATTTTTTTCCACGAAAAATTGCTTAAAGAAAGGGTCTACTTGAAATGAATGACGGTTGAACCTGAAACTTAATGGTTTGTAAAACACTCCTCTTGCGACATTTCCTTTACATAATCCTATTCATTTTGGAATGTTGCACTACACTGTAATCACTTTTAAATATACACTTTATTTGTTTGCTGTACTTTTTGTATATATATATATATATATATATATATATATATATATATATATATATATATATATATATATATATATATATATATATATATATATATATATATATATATATATATCGTAGTGATATTTAAAAAAATAATAAACCGATTTTAATGAAATTTGGTAGGTACCTTTCTTGAACAGTTTTGTCAGCGAGGTAAATTGGACCAATTTTTCCGGAAAAATATTGGGTTATCTTTCTGAAAATAACAAAGCTACGACAACTAAGTTTGGTACACAGATTTTCATTATGAAACTTACCCTGCATGCCAAAATTCAGATTTTTATGTTAAAAGAAAAAGTTATAGGCATTTAAAGAAAAAAAATGGGTGCCACTGGTGATCAGAGGAACGCACAAGAACAAGATATTTTGTGTGGTTAACAAAATTAATTAAACACTACATACAAAGGTCAAGTTTTCTTGACGCAAAAAAGTCAACAAATAGCAGAAAAACATTTTGAAAATTTTATAGTCTTCTTAACACGTCAAACACAATATGAAACGCCAAAATTTGCAACTTTCAGACAAAGAATCTGAAATGAATACTGTTATGTAGAAGAAATGTCGTAATAAGTGTGTTCTTCAAAGCCTTAAGTTTCAGCTTCAACCATCATTGTCCTTCATTGTATGTTCCCGGAAAATTTATTTCAATTAGACTCTTTCTCTGATGCTTTGGCAGTAGTTTCAACTAAAGAGTTTGTGGTTTAATAGTCTATAATTTTATCAAATACCCTTAGAAAAAAATCGTTATTGAGAAGACCGCTACTTATGAATTTTGAAAAGATTTCGCCAAGTGAGCGCGAAGTAGAACCCTTAGAACCCATATACGGGGACAGTTTCAGTTTTTGTCTGTTTAAGCTTAATATATCCGTTATTATACAAACGAGAAAAAATTATATATGCTAATTATAGGGTGTCTCGAGCTGCATCTTATAAACCTATTTTGACAATTACAGGGTGGTTCATAAATCGTTGGTGATACACACTTTTTTTTTAATAGAACACCCCTTATGTTATCGCATTTTTGCACTTTCCATGGAATTATAATGCACGTTTGGGAGGGAAAAAATTAATCTTCATCGTTTTTGAGTTATTTGAATAGTTACAACTTTTCTCGTTTTTGGCACACATCACAAACAGATATAACAAATTGAAAATGACGTATTCAAGAAGGTTTATGTTTGTATTATTTGTCGAAAAAATTGAGGCGCTCTCAAATAGTAATTTAATTTGAAGTTTTCGCAGAATTTTTTTTAGTGTTTTGTAGAAATTATTTTTTGTAAGATTTTTATGGAATGTTGGTAATTAATAATAAATGTTTAATAGGTGTGTAAAAAAAGTTGTTGTTTGTGAAAAATATAATTTAGTGTAACATTGCAGAAGCCAATTTCTGCAAACCAAGAAATTGTGATTTTTTGTAAAAGAAATTGTTTGCACATTTTAATACTTCTTTTCCATTTTTGGTCATAAAGCTATTTGTGAATAATTATATCGTGGCAGGTGTGTAAATAGCTTGTAGATGTTCGTTGGCCAGGAAAATCGGACCAGTTTTTGTCTGAAACATTTTAAGTTTATTTTCGGAAAATGTGTGTATTTTTTAAAGTAACAAAGCTATTTTAATTAAATATCGTACATTATTACTACTGTAGAGGTTATGCTGCTACCCAAATTTGAAGCCCTTATTTTAAAAACCAGACCTATATTCCATAATATTTTTACAAAAATTCTCTACCATAACCAACTTGCTGCGTCCAGTTTTTTTTTATAATACAAACAAGCGCACCAAATTTGGCTGTTCTTACTTTGTTATTTCCGAAGATATAAAAATTTTCCGAAGGAAAAGAAACAAAAATTTTCGGGAAAACCTGTGCCAATTTTCCTTGCTTACGAACTTACCCAAGCCACTTGCACAAGGAAGGTCCCTACCAAATTTGTTTAAAATCGGCCTATAATTTTTTTAGTTATCGGTGTGATACATACGTTTATATATATATATATATATATATATATATATATATATATATATATATATATATATATATATATATATAAATATATACAAGGTATTTAAAAAATGATGATCTATGTTACAGGTGCACATTCAGCACAAAAAAATACGACTATTTTTTCATATAAACATGGGTCCGCAAATGCTTAGCTTTTTAAATAGAGCCTGTTAAAGTTATTTGTTTTTGTCAGTTTTATACGAATAAGTCCGAGTGAAATGAAAATTTTGGCGTGAAAATTGGAATGTAGGGGTTTTCGAGGGCAAGAAATTTAAATATGTTATTATTAGTAACACTGCTGGCAGAGAGCGCCACCTGTAAGACATGGCTTGCATTCAATTGGCTATAATTTTTTGACACCCAGTAATATCGACCTACCGTATAGGTAGATTGCAGCCCTTATCAATTGTTAGCAAAAAATGTATACTTGATTTAAATCTCTCAGACACACCGTTGTAGAGATATTTCAATTTTTGTATGTCGATGTCTCTCGAAAATTAATTCTGCGACAAATCATAGGAATACATGTTTCATCTTTTGATTGCTATCAGTATGTATAAACCTAATTTTCTTATTCTCTAGTTAAAAATTAAAATCTTACCAGAAAAAAGAACTGACAAGACAGAATCATGAAGATAAAATAAAAAGCCATGCTAACAAACTTTGAACAAACCATTTGACAGAGTGGTTTCCATCGCTACGAGACTACTCACTATTTTTAAGCAATTAATTGTATTGTCCATAATTTTTCTAATTAAATATGGAAGTCTTTACCAATAATGAACTAACAGACATGCATGTTATGTACTCACAGGCTTTTGGTAACTATTATGAGGCGAAACGACTGTATGAAGATGCCTTCCCAAATCGGAGAATTCCAGACACAAGGATGTTTCAACGGATTGACATCCGTCTGCAAGAAACAGGTACATACTTACATTATCTAATACATCGATCTGCCTCTTTCGAATATATATATATATATATATATATATATATATATATATATATATATATATATATATATATATATATATATATATATATATATATATATATATATATATTACCAGGTACCCTTCATAAAGTTACTGCTGATCGAGGCAGACCGCGAACTGCACGAAATCCTGATTTTGAGGGTGCTGTTATGGATGAAATTGAACAAAATAAAAAAGTACTAGGGAAATGGCCAATCATTTGGGAGCATCCAATGCAACGATATGGAGAGTTCTTAACCAGCAACAAATGCGTCCGTATCACACCCAACGTGTGCAGGCACTATCGCCCGAAAGAGATTTTATACCTCGCCTACAATTTTGCCAATGGTTTCTTCAACATAATAATGTAGAGAACTTGTTGTATTGTGTATTGTTCACTGACGAGTCTGGATTTAGGCGCGATGGGATCGTCAATTTTCGTAACAGCCATATTTGGGCTGACGAAAATCCCCACGCAGTTTTTGAAAGGCATCATCAACAGCAATTTTCCTTAAATGTATGGGCTGGAATTTTAGGGTGTAATTTGATAGGTTCAATTTTTTTACCTTACAGACTTAATGCTACAACTTATCTTGAAATCCTGCAAAACCAACTAAATGGGTTATTAAAAAATTTACCTCTTGACATAAGAGATAACCCGTGGTTCATATATGACGGAGCCCCCCACATTTCGCCCTAAATGTCAGAAATTGCCTAAGCAATACTTTTGGACGCAGAGGGATCGGACGCGGTGGACCTCAGCCATGGCCGGCTCGATCCCCTTATTTAAATCCTATGGACTTTTATTTATGGGGGGAATCTCAAAAGTATTGTTTATGAAGCAAATGTTGAAAATGTTAATGATCTGCAGCAAATAATTGTACTTGGATGCGAACAAATTAGAAATACACCAGAAATATTTCACAAAGTACGACGTTGTATGCTCCGCAGAATACAAAAGCATATTGAAGTGGAGGGTGGCCATTTTGAACATTTATTGTAGTCAGGTATAATAAAATGTTTTAAACTTTTATACTTTTCTTTTATTTGTTGTTAAAATTTGCAGACAATACAATTAATTACTTGAGAAAAATTCATTTTTGAGCGACATCGACATACAAAAATTGACATATCTCGAAAATCATGTGTCTGGGAGATTTGGATCAAATATACATTTTTTGCTTACAATTGACCAGGGCTGCAAAGTAGCTATATGGTAGGTCGATATTACTGGGTGTCAGAAAATTATAGCCAATTGCATGCAAGCATAGTCTTACAGGTGGCGCCCTCTACTAGCAGTGTTATTAACAATAACATATTTAAATTTCTTGCCCTCAAAAACACCCGCATGCCAACCTTCACGCCAAAATTTTAATTCGACTCAGACTTATTCGTGAAAAACTGACAAAAACAAATAACTTAACACGCTGTATTTAAAAAACGAAGCATTTGCGAACCCATATTTATATGAAAAAATAGCCTTATTTTTTTGTACTGAATGTGCACCTGGAACATAGACCACCATTTTTTAGACAGCCTGTATATATATATATATATATATATATATATATATATATATATATATATATATATATATATATAAACATATAAAACTCGAAACTGATCCCAGATATGTGTCCTAGGGGGCCTGATTCGGGCTCATTTGAAGAAATTTCCTCAATATTCAAAAGTAACAATCTTATTACTGATTTTTTTTAAAGAAATTTCACTAATGCGTACGCGGAAACATGCCGCATGTTGGATGTACGAAAGAATAAATAAAATAAAATAAAATGTGGGTCAAATTTTGAGCAGACTCACGGGTTAATTTGCATGTAAATGCACAAAGCCACAACGTAATTAAATTCACACGCGTGTATCGAAGATCCTTATTGAAATTCACTTATATTCATTTTGATGACTGAAGTGATACGGATGATGATCCTGATAGATTTCACAAGATTGCCCAATCGTATGTCTCAACATGGAGCTGCAATAATAAATACTATTGAATTGTATTAGAACAGTCACGATAGTTTTTAGGAGCGCCAATATAGTCATTGTTGGCGGTGAAAATGTAAATCAAAGCATCAAAACCTAATTTTTAAATGCCAGAGGATACTTAGTTTCTTTGGGACGGGCAATCTGCTCAGCACGAACATCATTTAGATATTATGCTGCATGAATTAGTATATGTTATAAGGTTTTAAAATTTATATTTTCTTCATCTATCTCTTGCTCTGTAATAATGTATTTTGTAAAGAATATCACACTTTATTGCATTCTTCATAAAAACTAGGCATCTGTAAATAATAGTCTTGATTGGTACAATTTGCCATCTCACGAGGAATAAACTAATTTTATTTGTGTGTGTGTGTTTTATTCCTTTAACGTCGGCCCATTTCCGCGACTATGGCCCAGGAGCAGTTTCACCTCACCATCCTGGAAATTTTGCCGAACCCCTGCCTTTCTGTGAGGAGGGTAGGAATCTTTAACGTGCCCAACATCGCATGGACACGGGACCGACAGCTTTAACCCCCCCCCCCCTCCAAAGGGCGGAACGTGCAGACATTCAAATCGCTCAAATACAATGCCAGAACCTTGGTTGATGTTAATGTTACAGTTTGTACTGAAAAGTGAAAGGGGAACCCTGGGATCGAACCCAGTACTCTTCGGTTCAGAGGCACACGTTCTTACCTCTGAACCACAGAGGCTCTATTCTTGTTTGTAATACCACAAATTTACCATCAATTTTAACAGTATAATTATAAAAGTTTCGGGACGCAGCAAGTGCATTGTAGTGAATTTTCATAATACATTATTAGTACGACATATTCGTAGAATTAACACTTTAAACTTAGACATACCTTGATGATTGGGATTAAAGGCCCTAATGCATGCTCATTTGAAGAATTTTTCGAAAGTGTTACCATCGAAATATCTCTATTATAAAAAACGTTTTAATTTTGTGCTCTAGCTCCTTTTGAGCCAAATGCCCAAAACTAAATTTTATATGAAGCTAGAAAATTAAAATTTGATATATCTAAGTACGGTAAGTATCTTTAAAAGAAACTTGTATTACAAATTTAATTAACAAAAGCTTTCTAAAAGAAAACTTATATGATATTTAGAAAAAGAAAGTATCTTCCAAATTATAAACATGGCAGTTATCTTTTCCACAATTAAAAGGTTTTTTAAAAACAAATCCTCTTCTTTTTTATCAACAGTAAAAATTGTCTGCTGAAATTTATAATTCTATACTTACAGGTGAAAATTTATCCAGGCATTTTAAAGAAAAACGATATCGTGGTCTAAACGTATGAAACTTGGACAATATTTTTTCTTCCAAATATTAAAGTTGTCAAATAAAACAAAATTCGGGACGCAGCAAGTGCGTTATGGTAGTGAATTTTCATAAAAATGTTTTTAATTGCAAATATGTGTGTTTCCTTTTTAAGAAAGCAGGTATCAATTTTGGTTACCAGTATAACCTATATAGTAAAAACAATGTGCCATGTTTCATAAAAATAACTTTATTGTGTGAAAATGTACAAAAATTTCCAAAAGTAAACTTAAAGTGTTCCCGGAAAAACTCGTTTCTTGGTCAACCTTATAGGTTAATAGAAAATTGAGCTATTCAAATTTGAAGCATTTAATGAAAATTCGCTACCATAACGCACTTGCTGCGTCCCGAATTTCTTTTCTTACAAACATGCATCGCTGAAAAATTCAAAAATGCAATAACATAAGGCGTGTTTGATTAAAAAAAAGAAGAAAATTTGTATCACCAACGACTTATGGGCCATCCTGTGATTGTAGAAATATTTTTTTTAAGATGTAGCTCAAGACACCCTATAATTAATGTATACAAATTTTCTTCATATCTTGTATAATAACGGATATATTGAGCTTTATTGATTTTTTACGAAAATTCGACAAAAATTATATACCATTAAACGATAAACTCTAAAGATAAGGCTACTGCCAAGCATCAGAGATCATGGTCTATTTGAAATGAATTTTCTGGAAACATTTTAGTAAAATGAAGGACAATGACGTTTGAAACTAAGACTTCAGAGTTTGTAAAACATCCTTCTTGAGACATTTGATTTCCATATCCCGTATTAGATTCAAGTTCTTTGCCTAAATGTTGCCGATTTTGACGTTTTAAATCGCAACTTTGACGTTTTGAGGAAAACCCCAATTTATTTATCTTTAAATGCCTATAACTTTTTTGTCTTTTGACCTACATAGTTAAATTTTGGTACGTAGCTTACCTATAAGGATATTAACTAGCGTACCAAGTTTGGTTGCCCTTACTTTGTTAATTCCGGAGATATAATTTTTTTTCGAAAGAAAACACAAAATTTTCCTGGAAAACCTGGGCAGATTTTCCTGGCTAACGAACTTATCCAAGCCATTTGCAAAAGGAATTTTTCCACCAAATTTAGTCAAAATCGGCCTATTATTTTTTGAGTTATCGGTGTGATACATATATATATATATATATATATATATATATATATATATATATATATATATATATATATATATATATATATATATATATATATATATATATATATATATATATATATATATATATATATAAACATATAAAAATTGAAACTGACCCCGGATATGTGTTCTAGGGGGCCTAGTTCGCGGTCATTTGAAGAAATTTTTTCAAAATTCAAAAGTCTGGATCTCCTCATTAGTGAATTTTTTTTAAGAAAATTCACTAAAACGTTAATGTGGATCGTTGGGAATCGTGGCGGAATAGAACACGCACCGGCGTGGTTGAGTTTAGTTGTAAGCTGAAAACGTTACCCCTTGGTCAGGAGAGCTGAGTAGCAAGTATTTGTATACACGGTATTATTCCCGTCCTTAAACCTTGATCTTTCCAAGCTACATTTTCAGCCTTAAACTGTAATTGTGCCGTTCATCAAGCTACAAGTATAGTAAATTTTAAAAATGTATTGGATCTCTCACTTAAAAAGCATTCCCTTCTACAATCACATCATTTTTAATTTCTCGTTATCTCTACTTTCGCGTAATGATATGGTCACACCATAAAAAGCAATTGTTTGTTTTTCCGAATGCTGTGGAAGTGGTATGGTGTTAACATTGACAACGGTGTTCTAGTGTTCGGGACTTTGTAATTAACTTATTTGTATTAATCTGATGAATAAACAAAATTTACATAAAAGATTACAAAATTTAATTTGGCTGTTCAGTCGAAGGCATGAGCTTTAATGTAAATTAAACAAAGCGCATGGACTTTTGCACTCACAATTAATATGATGTTAGATGCACAAATAAAAATCAGAAATACGGTTAAAATTGGTTTATTAAAAATGTAGTAAACTTATATAATGAAAACAGTTGTGAACTTATTAAAAGGAATAAAATTATATAAAGCAAGATAACTATATGTTTCTTGATTAACTGTATTTAAATGAAATTACTTATACTCAAAGATTGACACATATAAATGGGTACTTAACTTGACACTAGCGGTGGAACTTCATTGGTTGTTCAGAGCCATTCAAACCTCCCAGCCATCGAGGAAGTGACTCAAAGCTGCCCAGACCATTGTTCAACCACTTTAGGGACCCCTAGTTGCCTGGTGCGGAGCTCTTCTATTAGGCATTATTAGGCACTGTGTATTCCCTACTTCAGGGAACAGGCCAGAGGACGGCTACAAAGAAAAACCTCAAAAGATGGAGTCAAAAACGGCATCATAAACGGCGTCAAGAACGGGGTGAAAAACTGGATGACTGTAACAATTGAGGTGTATACGTTTCTATCTAGTTCGTGATCATTAGCATGGGGTACAAAATGTATCTGCGTATTACCAAATAAATAAATAAATAAATAAAACTAATTAATTGTTAATATTGAATCTTCCGAGAACATTACTACAAGCCACCATGAAAAGAGTATAGCAAGCATGTATTAGACAAATCAATTGTTAAAAGTAAATGCACTATTGTAAAACAAGCAAACCACTACAGCAATCCTATATTAAATAAAGTAATTGATTAAAGTAACTTATAAGACAATCGAGCGTTATATGTTCCTCTTACCTCATCAGTCTTTACTACTTAATCTAGATGTTAATGAGATGAGGTTACAATGCTGAATATTAAGTAGGAAGAGAACATGTCTCGTCATTGCAGAATCTTATATATGTTTCTTATCTTGAAAATACATTTGACCAACTATCACGTCTGAAGAATAATTCTCACTGACAAACAAGATGGTGGGATTATTGATTACGAGACAGGTGGACCATGTCAATGGCTATGACGTCATTATGTTGGCAGCTGTTTTTTACTGAATAAATATTCCAAGATATATTTATGAAACTTATAATATGGGAAAGGTTGCAAAACGTGTAACATGTTACAACTTTATTGGCCGAGATTTTCCGATCGCTAGTTACGGTAGTATTATAATAAACCTCAATATATGAGTTATTATACAAGCTACGAGAAAAATTTGTATATGTTTATTATAGGGTGTCTTGAGCTGCATCTTATGAAATTATTTGGCAACCACAGCGTGGTCCATAAGTCGTTGATAATACAAATGTTCTTTTTTTTTAATCGATCACCTCTTACATTCTCGCATTTTTCATCGTAATTCATCTAAATTGCATGTCTGTAAGAAAAAAATTATGGACGCAGTAAGTGCATTTTTGGTAGCGAATTTTTGTTAAATTATTCAAATTTCAATAACTCAATTTGCTATTGACCTTGGGTTCGTTGGCTAGAAAGGCAGTCTTTTCAGTCACATTTTAAGCTTATTTTTGAAAATCTTTATACATTGTTAAACAATACAGTTATTTTCATGAAGTATGTTACATTATTGTTTCTACTACATACGTTATACGGGTAACCAAATTTGATGCCTGCTTTTAATAATTGCTATTAAAAACGTATCAATGAAAATTCACTTCCATGACGCACTTGCTGCGTCCAGACTTTTTTTATCCTGTCTGGTAGCATATGATGCACTTTTATTCATAAAAAATATGGAGGTCAGCATTGCGTTTTGTACGAGTCTCTAAATGTATCGACCGAAAGTCCTCAGATTTATTGAACTCTCATCAAATATTTAAACGTAATTGGTTTTCGATATTAAGGCAGATGGATGCCAGGTTTAAGCACTTATCAAGGTGTTAACAATAGCGCTCAAAGCCAGTGATTACTGTCCCTGTAAAAGAAATTTGAAAACGAAACGACTGTAAAAGGGGGTTAAAAAGAATAGACGCAATAATACAAAGATTGACAATTATAACAAATTTACTACTTCAGTTTGAAGTTAAAACCCAGTACATAGGTGCCGACAAAGAAAGGCCCTACAAATCATACGTATGACAGATTTTATCAGTTTCTCAATCACTCAATCAATTTTTTCTACGAAAATTCACTAAAAAGAATATGAATAGCGAGCATTGACTAACAATAGAAACGACAAAACAGACAGGACCGTCGAAACCGTGTATGTTAGGCAGAAATGGTACGTTATCTGCAGAATGGATCATTAACTAATAGCTATTTACAAAGACTAAACGATAATTAAACTACGGGAACAGGAAATGTAATGTTAAGTGGCATCACGTTATAAGGGTGGTGAATGTAGCAGGAGACCACGTAAGGCACGTAAAATAAATGTTGCACGGAAATTTCAAGTAATTTATTAGGTCACATAAATAAAAGTTACATAGAGAGCGAGCATTGACTAACAGTGTAAATTAAAGGTACAATCATAGCAAATGGACACACGATGCCTAATAAGAGGATGCTTCTACAATTTTCATTCTCTTTGCAAATGAATCATAAAGAAGAAAGAGAGGAAAATAAACCGAAAGTGAAGCTACAGGAACGTCTTATGCGGTGGAATACAAGTAGGTTTTTGTAGGGTGATACGTATGTAAAATAGTATAGCAGTAGCAGTAAGAATAAGGAAAGCGTCATGTTAAGAGTAAAGAGCGTAACAGCGGCAGAAGCAGAAGTGAATGGAAGCCACGTGTGTTCGGTAAGAGCAAATCTTAGGAAGTAACTATTGGCTTTTAATAATAACAATAGACTAAAAATGAAGCGAGTTGTCAGAAAAATGCAAATGATCTGGAACAAAATATTTTATTATAAATTGTTCTTCTTGTAACATAGAAATCTAAGTTTTGGTGTATAGCTTACTTTTTATATCGTAAACCTACCTACCAAATTTGGTTATCATAGATTTTTTATTTTTTTAAATAAAAATTATTTTCAAATGAAAACTCAAAATTTTCCCGGAAAACCTAGTCCGATTTTCCTGACTAACGAACTTATCCAAGCCATTTACAAAAGGAACGTGGCAAATTTTATCAAAATCGGCCCATTATTTTATGAGTTATCGGTGTGATATATATATATATATATATATATATATATATATATATATATATATATATATATATATATATATATATTATATTTACCTGCTATATTCAGTTGCTCTTGGAATCCTTATTTTCTTTTAGTTAATTTTGCATGAGACTTTATAAAATGTATAAATATATTGTTTTTTGTTTTAATCTTTTTATATTAACAAATTATTAATAAATCTCAGATATTGGGTTCATGAGTCGAAAAATACACCACTTGGTTAATAAAATTTGTATGAGCTTTATTACGAGATTCAGGGGTTTTTTCTTAATAATTAAATGGATTTCAAACAAATGGATAATTTATTAACAAACAATTTAAATAACAAACAAATAGAACAGTTTTTTTTAATTAGGTAAAGAAATATTGCTTAACTATAAAATTCTTATTAATATTACAAATTCTTAACAATAATCAAACTTCCCTTGAAAGGGTACTCACGATTTTTATGCAGGTACAGTCTTTTTTATTTATTTGTTAAATTTTTTTTTTTTTAATAGCTATTGACCTACATAACATAAGCTCCATTGACCAACCTTTAAATATCACTGTCCACTATACATTTGGGTTATGTGTATAGTTTCTGGGTCTAATTTCGTTTTTACAGATTCTTCTTTCGATCAGATGAAGATAAAAAAAGAATCCCTTGCCTAGTCTAATGACAGTTGACAGTCTGGTTTTTTTAATTTAATATTTACTAATAAAATTCCAACAAGAATTCATTAATTTACCATAAATTCTCCAATTTCCATTAATTGATTGAATAATATTTGTTCCAATTTAGTTACCAATAATAATCAGATCACAGAAATAAACAGGTAAGTTGACAGTGTTAAACTGATTTAATTATTTTCATATCACAATATAACCTAAAATTGTTGAGAATAAATGCTGGAAATCAATTAAAATTCTGATGTGCTCTCTTTAGCTACTTAAATTCAACTGCTTCGATTAAATAATTCGACATTTCTTTTATATAAAAAACAGAAAAAAAATTGAATTAGCGTCCTGACGTCATGTTAATAATGGACCTACTTATTTAGGATTTTTTTTTATATTACAGCTAACCAAACATGCTATACTTTAAAAGAAAGCTTGTTTAACACTGCGTATTTTGATACTCCATACATGTGGTTTCATTATACGGTATGTTCTTAATTTTAATGGCAAACTTGCCATTTTCAAAATTGACAGTTGTCATAAATATGAAAATTACTGGCCGCTAATCTTTATAATACACAAATTATATAATGAAAAACTTTATCTAGACAATTTCCTGATTACATAGAGCTATTTTACATGTGATTTGTTTCAGTAATAATCTTATAATCTATACATGAAATTTGTAATTCTTTTATCTGTTGACATTTCAATTTCCAGTCTAAAATTGTTTATAATAATCTACTTACCTACAGTAATCAAAAATACAGTTTAATACACTATTAAACAATAAACAAAAACAAACAATATCAAATATTATACATAAGCTTGTCCTCTCGTAACATGATGTTCGACAATTGTGGAAACTTGCATTTTTCTTTCATTTTCCCTTATTTTCCTTGCTACTATGTTACTCTAGAGATTTATAATGATATAATCAACCAAATGCTTTCAAATTATTAAATCTGTTTTGATTTTACAGGTATTATTAAAATTTTGAGGAAATTCCGAAATGCCATATTATGTAAATTTTGAAATGACATGCACTATCAATTTGCAAATTATATGGACGTGACACTAATATGGTCCACAATATATATAGTTACTATTTATGGTTTCTGTCAATTTTGATCATGAAAATTGCTGAGGGAAAGAGTTTTCCTTATTACGTTATAATTGTACTGGATCGCACCTCAAAATAACAGGTAATCTATAATATGTCAATAGTTTCTGATTGCTATACCTTCATATCATTCTAATCATGTTGTGTTCGTATTTTTCTACACATTTTATCCTATTTGCTTCCTAAATTTATTGAATTTTATTGTTATAGTACCAAAGTTTATCACTCTGACGATTTGTTTGCTGCGTTTAACGTACCTATCAAGATGGAGACGTGATTCAGCCACGGAATGCTGATCTTTTATTTTAATTAGCTTCAGTGATCTCGTCTACTGCTTTATTAAATATAATATTTTAATTTTGAATGTATAGTCTTTGAAAAATAAATGTCTTTTTTATGTATGTTGCACGCTTTGATTTCAAATACTAATTTTATATGATATTTTTGATATTATCATGCATTAAGGTGTTTATTTTTATTTATTTTGATATGAATACTTAGCCCCTTGCATGCTTATCGACTTTTCTTTTTAAATTCCCCTTTTTTAACCCGTCTCTGGCAAAACATATTGTAATAAGAATAACGTAAATTTCCCAAGATTTTCTCTTTCCATTTTTCTAAATTTAGATGCATTTCTGGTACATTAAAATTACCATAGCATACCATATATATATATATATATATATATATATATATATATATATATATATATATATATATATATATATATATATATATATATATATATATATAAAAACATATAAAAATTGAAACTGACCTCGGATATGGGTTCTAGCGGTCCTAGTTCGCGCTCATTTGCAAAAATTTTTTTTAAATTCAAAAGTCAGGATCTCCCCATTAGTGAATTTTTTCTACTAAAATTCACTAAAAACACAACAAAAGTACCGTACTAATATGGGTTGATTTTAAAATTTTCCTAATTGGAAAATTCCAGGAAACTCTATTCACCTGTTTGATATTGTTATTTTTTATCGACAACCAAACATTTATCTTGTTGAGCACTACCTACTTGACCTTTCATTTTTTATAAGAAATATCAAGGCTTTGTTTATTACATAAGAGCAATTAAGCACAAAGCAGTTCTCTTGTTAAATTTGATTTAGATCATACATATTTAATATATCTGCTTCCGTATCAAATCTATTAGCAGGGCATTATTTCGGTGGTAGCATATATCAGTAAATAATGAAACAACGACAAATACAAACAGATAAATATGAAATTTGAATTTCAAATGAAGTTTACATTTCGAATGTTTTATTTATAAGGACTTTCCATTATGTATTGTACTGAACAACTGAACTATAGTTCACTCTAATATACTATATACGCATTCAATGAGCATATAGACAACTCAGATAATTAAATTAACTAAACGAATACAAAAGATAAATGGGTATTGTTCTAATTAACGGCAAAGGTTTACTAATGACCACGTCGTTTTGTATTCTGATTGAATGTGGGACCAAACAGTCAATTATGATTCCTGTTTAACGGTACACTGACCAAAAAAAGATAACCACAAAGTGTTTATAATATTGATTGGTACTTTGTTTAGCGTAATGAAAGCAGAAACAAAACATTTTGAAGGACCGAATGGTCCCGTTGTTTTGCGAGCAAATAAGTAATGAAAACATGTAAGCAATAGGCGAACATAAACTGAGTTTCAAAAAAATCCGAGTAAGAGTTGTAAGTTTTAATACAATTTATACATGTGTGCTTAATCCAATAAAAAATTATTACATTTTTAAACTGAAATAGTAAAAATGTCTGGACGCAGCAAGTGCGTTATGGTAGTTAATTATCATAGAAATGATCACATTTTTTAAATGCTTATAGCATTTTTTTCTTGTACTGTAGAGATGAGTATTATAATATTTAGGTATGTAATTTACTTTTTATAACGTAAACCTACGTCCCAAATTTCATTACCAAAGCTTTATTGTTTTTGGGGATACAATTTTTTTTCAGAAAGAAAACTTAAAATTTTTTCAAAAAAACTGGTCGATACGAACCTATCTAAGCTACTTACAAAAGGAAGTTACCTGCCAAATTTCACAGTAATGAATGCTGCCGCCACGGTTTCTTATGCATTCGATAACTCTTCGATGCATGCTTGAAGTTAAATTATTTATGGTATCCTGAGGAATGGCATCCCATGCTTCTTGAACTCGGTAACCATGGTCAGCTTGGTTAATTGGTGATCAAGATAAATTACCCAGTCCATTGCCACCCATATCCCACACATGTTCGATTGGTGGCAAGTCTGGGGAGCGAGAAGGCCATGAAAACAGGCTCAAGTTTTTTGTAGAGACCTGCGTTGACGTGCGTTGTCTTGTTGGAGAATGGGTTGAATTAACCCGCGTAGATATGGCAGTTCAACAGGCTGCAGTACGTTTCGTACCTAATCATTTGCATTCAAATTTCTGCCAACAAAAGCTAGAGTGACCTGCTACCGTATGTTATCGTACCTCATACAATCATCCCTCGTGTAAGAGCCCTATACCGTTACACGGCAAATTCTGAATTTATGCGTTCTCCACGTAATCGTCTCACTCTTCTTCGACCATCGTCGACCAAAAGACAAAATTGGGACTCGTCAGAGAACAGAACACCATTCCATTCACCATCCCAATTTAATATGCCGCTACACCACTCAAGCCCAGGAGCATGTGTCAATGTGGGACATAAAATCTTCTATAAGAAGGAAGCCCGAAAGCGCATATTCTTCGATATATCGTTGTCATAAAGACTTTTTCTTATAAAACACCCAGCCAAACATATACTATCGACCTTGTTGTTGAAACTGTGTCTTATAAAAAATCCTTAATCCTTAAATAACGATCTTCTCCTGCTGAAGTTGCCCGAGGCCGTCCAGATCCATAAGGATGGTTATGAATTTCTTCTTTAGAACACCTAGACAAATAATGTAATACTGTTGACACATTTCGCCCTATGCTGTCGAAAATTTGTCTGATTAAAAAACCGGCTTTCCGTATATCAACGATGCGCCCCTGTTTGAATTCACTTAAATGATTTTAATTGTTATGTAAAAGGCGCTTAGTCATAATAACTTAATGACCTAATAAAGTGGACACAAGTCGCTACGAAATATTGCCTCAAACTGAAGAAAACGTATATTTAAAGAAATAATTTTTTGATAAAGCAAAATTTAAAAACTGTACACATGTTAAATTTTTTTGTCTACATTGTTATCATTTCTTATCAGACACAAAACAGACTAGTATAGAAAATTTAACTGCGATTGGTCGACTTTGACTGAGTGTTTGGATTTTTTGGAAAGTCTGTATATTTGCTTGAACGTGAGTTTGCAAAAGGTGAATATCGCGTAGCATAAAAAAAATATTTTTCACTTTCCTTGGAACAATCATATATGCATCGTGATCTTTAAATGAATCCAGTATTTTTAATTGTTTATAGAATTGACACAAAGTAGAATTTCAAATATCTTTTTAACCAATTAAATAAAAAAATTGGGGACGCAGCAAATGCGTTATAATAGTAAATTATTATCAGAATTTTACACTATTAGTATGGCATATTACTAAAAGTAAAATTTGTAATTTAAAGAGACGTCCATGCTTGAATTTAAATGATTCATGGTATCCTGAGGAATATCATCCAATGATTCTTGAACTCGGTAACCGTGGTCAACTAGGTTAATTGGTGGTCAAGGTAAATTACCCAGTCCATTGCCACCCATATACCACACATGTTCGATTGGTGGAAAGTCTGTGTAGCGAGAGGGCCATTGAAACAGTGTCAAGTTTTTTGTAGAGACCTTGTATTAACCGTTTATGTATGAGGTCGTGCGGTGACCTGCGTTGTCTTGTTGGAGAATGGGTGAATTAACCCGCGTAGATATGGCAGTGCAACAGGCTGCAATACTTTTCGTACCATATCATTTGCATTCAAATTTCTGCCAACAAAAGCTGGAGTGACCTGCTACCGTATGTTATCGCACCCCATATCATCACCCCCGTGTAAGAGCCCTATACCGTTCCACGAAAAATTCTAAAGTTATGCATTCTCCACGTAATCGTCTCAGTCTTCTGCGACCATCGCGGACAGAATTGGGACTTGTCATAGAACACAACACGATTCCATTCATCACCCCAATTAAATCTGCCGCCACACCGCTCAAGCCCAGCAGCACGTGTCAATGTGAGACATATAATCTTCTATAAAAAGGAAGCCTGAAAGCGCGTATTCTTGGATATATCGTTGTCATAAAGACCTTTTCTTATAAAACACCCAGCCAAACATAAACTGTGGACCTTGTTGTTGATAGTGTGTCTTATAAAAAATCCTCAATCCCTAAATAACGATCTTCCCCCGCTGAGATTGCCCGAGGGGTCCAGATCCATAGCGATCGTTATGAATTTCTTCTTTAGAACACCTGGACCAATAATGTAACACTGTTGACACACTGTGTCCTATGCGGTTGGAAATTTGTCTGATTAAAAAACCGGCTTTCCGTATACCAACAATGTGCCCCCTTGACTTAAATGATTTTATTTGTACTGTAAGAGGCGCCTAGGCATAATAACTTAATGACCTAATAAAGTGGACACAAGTCGCTACGAAATATTGCTTCAAACTGAAGGAAGGGTACATTTAAAGAGATATTTTTTTGATAACGCAAAATTCAAAAACTGTACACATGTTAAAAAAAGTTTTCCATATTGTTATCATTTCTTATCAGACACAAAGAGACTAGTATAGAAAATTTCACTGCGATTGATCGACTCTTACTGAGTGTTTGGATTTTTTGGAAAGTCTGTATATTTGCTTGAACGTGAGTTTGCAAAAGGTGAATATCGCTTACCTTAAAAAATATTGTTCACTTTCCTTGGAACAATCATATATTCACGGTGATTTTTAAATGAATCCAGTATTTTTAATTGTTTATAGAATTGACACAAAGTAGAATTTGAAATAACTTTTCAACCAATTAAATAAAAAAATTCGGGACGCAGCAAGTGCGTTATAATGGTAAATTTTCATCAGAATTTTACACTATTAGTAGGGCATATTACTAAAAGTAAAATTTGTAATTTAAAGAGACGTCCAAGGTCGGGGTTAGAGATCCAAATACAAGCTCATTTCAAGAATCTCTCTCTTTTTCTCTCTCTCTCTCTCTCTTTTTCTCTATTATCATACAAAATATTCAAATCTTGTGTTCTAGCTCCTTTTAAAAGAAAACCTCTGAATGCCCAAAACTAAATGTTCTATGACGTTAGAAAATTCAAATTTGGTAAATCTAGGTACTGTAAGTCTCTTTAAAAGACACTTGTATCAAAAATTTCAATTAAATTTATAGAGCTTTCCGGAAGAAAATTTAACTCATGCTTAGAAAAGGAATGTATCTGCCAAATTATAAACGTGGCACGTATTTTTCCTTGTTAATCACTTAGATAATCTCATCTTAGTCAACCTAATCGAACCGGTTTTTCCAACAACAAAAATGTTTTTTAAAACAGACCCTATCAGTGAATTTCCTCAATAAAAATTTAGTAATATTAACAATAAAAAATATCTGCTGATAGGGTTACTTTATCTAACTTGTGTTATTTTCTGTGAACTTCATTTTATCTAAGAGTCCGTTGTTATGAACTAAACCCTGCGTCTGCGATTCGTTTTAACAGTTTTTTTGCAACAGCAAGTCAAAACAAACAAAATGTTTCTACTACTGGATTCATAAAAGTCAATAAGTCAACATATTATTCAAATATCTTACCTACTTGAAAATTTAAACAACGAATATTAACGTTAATTTTCTTATTTTTTGATTTCCAATGTTTCAAACATACTATCCAATCATTTACCATTTAAACTCACAACAGAATTGTTAAACCATGATAAATAAACAAAACACGTTATTATTCTTTGGTTTCCAATTTTAAAAGCATAATATTCAAGTTGCCATATCTATTTCAATGACTATTATTTACTACCTAGCCTCAAAACAGAACTGTCAACCCATGATAAATAAATAAAAGAAGTTATTTTTGTTTAGTTTCCAATTTTAAAATCATATACAATCATTTACTTAACCTCAAAACAGAACTGTCAAACCATAATTAATAAAGAAAACACACTATGTTATCTGGTTTTTACTTCAAGTTTCTGATATAAAACTTCCTTATTTTCTCCTCTCGTTTTCAGATTAGGATATTTTTCAACATTTTACAAATCCACGCGTCCGAATATACTCGAAGGCGGTCATTAGGGTGGGATCGCCATAGTTCGGGTGTGAACGTTTGTTGAACATTAGGATGTTGTCGCGATCCCGCCTTACGTGTGTTATTTTGTTTGGTTATCGCTGCATTTTGATGTATACCAGTGGTATATGTATCAATCCGCGCATTACAGATGACTACTCTGTCTTTGTCTGACATAGTACTTTAAACACTTAAGTTGTTTCAATTCATGTCTTTCAGATATTACTTTTAATTTAAAAGACACAAAAAATTTTGTAAACCAAATTACTGAAAATTCACAACAAATGTGTATCAACTTCATTTCTAGCCGCGTGTGAAGTCTCATTGCCGTTACTTTCATACTTTTTAAAATATAGCGTTCTCAAAAATATGTTTGTATATTTTTTGGGGCAAAATATGTCCGTTATATCTGATTTACGAACTCGTCCGCGATTGTAACGAAATAAAGACATATGCCCAGTTTTGTTCAAATCAGTGGAGTATTTTTTGAGTTATCGCTCGGATACATACATACATACATATATATATATATATATATATATATATATATATATATATATATATATATATATATATATATATATATATATATATATATATATATACAAAAATATATATGATACAAAAATAGACTTTATTAGAAATCAATCAGAAAATAAATGTAAATTAAGTTGATGGATCTAGTACCATCAGAAAGGTCAAATAGATATTAGGCATCTGGCAATGTTACATACAATCCGTATCCTTTGTTATGTAATTGATATTGCCTAAACCACAATTGTCTCTAATCCCAGGCTTAATTTAGCATTCAGGTAGGTGATGACTGATTGATTAGTTTAACTTAATTAGCTAGCTAAAGTGATACAAATTGTTGTCATATTATAGATTATATCCTTGGAGTTGATTATTTGTTACAGACTTTCTACAAATAAAATCAATACGGGTAAACTTAATTTTAAGTGACATATCTGTTCCGCTTACTATAGCTATATCCTAGTTGTTATTTTCATGAGTAGGTGACACGCCTGAGCAGCCAAACATATAATTAATTGCATTTGATAACAAGATCGCGACAGCAGCTGCACCCAATCAAGATGTAATTACGTAAATAATGATATCACAAAATTATAAGCGTGTTAAGTGATATGCGAAAGCAGCCTTGTTATATAAGCTATAGCTCTAGAACAGATTTAATCAAGTACTTTTGAAATTAGGTGACAAAAGATCAATGCAGCAGATATATAACTACACATATTTGCTTCAAAGCGCTTGTTGCATAAGCGCAAACTAGTGGAACCTAAAATCCTGACTCAACAAACAATAAATGGTTTCTGTATTGTAAAAATGTATGTCACTGGTTTTAAATATACATATTTATTTCCACTGATACTTGAGAATAAGTAATAGATTGCATCAGCGTAGATACAAAGACGCATATGAGAAAGTATTCCTACACAAGATTAATTTGGTCACCTTATAAAAGAACTAAATAAATAACGCTAACAACTACAACAGACATTACTTTTATTTATTTTTATTGTAAGCGTATTAAATTTTATTTATTTTTCGATACGGGAGTGAAGTATCTAGCAGTCATCTCATTCCCGCAACGTAGTGGTGGGAATTTGAGGTAGTGTGGGTTTCGCGCCCACTAAACTCCCCTCCCTGGAGTACGGAACCTGGTCCGTCGAAATGGCTTCACCCTGACGCTAAGTTTGACTGTTTTCATTCTGTTTGCCGCGTGGCCGTTATCGAGTCATAGTAAGCTTTGGATGCTTATGACTCAGTGAAAGTTGTTGATCGTAGTCGGTGACTCTAAGGAGAAGAGCATTTGGATGAGAAGCGGCTTTGGAAAACTGAGTAGTGGATAGATAATTTATGAACTCAAGTATTGAGAGAAATTTTCAGATCACAGTGTATGTCATTGTTTCTGACAAACCATGGCGCTCTGGTAACCAGTCTCTGAAATTTATTCTGGACGGTTTGAAGGCTTTTTTCTTAATCAGAGAGGATATATCCAACATATGCGCCCAGATACATATAGAATCGACTGCCATAGATGTGCCGGACTCCTACCGACTAAAATCCCTTCTCTAACAGTCTTAGATGCGCAGCGGAACTACCTCTCAGTATAACTTCACCGCACACTATCACAGTATATTACTCCTTTATCGCTTTCTTAGCCTGCCTTCTCATCCTTTTATTTAGCCTTCAGGATCTTGTTGATTACTTCCCCTATGAGTGTCCAGCTTCTCTCACACTCCAGAATGTGTTTCACTATATTATTCGCTGTCAGCTTCTCTCCAATCTTGACCTCCGCCTTCGGTATCACCTCCTACCACCCGCAGTATAGGACAGCGTATTCTGTGGTATCGCTCTCCCTACAATATTGGCACTCGCCTGTTTCCTGTTTCTTGAGGCGGAAAAGCTATGCTCCAAAACGCCTGTGTACGGATAAGAGGAGTGTTGTCCCTTAGCCTGGTCGTGCGCTGGTCGTTCTCTTGATTGATCGACGCGTGACTTAGGTACTGGACTCCTAGAGGCTGGCTCCACGTGCCACCCCTGGCGTGACTGTCGGCAATGGGAATAACGCCCAGGGCTGATGGTCTACTAAAGTCTCGCTCCTTCTCTTTACAGGTGGTAGTGAAATTTTCCTTTACGTGATAGTAAAGTTTTATCACGCCCGAGGAGGTACCACCCCATATATCAAGGGGACGGTGAAGTCCCAACGGACGTTTCCGGTTCTGGTGTATGAGTCGGTTTCCCTTATAAGCAAAAATGATGTGTGGCTCCTCTTTGTGCAAAACATTACGGAGTAAAATACCCCTCCATTTGGATCTCCGGGAGAGGGGTGTACAGGGGGCGCCAACAACAAGATTTAACATATCTCTCTCCAATATATGTGGCATAAAATCTAATCTGAACTCCGTCCACCATTTCCTCCAGGCTAATAGGCCCCCACTCATCTTCCTCACCGAAACCCAAATCAGTGCCAAAACAGCCACTAATCACCTTAATTTCCAGGGGTATAAGCTCCTTACTTTCTTTAGATTGCATGGAGGCGTGTGCGCATACGTCTGTAGCAATCTACCCTGCGCCAGACTCCCCAATTTAGAAGCTGGAAGAAAAGACATACTTTGGATGAAACTCCTTCTCAGGGCTGCAACTAAATTCATTTGTTGCATTTACCGGTCACCTTCTGACAACAACTTTGTCCAGCTCTTTGACTACCTTTCTGAAAAAACAGATTCTATTCTTGGTGACTTCAATGTCCATAATAAGGAATGGCTAGGATCTTTAAAAACCGATCCACAAGGGAGAGCAGCGGAGGCCTTTGCAGTCAGCAACTCTTTACCCAATATGGTTGAGCAACCTACTTACTTTCCTCGCATCACAACACATAACTCATATCTCTTGGATCTCCTTCTTACTACAAATCCTGAATGCTATAAGGTATCAGTCACCGCCCCCTCGGTCGCTCAGATCATGGTATCTTCACCGCTTCCTGCGCAATGCAACCCGAGGTCACACAGTCATCACACCCACACATCGTTTGGCACTACAACTCCGCGTACTGGGACGAAATGCGAGATTACTTCTTCTCATTTCCATGGGCGTTTGTCTGCTTCTATCATCCTGACCCGTCTGATATCTCACAAAACGTCACCGAAATTATCCAAGCTGGCATGGAATCATTTATTCCACCTACACAGAAAACCTCTTCACCCACTCAAAAGCCCTGGTTCTCTAAATCTTGTGACAAGGCCAGACTTGAAAAGGTTAAAGCTCACAAAACGCTTCTACACAATCACAGTCAAGAAAACCGTCAAGCATTTAACGACGCAAGAAACCGCTATGTCCGCATTCTTTCTGAGGCAAAAAACTCGTTTAATACCCACATAAAACACAAAATCCTCTTACGCTCCAAGGGCAGCAAACCCTTCTGGACTCTTGCTAAATCTATTGGGAATAATTTATGCAAGAGCAGGTTCCCACCTCTTGTCTCAGGGGATGAAATTGTTTTACCGCCCTGGGCAAGGCTGAACTTTTTGCCTCGTTGTTCGCCGGCAATTCTACTCTTAATTCACCTCCAAATGTTCAACCACCGACAGTCCCCAATGTCACGCATAAAATGACGGATGTTATTTTCAAAACTAAAAAGGTACGAAAGATGCTCTCTTCGCTTAATACCAGGAAAGCATCTGGTCTTGACGAGATCCCAGCAATTGTTCTCAAAAAATGCGCACCAGAACTTGCTCCAGTCCTGACTCGTCTGATTCAGACATCTTACAATAGAGGTATATTCCCTAGTAACTGGAAAACTGCTCGAGTACAACCCGTCCCCAAGAAAGGATCCAAAGCGCTTCTTAGCAACTACAGGCCTATCTCTCTCCTTTCAGTCATCTCTAAAGTGATGGAAAATATATAAACACCGAATTACTAAAATTTCTTGAAAAACACAGTATAATCCACGACAGGCAGTATGGATTCCGTCAGCGCAGATCAACTGCTGACCTCCTTTCCTTTGTCACCCATTCTTGGAACACGTCTATGGAACTACACGGTGAATCCAAGCTTGTCGCTCTAGACATATCCAAAGCATTCGACCAGGTCTGGCACGCAGCACTGCTTAATAAACTTCCCGCCTATGGCCTACCACCAAAACTCTGTACCTGGACAGCTAATTTCATCTCCAACCGGATCATTTATGTTGTCGTGGATGGCCATTCCTCTAAACTATATCCAATTAATGCAGGAGCGCCTCAAGGTTCAGCTTTAGCCCCTACCTTTTTTCTTCTCCACATCAATGACCTCCTCTCTAGCACATCTAACCCAGTTCACAGTTACTTGAACGACAGCACCCTCCACTCAAATATACAATATTCTAAGCCTGTATCTTTGGCCCAATTAGATGAGGATCGCAGACTCATGGAGGGTTCTCTCTCTGTGGATCGCCAAAAAATATTAGACTGGGGAAGTAGAAATCTTGAACAATTCAACCCCACTAAATCTCAGTCTTGCTTTTCTTCTCATAAAAGATATACCAGCCCTAGCCCCGTCACAATGAACAACCAAGTTATTCAAAATAATGAGTCATTTGCACTTGTTGGCATTTCTGTGGATCGAAATCTCAATTGGCACCAACATATCACATCAATTGCAGAAGCGGCTGCTAAGAAATTAGGTTTCCTCGTCCGGGCTCGCAAATACTTTTCACCAGCTAATCTATATACCTTATATACTTCGCAAATAAGGTCAAACCTCGAATACTGCTCCCACATCTGGGGTGCTGCTTCCGCTTCTACACTCGCTATCCTGGACTCCATTCAGAAGAGAGCTATACGTCTCATTGGTGACCCTGCCCTCACCCAAAGGCTGGCATCCCTTGCACACCGACGTGCCATTGGTGACCTCTCTCTCTTTTATAGATATCTGCACTGGCACTGCTCAGAGGAGCTTTCTTCCATAGTTCCTCCACCTGCCACCCCCAACAGATCTACCAGAAGAACAGAGCGAATGCACCCTTTAACTGTCCAGATCACCAGACATAGAACATCTTGTTATGCCCGCTCTTTTGTCCCGGGGGCTTTGTTGTGGAATTCCTTGCCGGCGCATGTTTTTCCTTCTCCTCCGAACCTCCAAACCTTCAAGTCTAGAAGTAACAAGTTGCCTCTTTCCTCCTTGCCGACACCCACGGTACGATAGTATTTAGGCTGTAAGCCTTCGTGGTGTGTTGTTGATATATAAAAAAAGAACTGGGTTACGTAATATGCCACCTCTCCATTCTGTCGCTTGAACCAAGATCTGATCTTCGGTATCAGTGTCCACTGGGCTGTTTATTTTTCTTCGTCCCATTCTGATTGCCATTTTGTCATTGTTTTTTCGCGTCTACTCGTTTTTTGCACTATCCTGTTTTGGTCTTTTCACGTGTACGCTACGCGATCAGCAAATTAGTAGGTACAATAGTCGCGATTACTTGCACCGCTTGATGTTAGAGCTTGATATACGGATTTCCACCTTTCTTTGAACGCTTTGTATCCTCCTTCTGTATTTGTCCATTTTCATCTAGCTTTTCCACACTAGTGCGTCGTACAAAACAATGGAATTCAATACGCTTAACGGCAGTCTTCTACCCCCGCTCTCGGTCTACATACGTTTGGCATCAGTCTGTTCAAAGCCGATGCTATTCTATCTGCTCTCTGTACTAAACCCTTTGTGTGTATTCCGATATTCATGTTGTGCCCCAGTAGTTTCCCAAGGTATCTCAGCCACCCCACAGCCGTAATTTTGCGCCATCAATACTTGCTGTAATGGTCTTTACAGTTCTTCCACCTAAGAGCACCACGACTTCCTTTTTTTCTGGAGCTCGCTGTAGTTTCCTCTTTTTCAGCCAGATGTCAAACCTTCTCATTTTCCATGATATCCGTTCCTCTATCTCTTGTCTGCTATGGCCGCACACCACAAGTACCAGGTTGTCTGCGTATCCGATCATAGTAGTCTCCTCACATGTGTTCATTCTAAGCACATCGTCGTAATAGATATTTAACAAAGTCGGACCAAGTACCGATCCCTGTGGTACACCACAAGTGACTTTCATGCACCAATTATTGCTCCTAATTATAACTTTTCGATTTTCTAGGTAGCTGCACATCAATTAAACTAGATATGGGGCCACTTGTCTTCTCTGTAATTATGTGATGATCCCGTCATATGGTACTGCATTAAAGGCGTTTTTAACATCCAGAGTCACCATTACCAGGTACTTATTTGGGATAAGTTTCGCTTCATCTACAATCTTATTTACCACTTGTATCGCGTCCATGGTGCGGCGCCATTTTCTAAAGCTATATTGCCTGTCTGGCAGTTTATATTCTGGTCTTTATTTCTTTCGTGAGTATATTCTTTATTATTTGTTGCTGGCGCGTCTAGTAGGCGCAAGGGTCTATACGATTTCTTGCTAGGTTTCTCTATAAGAACCAATCTGCTTGTCTTTTATTCCTTTGGAAATATACAACTTCTGATATGGTAGTTTATTGTTTCAAGAAATATTTCTAGTTTTTACTCTGCTATGACTTTTAAAACTTCGGGTGGGATTTCGTCTGGTCCGACTGCCATCTTTCCTTTTATTTTTGCCCTGCTGCCCTGATTTCTTCTACAGTACATGCTGTGATATCCTCATTTTTCATATTCATTTTTGCCCATCTAGTATAAGATATTATTCATTTATTGTTTGCATGAGGGGTATTTCATTGTGCCCTACTGTAATAAAGAAGGTGTAAATGATGATGTAAATATATATTACAAAAATATTAACATTTACACAAATGTTTCCAACTGTACCAGCTCAAGAGTGAAATTAACATTTTAGAGATAAATTAACCTTTCAAAGTTATTGCAGTATATATAGTATTTATGACCCAGCGGAGACAACAGGAATACAACTAAATTGCTCGTGTATTTGTGAATGTTTCAAATATTCATGCGTATTAACAATTCAGTATAAGGTTATATTACGTGTTGTATTATTAATCGGTCTGCAAATGTAGAACGCTAATCTGGCGTTATACTCCAATTTAGTGGTTACATCCACTAATGCTAATCATGGCAGCCATTTTCAGCATATTGTACGGGAATAACCATAAATAATTTTAACAAATATCAGTGGTTTAAATATGGGTTTAAATCGAAACGACAACAATGAAATTGCTGTTAATGATTATAATGGATAATTTCTGAATTATGTTAGCGAGCGTCATTACCGTAATAAACGTTCACTGATTCTAAGCAGCAACCTGAAAATAAGATAATGAATAATAAAACAGATGCAAATATTTATATATATGAGCCTCGGTCGTTCAGTGGTAAGGACGTGGGCCTTTGAACCGAGGGGTACTGGGTTCTCCTTTCACTTTTTCAGTACATACTGTACAATTAACATCAACCGAGGTTGTGGCATTGTATTTGAGCAAGTTGAATGTCTGCACGTTCCGCCGTAGGCCCCGTGTCCATGCGATGTTGGGCACGTTAAATATCCCTACCCTTCTTTCATAAAGGCAGGGGTTCGGCAACATTTCCAGGATACTGAGGTAAAACTGCTCCCTGGAGTCAGTGATTGGCCATAGTAGTAGAAAGCGACCGACGTTAAAGAAGAAAAGCACACACACACAGATATGGCTGTATGGCAATAGGGACCGACGTAAATACAATAAGGTCCGCCTATTATATGGGTAACTACTGGCAGATATCAACAGCTATTAATTGACAGCAGTTGTTCAAATCTCTGGCAAGTGAGCTCACACACCCTTCACAAAGGTAATATAACCTAAACAGGTTAAAATGATCTGCCTAATGGACCTGAACAGTGAATTATGTTCTAAAGTTAGTGTTACTTATGTAGCAAGTCAGTTATCCCTTCAGAATAAAACTGCAAGAAGCGTGAAGCACTTCTCACAAGTTAAACAATAAGGCACTTCACTGGTGGGGTGGAACTGACTTAATTAAACACTTAGGGGTGACGCCCCCTCGTAGAGTTTAGGTCGTGATGAACAACCATCTCAATAAACGATCCTATAGGTCAGTAATCATCAATAATATTAACAAGCATAAAGTAAACGACCCTGAAGGTCAGTAATCAGGACTGATAATAACAAATAATGCCGTGAACGACCCTATAGGTCAGTGATCATAAATAATAATAACAATTAATAAAGTTGAATGACTGGCCACAATGGCACTCAGTGTATTCCTCAGTAAATTATGGTAAGGTGGAGATCACTAGGTTCACCGACGGTATCGGCAGGTAATGACGTTAACATGCGCTAACTGTCACATAAGTTCAAATGATATTGAAGATAAGCGCAGGCACAAAAAAAGGATATCTGCACGTGGCAATGACACATTACTTAAAACACACAATTATACTGAAATTCCACGATGAAGTCGTGATTGTGTTAATACTTATCTGTGGCAACTGGGCAGCTACACCATCGCAACTACGGCCTAGAGTGGAACGAGGTCCAATCAACCTGTAACTAACAGCGGCCCTTCGACAGCAACGACAAGCGACCCATCTACGACCACAATTCTCTTGCTGCACTGGAATGGCAGTGACCCTAAAACATAATCACACTAGACTGGATGGAAGTACCAGCTTGCCCCGAAGAACGTCGTTTTCTATCAACTTAACGTGGTGGCATTACTCTACACAAATGGACATGGCTACAATAGCACTCTTTCCCCTGCGATAGCTGAAACCAGAAGAAGGAACTCGACGAAGAAGGCTCCCGTCGTGACTCAATGCACATGCGCTTAGCCATGCCAACTTATAGACAACGGATCGTCTCTGCACTATGTAACTAGCCTTTCATCAGACATAGAAAGACAGCAGATGACCCCCAGTTCCTCTGTATTTTAATCGTAGACTTAATATAATTAAACGAGCAGGGATACTGAAGGTATCACCCGCTCGATGATCATTATAGATGAACATAGACATGGTCTGTGTCATCCTAAATACTCACTCGCGTGAGAACACATCAAATAGATGCAAAGCTTAAAAAAATGATGAGAGATTAGCAATACAATCAAGTTTGGACATCTGGGTCGTAACAATATATATATATATATATATATATATATATATATATATATATATATATATATATATATATATATATATATATTGTTGCAGGAAACAGCCTGACACAAGAAAGCAAACCAAATATACACTACATTATCATTACTTAACAATAAAATTGGGAAAAATATAATAGTAGGTACTGAATAATGCCATAGAATAATGATTGATTAATATTGATATCGAAATAAAAATATACACATTATTAGCTAACAAACATTGATAGTTAAAAAAAGTATAATTTTGAGAACCGAATTCATCACAATAATGCCTAACGATGGTTTTGCTAACAAGGTTAGCGTCATCAGAGGGATGAATAAACTAAGTGAATAAAGGCTAGAGCTACTATTTATATGATTGTTACCAAGCAGTTGCGAACAGCGTCCTTTAGGAAGGTATATAGACAGACCCCCACTGTTGCTTTAAACGCTCTAGGATTTTTTAAATTACCTCTTTTGATGTCATGTAAAGTAACATACACAGGCTATTTCGTGAAGAAAGGGAAACATGTTAACGGCATATTGCGGAAGTCGAAATAGGAAAAAAATCTTACATAAACATGTATCTGGAAATGCATCCTTTCCGTGTTACAATGTGACAAAGATAAATTTGTTTTCTTAGCCTCGGTCTATTTCTGCCAGTATGGCCAATCACCGACGCCAAGGTGGTACTTCACCTCACTATCCTGGAAATTTTGCGAAACCCCTGCCTTTCTGTAAGAAGGATATAGATCTTTAACGTTCCCAACATCAAACTGACACGGGACCGACGGCTTTACGCCACCTCCAAAGGGCAGAACGTGGAAACATTCAGCTTGCTCAAGTACAATGCCACAACCTCGGTTGATGTTAATGTTACAATATGTACTGAAAAAATAGAAGTGGACAACCCTGCAATCGAACTCAGTACCGTTCGGTTCAAAGGCACACGTTCTTATTACCACTGAACCACCGAGGCTCTTTTGTTTTTCTTAAATAATTTAAAAAGTGGTTTATAAGATAGACATATTGTATATCGGTTTTGATAATATCAACAACTCAATGTAATATCCCAAATAATTTTCAAAATATTTAAGAAGAGCGGACTTTTATAATATTTTTGTCACCCTGTATTTTCGAACATATATATTTTTGCTTGTTTTGACTTAGAGGATACGCCCTTAAAATATTTTCCTTTACTCGCGAAGCACCTGTATATCGGGCTTTATCTTGCAAATACGCTAGGCTATATTTGGTAATGTTTAAAATTAATTACATATTTGGTCTAATTCTGAATTTAATATAAATAAGAAATATCCACACGATTATTAATAAGGCTTTAGCCCTTTTTTTTATTCAGCATTTATTTTGTATAAGCCCCTTAACAACAAAAAAACCGTTGTGGTAAGTTTAATTTTCAGACGATAGAGTTATTTTGAGACATTCTGCCTTTAAAGACTTGACATAACAGAAGTGCTTTCGCTTTATTCATTTTTTCGCCGCTTGATTAACATATCAAGAAGAAACAAAATCGTAAATGCCATTAAGGTTTTTGTAAGAGCATCTATTCTCGGTATCGTGTAGATGCAGGATACCATTGAAAAGACCCTCTTAATATTCAGACACGAGCGCATTCATTCTCTATTAACTCGACCTTACCAGTCTCTTTTAAGTGAAAGTCTGGCTCACGAGGACTGCAGACCACAACCGGTTCGAACAGTGTCTTCAACTGTAACATTTGTATACCAAAACTAAAGGACTACACGTCCTTATTGGTTGTTGATGCTTGTTTTAACCTAAGACCATGCTCTTTGCAAAGAACAGGTGACCAGGTGACCTACGTGAATCAAGAACAACAGCAATAGGAATGATGTATAGACATAATGAGAAAAATATGCCGATTCACTTATCTTTTGTTTAGTTACTTCAAGGCGAAGCGATTGAATTATTTCAAGCCACGAATCATGCCTTTACAATATGCTGGTAATAAAGTTCAAGTAAATTAATATTGATTGAGGAATTTTCAGCGAAATTTCATCAAATATTCGCTTATAGAGATTTACGGCTTTCAGATTTTGGAAAAAAAATCTTACAAATTAAAGCCCCTAGAACCCATATCCTAGGTTAGTTTCCGATTTTATGATTTCCTTATTTTTTGTGCAAAACATAGCTTCAATTAAATAATGTTTATTACTGCCGTATTTGGATTGTTAGATAGCTAAAATTTTGGGTATAGTATACCAATGTCCTCTTTATGAGCTATATCTAAGGTAATTTGTCCTTCATTTTAAAATTTGTGATTTTACCGATAGATACAAAAATGCTGCAAAAGTGCATTTTTTTAATGGAACATCTTGTATGTTTATATATATATATATATATATATATATATATATATATATATATATATATATATATATATATATATATATATATATATATATATATATAGGTACCGCACCAATAACTCAAAAAATACTGGGCCGATTTTAATTAAATTTGGCAAATACATTCCCTTTGTAGGTAGCTTAGACAAGTTTGTTAGCCAGGAGAACAGGACAAGGTTTTCCGGCAAATTTTTGAGTTTTCTTTCGGAAACAATTTTTATCTCCGATAATAACAAAGCGATGGCAACAAAATTTGGTAAGCAGGTGTGTAAAAAGTAATCTGTGTACCAAAATTTTATAACTACGTTAAAATAAAAAAAGTTTTGGGCATTTAGTGATGAAAAATATGAGTACCACTAAAGGTCAGAGAAGCTGCAATACGAAAATATTGTATGTTGTAAACAAAATCTATTAAATATTAAAGATAACGTTTATTTCTTATTTGTGCAAAAAGGTCAGGTAGTATGAGGAAAGTTACTCTGAAAGGTAATAATTTTTATCAGATAAATGACAAATGAGATTTTAAACCTCAAAAATTACTAATGTTTAAATGAAGCTTATATAATTAATGCGGTTTTCGAATGCTAACTGTTGCAAGAAATGTATACTAGAATGTCCTACATTTATATTTTAAAATGTTCTTATTCGATTACAATATTTACAAAAAATGTATCTAAAACCAACGTTATATTACAAATATATAACCGAAGACCATTACAGTTGTCTACGTTTAAGTATACCTCAGTTTCAATGTTTTGATGGCCGGGGGGCTTACACGATTGACTCGTTAACAAAATAACGTTGGGGGACGTTGGTTCAAATCTTCGCGGCGACTGAATTTAGTTTTTTTTTTTAACTTTTTTCGTCTTCGATTTAATTTTAATGTTATCTGCTCAGATTATGTAATTCCAATACTTTTTATAGCGACTGTTTGTTGAAAAAAATCACTAATGAGGGTTTAAGGACTTTTAAGACTTTCAGTTAAATTTTAGTAGTTAACACAGACATATATGTTTTTTCTGTGACTACAGAAATGATTGTTTTCTTCTCTGTAACCGGTTTCATTTTTTATACAATCGACAAGAAAAAGCATTTTCTTTGTGAAGCCACAGAAAAGGTATTTATTTCTGTATTTAGATCTCTCATTAGCGGATTAACTTCAACAACATATTCTTTTAATATTAAATTTTCTCGTAAATATCTTTAATGAATTTTCTTTGAAAAAACATTTGTTACGAATTATGTTGCGAAAAAGTACTCAACAAAATTTTGATGGGACATTATTTCAATGAAATTCGTCGAAAATAATTTTTTAATGGGTTTTCATGCAAACAAATAATTATCTTCAATTTGAATTACAGATTGGGCATATAATTTGAATTTTATGTGTTCTTTTAGCAATTCTTTGTGTAGAAAATATTTAGTAAGTTTTTCCAGAAATATGTTTTTGTTGCTCTGGAAATCATTTTTTTGTAAGATTTTTGGGAAATTTATTGTAAAGAAATGTTTTATAATTTTCGTGAAAAAAAATATATTTTCTAATTTTCGTTCAAATTTTTTTTTAAAGTTTCGTCAATAAGACTTGTCAGGTGGGTAAATAGCTTGAAGACTTTCGTTGGCCAGGAAAATGGAACTAGTCTTTTCAGGAATATTTAAACTTTATTTTCGGAAATGTTTTTTACTTCTTCGAACAATAAAGTTATTTTCATGAAGTAGGGTAACATGGTTTCCACCATAACGATAACCAAATTTGATGGCTGCTTTCATTAAAAAGACATATTTGCTATTAAAAGCATTTTTTTAAATTCACTACCATAACGCACATGCTGCGTCCAGACTTTTTTTAATCTAAGATAGTTTTGTGATTTGGGTTATTCAAGGATTATTATATTGTATATTATTTTATAATTTCAATAAACGATCTGAAACTAAAACTTTTCTATCCAACGTAAAATGGTAAGTCGCAAACACCAGGTGAATGCTTTATGAAATCCAGGGAAATTCTATTTGATGTGCTCCCCGGTAATATTGCATTTTAATAGACTAGGCTGCACGAGATATCATTTTCTGAATTAATTATTATTGTAATTACATATAAATTACTACAAAATGGGGATGAATGCTATGTTACGTCACATTGAGCCTATTAAATCTACACCTCTGGCATTATATCTGACAATTAAAATGATACCCTTTGGTGGTCAGCTAAAATGCTAAAATTGAAAGTGACCAATTTAATATTATTAGCTGTTAATAGTGACCGGTAAATGATAGGAGGGGGCTTAGTTAGTTGTTTTTTGTGAATTTTTATTTTTAAAAATTCACTACTAGAGAGGTATCGATGGTGAGACTTTGGAAAAAAAATTTCAAATGAGCGCGAACTAGGACCCCTAGAACCCATATCTGAGGTCAGTTTCAATTTTTATATGTTTATATATATATATATATATATATATATATATATATATATATATATATATATATATATATATATATATATATATATATATATGTATCCAACCGATAACTCAAAAAATAATTAATCTATTTTGATGAAACTCGGCAAGTACCTTTCTTTTATTAATCGCCAGGAAAATCCGACAAGGTTTTCCGGGAAAATTTTAACTTTTCTTTCGAAAAACTTTTTTTTCTCCGAATTTAACATGACTATTTTAATAAAATTTGACTGATATGTTGCCTTACGGAAGGCCTGCCTACGCACCAAACGCACCAACTTTCTCGGTTTATAAAAAATTGGGTTATTCAAATTTATATAAAAAAAAAAAAATTCTTTGAAAATTACAAACTTATTTTAATAAAAATTGGTGAGTATGTTTCCCTAGAAAATACCTTATTACATACCAAAATTTAATTTTCTAGGTTCAGAGATAATTGAGTTATTCAAATTTGAATTATTTAATAAAAAATTACTACCATAACGCACTTGCTGCGTACCGAACTATTTTTATTAGGAAATTGCATGTGGTAACCTTCTTTTTATGGCCAAGCCGAAAACCTTTATTCAATTAAAAGGTATATCATCTCATTCGGCAAAGGATCAAAACTGTGTCAAGATAATTAGTGTATTAATTGTTGTTGCACATACTTGATGAAACTATTCCATACTAAATACAGATGTAGATATATTTTCTATGGCCTCACAAATCTTTGTTTTCCCCTTTGCAACCGGGTTTGTCTTTTACGAGATCATCAGGCAGAACAAATAATTAGTTCATACGAGTCACACTAGCGTATTGTCGATTTTTCTTTGAAACAATTCGCTATCGAGGAGATCTCAACTTTTAAAAATTTTTTTTTATTTGTGCGCGAACTAGGACAATTAATACTTATATTCGGGTCATTTTCCATGTTGATATATATATATATATATATATATATATATATATATATATATATATATATATATATATATATATAATAGATGACACCACAGTAGACAAATTCCGCACCCAGAAGTCTTTGAATTGTGCGGGGGGAGCTTACATACAGACAAATGACCCCACCCAAAACTCATCAGAAGCCGGCCTTTTCACATTCGAGTGAAAGAGACCGACTGTTCGAATACGGGACTCAAACCCGCGACATCCTAGTCCAATTCGATAGGTTACTCACCTCGTTAACTGAGCTATTCAGCTATATATATATATATATATATATATATATATATATATATATATATATATATACATTCTAAAATATTTTCAAGGTCACATCACTTCCGGTTATACCGTCCTATTTTTTATTGCATATTCGAATTCTCCATAAAATTTTCTGAAGATTTATATTAGGCTTTTTTATGCCTATCTTCAACTGTTCCAAAGATATTGTGATTTTTTTACATTTTTCGGAACCTCTATCCTCTTTGTATTTCACATGTTTCTAAAGATAAAAGACTGGGGTTAAGAATACTATAACTTCTAGGATGAATCGTTAATATTATCTACCTAAAGTTTACCTGTATCACACAGAGTGTTTTAAATTTAAAGACAAACTTACACATATTCAATGTTGCAAAAATATTTTTTCTCAAATGGTACAGCCTGTATATTATTAAAAATTCGAATTCTAGATTTAATTCTGCACCGGTTTCATATAAATTTTTCTATACCCATATCTCACGAGTAACTTGCTACTAGAGTTTTTAGGTAACAAACTCCTTTTCTAGAGAATATACATTACGTTGCACAATAAAGGCAACTGTGGCTATCAGCAAACAGTATTTTGACAACACATGAATTCTAAAGCGTCATTTATATTTTAAAATTAGTCTGAGTATGTTTGTATTACTCACGTTATAAAAATAATAAGCCAATAAAATGCAAAATAGTGAAGAGTACTCTAATATGGATATTTTGAATTTATTTTATATTCATAGGGAATGCAATCGGATTGTAAGCAGAACATGCAGGATGTTTAACGAGAGGTATCCGACTCTATCGGCAATGACTAGAGGAAAATTCTCAAGGATAGAGGAACGGTTTAAATTGACTGGAAGTAGCAAAACTACACGACATGATCCAAAGCCAGTAACTGAAAATGAAGATAATGAGATAAACGTTTTGGTTTATTTTCAAGTGTACCTGCGTAGCTCTATTCCTGCAGCTACTCGACCTTTGGGAATATCAAGTTCATTTGTGCACAGAATATTGAAATCTCATAAATTTCACCCATATTCAGAAATACTACTACAAGGAGTTCGACCTGGTGACCATTTAAAAAGAGTGGAATTCTGCGAACACATGTTTCTGAATATTCAACAAGATGAGAATTTTCTCTCTAAAATTATCTGGACCGACGAATCGAAATTTAAAAGGAAAGGAATTGTGAATGGGAGAAATAGTCATTTTTGGCCAAGTGAAAACCCTAATATATTTAGAGAAGGACGTTTTCAAACAAATTTTAGTTTTAATGTGCTTTGCATTATTATGGACAATAATGTCTCTTATTAAATTTACGAAGAAAATTTAAGCGAAGAAAAGTATTTGGAACTATTAAGGGGGTCTGTTCGTAATTTTCTGGCAAGGCTACCACCAGATATAAGGCAAAGCTGCTGGTATCAGCTAGACGGCGCGCCTGCCTGGTGAAGTTTACTGGCACTTAACGCAATTATTTAAAGACTGATGGATTGGGCCCAACGGTCCTTGGATATGGCCTGCCCGCTCTCCTGATTTAACGACTGCCGATTCTTAACTGTGGGGGCGTATAAAAGGTCAAGTGAATGACACAACAGTGCAAAGTAGAGAGGATCTTTTAAATCGTGTAATTAGAGCTTTTAGAGATTTGAATCCAAATGAAATCAAAAGAGCTACTACGAATGAGATGAACCGTAGAATTTTGCAGTGCCTTGACTAAGATGGTGGTCACATAGAACATTTATAGTGATCGTAGCATTTAAATTTGAATTAACTTTTTTATTGGTCTTTGTTCAGTTTTTTTTATTGTTAATATATATATATATATATATATATATATATATATATATATATATATATATATATATATATATATATATATATAACTACATTAAATATTTTTATGAAATCATATCACTTTTGTTATCTGACTGACAATCACAGCTGCATTTGTTATATAGTCTAACGTGTACTCCTTAGAAGAGGAGTTCTTACCTAAAAATGCTAATAACAAGCAACAAATTGAAGATGGGTATAGAAAAACCTATATTAAACCAATTTAGAATTAAATTTAGAACTAGATTTTTTAATAATATATAGGGTGTTCTATTTAAAAAAAATACGTTTGCCACGTTGAATATGTCTAAGTTAGTAACTAAATTTAGAACACTCTGTATGACACAGGTAAACTTAAGACACATAATATGAAAGCTCCCTCCCACAAGTTACCAAATTTCAAATTCGAGCCTTTTATCTTTAAAAACATGTGAAATACAAAATAAAATTGCAAAATCACCGAAATACAGAGAAATCACAGTATCTTTAGAACAGTTGAAGATAAGGATAAGAAAGCCTAATATAAATCTTCACCAAATGTTATGAAGAATTCGAATATCCAATAAAAATAGGGCATTCTATTTAAATGAGCCAAGTTAATGACTACTTCCGGTCTAGCCGGAAGTGATGTGACTTTGAAAATATTTTAGAATAAAAGACAACTACGAATTGTGACCGCTGTCAAAATTTCAAAATTTAGGATATCAGGGAACTTCACAGACTTTTAATGCACGGCTATCGTGAAATATATATATATATATATATATATATATATATATATATATATATATATATATATATATATATATATATATATATATATATATATATAAGGAAAAGGGGTTAAGGGCAAAGCCGCAAGGAGACAACCGCATACACGTGTTTCAAGCTTATTAGCCATCATCAGTACGGTATAGCCAGGTGAAGATGGGAACACTCTTCGCCTGGCTATACCGTACCGATGATGGCTAATAAGCTTGAAACACGTGTATGCGATTGTCTTCTTGCGGCTTTGCCCTTAATCCTTTTTCCTTATGTATAGTACAGAAATGCCGTGTTATAGATCCTGTTATAGTTAGTATATATATATATATATATATATATATATATATATATATATATATATATATATATATATATATATATATATATATATATATATATATATATATATATATATATATATATATAGGGCTGCACATAAGTAGCGCATAAGTCATGCAAGTGAGAAAGACCTCGATCTAAAATATGTAGGGTTACATAACAAACTACTTGCGAGGATTTGGTGGTATTGTGGATATTTTTTGAAATTCGCTTTTTTTAGGGTAAAGACCATTTAATTTTTTAAACAGCAACATGAGTCATGCAACAGATCTTTAGAAAGCGATTTCAGCGTATTTTTGATTGTATTAATTATTTTTAAGTTACCTTTGGCAAGAACAAAAACAATCGGCTTTTCACGAAATCTATTTAGGAAAATAGTAACATCTTACATTATTAAAGTGGCTCAAATTGAGATCCTGATAAATCGAGTTTGGCAGTGATTCGTTAGGCACTTGTTCAAAGGCCACCACATTTCGGTCTCGCAACTATTACAAATTCGCAGGCCAATCGTTGTGAACAACGCTTTTTAGATTACCTCAGAGAAAAAATTCGAGTGGCGACAAATCTGAAGACCTAGTCGGCAGCTCAATGCGTCCTGAGGTGGGGCGTAATCCTGTTGCAAGTAGATATTAGGGAAATTATTTTGGAATAATTACCTTTAAATAAGATGGGTCTAAGTGTCCAATTACATGATGAATAACAATTCCGGCCCATAGGTTCGATTTTTGAGGATATTGGGAAAGAAATTCTTGCATCCAATAGATGTTACTGTTAGACCAATACTGATAATTAAGTCTGTTTACACTAACATTGAGCCAAAAGGTAGCTCCATCAGAGAAAACAACCTAGTTTGAAAAATCTCCATTTTGTTAAATGATCTGGATTATTTGTTCACAAAATTCGATCCTTTTATCAAAATCTTCTTGAAAAAGTTCTTGCATGTTAGGAAAAAAATAGGGGAAATAATTTACCCAATGCAAAATCCGCTTTATAGACCCTCTAGCAATCTCGTTTGTTCTAGCAAGTTTCAATGCAGAAGTGTTGTGAGTTTATTGTACAGCAAGCATACATCCAGCGTCTTTTCGTCCGAAGTAGCAGTTACAGCGCGGCCGGATTTGGGGAGATCTTTTACGCTCCCTGTTTCAGTAATATTGTGGTAAAATCTGCTTACCATAGACTTGTTAAGGGGTGAGTGGTCAGGCTGCACCTCATTGAAAAAATGACAAACGTCATCATTACTTCATTTATTTTCATGAGAAGCCGATTCTTTTGGTTCTTGCCAAAGGTGACATAAAAATAATTACCACCATAAAAAACTACGCTGAATAGGCCTTTCGAAAATGTGTCACATGTCTCATATTGCTATTTAAGGAAGTAAGAGGTTGTCACCTTCAAAAAGGGGTGCTTCAAGAAATGTCGATAATGCCACAACATAGCGGTAAATAATCTGTTATGCATTCCCACAAACATTCCAATTCGAATAATGTGTTATGTAACCCTACATATTTTGAGACCGATGCCTTTTTCGCTCTAAAAATTATGTCTTTGGTAGCGTTACTTATGCGCATATATATATATATATATATATATATATATATATATATATATATATATATATATATATATATATATATATATATGTATATATATATATATATATATATATATATATATATATATATATATATATATATATATATATATATATATATATATATATATATATATGTATATGACTTACACCTTGGTGTATCCACCTGTGCTTTTACTGCTGCCTGAGACCTAAATAAATTTATAGCATGGACGACATTAACTTACTCTTAAAACAGGGAGCTTATTTAGCTAGTGGGTTCAAGTCCTATCAAAATTTTTATTATTATTTCCGAAAGTATGATTAAATTTTAAATTTTGAAATGTATTCCCCCTGTGATCTTTACTCAAAATGCTTATAAATAAATGTTAAAGAAAATAAAGGAAAGGTCCTTATACGCTCACAGAACTTAAATATTTATTAAATTAACATATATGACAAAAACCTAACACTTACAGCACTGTAACTAATTGAAAAGCAAGCCAGAAACATTAAAACAGAGAATATTTGCCATAAAACAAAATTAAAACGCATGAAAAAGCAGGAAATGCAACAACCATTTAAAAACTACACGTAACTTTATGCGAACATTTGTACGTTAACAACATTCAAAGCCAGTCATGAAAAAGCATAAAAAAGAGTTTACAAGTATAAAATGTTAAAAAGGCATTGAAAAATGTACGTGTAATAATTTGGACATCTAACCCCTTTTTATCAAGCTAGACATCGGCCATAGACATCAATGACAACTGCAAACCAGGAAAAAATCATTGATCATAAACTATTGTTACTCTATTACTAACACATTTTTTAAGTTATTTTCTTATTCTAAATCATATAACAGGCCAACACAGAGGCGCCATCAGACTTATCAAATACATAACTATATATGTTACTTAATTTTTGAATATCCGATTTTGAATTCATAGTGTCATTTTCAAGAATATGAAACATTTCCAGAAGGGAACGTTTTTTTTAAATATTTGTTTCTCTATCCAAAATCTTAACATTATCAAAATCTATGTTATGACCTAATATTGACACATGATGTGCCAAGGCACATCTATCAGGTCTGAGTCTAGAATCACTCCTATGTTGACTATTCCTCCTACCAACAGATTGTGAAGTCTGACCTACATAAAAAAGAGAACAGTTTTTACAGTCCAACTTATAGACCACATCACGTTGTTTATACACCGGAACTTTGTCCTTGTTGTTAGTGAAAAAGTTTTTGTTGGTCAGAACATTGTATTTTGCCACTTTTATGTCTGTACAATCTTTGAAAAGCTTCATAAGTATGTGTGTCAGTCCACCGATGTAAGGTAACTCTGCATATTTGATATTCAACCGTGGATCAGAGGTGTTTCCCCCCCCCCCCCACCATGTGCGGGTGGAGAATGCCTATCAGCTGCTTGGTAGAGCCAGGTTCGGATGGAACGCTGAAAAGCAGTTTCTTCATGTATCCTCTCTTATAACCGTTTTTCACCATCAAATCAGCAAAACGACATAGAGCCCCACGCTGAAAGGACGGGTGAGCAATATCCAAAATCCCCCTCTTCATGCCCAATATAACATTCAATTTCATCTTCTCATCATGGTATGATGCATGTTTATTGTATTTTCCAGAACTGGATGGCTTGCTATACCAATCCAACTTGATTGTATTATCAATACTTCTATATATGAAGAAAAGGAACACTTTTATCTGTTTTTCTCTCAACGGTAAATTTAATGTCTTCCTCAAATCCATTGAAAATTCCTAGCACTTCCTTCTCGGTATTAATAGGATTAACAAGGATCAAATCATCCATGCATTGGTAGATAAAAGGCGGTCTAAAAGACAGACGTGGTATTGCAAACTTCAGCAAAGATGACATAACTGTATTTGCCAACACAGGGTTGAGGTGACTACCCATTGGGCACCCAGAAGACTGTCTATAATATGTTCCGTTGAACAGGAAATAATTTGATTGAAAAAGAAATTCAAGTATCTTAATGAAATTCTCCTTGGGAATATCTGTGTTTGGTTCAATAAGTTCCTACTTTTCATCAACAATATGAAGTGTGAGCTGCAATGAAATATTTGTGAACAAGGAGACAACATCTAAGGAGACCACCGTATATCCTCCTCCAGTTTAAAATAGTTTATCTGCTGGGCGAAAATTTTTGAGTTCTTAACTGCAAATTCATTGTAGTCCATAAAGGACACACTCAAGACGGATGCTATGAAACCACTGAGTTTGCAAGTGGGAGATGAAATCGTGGAAACGATTGGGCGAAGTGCTATATCTTCTTTATGAACCTTCAGTAGTCTATGTAATCTGGGGGCAATAGGATCATATATGTAAAGCTTCTTAGCCTGCTCTGGATTGATAAACCCAGCCAGTTTCAGTGCTCTTACTATTTCGTTGTTTTGTCTTTCCAGATTCGATGTCGGATCTCTGCTTAGTCTGCTATATACTGACTTATCGTTGACCAACATGTTCATCAAGGACATGTACATGGAGAAGATTTCAATTTTTAGTGAATTTTCTTAAAAAAAATTCACTAATGAGGAGATCCCGACTTTTGAATTTTGAAAAAATTTCTTCAAATGAGCGCTAATTAGGCCCCCCAGAAAACATATCCGGGGTCAGTTTCAATTTTTATATGTTTATATATATATATATATATATATATATATATATATATATATATATATATATATATATATATATATATATATATATATATATATATATATATATATATATATATATATATATATATATATATATATATATATATATATATATATATATGTATCACACCGATAACTCAAAAAATAATGGGCCGATTTTGATTAAATTTGGTGAAAAAATTCCTTTTGCAAATGTCTTGGACAAGTTCGTTAAGCAGGAAAATCTGCTTAGGTTTTCCCGGAAAATTTTGTGTGTTCTTTTGAAAAAAATTTATATCTCCGGAATTAACAAAGTAAGGGCAACCAAATTTGGTACGCTGGTTTATATCCTTATAAGTAAGCTACGTACCAAAATTTAGCTATGTGAGTCAAAAGACAAAAAAGTTATAGGCATTTTAAGAAAAATAAATTGGGGTTTTCCTCAAAACGTCAAAGTGGCGATTTAAAATGTCAAAATTGGCAACATTTAGGCAAATAACTTGAATCTAATACGGGCTATAGAAATAAAATGTCTCAAGAAGAATGTTTTACAAACCCTGAAGTCTTAGTTTCAACCGACAATGTCCTTCATTTTACTAAAATATTTGCAGAAAATTCATTTTAAATAGACCCTTTCTCTGATGCTTGGCAGTAGCCTTAGCTTTAGAGTTTATCGTTTAATGGTATATAATTTTTGTCGAATTTTCGTAAAAAATCAATAAAGCTCAATATATCCGTTATTATATAAGATATGAAAAAAATTTGTATATATTAATTATAGGGTGTCTTGAGCTACATCTTAAAACAATATTTCTACAATCACAGGCCCATAAGTCATTGGTGATACAAATTTCCTTTTTTTTATCAAACACGCCTTATGTTATTATATTTTTGCATTTTCCATCGAGATATAATGCATGTTTGTAAGAAAAGAAATTCTAGACGCAGCAAGTGCGTGATGGTAGCGAATTTTGATCAAATGTTTCATATTTGAACAGCTCAATTTGCTAATAACCCATAAGGTTGACCAAGAAACGTGTTTTTCGGGAACTTTAAGTTTACTTTTGGAAAATTTTGTACATTTTCACACAATGAAGTTATTTTGATGAAACATGGCACATTGTTTCTAATATATAGATTATACTGGTAACCAAATTTGATGCCTGCTTTCTTAAAAAAACACACATATTTGTTATTAAAAACATTTTTATGAAAATTCACTACCATAACGCGCTTGCTGCGTCCAGAATTTTTTTAATCTTCGACAACGCTAATATATATATATATATTATATATATATATATAATATATATATATTATATATATATATTTATATATAATATATATATATATATAATATATACAAATGAGGGCGAACTAGGACCCATATATATATATATATATATATATATATATATATATATATATATATATATATATATATATATATATATATATATATATATATATATATATATATATATATATATATATATATATATATATATATATATATATATATATATATATATATATATATATATATATATATATATATATATATATATATATATATATATATATATATATATATATATATATATATATATATATATATATATATATATATATATATGTGTGTGTGTGTGTGTATATAATGTATATATGAGACATGCTTGGTTCTCGGGTTAAACCGCTTCCAGAATTTATGGAAACTCGACGTTTCGGTTCCTGTTTTGGAGCTATTTTCAAGAGGTAAAGGAATTATGTAGGGACACTCTAAGGCCTCAATCTGCCTACTCCTTAGAGTGGTGGACAAAGGTGGGTAAAGGAAATATGTAAGGACACTCTAAGGCCTCAATCTGCCTACTCCTTAGAGTGATGGACAAAGGTGGGTAAAGGAAATATGTAAGGACACTCTAAGGCCTCAATCTGCCTACTCCTTAGAGCGGTGGATAAAGGTAGGTTGGGTTGTTGTAGCTCGATTATGGGATTCAATCCTAGTTTGTAAGTATCACCAATGCTAGCCCAGGATTTGTTCCTTACTTGTTCATGTATTAGCCACATTCACTGTTCGGTAGTATTGACTTGGAATTATTCACTTGATTATTTTGATGTACTTTTGGTTTGAAATATATCCTTTTCTTATCAAAAAGCCAAAAAGGGCATTATATAACTATATATATATATATATATATATATATATATATATATATATATATATATATATATATATATATATATATATATATATATAAACCTATATTTGTGTGTGTGCTTTGTTTCTTCAACGTCGGCCTGTTTCCGCGACTATGGCCAATCACCAACGCCAGGAAGTAGTTTCACCTCACTATCCTGAAAATTTTGCCGGACTCCTGTCTTTCTGTAAGGAGGAAAGGTATCTTTAACGTGCCCAACATCGCCTGGACACGGGACCGACGGATTTACTCCCCCTCCGAAGGGCGGAACGTGCAGACATTCAATTTGCTCACATACAATGCCAGAACCTCTGTGAATGTTTACAGTTTCTACTTAAAAAGTGAAAGGAGTACCCTGGGATCGAACCCAGTACCCTTCGGTTCAGAGGCACACGTTCTTACCCCTGAACTACCAAGGTTCAGATAAACATATTAACATGGAAAATGACCCGGATAGAGATTTTAATGTTTCTAGTTCGCGCGCAATAAAAAAATAATAATTTAAAAGTCGAGATCTCCTCAATAGCTAATTGTTTCAAAGAAAAATCGACAAAAAGTGCGCAACTATGATTCTTATTATTTTTTTTTTCTGCCTGATAATCTCGCAAAAGATAAACCCGGTTGCAAAGGGAGAAACAAATGTTAGTCAAGCCATAAAAAATATATCTGTATTTAGTATGGAATACTTTCACCAAGTATGGGCAACATCAATTAATACACTAATTATCTTGACACAGTTTTGATCCTCTACTGAATGACACGATATTCCTTTTAATTGAATAAAGGTTTTTGGCTTAGCCATAAAAAGAAGGTTACCGCATGCCATTTCCTAATAACAAAAAACAATTAATTAAGCCCCCTCCTATTATTTGCTGGTCACTATTAACAGCTTATAATACTAAATTGGTCACTTTCAATTTTAGCATTTAACTGACCACCAAAGAGTATCATTTTAATTGTCAGATTAAATGCCAGAGGTATAGATTTAATAAGCTCAATGTGACGTAACATCGCATTCATTCCTCATTTTGTAGTAATTTATATGTAATTATAATAATAATTAATTCAGAAAATGATATGTCGTGCAGAGTAGTCTATTTAAATGCAATATTACTGGGGAGCACATCATATAGAATTTCGTTGGACTGCATAAATCATTCACCTGCTGCTTGCAACTTTCCATTTTTGTTACATAATAAAGTTTTAGTAACAGATCGTTTATTGAAATTATAATAATAATAGACAATATAAGTACCATTGAGGAACCCAAATCACCAAATTATGTTATATTTTTTAAAAGGTCTGGACGCAGCATGTGTGTTATGGTAGTGAATTTTCATTAAAATATTTTTAATAGTGAATATGTATTTTTTAATGAAAGCAGCCCTCTAATTTGGTTATCATTATAGTGGAAACAATGTACCCTATTTCACCAAAACAACTTTATTGTTTGAAAAAGTAAAAAAATGTTCCGTAAATAATCTTAAAATATTCCCGAAAAAAACAGGTTACATTTTCCTTTTCTTTGTATCTCCGAAAATATCAAGGCTATTACAACCAAATTTGTTACACAGGTCTCTATTATAAAAACGTATACGACATGTCAAAATTTTAGATATTTAAGTTAAAAGAAAACTGCTACAAGCATTTGTTGAAAAAAAATTGGGTGCCACTGGAGGGCACAAGACCAAAACATTGTGTGTGATAAGCAAATTCTATTTTATATTACATAAATGTTAACTTTTCATGACGCAAAATGGTCAAGAAGCAAGATATTTTTTTATTTTTTTATTCAGTTTTGACGTTACTGGATCAGATTATATAGCACCAATAAATTTTTTAGCCAATTTTGTAAAAACGATTCATTAATGAAATGAGAGTTTTGAAATTTTAATTCAATTTTACTGGTAATTCTCAATCAGAAGATTCTATAACACACTTATCGACTGACGAAGCTGAAATTACAAGACAGGACATTGCCAGGACATTACGTTCTACCAAACCTCCACCTTCCAACCTTTCTTTTCACGAACGACAGTCAATCAGAGACCTAAGCTGAAACACATAAATTATGATCCTACCAGCAGACAAAAGCAATGCTACAGTCATACTCGAGAAAACAGACAATATATTAAACAGCACAGATTACAAACAAATCCCTAACGATCCTACAACTTATCTTGAAAAGAAAACCAAAACTATCACCAACAACTGCCAACTCAGTCCTGACCTCAAAATAGAACTAATCCCCCGCGAAAAGTAATCTCGCATCCCTAGAAAATTCGATCTCTCGAAAATCCATAAGCCTCATATTCCCCTTCGCGCTAAATCCTCCGGGGCAGGAATATACATCGAGGTCCTGGGGGTGCGCAGAGCTATGCCCTTGGCGCATACACCACGGCATTCGAAACAGAGGCGTATGGTATCCTGTCTGTGGCCAATAGACAGGATGTGAAGATGAGTCCCGAGAAATGTGTGTACATCTGCTCGGATAGCCAGGCGGTCCTCCGGGCAGTCTGCGTGGTAAGAATCAGGTCACCACTGGGTCAGGAGTGCGCTGAAGCCCTCAAAGGACTAGCCAGGACGAAGGAGGTGCAACTGGTGTGGGTTCCGGGACACTGTGGCTTAGCGGGGAATGAGGTGGCGAATAATCTCGCAAGACTCGGTTCCCGGCGGCCGTTCTGTGTCCCAGAGCCTGCGATAGGCATAAGTAGGAATACAGTATCTGTCGCCTTAGACAGGTGGATCGAGGAAGCAATGGAGATTCACTGGGGGTCGGTTGGTGGCTGCAGGCAGGCGAGGGACTTCGTGGAGGGGCCGGACAGAGATAAAGCTGTCTGGCTACTCGGAAGGAGTCGACCTACGCTTCGCCGCATCCTTGGGGTGCTGGCAGGCCACTGCGTCCTTATAAGACACATCACATTGATAGGCGTAGAGAGGGATCCCATTTGCCAGGAATGCGGCGAGGATGAAGAAACGTCCTACCACTACCCGTGTGAATGCGAGGCTTTTGGGAGTCTTCGAGCAGAATTGTTCGGATCGAGGACTCTGCAGAGGAATCAGGTAAGTACCGTCCAATTGAAGACCGGCACGGCCTTCATCTCGAGGTCGAGGCGGTTTGGCGACGGAACCGAGGAAGAGTAGAGCATGGTTGCTCGGTTGCTGGGGTTGGCAAAAATGGCCCATTGTGGCCTACTTGCTTGGCGTTGGCCTCCCCACCACTGCTGATACTACTACTACCCCTTCACGCTATCGTAAGTGTCCACCGTTCACCCACACAAAAACTTGCAAAACATCCAGCCAAAACTCTCCAACCATTAGTAGAAAACGCTACATTCTATGTCAAAAACTCCACCCATTTAATTAACTTTCTTCAAAACAACACCATTTCTCAAAAGACATCTTAATTAGCTTTGATATAGTTTCCTTATTCACTATTATACTTCTATCTGAAACCTTTGGCATTCTCAAAAATAAACACAATATTTCACACGATACCTTAGCTCTTCTAGAACACTGTACATTTAATACTTATTTCTTTAAAAAAATGTTACAAATAAGTTCGAGGTGCTCCAATGGATTCGCCACTCTCTCCTGCATTGGCTGACATTTTCATGGAAAACTTCGAGACACAATCCCTCAATTCATCCCAACTTAAACCAACCTGTTGATTAAGATACGCTGACGACATTTTCGCTGTCTGGCCACACGGTAAAGAATCCCTAGACGAATTCCTTTCGTACCGAAATTACATCAACCCCCAAATCCAGTAACGAAATATAATTTCTCCCTTTAGAGATGCGTATTATTCAAAACAAAAATTTTTCATATTGGCCCTTCTTCATTCAAGTCACAGAGTCATTGTTTTAATATATTAATATATTCCTTAAAGACAAATAACATACTGCCGTAAAAACTTAGCTAACAATTATAGAAGAGACTTGGCTTTGCCCTCCTGCGGAATTCAATCAGGTAGCACTGCATCATAAGGTATAATAAATATTTGTACGCCTTACTTCTTTTTCTTCTGAGACAATAACTTTCCATGTGCCTGTGTTGAACTTATCGTTAAATAAAGTATATTTATTATTCCTCCTATGTAATCGATTATGAGAAAATTGTATATAACACCACATTAATGAACCCATTGATATATACTTATACATTAAGCGTGGCGAAATTCGCTTTCTCTATCATTGTATGTAAATTTTATTGAATAAGTCGATAATGCGTTACCCAATATTCTTTTAAACAGATGGTCTTAAAATCAATATTTGGTTTTGTATAATGTATCTTACAACAAATGTTCGAATATACGTATCCACGCTTTTTAGCGAATTTTCATTATATATATATATATATATATATATATATATATATATATATATATATATATATATATATATTATGTATTTATAAGTTTTTATATTTATATTTTTTATTTGTTTGCTGTACTTTTTGTGATTTTTTATTTGTTTACGTGGACTGCAGTTTCTAACCGTCCTGGTTCATCAACAGCACGCTACTGACTATAACCGTTCCTGTGTGGTCTATGGCTGAAAGTGTACGTGACGGCTGCGCGTTGAGCTTCTATTGGTCGGTTTACTGTTCTCTGGTTGGTTGTGTTTTAGGACTGTGTCGAGTGTATCGGTTTCCTGTTTTGATTATTGCGCTTTGATAATTTGTCTATTTGTATGGCTTTTATTAAGTTTTGTTTGAACGTTTTTATTTGGATTTCTTCTGGGATTAATTGTTCCTTATTGTTTGTTTGTTGAGTGTAGTATTGTTTCCAGATTTCCATTTTTTGTGGTCTTTAATATGTTTTATTAGTTGTCATTGGTTGATATCTGGTTTTTTGGTGTTTTCTGTTGTGAATGTGTGTAGCTACATTTGATTTGTAGCTGGGTATGTGGATTTTATCTAATCCTGTTATATGTTGCTTGAATCTTACTTCTATTTTTTTTGTCATTCCTATATATTTTCTATTGCATGTGTTACATTCTATTTGATATATTCCGTTTAGTTCACGTGGGTTGTGTTCTTTTTTATTTGTTTTATTTATTCTTTTGTTATTGGTTTTGCAGCTCATTTTTAAGTCATATTGTTTGGGTGGGTTTTTTTTTGATGTGGTGGTTATAAGTGAATGTTGTGTACTTTGTGTTTGTTTCTGTTTTGTTTTGAGTTTTGTTGATTTGTTTGTTTTTAATTTGTTTTACTAGCTTTTCTATTGTTTTCTTGTTGTATCCATTTATTTGTGCTATTTGTAATATGATGTATTCCTTTTCTCGTTCGTCACTACGGAGTGGCACATTAAGCATTCTGTTCATTAAGTTTCTGTTGCGGTCATTTTGTGTGTGTGTGGGTGCATGGAGTGTTTAGGTATAGTGATGTCTGTTTATGTAGTTTTTCTGTATCTTATTTATTTGATGTTTGGGTCTGTTTCTTTTATGATGGTGTTCTAACTATTGTACGTATATTTCTGCAATGATGCTTGACAGTGGAGATCCCATTAGTATGTGTGTGTTTTGTTTCTTTAACGTCGGCCTATTTTCGCGACTATGGCGAATCACCGACGCCAGGGAGCAGTTTCACCTCACTATCCTGGAAATTTTGCTGAACCCCTGAATTTTTGTAAGGAGGCTAGTAATATTTAACCGGCCAACATCGCATAGACACGGGACCGACGGCTTTACGCCCCCTCCGTAGGGCGGAACGTGGAGACATTCAACTTGCTCAAATATAATTCCAGAACCTCGGTTGATGTTAATGTTACAGTTTGTACCGAAAAAGTGAAAGGAGTACCCTGGGATCGAACCCAGTACCCTTCGGTTCCGAGGCACATGTTCTTACCCCTGAACCACCGAGGTTCTATCCGATTAGCAGTGCGTCTGCTTGGATGTAGTATTCTCCGTTGAATTAAAAGTGATTTTGTTTTAATATGATGTTTAATATTTCGTTGATTTGGTGGGTTTTCTTATTATTTTGCATTTTATTTTCAATTATATTTGTAGTTTAGTTAATTGGTATATTGGTGTACATATTCGTTCTGTCGAATGAGGTGAGTCTTGTGTTTTTGTTTACGTTTATGTTTTCTAATTTATGCACTAATTCTAAGGAGTTTTTTATGTTAATTTGATTTTCTAGTTTTATTTCGTGTTGTAGTACTTTTGTGTATTTTTATTATTCCTGGTGCTTTAGGGTTGTTATTACAATAATGCGTTGTTTTTTGCTTGGATATTGTCTTGTGTTTTTATGATGTTTAATATTTTTATTTGAAATGTTTTTTTCGGTATTCTTGTATTTGTTTGTTGAGGTGGATGTGTTTGCTTTTTCTATATAGTTTTGTGTTTTTATTGCTATTAGTGTGTGCTTTGATCTGTTTTTGCTATTGTGATGTTCTTATATGTGTCTTTGTTTCTTATTTGTTTGATAATTTTTTCATGTGTATGTTTTTTTTAAATTTAGGTTTGTCAATACTTCTGTTTATTTCTGTTGCCAGTTGGTTTTTCAGTGGTTCTAAGTTTGAGCTATCTATTGGGTTTATTGCGTGTTGTGTGTCCACTATTAATTTCTCTATTGTAGATTTTTTTTTGTATCTGACAAGTTGGTTTTGATGTTTTCTATGTCTTCTTTTTCATCTTGTGTAAATTTTGTGCCTGTTATCTTTATGAATCCATCCTGAAATATGTGGTGTGTTGTGGTTGTTATGTTTACGTATATATATATATATATATATATATATATATATATATATATATATAATATATATATATATATATATATATATATATATATATATATATAATTTTTTCTACGAAAATTCACTAAAAACAAGCAGCGTTAGGGAAGGGAACAGGAAATGGGGTGCCAAAATCTTTATCAAGGTTAAAAATCATAACAAATTTTTAAGATGCAGGGATTCCTTGCTTAAGAAGGGTCTAAGCGGCATTGTAGAAGTAAGCTAGTGTGCATTTTTTGTAATATAACAATAATATTATTTAAATGATTTTAGGTGCATTCTCTGCATAGACACAGCAGGGTTTCGGAAGAAAAAGCCTATAGCTATCTAAGCGTAAGCTCGTCTACAAAAGAACAATTGTTTAAGTACTTTAGTGAAAGATTGACTTCCATTGGAGCAAAAAACTTACATAAATCTACACTAATGGCTACCACTTCAACTGATCAGATATGTGAAACTCTTGCAACTGCCTAAGTCAATCCTATGGAACGCTTAATTTATCATTTGTATGAACAATGGAGTTACATATTTTTGTTCGAATGTGTTTCCAGATTTTAGGTATTTTTATTTTAGGATAGAAAATGATGTAGAAAGAACAATCAAAAGTCTATTTCAAAAGCTGCTGGAGAACAAGGCAGATTTTGAAGTTGATGACACGAAGATGTTTTTAAGATAAGAACCATTTTACTCTGTTGTGATAACACATATAATGCTCAGTGCCCACAGTTTGCATTTTTTTCAGTGAAATAGTTTTTGTTGACCGCAGCGGACTATGCTGTCAAATGGGTAATTCTATAAAATTATTTTCTGGTGCTACTAAAGTCGCCGGTGTACCTCTCGGCTGTATGACCCACAGTTATCAAACGCAAGAAGTGTACAAGTTTTCGAAAGTTAGGAAGCTCCTGGGATCTGATGGGTTTGCTGGTAAAGGAGCATCTTCTGTTTTTATGGTAGATGATTCAGTTGCAGAAATAAATGCGCTTCATATTATATTTCGTAAGTCAACGACTTTACTTTGTACTTTTCATCTGATGCAAGCTAGCCATAACCAACGCCAGTTGGTAATGGGTCCAGTCACATGGATATGAAAAAACAAATCCACGGCCCCTTATGCAACAATTTTGGGATGTTCTGTACGCAAAAAATATATTTGGCTGCAATTTATTCCAAGAGGAATTTGCAGTAGCCAACTATCAGCAAAATATAAATTATGTTTAAAGTATTTTGAAAAAAAATATGAAAACGAAATTCAAAATGGTAACACTGCTTTCGTACTGACATGACAACTAGAAGCACAATACTAAATAATACAGTGGAAGTCTCTATACGTATATTTAAAGATCTAGTCCTCAAGAGATGTAAAGCCTTTAATTCTGTGTATCTAGTGGATTTTATTACTTTTTCTATGAAACAATTTTACCAACAGAAATTTATTTCTTCTGCAACTCCAAGGGGAATGACACTACAAATTTATTTCAAGAAGTTTACCAATAAATCTACCAAATTAACTGCTACTAAAATAAGCAATTTCGAATATAATGCTGATTCAGCGTTAGATGAACACATGTTGTACACTGTAAACATTCATACATAGCAACGTGATTATCCAGATGATACAGGGAGAAATTTTGTAAACATTTGTGCGCAGTTTTCAACAGTGGTGTAAATCTGTTACATGGTTCTGATTTGGATTTTCAAGACCGCGTTGAGTTAGCCAAATTAACTTTAGGCACTGGAGTTGACAACTCTTTTTTATGGTAATAGAATAAAATGTTGATTTAGTAAATGATGGTAACGTAAAAAACCAATAATGAGTTCAGCACCCCAACGGACGCATATAATACAGTGTGTCCCAAACTCGATATGAATGTATTGCCATCTCCGTTATTATTAGAGATAGGGAGACGGTTAAATTTGCAATGTTTTGTATAATTCCATGCTCGTTCCAAATATGACTTTTATTTTGCTCTGCGTCTTTTCGTTTTCGATTTATTTTGAAAAAAAACAAAATTTGTCGATTTCTTTTTTCTTTAATATCTGAGTAGGCGTTGATCTGACATGTCTAAGACTTGCACATTATCAGGGCACTTTTTACAGAGTAATCTTTTTGTGCTATTCTCAACTTTGGATTGTCATTTGTTTTTAAGCTACATGTATCAAGGTTTGTTTTTATTATGGCAGTCATATTGGATTTTTTGCTCATGTGATAGCCTGTGAAAAGAGTTTTTAAATGATGTAAAACATGCTTGAGAAATATTATAATTGCACTGACAATTCTGAGAAAAACCGTTTTGAGGATAGTAGGCTATGAAATCCAATACCAACAAACAAATGAAAAAAAAAATTGTTCAAAAAGCAGTAGGCCATAGAGTCTAACAATAGACTTCTACTTTTAACATAATTTTCCGTAATGATTCGCGATAAAAAATATTGTGATTTAATTTACAATACTTAATTAGGTAATAATGCTAGGTAATATTATGTGAAACAGTTTAATAACGAAACCCGGCAATAACAAATAGAAACTTAAACTGCACAAAACAACACAATTAGAAACGGAACTTAACAAATAATAAAATAGAAACTAAAAAATACACTAAATAAAAAATTGTTCAATATGGCCACTGTTTTGTTCAATGCACTTTATGCACATTTTTGAAACATGCCGGCAAACTCTGGTGAGTGTGTTTTGGTTAATATGATTTATAGCTTCCTTGATTCTGTTTCGTAATTCATTGATAATTTGTGGTGGATCGTATTTATACACATCATTCTTTAGAGTATCCCAAAAATAAAAATCCATGAGTGTTATATCAGGACTTCAAGCACAACAATGAACCGGCACATTGTTACAAATGACACGATTATTAAAATTTTGGTACACAAATTCTTTGATTCATTGTGAGCTGGTGCCAAATCTCGTCTAAATTATCATGAACTCTTCTAATTGTTCGTGAGATATCATTTTTCAATAGATTAAGATACCTTTCTCCAGTTAAATTATTTTCAAAAAAGAACGGACCAACAAAGAAGTTACCATATTTTTTTAAATTAACTGTCTAAACTACAAATAAAAAGATCAGCTTTTTACCTTATAAGCCGCACCAAACATTAATACCAAATCTGTCTTAATCGCCTTTCTTCCTTTAGATGGGGATTTTCATTTGCCCAATAATGCCTTTTCTGGCGATTATACACACCACAATTTGTAAATCTTGATTCATCAGTTCATATTATTTTCAAAAGAAAATTTTCATCTTGCTGGCATTATCCTTGGTACCATCTGTACAATTGAAGTCGCTTAGGGTAATCATCAGAATTTAAGCATTGTACGATTGTAGGTTTGTATGGATGGTAATGACTTCGTTTTAATACACTGTGTACCGTAATTTTTGGAACGTCAATTTGTTCAGCATAAAATCGAACAGATTGCGGAGGGTTTTCGTTTGAAACCTGTAAGACGGCATTATTTCTTTCTTCATTTCTAGCCATTGGTAGTTTCTTTGAGTGGAAGCTACCATCATTTAATAGATTGGTCACTATCCTGCTAAATATTTTGGTGTTTGGTTGTCGTCTTTCTGGGTAGTTCTTTTGATATGAATTTGCAGCTGCCTAAGTATTTCGGTTAAAACCAACATAACATTCCAACATGTAAAATAGTCTCCATTTCTGAATATATTGTTGAAAGATATTTAAAATAAACCGGAAACAAACTATTCACTACAAAATTTTAAGCAACGTGTTAAATACACCTCAAATTGTACAGATATTTAAAAATGACTTCTTCTGTTGTTTTTCAGTTGACTTACGTTTAAAAGTCAAAAAATTTTTAAAGGTATCTTCGTAAATCATTAATCTCCTTTTTATTGAGTTCTGTTAGTAAATTTAGTTATTTACTAGATTTACCTATTTAATTAAATTATAACATTTTTTTAGGATAATGTTGTAATGTAAAATAACATTTGTAATAATGGGCCGATTCATTGGTGTGTTCAAAGTTCCTATTTTTTATCGTGAATCATTACGGAAATTAATGTTAAAAGTAGAAGCCTATTGTTAAACTCCATGGCCTACTGCTTTTTGAACAATTTTTTTGTCATTTGTTTTTTTTGTATTGGATTTCATAGCCTACTATCCTCAAAACGGTTTTCTCAAAATTGTCAGTGCAATTAGAATATTTATCAAGCATGTTGTACATCATTGGCAAGCTCTTACAGGCTATCATATGAGTAAAAAATCCAATATGGCTGCTATAATAAAACAAACCTTGATACATGTAGCTCAGAAACAAATGGCAATCGAAAGTTGAGAATAGCACAAAAAGAATACCCTGTAAAAAGTGTCCCGATAATGTGCAAGTCTGAGACATATCAGATCAACGCCTACTTAGATATTGAAGAAAAAAGTAATCGAAAAATTTTGGATTTTTGAAAATAACTCGAAAAAGAAAAGAGGCTGGGCAAAATACAAGTCACATTGGGAACGAGGATGAAATTTTACAAAACATTGATAATTTAACCGTCTCCCTATCTCTAATAATAAGGCAGAAAGCAATACATTCCCATCCAGTTTGGGACACACTATAGGTGAGCCTATATCAAGTATAATGTTAGCAAATACGAGTACCTAAACAATGATCATAAATTCTCTGCAGGTGCAACTGTGGAAATTAAAATTAAACCTAAGCAACTTTCATCATTGTGCTGAAGCTAATAAATCAAAATATACGTTAGAACACATACGTAGCCCCAACAAGGAAATTGAAAATATAGAAAACATTGAGTCGTTGACCAATATCTGCACAGGCATGTGTAATTTTGAAGATCGAGTAAGATAAAAGTCCAACCTACTTCTATTGCACGCCGTGCATATATAAGTTTACATGCTGGCGCTAGGGCAATACAAGCAAGTGGGCCTTCAAAGTTGGAAGTTTTGAGAAACAAGAAGAAAAGATTAAATAAGGTGAGATCATTAAGTAAAAATATTGATCTCAATCAAACAAATGCTTTTGCGCATGGAAGGAACTTGAAACCTTGCTGCCTATTCATACTTCTACATTGCTTCATACATATTAAATAGTGTGAAAGCAGCAAGTGCGCTAGGAGAGTGAATTTTCATAGAAATATTTTTTAATAAACGCTTATTACTTTTTGTTCTTATAACATAGAAATGTAAATTTTCATATGTAGTTTGCTTCTTGTAACGTATATATAAATATATATATATATATATATATATATATATATATATATATATATATATATATATATATATATATATATATATATATATATATATATTGAAACTGACCACAAATATAGGTTCTAGGGATGCTAGTTCGCGCTCATTTGACGAAATTAGTTCAAAATTCAGAAATCGGGATCTCCCCATTATTTAATTTTTACTAATGAAGTCACTAATAGCATACATTAATTTAATAATAAACATGACGGTTAACATCTTTTATTACTGTTATTACGTGTTACCCACAAACTGTCAGGTATTTTCAGTAATGCATCAGCAACCACTGTTGCGCCCACTGTCTAGGGAACGGCGTGCTCTGGCGCGCATTACATTTCCAAGCTGGTCTTCGCCACCAGCGCTCAAGATCTAGGAACGATATAAATGCACACGGTTAGCCCACTAAAAACAATCGATTCGCATTACTTTTGGGCTAAATTGCTCCAGAGGGTAGGTGATGAAGGGGGGGTGATCTGGTGAAAATTGACATTTTTTTTTCGTTAAAACTCGTGTAATATAACATTTCAGGGTTAGTAAAAACTCAATTTCATCAGTCACCTGGTATTTTGTGATGAAATTAGTAGGGGTTGAATGTGAGGGGGTCGAATATCGGTGACAGAAATTTCCAAAAAAAAAAAATTGTTTTGCTAAAACGGCGTAAAAACTCCCATAAATACAGAAAACATTATCTCGGAATTTTCTTGTCTGTTCGTCGGTCGGCCTGTCGCTCTATCGGTCCATCGGTTTGTATGTCTGTGTGTCTGTATATCTGTCTATCTGTCTGCTAGTAAACATGATAAGTTTTTAACAAACTGAGATATCGTCTTCAAATTTAGTACACAGTTAGCACCTGACCTGACCAACGAACGACTCGGGTTTTTTCTGGGTAAAATCGCTCCAGTGGGTAAGGGTTAAATGAGGAGTCGTTTGGAAAAAATTTATATTTTTTCGTAACACTTGAATAGTATAACTTTCGGTATGTCCAACCTACTTCTATTGCACGCCGTGCAAATAGAAACATACATGCTGGCGCTAGGGTCATACAAGCAGGAGGGCCTTCAAGGTTGGAAGTTTTGAGTAACCAGAAAAACGATTAAATAAGGTGAAACCATTAAGTAAAGACATTGATCTCAATCAAACAAATGTCATTGCGCATCCAAGAAACTTTTAAACCTTGCTGCCTATTCATACTTGAACATTGCTTCATACATATTAAAAAGCCTGGACGCAGCAAGTGCGTTATCATAGTGAATTTTCATAGAAATATTAAACGCTTATTATATTTGTTCTTATAATATAGATATCTAGATTTTGGCATGTAGTTTGCCTTTTATAACGCAGACCTACCTACGAAATTTAGTTACCATAGCTTTGTTATTTTCGGTGATATGAATTTATTTACAACGAAAATTAAACATTTTCTCGGAAAACCAGGTCTACTTTTCCTGGCTAACCAACTTCTACAAAGAAAATTGACATTTTTTCGTTAATATTTAACTAATATAACGTTCAATTTCATCACTTATCTAGTATTCTGTGATAAAATTGAAGTAGGGGTTGGATGGGAGGGGGTGTGGTTGAATTTAGTTTTGAAAGAATGTTACATTAGATTACTAATTGTGGGTAAAGCTTAGTTTCTCCTCTTATTTACTCATCGAGAAATTCACATTTTACCATAAAATTAGTTGGGATGATGGCCTAAATTTAGCACTTGTGTGAGGTTATATAATATCAGAATAATTCTGAAAGTTCAAGTAGGGCAGAAAAAGTGCCAGACAAGGATTTTTCCTAGTTAGTTGGTGGTGACCTTGGATTTTATCTTGACGATGACTTTCGAGGTCAAATAAAGGTCAGTTTCATTTTTTCCACGTAGGGGTGAAATTAATTTGTTTTGTAACTAAGCATGGACATCAAATTTGATGCACAGGTAGCTGTTCATAACCTGATAGTCTGGATCACTTACAAGTAAGATCATTCAGAAAAAATCTAGACGCAGCAAGTTCGTTATGCTAGTGAATTTTCATAAAATTGGTTTTCATACCAAATATCTGTGTTTTTCTTAAGAAAGCTGACATCAAATTTGGTTACCGGTATAACCTATATAGTAAAAACAATGTGCCATGTTTTATCAAAATAACTTTATTTCTTGAAAATGTATAAAAATTCCCAAAAGTAAACCCAAAGTGTTCCCGAAAAAACAGATTTCTTGGTCAACCTTATAAGTTAATAGCAAATTGAGCTATTAAAATTTGAAGCATTTACTAACAATTCGCTACCATAACGCACTTGCTGCGTCCCGAATTTCTTTTCCTACAAACATGCATTATATTTCGATGAAAAGTGCAAAAATGGAATCACATAAGGCGTGTTCGATTAAAAAAAAACTCTGACCGCAGCAAGTGCGTTATGGAAGTGAATTTTCATTAAAATATTTTTAATTACAAATATATCGCTCTAATGCGAGCAGGAATCAATTTGGTTACTAGTATAACCTATATTATAGTAGGAACAATGTACCATACTTTATCAAAATAATTATTTGAAAATGTACAAAAATTTTCCGAAAATAAACTTTAAATGTTTCTGAGAAAACTGGTCTCCTAGCCAATGAACCTTAGGTTAATAGAAAATTGAGTTATTGAAATTTAAAACATTAAATGAAAATTCGCAACCAAAACGCCATTGCTGCGTTCATACAAAAAATTTCCGAAAATAAAGTTAAATAGTGGTGTCCTAACCAACAAAACTTACGTTAATAGCAAATTGAGTTATTGAAATATGAAGGATTTAATGAATATTTGCTACCAAAACGCACTTACTGCGTCCAGATTTTTTCTTACAAACATGCATCATATTTCGATAAAAAATGCTAAAATACAGTAACGAATTTGTTCTACGAAAATTAGCTAAAAATTATAGACCGTTAAACCATAAACTTCACTAAACCTACAGCGAAAGCATCAACGTAACTAAACCGACAGCCAAAGCATCAGAGAAAGGGTCTATTTGAAATAAATTTTCTGTAAATATTTTAGTAAAATGAAAGGCAATCTGAAACTTAAGGGTTCGCACAACACTCTTCTTGCAACATTTTCTTTTCACAATCCGTATTTGTTTCACGTTCTTTGCCTAAACATTGCCAATTTTGACGTTTTAAATTGCGAGTTTGACGTTTTGAGGAAAAGTCCAACATTTTTTGTTTAGCTGCCCGTAACTTTTTTGTCCTTAAACTTAGAGACCTAAATTTTGGTACGTGGTTCACTCTTTATAATACAAATACGCGTGCCAAATTTGGTTGTCCTTACTTTGTTATTTCCGGAAATATGATTGTTTTTAGAAAGAAAACACAACATTTTCCAGGAAAACCTGGTCCTATTTTCCTGGCTAACGAACTAATGCAAGCCACTTGCAAAAAGAAGGTACTCACCAAATTTGAACAAGATCGGTATTATTTTTTGAGTTAGCGGTACGATATATATATATATATATATATATATATATATATATATATATATATATATATATATATATATATATATATATATATATATATGTATGTATGTATGTATATATAAACACGAATCTCCCAATTAGTGAATTTTTTAAAGAAAATTCACTAAAAAAGAAAATTTGAATCACCAACGACTTATGGGCCATCCTGTAATTGTAGAAATATTTTTTAAGATGTAACTCAAGACACCCTATAACTAATGTATACAATTTTTTTCGTATCTTGCATAATGCCGGATATATTGAGCTTTAAAGATTTTTTACGAAAATTCGACAAAAATGATATAGGTACCATTACCCGATATACTCTATAGCCAACACTACTGCAAAAGCATCAGAGAACGGGTCGATTTGAAATGAATTTTCTGGAAATATTTTAGTAAAATGAAGGACAATGACGATTGAAACTAAAACTTCAGGCTTTGCAAAACAGTCTTCTTGAGACATTTTGCTTCCATCGCTCTTATTAGTTTCAGGTTCATTGCCTAAATATTACCAATTTTGACGTTTAAAATCGCGACGTTTTGGGGAAAACCCAAATTTATTTTTCTTTAAATGCCTGTAACTTTTTTGTCCTTTAACCTACAGAGCTCAATTAGGTAACTTACCTGTAATGATATAAGCCCGCGTATCAAATTGGGTTGCCCTTACTTTGTTAATTCCGGAGATATGATTTTTTTTTCGAAAGAAAACACAAAATTTTCCGGGAAAGTCTCTGCGGATTCTTCTAGCTAACGAACTTATCCAAGCCACTTGCGAAAGGAAGGTATCCACCAAGTTTTATCAAAATCGGTCCATTATTTTTTTAGTTATAGGTGTGACTTATAAATAAATATATATATATATATATATATATATATATATATATATATATATATATATATATATATATATATATATATATATATATATATATATATATATAAATATATAAAGCTTGAAACCGACCTCGGATTTGGGTTCCAGGGGTCCTAAATAGCGCCCATTTGAAGAAATTTTTTCACAATTCAAAAGTCGGGATCTCCTCATTAGTGTTTTTTTTTTAAGAAAATTCACTAAAAAGGACAGAAATGGTGGGTTGATTAGGGAAACACACTTTAGTATTAAAAATCGGGTAATATATCGTTTCAGTAGTTTATGGGTACAGGAATACAATTATTTTCTTTTTGGACAAGCCATGGACCCTAAATGAGTTTAATGAGAAAGTATTTCTGAGGAGAGTAATATATGTGGAAGTTATGATTCAATTGGAGCACTAGCTTTTTTATTGCCACCAACGTTGAAGCATAAATATTAATTGAATCTACCTTTTTATTCAAATCTTGTTAGTGTCTTTTGTGTAGTACAGCGAGTCTGTTGTTTATCATTGTCTTGCATTCTAGCTATAAAAATACTAATTTATTTTTGTTACATAGAAGCAGCTTATTTTAACCATCTAGGTCAATTCCAGTGCAAGCTCTGTGCATAAAATTACAATATATCATCATCTTATAGCAATAACTCTAGATTATTAAATTCTTATTTCCATGTAATTAATCACATATATTCAGGATACACTGATTAATTTGTTTCGTATAATTTAGATTACAAATTAGATAGAACTGATTTATATATGGATTTGAGAAAGAAATCTTACATATCTGTAGGCATGTATACGTTTAAGGCAATAATAGATACAAAAAGTGACAAATGGGTTCGCCTGTAATTATGAAAGAATCGACTACCTACTCACAACCAGACCACTTGATCATAATGAGTCGTTACCGTAAGTGGCCAGTGTATGACTTTTATGAATACTTCAACTTCTCAAGTATGAATTATTGTGCCTTTTTTTATTGTTTTACGTGGTACGCACATACATATATCACAATGTGATTTATGGCTGCATATCTACTATTCGTCATAATAAAAACAATTATTATGAATTAAATCTAATTGTTTGTACGTGTGTAGCAAGAGAGTTGAGTTGTCTCGTAAGCAAACACGTGGAATTCAGATGTTTGGCAGTATTGCGAAACAATTCTTGCATATGGCAGTCCAACAGTGTTTTAACGAGTTTTTGTAACTAAAAATCGTGCTAATAAAAAAACGCTACCTTTGAAAATCGAAAAAAATCTTCAAATGAGCGCACTGGAACCCACATCTGAGACTGTTTCTCAAATTTATTGCAAAAATTAACACTAAAAAAATATTTCTACTGATTGACGATTCTCGCTACAATGCGATAAAAAAGTCAGCGCGCAGCAAGTGCGTTATGGTAGTGAATTTTCATAAGAATGTTTTTAATAGCAAATATGTCTTTTTTTTTTAAATCAAAACGGGCGTCAAATTTGGTTACTAATATAACCTATATAGTAGGAACTATGTACCATATTTCGTCTAATAGGATTTTCGACAAAACTCTCAAAAAAGTCTTTTTGCATAAAAATTTACATTTTTTTTTACGAAAATCAGAAAACATTTTTGTAAATAGCTTATTAAACATTTATAATTATGCCCTTCACATCTAAAACACAAACTACAGACTACAGATTGTGTTACGACAGTTTGATTTTTTTTAATTCAGTCACTATTTGAGAGCGCCCTGAATATGGCATCTCGATTTTTTCATAAAATAATATTAACCAAAACCTCTCTAAATGCATCAATTGCATTAGGCTCCGATTTTTCTTGGTAAAAACGCCGTAGCACATTTTTCGATATGTGCCAAAAATGTGAACTGTTCCAAAAAAATTGAAATAACTCTAAAACAAATATGCATCACAATTCGATAGAAAATGCAAACATGCAATAATATAAAAGGTGTTCGATTTAAAAAAGAAAATTTGTATCGCCAACGACTTATGGGCCACCTATGATTGTCGAAATAATTTTTATAAGATGCAGCTCAAGACACCCTATAATTAACGTATGCAATTGTTTCTCGTATCTAGTATAATAACAATAATGTTTAGCTTTGCTGTAGAAATGCGTCACCCTGTATATATTCAAACAGATACAAACTGAAACTAACCATGGATATGGGTCCTAGCGGACCTAGTTGTCGCTAGTTTAAAAAATCTTTTTAAAATTCATGCGGCCTCCTTAACAGCGATTTTTTTAAAGAAAATTTGCTAAAAATTATAGAAAACGAAACACAAATGTTGTTATTTATTACAAAGTACACACCAAATAAAAGTTCGGGACGCAGCAAGTGCGTTATGGTAGTGAATTTTCATTAAAATGTTTTTAATAGCAAATATGTGTGTTTTTTTTCAGAAAGCAGGCATCAAATTTGATTACCAGTATAACATATATAGTAAAAACAATGTGCCATGTTTCATCAAAATAACTTTATTGTTTGAAAACATACAGAAATTTCCGAAAGTAAACTTAAAGTGTAACCGAAAAAATCCGTTTCTTGGTCAACCTTATAGGTTAATAGCAAATTGAGCTTTTCAAATGTGAAGCATTTAATCAAAAATCGCTACCATAACGCACTTGCTGCGTCCAGAATTTCTTAACTTACAAACATGCATTATATTTCAATGGAAAATGCATAAACATAAGGCGTTTTCGACCAAAAAAAATTTTATTTGTATCACCAACGACTTATGGGACACCTGTGATTGTAGCAATATTTTTTAAGATGTAGCTCAAGACACCCTATAATTAATGTATATACAATATTTTTTCATATCTTGTATAATAACGTATATATTGAGCTTTATTGATTTTTTACGAAAATTCGACAAAAATTATATACCATTAAACGATAAACTCTATAGCTAAGGCTACTGCCAAGCATCAGAGAAAGGGTCTATTTGAAATGAATTTTCTGGAAATATTTTAGTAAAATGAAGGACAATTATGGTTGAAACTAAGACTTCAGGGTTTGTAAAACATTCTTCTTGAGACAGTTTCTTTCCATAGCCCGTATTAGATTCAAGTTCTTTGCCTAAATGTTGCGAATTTTGACGTTTTAAATTGTCACTTTGACGTTTTGAGGAAAACCCCAATTTATTTTTCTTTAAATGCCCATAACTTTTTTGTCTTTTGAGCTACAGAGCTAAATTTTGGTAGATCAAAATTTTCCGGGAAAACTTGGGCCGATTTTCCTGGCTAACGAAGTTATCCAAGCCATTCGCAAAAGGAAGGTATTTACCAAATTTAATCAAAATCGACCCATTATTTTTAGAGTTATCGGTGTGATACATATATATATATATATATATATATATATATATATATATATATATATATATATATATATATATATATATATACATATATATATATATATATATATATATATATATATATATATATATATATATATATATATGTATATATATATATATATATATATATATATATATATATATATATATATATATATATATATATATATATATATATTTATATAAACATATAAAAATTAAAACTGACCCCGGATATGTGTTCTGGGGGGCCTAATTAGCGCTCATTTGAAGAATTTTTTTCAAAATTCAAAAGTCGAGATCTCCTTATTAGTGAATTTTTTTAAGAAAATTCACTAAAAACAACATTTAGCAGATGAATTACAAGACGCATCAAACAAATATCAATTCATGTATACGCATCCACGCACACTCACTAAGCCATACAATATGCACACATGAACAACCTTGAAACAAAGTTGTTTGGATCCATTTCTGGATCGTTTTACGCATGCCAATTCGCTCCGCTCATACACTCTTATAGTTTTTGCAATCTTTATTTTTAATGAATTTTTATTTTTAAAAATTCACTAATTCACTATCCATGGTGAGACTTTGCAAAATTTTTTTTCAAATGAGCGCGAACTAGGACTTGTATAATAACAGATATATTGAGGTTTACCGTAAAATGCGTCACCCTGTATATAAGAAAATAGATAAACGCTTAAGCTAACCTCAAAATCTCGCCATTAGTGATTTTTTAAAAGAAAATTCACTAAACTGAGCCTTATCTCTGTGTGCGTACGACAGAGAGAACCACCCATATGATTGTTTATCTCACTTTGTGCTAAATGTGCCTCAGAAAATCTATATTGAAAGTCGTGTCGCATTTTTGAATTTTCTTTGAGAAACATTTGTTGCGAATTTTTGTATGGAAAATTATTCAATTGATGACATTTTTTTAAACGAAATTCGTCGAAAATAAAGTTTAAATAGATTTTCGTGGCAACAAATGTTATTTTCAATTTTAATTAGAGATTAGGTATATAATTTGAAATTTATGTATTCTTTTGGCAAAATTTTGTGTAAAAAATATTTTGTAACTTTTGTACTGCCGTATAAATCAATTTTTGTTTGATTTTTTTTTAATGAAATTTTGGTAATTGTAATGATAAGTGTTTAATAAGTTATTATAAAAAATGTTTTCGGATTTTCTTAAAAAAATTGTTTGCAAATTTTCATAATTTTTTTTTAAGTTTCATCGAAAAGTTTTTGAGAATAATTATATTTAGGTAGGTGGGTAACTTGAAGAGGTTCGTTGGCCAGGAAAATCGGACCAGTTTTTTCGGCAACGTTTTAAGTTCATTTCCTAAAAGTTTTGTACTTTTTCAAACAACTAAATTATTTTGATGAAATATGGTACATTGTTTCTACTATATAGGTAATCAAATTTGTTGCCTGCTTTCATTAAAAAAAGACATATTTGCCATTAAAAATATTTTAATGAACATTCAATACCATAACGCACTTGCTGCGTCCAGCCTTTTCTTATCTTTGGTTTGGTTCAAATAATATATTAGGAATTTGACTGTTACAGCTATCGTATTCAAATGCATTGTTAAAGGGTTAGAAAAGTTATTTTATACCGTTTAGTGCACCACTTTCATGAAAATAACATCGTTTAATTAAAAAAATCTCGGGACGCAGCAAGTGCGTTATGGTAGTGAATTTTCATAAAACTATTTATTAATAGCAATAATGTGTGTTTTTTAAGAAAGCAGGCATCAAATTTGGTTACCAGTATAATCTATATAGTAAAAACAATGTGCCATGTTTCATCAAAATAACTTTATTGTTTGAAAATGTAAAAAAAAATCAGAAAGTAAACTTAAAGTGTTCCCGAAAAAACTCGTTTTTTGGTCAACCTTATAGGTTAATAGCAAATTGAGCTTTTCAAACATGAAGCCTTTAATCAAAATTCTTTACCATAATGCACTTGCTGCGTCCAGAATTTCTTTACTTACAAACATGCATTATATTTCGATACAAAATGCAAAAACATACGGCGTTTTCCACTAAAAAAAAAGATTTGTATCACCAACGACTTATGGGCTACCCTGTGATTGTGTCGTTTTTTGGTCAACCTTATAGGTTAATAGCAAATTGAGCCTTTCAAACATGAAGCATTTGATCAAAATTCGCTACAATAACGCACTTACTGCGTCCAGAATTTTTGTTCTTACAAACATGCATTATATTTCGATGGAAAATGCAAAAATGCAATAACATAAGGCGTGTTTGATTAAAAAAAAAAAAATTTGTATCACGAACGACTTATGGGCCACCCTGTGATTGTAGAAATAATTTTTTAAGATGTAGTTTAAGACACCCTATAATTATTATATACAATTTTTTTCATATGTGGTATAATAACAGATATATTGAGCTTTATTGATTTTTTTACGAAAATTCTACAAAAATTATATACTATTAACGATAAACTCTATAGCTAATACTACTGCCAAGCGTCAGAGAAGGGGTCTATTTGAAATGAATTTTCTGGAAACATTTTATTAAAATGAAGGACAATGACGGTTGAAACTAAGACTTCAGGGTTTGTAAAACATTTTTCTTGAGACATTTTATTTCCATAGCCCGTATTAGATTCAAGTTCTTTTCCTAAATGTTGCCAATTTTGACGTTTAAATCGCAACTTTGACGTTTTGTGAATAACCCCAATTTATTTTTGTTTAAATGCCTATAACTTTTTTTGTTTTTTGACCTACAGAGCTAAATTTTGGTAGGTAACTTGCCTATAATGATACAAACCCACGTATAAAATTTGGTTGCCCTTACTTTGTTAATTTTGGAGATATAAGTTTTTTTCGAAAGAAAACACAAAATTTTCCGGGAAAACCTCGTCTGATTTTCCTGGATAAAGAACATATCCAAGCCACTTGCAAAAGGAAGGTACTCACCAGTTTTGACGTTTAAAATCGCGATTTTGAAGTTTTGAGAAGAACCCAAATTTATTTTTCTTTGAATGCCTGTAACTTTTTTGTCATTTAACCTACGGAGCTAAATTTTGGTAGGTAACTTGCCTCTAATGATATAAACTCGCGTATGAAATTTGGTTGCCCTTACTTTGTTAATTTGGGAGATATAATTTTTTTTCGATTTTTTTTCGAAAGAAAACACAAAATTTTCCGGGAAAACCTTGGCGGATTTTCCTGGCTAACGAACTTATCCAAGCGACTTGCGAAAGGAAAGTATGTGCCAAATTTTATTAAAATACGTCCATTATTTTTCAAGTTATAGGTGTGACACATAATATATATATATATATATATATATATATATATATATATATATATATATATATATATATATATATATATATATATATATATATATATATATATATATATATACATATAAAGTCTGAAACTGACCTCGGATTTGGGTTCCGGGGGTCCTAAATAGCGCTCATTTGAAGAAATTTTTTCAAAATTCGAAAGTCGAGATCTCCTCATTAGTGAATTTTTTTTAAGAAAATTCACTAAAAATAATAATAATTTTATTATTCTTATATTTAATATTTTTATTGCTTATTGTACATTGTGAGTTTATTAAACAAACAGGTAAATAAATAGCGAAATAAATAAATAGATAACTGAATAGCTAAGCACAATATGCATGCTACTGCAAACTAAGAATCTAGTGCCGAAACGTTTGCCTTTATTGGGGCGTTAGCAAATTTGTTTTAATTTTTTCTGGACCTCATAACAACGGTGTGCACTTTCAGCTCAACCAATACATTCTTATTGCATTCTAGATCACCTGATAAGTAAACAATAAAAAAATGGCAACTTCTATATAGACGGTAGTAATTTTCTGCATCATTTAAGTCTGGAAGTTTAATGTTTGTAGTGCACAAAAACTGTTTATCACTATTCCAGTAACTTATTATAAGCGTAAGGAAAAACTGGTGTTTGTGCTACTTCCTAGTAAGCTGTCTTTCTTCTTTACGGTAATTATATAGTAACGATTTTCTTCAGGACTGACAACATGTATCCATATATACAGGTTATGCATTGCGTGCCTGGTTTTCAGTGGCTGCTTTTAGAAGCCAGAGGCTAAATATTCTGTGATTTAATTGCATTGTAAAACCTAGAGGAAGTTGTAAAGACTTTATAGCTAATCAGAACACTATTTCATAATATCTATACCGAAGCTGGCCATATAAAATTAAAGCATGGAGATTGGTATGAAATCTACTTGCAAAAGATTTTACCATGTGGTGAAAGAATGTTGATTTTACGATATGCCTACGTACGCAGCTGTTTGGGTCTAATATATAAATAATCTAATGAATATACAGGGTATCTTAAATTCAATAGTTTTTTAGTTATCTGAATAATCATCTACACTACTAATATACGTCATAGGCTGATTTCACAATAATTTTAAGTAGTTATCGCAAAGAACTTTAGAAAGCACACTTACGTAAATGCTGGTTCAAAATGGTTACTATACAAAAAATAATTTTTGAATGATAGATATTTAGAAAAACCTGGAATCTATTCTGTAACATATTTATTTATTTACTTATTCATTATTATTAATTTAAATCATGCAATATGACGTGCAAAAAAAGCTGTGCCTGTGCTTGCACGGCCACACGATTTTTAACATCCTCTTCTTCATATATACGTATATGTAATTATGTATATAAATGTCAGTGAACTTTATAGAGTTCAGTGATACATGTATATATGTTTTGTATCAAAAATTACATTAAATTAAACTTCTGTGATATACTGTTTTAAATTTTAAATGGTAAAATGTATTTTAAGATTTAGTGTTTTACAGTCTAAATGTTTTATGCAGTTAAATCCAGGATTTTATGTTTTTATTTGTTATATATGTGTGTGTGTATATATTTAGATGTGTATGTGTTTGAGGTGTTGTGTATTACCCTGTGGAAATTTGAATAAAAGTTGCTTATCTATCAAAAGATATTCATTGCAGTGCAGGCGAAATTTAAACCCTTGGTGTGTTTTGATAATGCCGGTTAAAATTAAATATCTGAGATTTTTGAAACTGCTATATATATATTTGTTTTACCGAAAGGTACAAATTGCTTTTAGTGAATTTTCTTTTAAAAAAATTCACTAATGAGGAGATCGCAACTTTTGAGTTGTTAAAAGTTTCTTTAAATGAGCACAAACTAGGCCCCTTAGTGCACACACCCAGGGTCAGATCCAATTTTTATATGTTTATATATATATATATATATATATATATATATATATATATATATATATATATATATATATATATATATATATATATATATATATACGTGTCACACCGATAACCCAAAAACTAATATGCCAATTTTGATCAAATTTGGTGAGTACCTTCCTTTTTCAAGTAGCTAAAAAGGTCTGTTAGCTAGGAAAATTATCCCGGTTTTTGCCGTAAAATTGTATGCTTCCTTTTGGAAAATTTTTATATCTCTGGAAATAACAGAGTTAGGCCAACCATATTTGTTGCACTCCTTTATGTTACAAAAAGCAAACCATGTGTCAAAAATTAGATCTGTAAGTTGAAAGACAAAAAAGTTATAGGCATTTAAAGAAAACATTTTTGGGATTTTCCTCTTAAAACGTCAAAGCCGCGATTTGAAACTTCAAAATTGGCAATATTTAGGCAAAGAACGTGTAACAAAGACTGGTTGTGTAGAAAAATGTAGCAAGAAGATTGTTTCACAAAGCCTTAAGTTTCATCTTCAACCGTCATTGTCCTTCATTTTACTAAAATATTTTCAGAACATTCATTTCAACTAAACCCTTTCTCTAATGCTTTGGCGGTAGTTTTTGTTATAGAGCTTATCGTTTAATGGTCTATAAATGGTAGAATTTCCGTAGAAAAAATTCGCTAATGAGGAGACCGCCACTTTTAATATATAAAAAGATTTCATATCACACCATATCAGTGGTTAGTTTTAGTTTTAATATGTTTTCATATATACAGGGTGACGCATTTATCGGTAAAGCTCAATATATTCGTTATTTACAAGAAACGAGAAAAAATGTATACGTTAATTATAGGGTGTCTTAAGCTGCATCCTATACATTTATTTTTACAATCACAGGCTGGTCAATCAGTCGGTGGTGATACAAATTTGCTATTTTTTAATGGAACATAACTTATGTTATTGCATTTTTGCATTTTCCATAAAAAATAATGCATGTTGGTGAGAAAATCAATTCTGGACGCACTAAGTGCGCTTTGGTAGCGAACTTCCATTAAATGCTTTAAATTTTAACAGCTCAATTTGCTATTAGCCTAAGGTTCGTTGGCCAGTAAACCAGTTTTTTCTGGAACGCCTTAAGGTTATTTTTGAAAAAAAAATTTGCATTTTCAAACAATAAAGTTATTTTGATGAAATATGGTAAATTGTTTCTACCACATAGGTAATACTGGGATCCAAATGTGATGCCTGCTTTCTTTAAAAAAGGACATATTTGTTATTAGAAATATTTTTATGCAAATTTACTACCACAAAGCACTTGCTGCGTCCACAATTTAAAAAAAATTGTTCATCTGGAGTGTAATAGTGTGGTTGGAATTGTTAGGACACAATGTAATAGAATTCAACTTTTCTAGTATATATAACCCATAGGTATGGTATATTCAAACGATAACAATTTTGCATTTAGTTCTTTGTAACATTGCACTCTACGTAGACACAAAAGTAAAACTAATAGTGATGAAAATTTACTTATAACTTCCACATAGCTGTGATGATCTACTTTCCTCAGAAACACATTCTCATCAAAAGATTTTAATGTCCATGACTTGACCACAAAGAAAATATTCGCATTCCTGTACCTATAAACTTCTAAAACGTTGTATTACTCCAGTTTTAACGAAAAAATGTCCATTTTTACGAAATCACCTCTCATTTTTCGCCTGCCCAAAAACAATTAGAACCGTTCCTTTCTCTGGTGCTAACTGGATGACAAAGTTGAAGATGATATCTCCATTCGTTCGAAAGTTATCGCTTCTATTAACAGACAGACGTACAGGCCGACAAAATCAAGTTTTTTTAATCTATCTATCTCTTTGTTTTTTAATATAGAGATCTGAATTTTGGTACATAGGATATGACAGAAACCAGCGTACCAAATTTGTTGCCTTGCTTTGTTTTTTCCTAAGATATAAACTTTTTTCGAAAAAAAACACAAAATTTTCTAGCAAAACCTGGGCCGATTTACCCGACTAACGGACTTATCGAAGGCACTTGTAAAAGGAAGGTATTTACAAAATTTGATCAAAATATATATATATATATATATATATATATATATATATATATATATATATATATATATATATATATATATATATATATATATATATATATATATATATATATATATATAATTTGAAACTGACCCTGAATATGGGTTCTAGGCGGCCTAGTTCGCGCTCATTTAAAGAAAAAATTTTAAAATTCAAAAGTCGCCATATCCTCAATAGTGAATTTCTTTTAAGAAAATTCACTAAAAAACACACATATTTGCTATTAAAAATATTTTTATGAAAATTCACTACCGTAACGTATTTGCTGCGTCCAGAGTTTTTATTAATGCAAGACATATTGGCCATTAAAACCATTTTAGTAAAAATTACCTGCCATACCGAAATTGCTGAGTCTAGATTTTGTACTCTCTATTTTACTAACCAGTTTTTAGTAAATTTTCTTTAAAAAAATTCACTAATGGGGAGATCCCGACTTTTGGATTTTAAAAAATTTCTTTAAATGAGTGCTAATTAGGCCCCCAGAACACAAGAACACATATCCGGATTCAGTTTCAATTTTTAGATGTTTATATATATATATATATATATATATATATATATATATATATATATATATATATATATATATATATATATATATATATATATATATATATATATATATATATATATATATATATATTGGATAACTTCGTTAGCCAGGAAAACCGGTCCAGGTTTTCCTGGAAAATTTTGTGTTGTCTTTTGGAAAAAAATATCTCCGGAAATAACAAAGTAGGGCAACCAACTTTGGTACTTGTGTTTGTATTATAAGCAGTGACTCAGGTAACAAAATTTAGGCATGTCAATTGAAAGCGAAAAAAGTTATAGGTATTAAAAAAAATGACGTTTTCCTCAAAACGTCAAAATCGTGATTTGAAACGTCAAAATTTGCAACATTTGGGCATAGAACCTGAAACAAATACGGATTACGTAAAGAAAATGTCTTTATGTAGTTTATCGAAAATTTGAGGTAAATGAAATTACATAATCTCATAAACCAGTTTAAATGAGATAATCAGATGTTCGGTGTAAATTATTGAAACTTTAATTTTAAAAATTCGTATGAGATACCGACTTTCGAATTTTGAAAAAAATTCTTCAAATAAGCGCTAATTAGAACCCCTAGGACACATATCCGGGGTCAGTTTCAATTTTTAGATGTTTATATATATATATATATATATATATATATATATATATATATATATATATATATATATATATATATATATATATATATATATATATATATATATATATATATATATATATATACATATATATCTGTGTGTGTGTGTGTGTGTATCACAACGATAACTCAAAAAATAATGGGCCGGTTTTGATCAAATTTGGCGACTACCTTCCTTTTGCAAATGGTTTGGACAACTTCGTTAGCCAGGGAACTCGGCCCAGCTTTCCCCGGAAGGTTTTGTGAAACAATTTATATCTCCGGCAAGGGTAAGGGCAACCAAATTTGGTGCGCGTCTTTATGTTAGAATGGGTGATTCATGTGCCAAAACTTAGTTCTGTAAGTTTAAAAACAAAAATGTTATGGGCGGTTAAAAAAAATTTCAGTTTTCTTCACGTCAAAGTCTCGATTTAAACGTACAAATTCGCAACATTTAGGCAAAGAACCTAAAACAAATACGGACTATGTAAAGGCAATGTGCAAGCAGAGTTTTCTGCAAACCCTTATGTTTCCGCTTCAGCCGTCATTGTCCTTCATTACACTAAAATATCTATAGAAAATGTATTTCAAATAGACGATTTCGCTGATTCTTTGTCTGTGGGTTTAGTTAAGTTGATGCTTTGGCTGTAGGTTTTGTTAAGTTTTTGGTTTAACGGTCTATAATTTTTAGCTAATTTTGTAGAAAAAATTCGTTTTCTCGGAAACATTCAAAGTTTATTTTCGAAGAATGTTTGTACATTTTCAAACAATAAATAGTTTTGATAAAATATGGTACATTGTTTCTACTGTATAGGCTATACCGGTAACCATCTTGATACCTGCTTGCATTAGAAAGACTTAACATTTGTTATTAAAATCATTTTTATGAAAATTCACTTTCATAACGCACTTGCTGCGTCCAGACTTTTATAACTTTATCCGCCATCCCAGATAAACTAAGCAACTCTAGATCTAATAAAACAAATAACAAGGAAATTTCATAATTAAAATAATATTATTAAATATAAAGGATTAATAATTAAAATTGGAAGATAAAAGTCAACAAAATTGAGGTAACATGTCTGCCAATTGCTTTATAATAACAATATAGAGCATAATAATTACCTGTCGAAGATAAATGTTAAGGCTAAATGAATTATCATTTACAAAACTATCTAGCTTTGTTGTTGCTAGTTCTATTGTGTTTTATTTATATAATTATAATTGTGTGAAACACAACCGTTGAGTTGCCGAAAAACATTCTTTTGATTCAGACATCATGTTTTTCATATATCACGAACTGACAATTCATTACGTTACGTATTTCGTCTTTTAAATTACCTAGCAGGATAGCCGAAACATAAAGTTGGCTTGTTAAAAGTAATGTTTGTAATTTTTTATGAACAACCTGTGCTGAAGAATTATTTCGTTTCCAAGGTAACCCAGATGATAGATACCGATCTTGAGGCTATGAATATATCCGCAAGTATGTGTTTACCTTCTCTTAATGACACTGAATTCAGTTCGTTAAGATCAACGTAAAGTTAGTTATTGTGTAATATACTTTTGAAATTGATCTAGATTCTTGAATGGTAACATTTAAATGAAAGCGAAACAAGCTGTTCGAGATATATTGCTTGTATTACCTAATTTAATAATGATCATGATTGATCGTCTACCTTCAGGGTTATTGGTTAAGAACGATGGACAAAATTTCGCAATAAGTGTGGAGCCATCGGTTCCAATATTTCTATTAACATAGTAGTTCCTGCATTTTAGTGAATTTTCTTTAGAAAAATTTCTTCAAATGAGCACTAATTAGGCCCCCAGAACACATGCCCGCGGTCAGTTTCAATATATATATATATATATATATATATATATATATATATATATATATATATATATATATATATATATATATATATATATATATATATATATATATATATATATATATCACACCGATAACTCAAAAAATAATGGGCCGATTTTGATTAAATTTGGTGAATACCTTCCTTTTCCAAATGGCTTGGATAAGTTCGTTAGCCAGGAAGATCGGCCCAGGTTCTCCCGGAAAATTTTGTGTTTTCTTACAAAAAAATCTTATATTTCCGGAATTAAGAAAGTAGGGGCAACCAAATTTGGTACGCTGGTTTACATCATTTTAGGTAAGTTACCTACCAAAATTTAGCACTGTAGATCAAAAGACGAAAAGTTATAGGCATTTAAAGAAAAATAAATTGGGGTTTTCCTTAAAACGTTAAAGTTGGCAACATTTAGGCAAAGAACTTGAATCTAATACGGGCTATAGAAATAAAATGTCTCAAAAAGAATGTTTTACAGACCCTGAAGTCTTAGTTTCAACCATCATTGTCCTTCATTTTAATGAAATATTTCCAGGAAATTCATTTCAAATAGACCCTTTCTCTGATGCTTGGCGGTAGCCTTAGCTATAGAGTTTATCGTTTAATGGTATATAATTGTTCTAGAATTTTCGTAAAAAATCAATAAAGCTCAATATATCCGTTATTATACAAGATATAAAAAAATGTATATATTAATTATAGGGTGTCTTGAGCTACATCTTAAAAAATTATTTCTACAATCACAGGTTGGCCCATAAGTCGTTGGTGATACAAATTTTCTTTTTTTAGTGATTTTCTTTAAAAAAATTCACTAATGAGGAGATCTCGACTTCTGAATTTCGAAAAAATTCATTCAAATTAGCACTAATTAGGCCCCCGAGAACACATATCCGGGGTCGGTTTAAATTTATATATATATATATATATATATATATATATATATATATATATATATATATATATATATATATATATATATATATATATATATATATATATATATATATCACACCGATAACTCAAAAAATAATGGGCCGATTTTGATCAAATTTCGTGAGTACCTTCCTTTTGCAAGTGGCTTGGATAATTTCGTTAACCAGGGAAATCTGCTCAGTTGAAATAGATTAAACAATGTTTTCTTTTAATTAGACAGACGGATTCCCCCTGTCAGTGTCAGTTCTGAGCCAGCTGTTAACCTATAAGGTTAGTTGGCCAGGAAACTAGTTTTTTCGGGAACATTTTAAGTTTATTTTCGAATATTTTTTTTTACATTTTCAAACAATAAAGTTATTTTGATGAAATATGGTACATTATTTTTACTATATATGTTATACTGGTCACCAAATTTGATGTCTGTTTTCTTAAAAAAAACACAGATATTTGCTATTTAAAACATTTTAATGAAAATTCACTATCATAACGCACTTGCTGCGTCCAGGCTTTTTTTTTAATCAAACACGCCTTATGTTATTGCATTTTTGCATTTTACATCGAAATATAATGCATGTTTATAAGAAAAGAAATTCTGGACGCAGCAAGTGCGTTATGGTAGCGAATTTTGATCAAATGCTTCATATTTAAATAACTCAATTTTGACCAAGAAACGAGTTTTTTCGGGAACAATTTAAGTTTACTTTCGGAAATTTGTGTACATTTTCAAACAATAAAGTTATTTTTATGAAACATGGCACATTGTTTTTACTATATAGGTTATACTGGTTACCCAATTTGATGCCTTCTTTCTTAAAGAAAAACACAAATATTTTCTATTAAAAACATTTTTATATCTACGGAAATAACAAGTAAGAGGTAATGGCACCCAAATTTGGTGTGCGTGTTGGTATTATAAAAAGTTCACCATGTAACAAAATTTAGGTCTGTCAGTTAAAAGACAAATATTCGGGACGCAGCAAGTGCGTGATGGTAGCGAATTTTCATTAAATGCTTTAAATTTAAATAGCTTAATTTGCTATTAACCTATAAGGTTGAGCAAGAAATCAGTTTCTTCGGGAACACTTTAAGTTTACTTTCGGAAATGTTTGTACATTTTCAAACAATAAGGTTATTTTGATGAAACATGGCACATTGTTTCTATCAAATTTGATGCCTGCTTTAAAAAAACACACACATATTTGCTATTAAAAATATTTTAATGAAAAATCACTACCATAACGCACTTGCTGCGTCCAGAGTTTTGATTTCTTTAAGATAATATTTACTAATTAAGTATGGACGCAGCAAGTGTGTTATGTTAGTAAATTTTCTTAAAAATTCACTAAGTAAAGTTTGGAACCTATAATGAGTACTGATAAGTACACTTGGAGAACCCAAATCACCACAACACATTTTAAAATACCTGACTCTAGTTTCGCCAACAAGGTAAGCTTCATCAGAGGATGAAAACAGCTGACTTTGTTAGTGAAACGATCTTTAGGTCTTTTAAAATTTGTTGTGGTGATTTGAGTTCTTCAAGTGTATTTGTTTTATATAAATGTTGTTAATGGCAAATATGTCTTTTTTTAACGAAATGGGTATGGGTATGGTAAAAGCAATGCCTCAAAATTTATAAAAATAAGTTTATTGTTTTAAAAATACACAAATTATCCGAAAATAAACACAAACATATCCCCTAAAAGACTGATCCGATTTTCGTGGCCACCGAACGTCTTTATTTACACACCAGACCTGCCAAGATATAATTATTTACAAAAAGCGTTTTGACCGAAATATCAAAAAAAAAATTGCATAAAAATTGGCAAATCATTTTTTTCACGACAATTTGCCTTTTTCTTAACAAAAATTGGCTTAGGTAATATTACACGAAATTTATGTTTCTTCACGAAAATTCGAATACATTTTTTTACAATAACTTATTAAACATTCCTTATCAATTACCAATATTTAAGTTATTGAAATATGAATGATTGAATGAAAATTCGCTACCAAAACGCACTTACCGCATCTGGATTTTTTTTCTGACAAACATGCATCATCTTTTGATAAAAAATGCAAAAATTCAATAATACAAGGGCTGTTCGAAAAAACAATTGTAGGGATCACCAAGGACTTATGGACCAGCCTGTGATTGTCAAAATATATTTATAAGATGCAGAGAAGGCTAAAACTATCACAACATCAGAGATGGCGGTTTGCGCTATATATATATATATATATATATATATATATATATATATATATATATATATATATATATATATATATTAGTGTCACCATTAAAGTCCGCCTCATATGGAAAATAATTTTTATATTACTTAGTTTATGCAAATTTAGAGTTCAGGGACAGTTTGTGCTTTGCAAATAATCCAAAATGACGTTGACGTTTCTCTTTTATCAATCGACTTTACCTGTCAGATTTGACATTTAGGAAAAGAAAATACAAAAAGTTGCGTAATTTTTTTTAAATGTCGAAAAATATCAAATACAACAGTTATTTCTTTTTTAACTTTTCTATCTTTCCTACCTACCAAATTATAAATATTAAATTTCGATTTAGTTATTAAATGCAAAACTATTTGTTTGTAGAACCTAAGGTCTGTCGGTTGGCAAAGAGATTTTATAATGTTGGTTTATGACATTTCTCTACTGAGATACCTTTTGATACCGTGATGAAAATGGGTTGAGTAAATGTCGTTGTCAAATGTTAAAACTAGAGCAACTGTGCATCAAGTATGACATCTTTTTTTAGAATATTTAATTTTTCTTGGCAAAATTATTATTCAAGTTAAATTTAGATTTTGTTATTAAATTTAAAAGTATTTGTTCGCAGAACCTGTGGTCTATCGGTTGGCTAAGGGATTATGTAATTTTCGTTTATGGCATTTATTCACTGAGATACCTTTTGATACTGAAATGAAAATGGATCGAGCAAATTTTGTTGTGAAATATGGAAACTAGAGCAACTTTTCTGCAAGTATGACATAATGTTTTCAGAAGATTAAATTTTTTGGGGAAAAGTAGAAACATTTTTGAACAGAGAAAACCACTTTAGCACATGAGTGTACTTAATATATATATATATATATATATATATATATATATATATATATATATATATATATATATATATATATATATATATATATATATATATATATATATATATATTGTAACAGACCCTAATGGTTTCTTTTAGGGGCGCTAATTCGCGCTCATTCGTAGACAATTTCACAAGTCTCACCATTGTGACCTCTCTGTTAGTAAATTGTCTTCCTTAAAATTGATCAAAAGCATTTTAAATCTCAAAGTTTTTTATTCTACCAAATTGGGTAAAATGGCAATATATTTTGTTCGAATATCCACAGTATCATAGTGTTTCTTAGAACTAAATTATTTTAAAATCTCATTTGTCTAAGAAGGTGAAAAATGTATATATATATATATATATATATATATATATATATATATATATATATATATATATATATATATATATATATATATATCACCAATGAAGCTAACTTGAAGAAGAAAGTTTGACGTGCAAAAACAAGTAATTACCTTTTTTAAGTAAAATTACCATAACCAATAAAAATTTTAAAATTGAGATAATATCTGCCCTCTGGCATGCTGTACTACATGTTTCATCATAAAGCAGAATTGCAGTAATCACTGTGATTACTATACATTCTACAGACTGGCCACAATCAGCCAATGAATATCAAAAGGTGTCCACAAAACAGGTGGTTTTAAGCAATCTGTATGCAGAACGAGTTGCACTTTCCATTATCGCATATTATTCGGTTATTATAATATAATGATGTAATGTTGCAGCTGTATCATGATGGTGTTGATTTCATTTTTAATGCATAACGTTTTTTAAACAAATACTTAAATCTGTATTATAATTAAATGAATTTGCATTCCGTATGGTAATATTATAGGTTACAAAAATGCAATGTTTTAAGGAATTTTCGTAGCAGAAATTTGCTATTGCGACTTTTAAGTTTTTACCTCTCTGGACTTAATTATAAAACTAAATTTAAAAATATTTACGCAGTATGTAATCTATCATAACGACTATGGTGAGGACCATTAAAAACTAAATTTAAAGATACGGACATAGCAAGTGTGTTATGGTAACTAATAAAATATCAATATATTTTGTGAAAGAAATTCTAAAACAGAAAGTACGTTGCGGTAATAAAAACATATCAACACGTATTATGAGAGAAATGATAACGCGGCAAGCATGTTACTGCAACAAACAAGATGTCAGTATGTATTATCAAATAAATCTAAGGCAGCAAGTGTGTTAGGGAACGAATAAGATGCCAAAACGTATTATGAAAGAAATGCCAACGCGGCAAGCGTGTTGTGGTAACAAATAAGATATCAATATGTATCGAAGATATACTGAAGCAGAAATTACGTTATGGTAACGAATATGGTATTATAATATATATATATATATATATATATATATATATATATATATATATATATATATATATATAACTCAACTAGCACCAAAGTGATGCCAACTGAGATAAAATGTGTAGTTATTACGTAATCGTTGCTAATTCTCCGACCCTGTGGCGTAAATAACTCTATATTACACATTGGTGGTGATAATTACCTAATATAGGCCTAGATTTATTTTCACCATAATTAGAACGGCAGACCGGTTTTTCTCTAGTTAGAGCTCATCAGTACGGTGTACTAAGTACAGCGAGAACACACCTATAAAGTAATACGGGTATGGTAGCCAGCCTCCTAGAACATTGTGTACGACAGGGTCGCCATCTCTCAGGAAGTATGTTGTCACGACAGCTCCAAATAACACAAACTTTTTTAAAATAGAGACTGTGTGTAACCAACTAACAATTTTATAAATTGTCAGCCCTGGCCCATTTCTTCCCTAATATAGGGAAAATGTATGTAAGGCTAGATGTATTATCACCATAGTTAGAACCACAGACCGGTTTCGTTCTAATTAGAGCTCATCAGTACGGTATACTAATTACACCTAGAACACACCTATAAAGTAATACAGCTATAGTAGCCAGCCTCCTAGAACATGAGGTGTAAGACAGGGTCGCAACCACGGTGTGGAACTAGGTAGTGTGTTGTCACGACAGATCTAAATAACACAAAATATTATACAATAGGAAGAAATGGGTCAGGGCTGACAATTTACAAAATTATTAGTTGGTTGTACACAGTCTCAAATTCATAAAAAGGTTTTTTTCATGTTTGTTATTGAATAATTAGTTATAGTAAAACTGACGTTATATGTAAGTATTTTAAACTTTTATATTTTTCCTATGTAAATTGTAAACTTTTTTCTTTCCATGTTGTAGCCTTGAGAATGGAATAAACTTTTCCTAAAGCTCGGCATTTAATAAAGAGTTTTATTTTGCAACTGACGGCTTTCTCACAATTTTTTGAGTACTATTACCGTCACAAAAACTTAATACTAAAAAGGGTTTTTTTCAAGAAATTATAATACAGTATGGTCTTTCTGCAGCAAAATATCTGAAAAATTGGTCCAACTACAATACGAAATATATATATATATATATATATATATATATATATATATATATATATATATATATATATATATATATATATATATATATATATATATATATATATATATATATATATATATATATAAACATTTAAAAATTGAAACTGACCCTGGATGTGGGTTTTAGGGGGCCTAGTTCGCGGTCGTTTGAAGAAATTTTTTCAAAATTCAATAGTCAGGATCTCCTCATTACTGAATTTTTTTTTAAAAGAAAAATCACTAATGTCACCAACACCACTATGACATTCCATAGCCCCTGAGTGTGGCACAGTCAATAACCTCTACCAACGCAAGATTTTCTTACCGAAGAAGACATAAGTAGTAGATGGCTAAGTCAAGGAAGATTCAGCAAGCATAAGACGAACAGGTGCATGATCTCACATATGATGGGTATTTAGTATTAAGTTAATAAAAGTATTGAAGCCAGGCTGAAGATTTAAGTCGGACTGATTGGTGAAGACATATTGTTGTCAGAAAGATGTGTTTTGTTGAAAACACACAGAATACCTACGTTAAGACTCCATGGCTTATTTTATTTTTTAAAGTTGGTGAAAAGATTAACATTTAACTGATTTTTTAGCAGCACCATGATTATAGTAGAGCTAGTATATATTCTGCTGGATTAAACATAAGAAAATTAGTTGAGCCGAATTTAATATATTTATCATGGCTGCATACCTATAACATCCTAAGTAAATTTATGTTACATTAATCTTTTGAAAGTTGGTGTTGCCCCCGCAAAACAGAATAATTTATGTCCTCGTTTACTCATTGTTAAACTGTCTTGTAAACTGTCAGCGTTTACGTAAACGATATTTCATTATGTGTAGACTAGAAACAATTCAGAACAACATGGCACAAGTCATATTTTATAACGTGAATAAATTCAACTAATTTAAAATATTAATAAGTTGAGAAGTCACATGGTATGAAAGTATAATGATATATAAAATATTATATTATCGAATAACATTTCAGGAATGTCTGATTCTTGCAAGAAATTTAACTTTAAACTTAAGTTAGGTAGTAAAGAAAAAAAAGTGCTATTAGCAGCTTGTATAGGAACAGTTGTGGCCACTATTTAATTTTAAAAAAATCGTGATGCTTGCAAATTTAGTTTAGTTATTTTGTATTTTTGTATAATCTCAAGTTCGATTGGTATGAAAAAATAGTCAAGTAAATTACCTGTATAAAAACAAGAGAAACACAAGGATGGGTGCAAAAAAATAAATAAAATCTAGACTCAGCAAGTGTGTTGTGGTAGTGAATTTTCATTAAAATGTTTTTAATAGCAAAAATTTATTTTCTTTTAAAGAAAGCAGTCATGAAACTTGATTACCAGTACAACCTATATAGTAGAACAATGCACCATATTTTATCAAACTAACTTTATCGTTTGAAAATGTGACACATTTTTAGAAAATAAACTTTAAATGTTTCCGAAAAAACCGGTTCCTGGCCAACGAACGTAGGTTAGTAGCAAATTGAGCTATAGAAATTTAAAACATATAATAAAAATTCACTACCATTAATAGCAAATCGAGCTATTAAAATTTGAAACATATAATGAAAATTCGCTACGCTAACGCACTTGCTGCGTCACAAGTTTCTTTGCTTACAAACATGCATTCTATTTCGATGGAAAAAGCAAAAGCGTGATAATACAAGGTGTGTTTGATTTAAAAAAAAGGGAAATTTTTATAACCAACAACTTCTGGGCTACCTGTGATTATATAACTAATTTTATTGGATGCAGCTCAAGACATCCTATAATTAACGTACACAATTTTGTCTGGTGTGTTGTACAATAACGGATATATTGAGCTTTACCCTAGAAATGCGTCACCCTGTATTAAGGGTTTGCAAAACACTCTTCTTCTGCATTTTCTCTGCAGAACCCGTATTCATTTCACGTTCTTTTTCTAAATGTTGCAAATTTTGACGTTTCAAATCGCCACTTTGAGGTTTTAAGAGGAAAATCTCAATTTTTCTTTAAATGCCTATAACTGTTTTTGGCTTTAGACTTATAAATCTATGTTTTGGTACGTAATTTATTTCTCATGACGCAAACCCGCGAACTACATTTGGTTGCGATAACTATGTTATTTCTGGAGATATAAAAAACATGAAATTTTCCGGGAGAAAACTAGCTGAGTTTTTTTGACTAACGAACTTATCCAAGATATTTGCAAAAGGAAGGTACTCACTAAATTTAATCAAATTCGGCCCGCTATTGTTTGAGTTATCGGTGTGACACCACACACACACATTTATATATATATATATATATATATATATATATATATATATATATATATATATATATATATATATATATATATATATATATATATATATATATATATATATATATATATATTGCTATGGTATTTATTTTAGTATACCTGCAAATATTTATTTTAGAGCTGAGAACATATATCTTAATCATCAGGTTGGGTTCTTTATAATTACAGCTAGCTTCCACTAATTAAAATTCATTAATATGTGCTATTTAAATTCATTTATTGATTTTTACTTGATCAAAAATTAATTTCGCTTTGCACAGATACAACAATTTTACTGATTAATTATTAACGAAAAACAATACTTCTGGTTAATTACAATCTGTTATACATTCGATTTAATTCATTACACAAATTTTATGGTATCTAGGTGACACACATTAAATACAAACAGAAACATTTAAAGCATTCATTACATAAATATAAATTGAAAAATCCTATTAAAACATTCAGGTAACATTATAAATAATTACACAATTACCGGTTAAACATTGATATAACATAAGCAATATACATCGACAATTCTACAGAGATCACAGTCTCTTTCTGTTCATTTCAAGCAAATTCTGCTTATTGAAATTTATTGGCACTCAATCTTTAATTGGTGCTGTTAAAATGGTGAAATTCAAACCGCACTGATCAGTTTAGGAAAATAAAACACTTACTGAAACATTTTCCATTGGATTATATATTGTTTTTCCATTATTACTGTCCATTATTAATTATTATTTTTCTAATTTGTCCATGCCATATTTTACTGCCCATTTATTGATTATTAATGAATTTAATTTATTAACATGTTGATATATTCCATATTCGTAGCACTCTGGAGGTTTTTTATAATCTCCCTTCGATGCACTCTGGAATCTCTTATGTCAACTTACATAATGATGACGATGATCACATGATCTGGTGAATTGATGCTGATGAATTCACTTGATGAAAAGACCCCGGACACTCCCGGACTGTTGCTTTTATTTTTTTTTATTTTTTTTTTGTATTTTCTGGCTAACAAAATTATAAATGGAGAAGTTTTATATATGTAAAATAGATAGTGAATAATGTGGATATGGCAGAAGTATTGGTGGAAAGGATAACTGTGTTTTTCTAATTAATTTCCTTACGAAAATTTTAAGATGACAGTTTCAAATACTTTTGGCGTTATTACCTATTGGACATTTATATTGAAATTGTATTAATCACATGCACAAGCAAAGCTTCTATGTATAATACATTGTATGATTATTTGCCAAATAAAAATTACTCTACTCTATTAACTTTCTTACAGGTGAAAAAACGCTATTGTTCATCAAACCACCTGTGTTTGAGCTTTCCGTCAAACCTTTAGTGTCTTTTTACGTTTTTTTCTTGCGCGCACATATACCTTAATACTACATAAAGTTTTGTTTTTACAAAAATCCTCTGCTCTTTTAATACATCGAGCCTTTAGGTAGCTTGGTCATACCTATTTTTACACACAATAAATCAACAGAATTGCATTTATTAGCTACAATCTCATTCTCCCTACAAAAACTGAAGCATTGTTCTTGGTTTCTTTACGGATATTTCTAGAATATAATTTTTTTTTTATTACTCGAATGAAACTTAACATCGAGGGTTGCTACATGGGTCACTGACATTCATGTCGGGCGTTGACATCTCATGCTACACTCTTTCGTTGCTACATTAGGGTGTATACATTTATTTTATATATACTAGGATGTATAAATGTCCCGTTTTCCCATTAAAATTTCGTAATATTTTCTATCATTTGCTATCTATAGCAATATATATATATATATATATATATATATATATATATATATATATATATATATATATATATATATATATATATATATATATATATATATATATATATATATATATATATATATATTAAAACTGAAACTGGCCCGGATATGTGTTCTAGGAGCCTAGTTCGAGCTTATTTGAAGAGGTTTTAAAAATTCAAAAGTCACGATCTCCTCATAAAGTGATTTTTTAAAAGAAAATTAACTAAAAATTTAAATCGGTTGCAGAAAAAAAAGCCAAGCACTTGTGAAGTCACAGAAAAAGTATACGGCTGTATTAAATATGGAACGGTTATGCCAATAACAAACAACCGATGTTCAAATTCAACAAGCTTTATTATCTAATAGAGTTGAAATACAAAAATATGTATAAGTTTGAATAAAATATGTTACAATGCTCCAGCTATAAAGCTTATACAGTGTCGCCTAACTTAATCTGGTAAAATTTTCTTATGAGATAGTTTTCTAATTACTTAAGCTCTAACATTATCCATATTAACTATATTTATTATTATTATACAGGACAAAAAGCTATTGCAAAAAAACCCTTGTTTTCGTTTGCATTTTTTTTCATTTTCATCCACGCAAAGATGTTTAATTTTACCGCTTCGACCGCTCGACTTCCATCGACATGACGGATGTATGTACTGACAGGTTTATATGCTAGTATGTTAACTTTCTAACGTCTTTATTATTTATACCAAACAATTTTTATTTACAACGGATTTTTTGCTCATATTTTAACGAAATGGAGGAAAACAACGGCCGTACACGGATCTAGCAACTTATCATTTCGTGCCGTATTTTTCCCTCACATTAGTACGACTACTAGAATTATCAATTTCGCGTTTCAACTTTTTTCAAAATTCAAATGTGGCAATCTCCTTATTAGTGAATTTTTTAAGGAAAATTTACTAAAAAACAAGAAATGGAGAGACAAAAACAAACGAGAACCTAAAACGAAAGAATATATATATATGTTTGGTAGGAGGAACCTAAGTAATATGCATAAAGAAAGCGCTTTAAACAACTTGACCACAGAAGTTATAAATATAACATGCAGATAGTGGTTTTACAAGAAACTGACTTAAAAGAAAATAGGACTCAACTACTGCGACTATTACAACTACCACTGTTTTCTGTTTTTTTTTTTTTTTTTTTGAGAAGAAGGAAACCCATCATAGACATCTGGGAAGGAGTTTCGGATAATGTCGAACTCTTATCGACTAAAAGAAATTCGCTTTACCCGTAGCTCACTAGAACTGTCGCTTATGGACATACTCGTATGTTCAGTGCGCTGAGCTGTCTACCCTTCTCACTTAGCAATGAGCTGAAGTTATCTCGGTGGCACTTCTTTTCAGATTCTTTTTATTTCCATTTTGTGTATAGTCTTCCTTTTTTTTACACTTCTAGTCATTTGCAACACAATGTTCTCCGTGGACATCGTAAATCATATGCTTGTACATACTTCTTATCTGATGTTTTGCTATCTCTGGCATAACAACACTGTGTGTTCCGTAGAGATCCATGGCCCGTTAAGAACTGGGCCAGAAAAAAAACGACACTACGATGTCCACCCAGGACCTACGGTACCAACTGTGGGATTAATTTCTTAGTCCACTGAGCCACACTCTGCCTTCTGTCCCAACTCTCCTGCATTTTCTTAGACTCAACTGCTTTTCCTCAGCCCTCCTTTCTGCTCTATGTCTTTCTCCTCTTTCATGGCATATTTTTGCTCATACGCGAGTATTTTAATTGGTGCAATTCCTGTGATAGCCTGAGCTACCTCTGCAGGCACTATATATATATATATATATATATATATATATATATATATATATATATATATATATATATATATATAATAATAATAAAATACATTTCTTGCAAAATAACTTAAGTAAGTATGGAAAAAGTGTACTATGCCTCTACGCTTTTAAGAACTACGAAATAAAACTAGATAATAACAACAGTAACAACGCCTATTTCACAGACGAAATTGCCTTTATTGCACAATTTAGCGAAGGCACAAACCAAAAATAAAGAAAGTAACATATGTAATACCCACGAAAGTATATACTTGTTTGTGGGCACCTGAAAAAAAAACACAGAAAATAAAAAATACAAGAAGTGCTAAAATTATCTTAATTAAATGTGTAAGAACTATCCGCTGAGTCGAAACAATATCAGCAAAAACAACGCATACAACAACACACATCCAACCAAACCAAAAACTGAAACTAATTCAGTGTGCACTAACTCGCCGCTTAATTAAATCGTCGTAAACATCAAACACAGCGCACCCAACAGCACACAGTTAACCAATTCCACGACCTGTTCAACACCTATCTGTGTAATAAACTATGAATCATGTCTCTAGACTTCGACACCCATGCCTTCACCATTCCCGCATAAAAACGTATAGTTATTGCAGTTCAAACACAGACTGGAACAGCATTATATATTCATGGCGCAATATAAGTACAACTACGCTGGCCTACAGTCTTAATCGCTCTGATCATTTGAGCGGCCGCTGCGGCATTTAGTATAGTTACGTACGAATGCTCTATTCTAGAGATGCAACTACACTTGTTTACGTATGTCACCATAACCAGACGGGTAAGTGTAGCACTTATTATATATCGGTTTCAGCAATCAACGTTGAATTCTAATTTTTTAAGGTGACAACTCGACAACACCCAGAGCAGATGTTGATACATGTTGGTCCCCAAACACCAAACCTTTTGTGCAGCCTCAATTGGGATATACTGGTTGTTACGAAATATTTCTAGTGTACTAAATGAAGGCAAGTGTGGTTTATAAGACAAAAATGCAAAATATTTGGTCTTATTCATGTTAACAGTTAGCCCATTTGCATCAAACCACTTCCTAATATTACCAAATCATCTTCAATTTTGGTCTTTACCCGTTGCCAAGAACAACAGTATCATCTTTAAAACCAATGACTCAACCAGCTGTGTGCAAATAAAATAGATCATTTATATACGGACTGCATAACAAAGGGCCCAAGAGTGTACCCTGAGGAACGCCAAATTCAACCATTTCAAAATTGCTGCGGCTGTCGTCAATTTCTTTGCACAGCCTTCTAGACCTTCTAGATCCTTAACTTAAAGCAACGGAAGACGCCAAAAACCGATACAATTTAAAATTCTGACAAGAATCTTGCGATCCACAGTATAGAAAGCCTTCTCAGCATCTAGAAAGATGCAAATATTTTGTCCTTGCTTATCAAGAGCAGAATAAATTTGAATAGTTAGGGTATTTAAGGCATTCTGTACAGATAGACCCTCCCTGAAGCCAAACTGCGATTCTCCTAAGATGTTATGCTCTTTTAGGTAGTTTGTTATATTTTGACAAATATTTATTCGAAAGCCTTGTCAATATTGGATAACAATGATATCGGTCTATAATTAGGGATTTTGTCCCTCTTTCTTTCTTTAAATAGTGGATTTATTACAGACTTCTTAAGAATGTCTGGAAAAGTACCAAGCTTTATGCATTTGTTGATTAAAATAGTCAGTGGAGCTGGAATGACATACACGAGTTTCCACAAATTCTCCACAATGATTGAGTCCAATCCAGGAGCTTTTCTTAGCTTCACACTTATTATACATTCAGTGACCTCAGACTCATACGTAGGTGTTAAAAAAATGCTGTATGGCTTCATCTCTACCTTAAGACTGTCCACAGGTATTTTTTGCCAATGCTCTCCCAACCAATGAAAAATATTTATTGAATGCGTTAGCTAGTTCCCTTGTCTTGGAGCTATTTAGTGAGTTTTCACCCCTTAGTTAAATATTTCTAGCAGGATCCTTTCTTTTTTATCTAGTTAGTCGATTTACCGTCTCACAAAACTTTTTAGATGAATTGGGGCGGATATTTGTTTTCAGCATGAGGGTTTTGCCTCATTGTTCGGTATAAGTGATCTTTTGTGTCGTTCCTCGACTTAGTTATGTCATGTGTTATATAAGTATATATATATATATATATATATATATATATATATATATATATATATATATATATATATATATATATATATATATATATATATATATATATATATATATATATATATATACAGGGTGTTTCATCAGCAAACCGACATAGCCGAATGGTAGGTGTATTTTTTCAAGGCGATTCAGGATCCGGTATTGAAATTTTTGTGAGGCCCTTCGTTTCGATGTTACAGGGTGATTCATGTATTTTGTCGAAATTTTTGATGATCAGTATCTTTTGAACGAATTGATGGAATTGAATGAAATTTTGTACGTATGCTCTGTCAATGACACTCAATGCACTGCATTTCCCGCCGATTCGAAAAAATGCAGTGGCGTACATAATTTTCTGACCACCTTGGGTTTTGTTAAAAAGATCACCCTGTATGCATTTTATTTAAATGTTTATCCCATCTGAGAAAACTACATGAGAATAGCTACTATTCTGGCAAAAAAAAATGTTTGGCACCATCAACTGAAACGAGAAAAGATAGGTAGACTTTGATTGCTTTTAGGATTTCAAATCATGTTTGTTCGTAATTTTCGACAAATCATATGTGATTTCCTAAAAGGTACGTATTTTGTATTTATTTCAAATAAATTCGTTTTTTCTACTGATTCAGGTATCATTAGGCACCATTCTAGATTTTTGTTAGCTAAACATAAGTGAAAATCAAAAAAAATAATTTGTTGTCCTCTTTTGGTGTTGTAAAAAGTTCATCCTGTATGCATGTTATTCAAATGTTTACGCCATTTGAGAAAACTACATGAGAATGGCTACCATTCTGGCAAAGAAAAATGTTTGGCACCATTAAACTGAATCGACAAAAAAATAAGTAGACTTTATCTAATCAAAAACGAAAATCCCGATAGTGAGCAATGGAAAAGTATTCATTTTTGTTTAATATCTGACATTTCCTGTCAGTAGATGTCAGATTTGATTCACTTGCCTCTCTCACTTATTAAGCGTTTGTTGATTTACTTAATTTAATAATCACTGACTGGTAAAAGCTTGCTGAAGTGATATTTATTTGGTGTTTAAAATGCCGTATCATTATTCCAACGCAGAATATGCTGACATTTTGTTTATTTACGGATTTGCCGATGCCAATGGAAGGGCTGCCGAACGAGAGTACCGAAGACGGTACCCCGAACGCCGTGTGCCACATCATGAAACTTTCTCCAGGGTGTTCCAATTTTCAAGGGAACACGGAAAGTTTCCCTCGAAATCCATTAGAGAACGACCCATCAGACAAGACGCAACTCAGGTTCGTTTTTTGGTTGCTTCTCGATATTATTCATTGCTCATTATCAGGATATTTAAATTTTTAGGTAGAAAGCATCATTCAGATGGTTCAACAGAATCCCCAAACAAGCACGAGAAGAATAAGTGCTGCTGTTGGAGTCCCTCATTCACAAGTTTGGAGGATAATCAAAAAGGAACGTCTCCATCCGTATCATATGCAGAAAGTCCAGAGGCTCGAAGAAGGTGACGAAGTTGCTAGACGGGCATTGTGTCGGTGGATTGTAGGACATAGACGCAATATTCCTAGAATTCTTTTCACCGATGAAGCCCGGTTCACGAGAGATGGGGTGTTTAATACTCGAAATTCACATGTTTGGTCACATCAGAACCCCCATGCAACGAGAACGACTCAGTCGCAGCATAGATTTTCTGAGAATGTGTGGTGTGGCCTAATTGGTGACAAACTGATTGGACCCCACTTTTTCGAATCAAGATTGACTGGAGAGATCTATGGCAATTTTCTACAAAATGAGCTGCCTGGTTACTTGGAAAACAGGAACGTGAATGAGAGGGGACTGATCTTTCAACATGATGGAGCGCCGCCCCATTTTTCCTTAGCTGTCCGAAATCATCTTGACACAAGGTATCCAAACAGGTGGATAGGTCGTGGAGGTCCCTATGCTTGGCCCCCCAGGTCGCCTGACCTAACACCAGTAGATTATTTCTTGTGGGGTTACATGAAAGCCATTGTTTATCAAGATGAAGTGGACACAGGTGAGGAGCTGAGACGCAGAATTATCGCGGCAGCTGACCAAATAAGAGGCAACCCTGAGGCGATCAGTAGGGCAACCGAAGATTTAATGAAAAGGTCAAGGAAATGTCTCGAGTTTGATGGCGGCCTGTTTGAACATCGTCTTCACTGAACTGAATTTTTTTTCCAACATGTTTTGATGTTTTTCTTTATGTTTCATTTATGTACTTTTGTTTGGAAAAAAATATAATTTCTCCGTTGAGTTGTCTTTTTTTTTTGATTTTCACTTATGTTTAGCTAACAAAAATCTAGAATGGTGCCTAATGATACCTGAATCAGTAGAAAAAACGAATTTATTTGAAATAAATACAAAATACGTACCTTTTAGGAAATCACATATGATTTGTCGAAAATTACGAACAAACATGATTTGAAATCCTAAAAGCAATCAAAGTCTACCTATCTTTTCTCGTTTCAGTTGATGGTGCCAAACATTTTTTTTTTGCCAGAATAGTAGCTATTCTCATGTAGTTTTCTCAGATGGCATAAACATTTAAATAAAATGCATACAGGGTGATCTTTTTAACAAAACCCAAGGTGGTCAGAAAATTATGTACGCCACTGCATTTTTTCGAATCGGCGGGAAATGCAGTGCATTGAGTGTCATTGACAGAGCATACCTACAAAATTTCATTCAATTCCATCAATTCGTTCAAAAGATACTGATCATCAAAAATTTCGACAAAATACATGAATCACCCTGTAACATCGAAACGAAGGGCCTCACAAAAATTTCAATACCGGATCCTGAATCGCCTTGAAAAAATACACCCACCATTCGGCTATGTCGGTTTGCTGATGAAACACCCTGTATATATATATATATATATATATATATATATATATATATATATATATATATATATATATATATATATATATATATATATATATATATATATATAGTGTCCATTGTAAAAGGTTGCACCAGGGTTTTCCAGACAGACAATTGCGAAATACCCTAAACCATGTCGATTTTGCTTGCGAGAGGACACTTTTTAAACTTTACAGAATTTGTAGCATTCGATCCCTAACGAAGGTTACTTTTACCGCCTTAATTTAAATACGTAAGGTAGGCCGAAGAGCAAAAAGCTTATTTGATTCCCTATTGAAAGCTGCTATTCTAAAATCCACCGATTCGCTTTTTAGATCTTTGTTTTCAAAATGTTACCATAAAAATCCACAATAGTACCATTTATTTTGTGTTTAAGCCATTGCTTAGTTTTTAACAACTTATAAAATCTTTTGTGGTAACTGGATTTCAGAAAAAAATTAATTTTGTGTTTTCGATGATAAATTGTAAATTGCTAGAAATAAATAAAAATGATAATAATCAGTAGATAGGTTTTTGATCTTTTTGTCATGTTTTATTTATATTTAACTGAAATATTGATTGTTTCAATTTTTTTACTAAGTTATTGTAAAGTTTTGTTTATTTATTTCGTCTAATATATTTAAATGACTTACACCATTTCAGAGCCCGTTGAAATGTTGTCAAGTTATTATGGAATTAATCGTTGAGATGGAGCAACTGCTTGTATTTTTAAAACAAACCATACAGACCAAAATTTAGGCAATTTCTTTGTTTTACGCATATTGCAAAAATTTGGATAAACTGTTTCGGTTTGCAGTAGGAAGCACCAGCGATCAAGAAGTGTGAAGGAGAAAGCAAGAGAATTGGTTGTAATAGAATAGCTTGAGCAAAATAAAATCACACCATTCGTCAATTATTTGCAGCCACAAATTTAGCTCAATCCAGTAACCACAAGATTTTTCATACTTACAAATACCATCCCTAAAAAATAGAGTTGCTACACGAGTTGAACGAAGATGATACAGACGGGAGGCTCCAATTTTGTGAAGAAGTGTGTGGAAGAATTGTAAATTATCTAGAGCTGCTCTATAACATTTATTCCTTTGGCGAATTCACGTTCTTATTGAGCAGAGCTATCAACTGACAACTGCTGCTATAAGAGCGACACAAAAGTCCAAAAAATTAAACGTTAGGGCAGCGATTATAGAAAATCGAAATATTGGTCCAATTTTCATTCCTGATAATTTGACTCACTTAAATTGTCGGATAATGAAACGGATGTTTTGATTACCGAAATGTTAGAAAATGGTGAGATCACCTACATCTTCAGCAAGCTGGTGCCACTTCTCATTATGCAGTTATGATTTGGAGATTTTTGAATAATTATCCCCAGGTAGGTTCTTATTTGATTTTAGCATAACAGCTCATTTAACGGGGATGCAACGTTAAAAATTTACAAAGCATATTCTGAGATTAAAGCTATTTGATAATTCAGGTTTGTTTAATTTCTTGTTTCATGTCTGTGGATAGGAAAATAAGGTCATATTAAATGGGCAACTAGGTGTAATGCACACCTGAATTACCTAGACCCAGTGGCGGATTTGCCCTAAGGCCCAGTAGGCCCGGGCCTAGGGCGGCCAGATATTAGGGGCGGCCAATCGTGCCAAAAAACACATTATGGAGTATGGCGGCCGCACTGCACGGTGCAGTCAGTTTGTTGAAATGGTTACGAGCTGAAGGTCTTCAAACCATTTACCGAAACGTGTATATTGCTCTGCGTATGTGCGTGTGTACTCCCGCCAGTAACTGTTCTGGAGAAAGATCGTTTTCTTGTTTGCGACGAGTTAAAAATTATATACGCACAACAATGACAGAGCAAAAGTTAAACAATCTTGCTTTGCTTAACATAGAAGCTGATTTTTTAGTGAAATTGGATTGCGAAGATTTAATTAATGATTTTGCTGCGCTCAAGTGCAGACGAATTTTGTAACATATTGTAAAACACTTATTATATCTTATCTTGTGTGAGAATAAGCCAGTAGTTAAATAAATAAAACCTAACACCGTTAGTAGGTATGGCGGCACTTTGGCCAGACAGTGACGTCACATTTCACATCTCGCCTTGTTATGTAACCTGTAAACATTCCAAGGTCAATGACCTTCCAAGGTGATTGACCTGGTATTTCTAGGAAACTTTGGCCAGACAGTGACGTCACATTTCACATCTCGCCTTGTTATGTAACCTGTAAACATTCCAAGGTCAATGACCTGTCTAGGAAACTTTGGTCAGACAGTGACGTCACACGACTTGGGCCAGACAGTCACATTCCAAAGTGTAAGGGAAATTATTATTTTTGAAAAAAACCATTTGGAGCAGGTGAGTTTCGAACCCCGGGCACTCAGACGGGAGGCAACGATGCTAACCACTGAGCTAAGCAGACGCTTATTAATTTATTGTTTCAGATTTGTATATATACGACTTTTAATTAAAACAAACCATTCATAAAGCTTTTGTTATTAGACATAAGACATAATAATTAATATGTTTAATATTAGACAGACTATTAGATTTCGCATAGAAATTAGCCGAACGCCACAATTGTTATATGGGTAGGTTCTAAAAATAACACACAGAGGTCGTTGGCAAACAAAAGAAGGAAGTTCAGAAACAAAATAGACAATAGGTTCAAATAGGAAACCAAACTTAAATATCGTAGAGACAATAGAGGTCGCTGGCAAAACAAAGAAGGAAGCTCAGAAACAAAATGGACAACAGGTTCAACTCTTAAAAATAGGAACTTTTTTAGCCTTATGTGTGGGCGCGGCAAGTAATTGATTTTATTTTGAAAGAGATACAGGTTCGATTCCTGATATATGCTCCTTGATATGGTAGCGTCAAATACAAAGAGGTACTGAACAACTAAACAGTAAGCTTAGAAACAATGGTTGGTTACAGGTTCAATTCCTTTCTAACCCCCCACGTGTTTAGTGTCATGTTACTCGTCTAAGTAAGCAGAATTAAAAATGGCGACTAAAATAAGATAAAAAACTTAAAACCCTTATCGCGGAAGATCCGTGAGATGTACGATAGAACCAATACATGCAGGGTGTTAAGGAGGCCAAATCAAATTGGAATATACAATAAAATGGCCACTTCCGGTCTAAACTTTAAATCCTTATATCTTTTGAACGGAAAGTGATAGAAATGAACTGACTTTAAAAATATATCGTTTCATAACAAGCTCTACAAGAAAATGAGATAAAAAACTTTAAACCCTTATCGCGGAAGATCCGTGAGATGTACGATAGAACCAATACATGCACGGTGTTAAGGAGGCCAAATCAAATTGGAATATACAATAAAATGGCCACTTCCGGTCTAAACGTTAAATCGTTATATCTTTTGAACGGAAAGTGATAGAAATGAACTGACTTTAAAAATATATCGTTTCATAACAAGCTCTACAAGAAAATGAGATAAAAAACTTTAAACCCTTATCGCGGAAGATCGGTGAGATGTACGATAGAACCAATACATGCACGGTGTTAAGGAGGCCAAATCAAATTGGAATATACAATAAAATGGCCACTTCCGGTCTAAACATTAAATCGTTATATCTTTTCAACGGAAAGTGATAGAAAGGAACCGACTTCAAAAATATATCGTTTCATAACAAGCTCTACAAGAAACTGAGATAAAAAACTTCAAATCCTTATCGCGGAAGATCGGTGAGATGTACGCTGGAACCAATACATGCACGGTGTTAAGGAGGCCAAACCAAATTGGAATATACAATAAAATGGCCACTTCCGGTCTAAACTTTAAATCGTTATATCTTTTCAACGGAAAGTGATAGAAAGGAACCGACTTCAAAATTGTATGTTTCGTAACAAGGTCTACAAGAAACTGAGATAAAAAACTTCAAATCCTTATCGCGGAAGATCGGTGAGATGTACGATAGAACCAATACATGCACGGTGTTAAGGAGGCCAAAGCAAATTGGAATATACAATAAAATGGCCACTTCCGGTCTAAACTTTAAATCGTTATATCTTTTGAACGGAAAGTGATAGAAAGGAGCCGACTTCAAAAATGTATGTTTCGTAACAAGGTCTACAAGAAACTGAGATAAAAAACTTAAAACCCTTATCGCGGAATATCCGTGAGATGTACTATAGAACCAATACATACACGCTGTTCAGCAAACCAATAAAATCAATAAAAATGTTACTTCAGGTTGACACTTTCGGTATAGCCGTTCTTAGAGCTACATACATGTGTGACACCTTAAAATAATCGTCTTGTTGAACAGAAGAAATATAATATTTAAGTAAGTCAGAACAAGCTGTGTTAACACCTAAAAACAACACACTCTCTCTTAGACTTAATGAAGTTACTTTCAGAGAAAATTTCAACCATACCAGAAAGAACAGTATTAAATAGCGTATTTAAATGTTGACTACATCAAGTGATGCGTGCTACAGACAAATTTTAGTACACCCTCTTAGACTTATTGAAGTTGACGGCACAGGCAGCTGTCAAGCGTACCTAACAAACCAAAGTAAATATGTCTTGAAGAACAGTCTTCAATTACCCTAAACCAACACATCTCTATCATTTCAGAGTAATCTTAGCCATGTGACCAGTTAAACTAAGTATCTTAAAGTGTAGCTTTTATGTTTATGAGATATAAAATAAGAAAACCAAAGAGTTAATTGTCTATTACAACAACAAGCAGAAGGGGTTGACTTGGTACCTACAGCTGCTACATACTTGGTAAAAATGGGTGCCACTAGCATTTCAGAGTAATTTTAATCACACAACACTCTAACTAACTGTCTTGAGATGTGGCTTTATGTGTTAATGGGTGGAAATAACAAAACTAAAGAGTTGATTGTCTATTACAACTGTCAGCTAAAGAAGCATTTAGGTAGCCGGAATACCGATATCCTAAATATTTCAAGAGTAATCTTAGTCATACAACACTCTTAACTAACTGTCTTGAGATGTGGCTTTATGTGTCATTGGTTGGAAAATAAGAAAACTAAAGAGTTGATTGCCTATTACAACAGTCAGCTGAAGGAACATTTGGGTTATCGGAATACCGATATGCCAAATGTTCCAACCGAAGGAGCCCACTTAGAGACATCTCCAGGGGCTCGGAATACCGATGCCCTAGAAGTGTCGGAAGCAACATTTCAATTAACACCAACAACCGCTAAATACTTGTTGGACTTTAGTATGTTTGATATTAAATTCGATTTGCTACATAACCATTCATTTTTATGAAAAACTCAACAATTTTTATTTCTGCGTAAGCGAATTTAATCAGAAATATAGAACCAATCTTCAAGGAACCGAAGTAAAATGATAAGAACATTAAGAACAAACATTCCGATACCGAAGTGATCCTAAACACACCATATGATGCAAATTCTGTAAATCTCTTTAACAGAAGAAAAACAGAAGTCAAACACCGTAAGACAAATAGAACCGACGTACATAACAGATGTGTCTGAGGAGAAATGTATTCAGAACCTTATTGAGTTTACTAAGTTTTAAGTATACGAATAGAGCAGTCTATGTACCAACCAGGACAACACAACCAACCAACCAACTGTTTTTGAGGTGTAACCTTTATGTATATAATTTAATTTTCGCTGGTGTAAAATAAATGTAAAAAGTGTTATATAGCAAAACCAAAGATTTAATTGCCTATCACAACAAGCTGACCGAACAGTGTGACCAACGGAATACCGATACCCTAAATATTTCAACCGAAGGAGTCCACTTAGAGTCATCTCCAGGGAGCCGGAATACTGGCCCCCTAGAAGTGTCGGAAGCAACATTTCAAGTAACACCTAGAACTGCTACATACTTGGTAAAAAGGGGTGGAGCTCAGACTGTAAACGACTTGATAGGTGGTACATATGTTTGCAAAGATTTGATTCTAAATTTAGCCTGTTGGATATCCAATCATTTCTATGAAAAGTGCAACCAACCAACTAACCAACCACCCAACCAACCAACCAACGTTGAGGGGCGTAGAGATAGCAAGCTATCTACAAGTGGACCCCTCTGAACCTATGATGTTAATAATGGATTAAGAGATTGAATTGGTACGTGTTTATATTGAAGGCTTGCATGCTACGTACAAGTGTCTGAATATGTGATGGTAATGATGGGTTAAGATATTTAATTGACATGTATTAAAGGCTTAGCGGTTTTCACTTGAGTCATCGTCATTCGAAAACTATTAGAACGAAAACCAGGTCCTTTACTCTGGTATATCTTACTCAGTAGGAACCAAATGTCTTCGAAAACAACATTCTTTGCTTTTCTGAAAGGCAAGTGAGCAGCCCCCTTGTCGAACCCCTCAGAGCTAAAGGTAAACCCCACTCTGTCTTCGGGATCGACATCATGGACTATATGACTCACAATATCTTTAATACGATCTCTGACCCACTTCTCTGGATCGTTGACATCGTCAGGTATATCTTGTAGTCTAAAGCATACGCTTCGTCTATCAAGTTTAAACTTCTTATTGGAGGTCACTGTATCTTCAAGTATTTGGAATGCCATTGTTTCGTGCTACACAACTGACTGTGTTGGTTAAAGGACCGAAGTTTAGCCTCGTGTTTATTAAAGACTAAAGTTTAGCAGGTACTATTTGTTTTCACCTTCACTGTTGGCTACCGACTGAACCTTAGCGGACGCTCCTCGTCTTAATATTCGACAAAACAACACAGACAACACAACTTATTGTTTTCACCTTCACTGTTGGTTAACGACTGAACCTTAGTGGACGCTTCACGTCTTAATATTCAACAGACAACAACGACAGCTGTCATACAGCTGTCTAACAGCTGTCTAACACAGCTGTCTAACACAGCTGTCTAACACAGCTGTCTAACACAGCTGTCTAACACAGCTGTCTAACACAGCTGTCTAACACAGCTGTCTAATAGGTCAGACATATGTCTAACACATGTCTAGCAGATGTGTAACAGTCACTCTTTTGCGGAACATAAGCTGAATGTTTTTAAGTCAAACAAGAAGAAAACAATTTAAAACACATCTACGATGACCATGAGGCAACCTACATGCACCACCGTTTCTTGTGACGTCACTCGTTTCCAGCATCGTTTTTATTTATAGCGTCAGCTGTGACTGACCTGGATGGTTATTCAACTAACCTGGCCGCATCTATTTTTAAAAATTGTTCAAAGTCCATGTAGGTTGCCTCATGGTCATCGTAGATGTGTTTTAAATTGTTTTCTTCTTGTTTGACTTAAAAACATTCAGCTTATGTTCCGCAAAAGAGTGACTAGTAGGTAATGCGGCACTTTGAGCAGACAGTGACGTCACAGGAAGTGACGTCACGGCGCCGGCGCCACGCCCTGGCGCCACGCCCTGGCGCCGGCGCCTAGCCACGCCCTGGCGCTTGCCCCGGCGCCGGCGCCACGCCCTGGCGCCTACCCTGACGCAGGCGCCTGCACTGGCGCCTGCCCTGGCGCCTGCCCTGGCGCCTGCCCCGGCCCCGGCGCCTAGCCACGCCCCGGCCCCCGGCGCCAAGCCCCGGCGCCAGCCCCGGCGCCCAGCCACGCCCTGGGCCAGACAGTCACATTTAGTCTTGTTATGTAAACATTCTAAGGTCATTGACCTGTCTTTGACAGTGACGTCACATGACTTGTGCCAGACAATCACATAAGTGTCTAACCTATTACTTCAAATTATTATATTTTGAAAAAAACCATTTGGTGCAGGTGAGTTTCGAACCCGGGGCATTCAGATGGGAGGCAACGATGCTACCCGTTAAGCTAAGCAGACGCTTGTTAATTTATTGTTTTAGGTTGGTATATATATATATATACGACTTTTAATTACAAACCATACATGTAATAGAATTAAAGTTTATTATTAGACAAATGGATGATTTACAAAATAATGTTTAATATTAGAGGCGGAACCAAAACGGAAGAACCAAAATGGCGGAATGAAAGATGGAAGCCTGTGATACCTTAAGCTGACATTATAAAAAATGGCGGCTTTCTTTCTTAAAGATGGTGCCTTTCGCTGATAAAGATGGTTGAAGACTTATTTAAAAATAACACACAGAGGTCGTTAGCAAACAAAAGAAGGAAGTTCAGAAACATACTGTAGGGGGCCCCTTGATGGGTAAATGGTATTCGTGTTTGAGCTTGTCTAGAATACAGCCGTTAGAAGTATGACATCATCCACAAACCTGTTCCACAAACCTGTTTGAGTTTTGTCTGTACGGTTGTTATCTAGTGTAATTTCCGTTGAATGACATCACCCCATTATTTGTGTTTGAACTTGTCTGTGTATCTGTTTAATATACGCAAGAGAGAGGCCCGCTTAGGGTAAATAACGTGTCAGTTGATGACTTTGGTGAATGTTATCTTGTGTTATATCTGTTCAATCACCCCCATTACTCGTGTTTGAGCTTGTCTAGTACAAACCGAAAGGATGACATCATCCATGTAAATTGTTCACTACACACTGTTAAACTCATTCAAAATTTAGTTATCGTAGAGGTAAGACGTGCTTCAGTTAACTCTAACGTATCCAAGTGCTCAGTAGTGTGTTTAAAATGGCTACATTAAATGATGTGTGCTACCAGCAAATTAAAGACAACTTCTGGTATGGTTTATTTGCAGACTTTCAATTAATTATTGATAAAAACACTGGTTATTTTAATGCGACTAAGCTGTGTAAAGATGGTGAGAAAAGATTCAGACATTGGTTGGAAAATAAGAAAACTAAAGAGTTGATTACCTATTACAACGGTCAGGCGAAGAAACATTTAGGTAGCCAGAATACCGATTACCTTAATATTTCAACCGAAGATGTCCACTTAGAGTCACATCTAGGGGGCCGGAATTCCGGCCCCCTAGATGTGCTGGAAGCAACATCTCAACTAACACCTACAACCGCTACATACTTGGTGGACTTTGGTGGAACACAGACTGAAAACAACTTGATATCTGGTACATATGTCTGTAAAGATTTGATATTAAATTTGGCTTGTTGGATATCCAATAGTTTCTATGAAAAGTGCAACCAAATTATTTTTGATTTTTTCGTAAGTGAATTTAATCAAAAATACAAGGATAACCTCAAAGAAATTGAAGTGAAATTAATGGAGATAGATGATGAAGTGCAGCGTATGCGAGAAACAAATGCTAAAATCACAGAACATTTAGAAGATATATCTCCAAAACCAAGCAACCCTGGAAAACTTTGTGTTTTTGGTTTGCTTTCAAGAAATGAGAAGGATACTACCTATCCATATCATGCTGTAAGGACTCAGAAGAAAAGTTTTAAAAGAGCTGTCAAGAACTTTAAAAATAAACACCCTGATTCCGAAGTAGTTTTAAACATGTTGTATGATCCAAATTCTGTAAATCTCTTTAACAGAATAAAGACCGAAGTCGAATACCTCAAGGCGAAGAGAAACGATCTACAGATAGCAGATGTACCTCAGGAGAAGTTTATTCAGGATATTATTGATTTACGATATAAATTGTAATTGTTCACTTAGCTTAATTGTATGTAACCAGATGAAAAAATAAAATAACATTATTTTAATAAAGACTTTTATTTTATTCTAAGTACATTAATACATTAAATATATAAGCTTATTTAACATCATCTGAATTTATCCAAGAATTCTGAGATTTATCAAAACCCAGCCATTTTACATAGAGCTGCTTGCCTTTCTTCCTCAAGATGCGTTCAACCAGATAGATGTCTGTTTGTTTCATGGCGATGTTGGATTTAAAAGTATCCACTTATCATGTAAATCTTTTAGTTTGCTGTCTATTTCTCCCAGCTTATTCTTTAGCTTATTATTCTTTAATACATCAACATCTTTTAAAACTTGAGCAGTTATGTTCTTAGCTAAAATTTTCAATTTATTTTCAAATTCGTTTTTTAAATCTTCCAACTCAGGTTTGTGTACAGCTTCAAGTAGTATGGCAATGATTCTTTGTGTTACCTCATCTTTGTTCTTCTGATAGTCGTCTATCCATACATCAACAAATTTTTTATTTACACCATCTGTTGCATCGACTGGATCAGCTATGTTACACAATCTATGGCTTTGCAAATCAAAATCACCACTAGTAGTTCTTGGGAAAATCTCTCTTTCAATAATTTTAAACTTAGAACCTTTATTGGATTGGGAACGTCCGAACTTATCGATAGACATTTTTATACTAAGCACTAAGGTAGGTATATCTTTGATATATGTAGGTATACTAGGCGATAACACCAACCTCCTTCAGTTCTTCAATGATTGACTGAATTTCATTGTTATGAGCATTATTACCAGCAGCCTGGGAAGCTACTAAAAGTCTAAGTCTATCAACCAGCTCATTTATGTCATCCCAATAGACATATTCTATTTGTTTGTTATTTTGTAGCATATAGTTGTTAGTGTTGCTGCTTACATTCTGAGCTCTAGGTTCAGTTTTTTGTTCTGCGTTATGATGTGTGTCGTAACCAAAACCTTGAGGAGTTGAGGATCTACGACCTCGTGGATTTATCACCGGTTTTATTAGAGTCAGGTACTTTTCAGAGGAACAACCCTTGGTTCGTGCGTTAGGATCATAGTTCATTTTATGCACACTAGTTGCTTCTAGAATATCTCTATAGTGTTGAAGATCGTCATAGGTATACCCTCTAGGTGTTTTCATAAATATCAATTCTAGCAGACCTTGTGTTTGCGGATATCTCCGTTGACCTAGTCGAATGTCATTATCAGTAAAATCCAAGTGTTTATTGCCAAGACTCCAGCTACCGGTATCTTTAGCGTAGCGAGCACCATACGTTTGATCAATGGTAGCGAGCCTTGGTGGTTCAGTAAAATACTTGTCTACATAATATCGAACTCGTTCAGGATATTGCTCCAAAAATTCTTGATATGCAGGGTTGGATGTGACAGTTTGTAGATCTGCCTCAAGCTCTTCAAATGTTGGGATATCCTCATCGGAACTTGTCTCCTCAGCCTCTTCCCTAGGTTCAGCTTCAAAAACTTCATGGTCTTTAAGGAACTGTACTTGGGGTTTCGTTTCTGGTACCACTTCTTCTTTGATTTGTTCAGCCTTTGGTTGTTGCTGGGGCTGCTGCTGCTGCTGTGCTGCTGTGTTTTTAGATATTTCACTTAGGGGCTCAACAAGTGGTTTATATAAACGTTGCAGAGCATCATCATTCTCGGCTCTGTTAAGTTTAAGCATTAAATGTTTTTTTCGAATATTGTCAGCAAGTTGTAAAATCCTTTTCTTAACTTTTCGCTCTTCCTTACCCAACACTTCCATTGTGCTACAACTGGTCGGTATTACCAGCTGGTCTAATAATTTGTTTGAGCGATACAGGTTGTGTGGTGGTTTAACATATACTGACTCCTTCATGGTACATGCCTTCTTATTTATCACGATGTCTGGCTGTCTTGTTAGACAGCTGTGTTAGACAGCTGTGTTAGACAGCTGTGTTAGACAGCTGTGTTAGACAGCTGTGTTAGACAGCTGTGTTAGACAGCTGTGTTAGACAGCTGTATGACAGCTGTATGACAGCTGTGTTAGACACTTGTATGACATCTGTGTTAGACACCTGTGTTAGACAGCTGACTGTCCTGTCTATCATCGTTTGTTAGAATAATATATATCTATCGAATCCTTTTCTATATCGACCTTTGTGTACATCGTTTTCCTTCACAATCACCAACACACCATACTTATTATCTTTCCAGCATTGGTGGCAGATAGTTTTAAATTGTTTAAAGTCCATATCGGTGGTCACATGATCGTCGTACACATGTTTTAAATTGGTTTCATCTTGCTTGAATAACACAATAACATTGGTGTTGTCACGTACCAGATGTTTGGGTATTCGTGTATATGTTTGACAGAGATAGAATGAATCAATATTCTTATGTCTGCCCATACTGAAGTATGCTCTTATTTTATCTTGTTTGTCACAAGCTACATCATCAAATATAAACACAGAGTTGTCCTTGGCATCTTCCGGATCTAATATTTCATCGTTTTCTCTATAAGGATAGTAACCAACACCTTTTGTGGCATTCATCACCTCCTTTAACATCTTGTATTTCGGTTGATACAGAGACTTTGAATACACATACACGTTATCAAATTTTAAACCGTTTGCTTCAAACAACAAACTCAGCATGACATTAGTTTTACCACACCCACTGGGACCACATATGATACAGCGAACGGTGTTTGGAAAGAGAGGACCATGCCTCAGTTGTTGTTGAGCTGTGTCCGTAACAACATCGTCTATATTTGTAATGGGTAAGGCAGAAGCGTGTTTGCTGGTACGCATCTTAACTTAAACTAAACTATATTTTATTTTGGGTGTGTATATATATGAATGCAAGTGAGACACCCAGTCAGTATGCATGTTGGTGTCACAGAGTGAGGGCTGTTATTAACAAAGACAGATACAGGTTTTGCTGAAACGTTGCGGGGCGTTACAAACACCATGAAAGTTAACAGAAAACTTAATGAGGGGTTTTATGTAATCAACTCGAAGCCAAAGAAGAAGGTTCCCTTTAAAAACATACTAAGTCTGATTGAGGAAGTTATAAAAGATAGAAATCTTATTCCAACAGCGAACGCCGTATTTGATATAGCTCATACAATCGTTAGAAACATTGGTGGGCGTAAGAATGTGCAGAAACCTCGAGTTATTCCAATACCTAAAAGTGGAGGCTTCCTTCCGCTGTTGCCTCTGATATTTGGTGGGCTGTCAGCACTAGGAGCTCTGGGTGGTGGTGCTGCAGGTATTGCCAAAGCCGTGAACGATGCCAAGTCTGCGAAACAGAAACTAGAGGAGGAAGAACGGCACAACAAAACAATGGAAGCCATCGCGATGGGTAGGAGAGGGAGTGGCTTGAAATTTAAGCCAAAATGCAAGAGACTGGGCACAGGCATGTATCTCAAGAAACAGCGCTCCGGTTATGGGTTGTATCTGCAGAAACCAAAAAACGAGTAAGATGTTTACCAGCAAGACCTCTAACAAATGAAGACCTTGTGAAATTTGCTGGTAAAATGAAAATTCCATATTTTAGAGGTGTATACATGCGAGATACTTTGCCATCGAATGGGCCACGCAAGAATGAATCACTTATCATGAATTTGCAAACAAACAAGGAACCTGGCAGTCATTGGGTTGCAGTTAAGAAACGTGGTGACACAGCCGTGTACTTTGACTCATATGGAAACTTGAAACCACCAGTTGAGCTGCAGCGTTACCTTAAAAACTCTACTTTAATGTACAATCATGATGTGTATCAGAAATATAATACTTATAATTGTGGTCACTTATGTTTAAAATTTTTAAATAAAAGCCTTAAACAGTAGCCTGTGTGTATCAGTCATGGCGCACACCTTTGTGTTGAAAGACCGCAGCTCCCATCTGTCGTCAGACTACCATCCACCAATTGTTTTGGATGGTAATTATGCTGTTGCCTTGATAGGCTTTCACACCTACAACAACATACCCAACATCTATGAAGGTAAAAACAAATTTCATGTAAAAGAAGGAACCGGTTGGCGAACCATCACGATACCCACCGGTGCTTATGAAATAACACACTTGGAAGAGTTACTTCAAAATGAACTTGTTGGTGCTACAGCAACACACGAACAAAAGCAACAGGCTCTGCTTCTGAGACCTAATCCGAACACCATCAAATGTAGACTAAAGTGTTATACAAATGTCAGTTTTGAATTTGATGGTTCGATTGGGCGAATGTTGGGCTTTTCAAAACAAGTTCTTCAGCCGGACACCTTTTATGAATCTGATTTACCTGTTGATATAGTGGATGTTAGACAGATTCGCATCGAAACCAATATTGTGTCTGGTTCCTATTATAACGGACAACCCTCACATACGCTGTATGAGTTTGCTCCGATGGTTGATCCTGGCTACGCAATCGACATAGAACCTAACAATTTAATTTACTTGCCGGTGAACAAGCAAGAGATTTCCAATATAAGCATCGACATCGTCGACCAAGATTCAGTTCCTGTCAACTTTCAAGGTGAAGAGGTGTCTGTTCGCTTAAAACTTATAAAAGTTGCTTAGTATGTTGGTCTTCAAGGATATAAAATCAAGTGCATCTACCACATCAAATTCAGTTGAGTCAGACACGTCAAAGGGTACGCTTCGTCCCGATAATATTGAGTTCCTGCAAAGCCTGGGTTATCATGTCGTCAAAACTAGAAATATTCAAAGAACCCGTGTTTGATGATGGCATCGATCGAGAAGAGCTGCGTTCTTACTATTCACCAACTAAATCGTTTGGTAACAGCGATGAAATTGAAATAGCCATCAACCAACAAGATGCGTTCGTATGTCTGGCCGAGTCAGCTCTAATAATCGAAGGTGCTCTGGAACCTGTAGCAATCCAAAATGCCACTGGTGCTTGTTATCTGTCAAATAATGGAGGAGCAGCTCTGTTTGAATCAATGACCTATGAGTTAAATAACAAGGAAGTGGAACGAGTGCGAGACCCATACACCACAACCATCATCAAAAGTCTGCTATCGTTCAGTAAGAATGAAGCCCAATCTCTTAGCAACGCCGGTCTGAATGTGTCGTCGGAGCACATCACCTTAAATGATAACAAGTTTCACATGCTCATACCTGTCTGGTTCCTCTTCAGTTTCTTTCATCATTTCAAAGGAGTTCTCTGTGGCAAACATACTTTCCGCTTTACAAGAAGTCGAAACGATTCTAACGGCTATTACAGCACAGGTACGGCACGAGCAAAAATTACCGTAACCAATATGTTTTTAAAGGTAAAACATGTATTTCCCAATGATAAAATGAAATTGGAACTGATGGATAAAATAGCCAAAGACACCTCTATATTTCTCGCATACCGCAAATGGGACATATATGAGTTACCAGCACTCAGAGATATCAACAGAGATGTGTGGGCTGTTAAAACTGCAACCAACTTGGAAAGACCTCGATATGTGATTATAGCATTTCAAACAGATCGTAAGGATAACGTGAAGAAGAGGTCAGACTATTTCGATAACATTGGTATGTTGGACCTCAGAGTGTTTCTAAATTCAGAATGCTACCCTTATGAATCTATGAATATGGATTTTGAGAAATCGAAATATGCAGAAGCCTATAACATGTATACAGATTTTCAAAAAAACTTCTGTTATAAAAACATGTCGGAGCCTATCTTGAATTATGACGAGTTTAAAGACAGAGCTCTATTTGTGATTGACTGTCAGTACCAGAACGAGTCAATCAAGTCTTCAACGGTGGACATTAAGGTGGAGTTCATGAGTCACGCCAACTTCCCAAAAAATACTCGTGTTTATTGTTTGGTTATTCATGACAGTGTAATGGAATATAAACCTCTAACGGGTATCGTTAGAGCCATTATGTAATAATAGTATGTCATTTATGTATGTCATTTATGTATCAATATGTACAACTTAATTAATCCTAATAAATTTTTATTGTATGTAAATCAGTTGTTTTATTTTTATTTTGTTGCATTTTTATTAACCCCTTTCTGTAAGGTTAACAACTGTAAAAAACGTTGTTTATCCTTTGTAAGACCCCCCTCTCTCTTACATCAGTTTGTTTCCTCAATACAAGAGAGAGAGACACTTGTTCAGTATGTGTTAAGTCGTGAAACAAGGATGACGTCTCTTGCTGTATGTAAGTACACTCTTCTGTTTGTATTCAAATAACAAATACAAACATAACCTTACTAACAACTGGATGGCAGGGTAATCAGCCTGTACAAGAGAGTGTGTGTTGGTTTTAGGTGTTAATACAGCTTGTTCTAACTTACTTAAATATTATATTTCTTCTGTTCAACAAGACGATTATTTTGATGTGTCACACATGTATGTAGCTCTAAGAATAGCTATACCGGAAGTGTCTACCGGAAGTAACATTTTTATTGAATATGCTTATAGAGTTTGCTTTGCTGAACAGCGTGTATGTATTGATTCTATCGTACATCTCACGGATCTTCCGCGATAAGGGTTTGAAGTTTTTTATCTCAGTTTCTTGTAGACCTTGTTACGAAACATACATTTTTGAAGTCGGTTCCTTTCTATCACTTTCCATTGAAAAGATACAAGGATTTGAAGTTTTAGACCGGAAGTGGCCATTTTATTGTATATTCCACTTTGATTTGGCCTCCTTAACACCGTGCATATGTTGGTTCTATCGTACATCTCACGGATGTTCCGCGATAAGGGTTTAAAGTTTTTTATCTCAGTTTCTTGTAGATCTTGTTACGAAACATACATTTCTGAAGATAGTTCCTTTCTATCACTTGTCGTTGAAAAGATACAAGGATTTAAAGTTTAGACCGGAAGTGGCCATTTTATTGTATATTCCAATTTGATTTGGCCTCCTTAACACCGTGCATGTGTTGGTTCTCTCGTACATCTCACGGATCTTCCGCGATAAGGGTTTAAAGTTTTTTATCTCATTTTCTTGTAGAGCTTGTTATGAAACGATATATTTTTGAAGTCAGTTCATTTCTATCACTTTCCGTTGAAAAGATATAACGATTTAAAGTTTAGACCGGAAGTGGCCATTTTATTGTATATCCCAATTTGATTTGGCCTCCTTAACACCGTGCATGTGTTGGTTCCATCGTACATCTCACGGATCTTCCGCGATAAGGGTTTAAAGTTTTTTATCTCATTTTCTTGTAGAGCTTGTTATGAAACGATATATTTTTAAAGTCAGTTCATTTCTATCACTTGTCGTTGAAAAGATATAACGATTTAAAGTTTAGACCGGAAGTGGCCATTTTATTGTATATTCCAATTTGATTTGGCCTCCTTAACACCGTGCATGTATTGGTTCCTGCGTACGTCTCACGGATCTTCCGCGATAAGGGTTTAAAGTTTTTTATCTCAGTTTCTTGTAGACCTTGTTATGAAACATACATTTTTTAAAGTCAGTTCATTTCTATCACTTTCCGTTGAAAAGATATAACGATTTAAAGTTTAGACCGGAAGTGGCCGTTTTATTGTATATTCCAATTTGATTTGGCCTCCTTAACACCGTGCATGTATTGGTTCCTGCGTACATCTCACGGATCTTCCGCGATAAGGGTTTTAAGTTTTTTATCTCATTTTAGTAGCCATTTTTTAATTCTGCTTACTTAGACGAGTAACATGACACTAAACACGTGGTAGAAAGGAATTGAACCTGTAACCAACCATTGTTTCTAAGCTTAAGAGTTGAACCTGTTGTCCATTTTGTTTCTGAGCTTCTTTTGTTTTTGTCAGCGACCTCTATTGTCTCTACGATATTTGGTTATGTCTAATAACAAAAGCTTTATGAATGGTTTGTTTTAATAGGGGGCGTAACTTTCAATCATGGAGTCTTCGACCAATACCATTATTCTCGCTTATCAACCTCACTCTCATTTGTCGGCTCTAAAGGTTGGGGTGACGTAACTTTAAATAATGGAGTCTTCAACCATCTTTATCAGCAAAAGGCACCATCTTTAAGAACGAAAGCCGCCATTCTTTATCAGCGAAAGGCACCATCTTTAAGAAAGAAAGCCGCCATTTTTATAATGTCAGCTTAAGGTATCACAGGCTTCCATCTTTCATTCCGCCATTTTGGTTCTTCCGTTTTGGTTCCGCCTCTAATATTAAACATTATTTTGTAAATCATCCATTTGTCTAATAATAAACTTTAATTATATTACATGTATGGTTTGTAATTAAAAGTCGTATATATATATACCAACCTAAAACAATAAATTAACAAGCGTCTGCTTAGCTTAACGGGTAGCATCGTTGCCTCCCATCTGAATGCCCCGGGTTCGAAACTCACCTGCACCAAATGGTTTTTTTCAAAATATAATAATTTGAAGTAATAGGTTAGACACTTATGTGATTGTCTGGCACAAGTCATGTGACGTCACTGTCTGGCCAAAGACAGGTCAATGACCTTAGAATGTTTACATAACAAGACTAAATGTGACTGTCTGGCCCAGGGCGTGGCTGGGCGCCGGCGCCGGGGGCCGGGGCGTGGCTAGGCGCCGGGGCCGGGGCAGGCGCCAGGGCAGGCGCCAGTGCAGGCGCCTGCGTCAGGGTAGGCGCCAGGGCGTGGCTAGGCGCCAGGGCGTGGCGCCAGGGCGTGGCGCCGGCGCCAGGGCAGGCGCCAGGGCGTGGCTAGGCGCCGGCGCCGTGACGTCACTTCCTGTGACGTCACTGTCTGCTCAAAGTGCCGCATTACCTACTGTGACTGTTACACATCTGCTAGACATGTGTTAGACATATGTCTGACCTATTAGACAGCTGTGTTAGACAGCTGTGTTAGACAGCTGTGTTAGACAGCTGTGTTAGACAGCTGTGTTAGACAGCTGTGTTAGACAGCTGTGTTAGACAGCTGTTAGACAGCTGTATGACAGCTGTCGTTGTTGTCTGTTGAATATTAAGACGTGAAACGTCCACTAAGGTTCAGTCGTTAACCAACAGTGAAGGTGAAAACAATAAGTTGTGTTGTCTGTGTTGTTTTGTCGAATATTAAGACGAGGAGCGTCCGCTAAGGTTCAGTCGGTAGCCAACAGTGAAGGTGAAAACAAATAGTACCTGCTAAACTTTAGTCTTTAATAAACACGAGGCTAAACTTCGGTCCTTTAACCAACACAGTCAGTTGTGTAGCACGAAACAATGGCATTCCAAATACTTGAAGATACAGTGACCTCCAATAAGAAGTTTAAACTTGATAGACGAAGCGTATGCTTTAGACTACAAGATATACCTGACGATGTCAACGATCCAGAGAAGTGGGTCAGAGATCGTATTAAAGATATTGTGAGTCATATAGTCCATGATGTCGATCCCGAAGACAGAGTGGGGTTTACCTTTAGCTCTGAGGGGTTCGACAAGGGGGCTGCTCACTTGCCTTTCAGAAAAGCAAAGAATGTTGTTTTCGAAGACATTTGGTTCCTACTGAGTAAGATATACCAGAGTAAAGGACCTGGTTTTCGTTCTAATAGTTTTCGAATGACGATGACTCAAGTGAAAACCGCTAAGCCTTTAATACATGTCAATTAAATATCTTAACCCATCATTACCATCATATATTCAGACACTTGTACGTAGCATGCAAGCCTTCAATATAAACACGTACCAATTCAATCTCTTAATCCATTATTAACATCATAGGTTCAGAGGGGTCCACTTGTAGATAGCTTGCTATCTCTACGCCCCTCAACGTTGGTTGGTTGGTTGGGTGGTTGGTTAGTTGGTTGGTTGCACTTTTCATAGAAATGATTGGATATCCAACAGGCTAAATTTAGAATCAAATCTTTGCAAACATATGTACCACCTATCAAGTCGTTTACAGTCTGAGCTCCACCCCTTTTTACCAAGTATGTAGCAGTTCTAGGTGTTACTTGAAATGTTGCTTCCGACACTTCTAGGGGGCCAGTATTCCGGCTCCCTGGAGGTACTGTCTAACACAGCTGTGTTAGACAGCTGTCTAACACAGCTGTCTAATAGGTCAGACATATGTCTAACACATGTCTAGCAGATGTGTAACAGTCACTCTTTTGCGGAACATAAGCTGAATGTTTTTAAGTCAAACAAGAAGAAAACAATTTAAAACACATCTACGATGACCATGAGGCAACCTACATGCACCACCGTTTCTTGTGACGTCACTCGTTTCCAGCATCGTTTTTATTTATAGCGTCAGCTGTGACTGACCTGGATGGTTAATCAACTAACCTGGCCGCATCTATTTTTAAAAATTGTTCAAAGTCCATGTAGGTTGCCTCATGGTCATCGTAGATGTGTTTTAAATTGTTTTCTTCTTGTTTGACTTAAAAACATTCAGCTTATGTTCCGCAAAAGAGTGACTGTTACACATCTGCTAGACATGTGTTAGACATATGTCTGACCTATTAGACAGCTGTGTTAGACAGCTGTGTTAGACAGCTGTGTTAGACAACTGTGTTAGACAGCTGTGTTAGACAGCTGTGTTAGACAGCTGTGTTAGACAGCTGTGTTAGACAGCTGTGTTAGACAGCTGTTAGACAGCTGTATGACAGCTGTCGTTGTTGTCTGTTGAATATTAAGACGTGAAGCGTCCACTAAGGTTCAGTCGTTAACCAACAGTGAAGGTGAAAACAATAAGTTGTGTTGTCTGTGTTGTTTTGTCGAATATTAAGACGAGGAGCGTCCGCTAAGGTTCAGTCGGTAGCCAACAGTGAAGGTGAAAACAAATAGTACCTGCTAAACTTTAGTCTTTAATAAACACGAGGCTAAACTTCGGTCCTTTAACCAACACAGTCAGTTGTGTAGCACGAAACAATGGCATTCCAAATACTTGAAGATACAGTGACCTCCAATAAGAAGTTTAAACTTGATAGACGAAGCGTATGCTTTAGACTACAAGATATACCTGACGATGTCAACGATCCAGAGAAGTGGGTCAGAGATCGTATTAAAGATATTGTGAGTCATATAGTCCATGATGTCGATCCCGAAGACAGAGTGGGGTTTACCTTTAGCTCTGAGGGGTTCGACAAGGGGGCTGCTCACTTGCCTTTCAGAAAAGCAAAGAATGTTGTTTTCGAAGACATTTGGTTCCTACTGAGTAAGATATACCAGAGTAAAGGACCTGGTTTTCGTTCTAATAGTTTTCGAATGACGATGACTCAAGTGAAAACCGCTAAGCCTTTAATACATGTCAATTAAATATCTTAACCCATCATTACCATCATATATTCAGACACTTGTACGTAGCATGCAAGCCTTCAATATAAACACGTACCAATTCAATCTCTTAATCCATTATTAACATCATAGGTTCAGAGGGGTCCACTTGTAGATAGCTTGCTATCTCTACGCCCCTCAACGTTGGTTGGTTGGTTGGGTGGTTGGTTAGTTGGTTGGTTGCACTTTTCATAGAAATGATTGGATATCCAACAGGCTAAATTTAGAATCAAATCTTTGCAAACATATGTACCACCTATCAAGTCGTTTACAGTCTGAGCTCCACCCCTTTTTACCAAGTATGTAGCAGTTCTAGGTGTTACTTGAAATGTTGCTTCCGACACTTCTAGGGGGCCAGTATTCCGGCTCCCTGGAGGTACTGTCTAACACAGCTGTGTTAGACAGCTGTCTAACACAGCTGTCTAATAGGTCAGACATATGTCTAACACATGTCTAGCAGATGTGTAACAGTCACTCTTTTGCGGAACATAAGCTGAATGTTTTTAAGTCAAACAAGAAGAAAACAATTTAAAACACATCTACGATGACCATGAGGCAACCTACATGCACCACCGTTTCTTGTGACGTCACTCGTTTCCAGCATCGTTTTTATTTATAGCGTCAGCTGTGACTGACCTGGATGGTTAATCAACTAACCTGGCCGCATCTATTTTTAAAAATTGTTCAAAGTCCATGTAGGTTGCCTCATGGTCATCGTAGATGTGTTTTAAATTGTTTTCTTCTTGTTTGACTTAAAAACATTCAGCTTATGTTCCGCAAAAGAGTGACTGTTACACATCTGCTAGACATGTGTTAGACATATGTCTGACCTATTAGACAGCTGTGTTAGACAGCTGTGTTAGACAGCTGTGTTAGACAGCTGTGTTAGACAGCTGTGTTAGACAGCTGTGTTAGACAGCTGTTAGACAGCTGTATGACAGCTGTCGTTGTTGTCTGTTGAATATTAAGACGTGAAACGTCCACTAAGGTTCAGTCGTTAACCAACAGTGAAGGTGAAAACAATAAGTTGTGTTGTCTGTGTTGTTTTGTCGAATATTAAGACGAGGAGCGTCCGCTAAGGTTCAGTCGGTAGCCAACAGTGAAGGTGAAAACAAATAGTACCTGCTAAACTTTAGTCTTTAATAAACACGAGGCTAAACTTCGGTCCTTTAACCAACACAGTCAGTTGTGTAGCACGAAACAATGGCATTCCAAATACTTGAAGATACAGTGACCTCCAATAAGAAGTTTAAACTTGATAGACGAAGCGTATGCTTTAGACTACAAGATATACCTGACGATGTCAACGATCCAGAGAAGTGGGTCAGAGATCGTATTAAAGATATTGTGAGTCATATAGTCCATGATGTCGATCCCGAAGACAGAGTGGGGTTTACCTTTAGCTCTGAGGGGTTCGACAAGGGGGCTGCTCACTTGCCTTTCAGAAAAGCAAAGAATGTTGTTTTCGAAGACATTTGGTTCCTACTGAGTAAGATATACCAGAGTAAAGGACCTGGTTTTCGTTCTAATAGTTTTCGAATGACGATGACTCAAGTGAAAACCGCTAAGCCTTTAATACATGTCAATTAAATATCTTAACCCATCATTACCATCATATATTCAGACACTTGTACGTAGCATGCAAGCCTTCAATATAAACACGTACCAATTCAATCTCTTAATCCATTATTAACATCATAGGTTCAGAGGGGTCCACTTGTAGATAGCTTGCTATCTCTACGCCCCTCAACGTTGGTTGGTTGGTTGGGTGGTTGGTTAGTTGGTTGGTTGCACTTTTCATAGAAATGATTGGATATCCAACAGGCTAAATTTAGAATCAAATCTTTGCAAACATATGTACCACCTATCAAGTCGTTTACAGTCTGAGCTCCACCCCTTTTTACCAAGTATGTAGCAGTTCTAGGTGTTACTTGAAATGTTGCTTCCGACACTTCTAGGGGGCCAGTATTCCGGCTCCCTGGAGGTACTGTCTAACACAGCTGTGTTAGACAGCTGTCTAACACAGCTGTCTAATAGGTCAGACATATGTCTAACACATGTCTAGCAGATGTGTAACAGTCACTCTTTTGCGGAACATAAGCTGAATGTTTTTAAGTCAAACAAGAAGAAAACAATTTAAAACACATCTACGATGACCATGAGGCAACCTACATGCACCACCGTTTCTTGTGACGTCACTCGTTTCCAGCATCGTTTTTATTTATAGCGTCAGCTGTGACTGACCTGGATGGTTAATCAACTAACCTGGCCGCATCTATTTTTAAAAATTGTTCAAAGTCCATGTAGGTTGCCTCATGGTCATCGTAGATGTGTTTTAAATTGTTTTCTTCTTGTTTGACTTAAAAACATTCAGCTTATGTTCCGCAAAAGAGTGACTGTTACACATCTGCTAGACATGTGTTAGACATATGTCTGACCTATTAGACAGCTGTGTTAGACAGCTGTGTTAGACAGCTGTGTTAGACAACTGTGTTAGACAGCTGTGTTAGACAGCTGTGTTAGACAGCTGTGTTAGACAGCTGTGTTAGACAGCTGTGTTAGACAGCTGTTAGACAGCTGTATGACAGCTGTCGTTGTTGTCTGTTGAATATTAAGACGTGAAGCGTCCACTAAGGTTCAGTCGTTAACCAACAGTGAAGGTGAAAACAATAAGTTGTGTTGTCTGTGTTGTTTTGTCGAATATTAAGACGAGGAGCGTCCGCTAAGGTTCAGTCGGTAGCCAACAGTGAAGGTGAAAACAAATAGTACCTGCTAAACTTTAGTCTTTAATAAACACGAGGCTAAACTTCGGTCCTTTAACCAACACAGTCAGTTGTGTAGCACGAAACAATGGCATTCCAAATACTTGAAGATACAGTGACCTCCAATAAGAAGTTTAAACTTGATAGACGAAGCGTATGCTTTAGACTACAAGATATACCTGACGATGTCAACGATCCAGAGAAGTGGGTCAGAGATCGTATTAAAGATATTGTGAGTCATATAGTCCATGATGTCGATCCCGAAGACAGAGTGGGGTTTACCTTTAGCTCTGAGGGGTTCGACAAGGGGGCTGCTCACTTGCCTTTCAGAAAAGCAAAGAATGTTGTTTTCGAAGACATTTGGTTCCTACTGAGTAAGATATACCAGAGTAAAGGACCTGGTTTTCGTTCTAATAGTTTTCGAATGACGATGACTCAAGTGAAAACCGCTAAGCCTTTAATACATGTCAATTAAATATCTTAACCCATCATTACCATCATATATTCAGACACTTGTACGTAGCATGCAAGCCTTCAATATAAACACGTACCAATTCAATCTCTTAATCCATTATTAACATCATAGGTTCAGAGGGGTCCACTTGTAGATAGCTTGCTATCTCTACGCCCCTCAACGTTGGTTGGTTGGTTGGGTGGTTGGTTAGTTGGTTGGTTGCACTTTTCATAGAAATGATTGGATATCCAACAGGCTAAATTTAGAATCAAATCTTTGCAAACATATGTACCACCTATCAAGTCGTTTACAGTCTGAGCTCCACCCCTTTTTACCAAGTATGTAGCAGTTCTAGGTGTTACTTGAAATGTTGCTTCCGACACTTCTAGGGGGCCAGTATTCCGGCTCCCTGGAGGTACTGTCTAACACAGCTGTGTTAGACAGCTGTCTAACACAGCTGTCTAATAGGTCAGACATATGTCTAACACATGTCTAGCAGATGTGTAACAGTCACTCTTTTGCGGAACATAAGCTGAATGTTTTTAAGTCAAACAAGAAGAAAACAATTTAAAACACATCTACGATGACCATGAGGCAACCTACATGCACCACCGTTTCTTGTGACGTCACTCGTTTCCAGCATCGTTTTTATTTATAGCGTCAGCTGTGACTGACCTGGATGGTTAATCAACTAACCTGGCCGCATCTATTTTTAAAAATTGTTCAAAGTCCATGTAGGTTGCCTCATGGTCATCGTAGATGTGTTTTAAATTGTTTTCTTCTTGTTTGACTTAAAAACATTCAGCTTATGTTCCGCAAAAGAGTGACTGTTACACATCTGCTAGACATGTGTTAGACATATGTCTGACCTATTAGACAGCTGTGTTAGACAGCTGTGTTAGACAGCTGTGTTAGACAGCTGTGTTAGACAGCTGTGTTAGACAGCTGTGTTAGACAGCTGTGTTAGACAGCTGTTAGACAGCTGTATGACAGCTGTCGTTGTTGTCTGTTGAATATTAAGACGTGAAGCGTCCACTAAGGTTCAGTCGTTAACCAACAGTGAAGGTGAAAACAATAAGTTGTGTTGTCTGTGTTGTTTTGTCGAATATTAAGACGAGGAGCGTCCGCTAAGGTTCAGTCGGTAGCCAACAGTGAAGGTGAAAACAAATAGTACCTGCTAAACTTTAGTCTTTAATAAACACGAGGCTAAACTTCGGTCCTTTAACCAACACAGTCAGTTGTGTAGCACGAAACAATGGCATTCCAAATACTTGAAGATACAGTGACCTCCAATAAGAAGTTTAAACTTGATAGACGAAGCGTATGCTTTAGACTACAAGATATACCTGACGATGTCAACGATCCAGAGAAGTGGGTCAGAGATCGTATTAAAGATATTGTGAGTCATATAGTCCATGATGTCGATCCCGAAGACAGAGTGGGGTTTACCTTTAGCTCTGAGTGGTTCGACAAGGGGGCTGCTCACTTGCCTTTCAGAAAAGCAAAGAATGTTGTTTTCGAAGACATTTGGTTCCTACTGAGTAAGATATACCAGAGTAAAGGACCTGGTTTTCGTTCTAATAGTTTTCGAATGACGATGACTCAAGTGAAAACCGCTAAGCCTTTAATACATGTCAATTAAATATCTTAACCCATCATTACCATCATATATTCAGACACTTGTACGTAGCATGCAAGCCTTCAATATAAACACGTACCAATTCAATCTCTTAATCCATTATTAACATCATAGGTTCAGAGGGGTCCACTTGTAGATAGCTTGCTATCTCTACGCCCCTCAACGTTGGTTGGTTGGTTGGGTGGTTGGGTGGTTGGTTAGTTGGTTGGTTGCACTTTTCATAGAAATGATTGGATATCCAACAGGCTAAATTTAGAATCAAATCTTTGCAAACATATGTACCACCTATCAAGTCGTTTACAGTCTGAGCTCCACCCCTTTTTACCAAGTATGTAGCAGTTCTAGGTGTTACTTGAAATGTTGCTTCCGACACTTCTAGGGGGCCAGTATTCCGGCTCCCTGGAGATGACTCTAAGTGGACTCCTTCGGTTGAAATATTTAGGGTATCGGTATTCCGTTGGTCACACTGTTCGGTCAGCTTGTTGTGATAGGCAATTAAATCTTTGGTTTTGCTATATAACACTTTTTACATTTATTTTACACCAGCGAAAATTAAATTATATACATAAAGGTTACACCTCAAAAACAGTTGGTTGGTTGGTTGTGTTGTCCTGGTTGGTACATAGACTGCTCTATTCGTATACTTAAAACTTAGTAAACTCAATAAGGTTCTGAATACATTTCTCCTCAGACACATCTGTTATGTACGTCGGTTCTATTTGTCTTACGGTGTTTGACTTCTGTTTTTCTTCTGTTAAAGAGATTTACAGAATTTGCATCATATGGTGTGTTTAGGATCACTTCGGTATCGGAATGTTTGTTCTTAATGTTCTTATCATTTTACTTCGGTTCCTTGAAGATTGGTTCTATATTTCTGATTAAATTCGCTTACGCAGAAATAAAAATTGTTGAGTTTTTCATAAAAATGAATGGTTATGTAGCAAATCGAATTTAATATCACACATACTAAAGTCCAACAAGTATTTAGCGGTTGTTGGTGTTAATTGAAATGTTGCTTCCGACACTTCTAGGGCATCGGTATTCCGAGCCCCTGGAGATGTCTCTAAGTGGGCTCCTTCGGTTGGAACATTTGGCATATCGGTATTCCGATAACCCAAATGTTCCTTCAGCTGACTGTTGTAATAGGCAATCAACTCTTTAGTTTTCTTATTTTCCAACCAATGACACATAAAGCCACATCTCAAGACAGTTAGTTAAGAGTGTTGTATGACTAAGATTACTCTTGAAATATTTAGGATATCGGTATTCCGGCTACCTAAATGCTTCTTTAGCTGACAGTTGTAATAGACAATCAACTCTTTAGTTTTATTATTTCCACCCATTAACACATAAAGCCACATCTCAAGACAGTTAGTTAGAGTGTTGTGTGATTAAAATTACTCTGAAATGCTAGTGGCACCCATTTTTACCAAGTATGTAGCAGCTGTAGGTACCAAGTCAACCCCTTCTGCTTGTTGTTGTAATAGACAATTAACTCTTTGGTTTTCTTATTTTATATCTCATAAACATAAAAGCTACACTTTAAGATACTTAGTTTAACTGGTCACATGGCTAAGATTACTCTGAAATGATAGAGATGTGTTGGTTTAGGGTAATTGAAGACTGTTCTTCAAGACATATTTACTTTGGTTTGTTAGGTACGCTTGACAGCTGCCTGTGCCGTCAACTTCAATAAGTCTAAGAGGGTGTACTAAAATTTGTCTGTAGCACGCATCACTTGATGTAGTCAACATTTAAATACGCTATTTAATACTGTTCTTTCTGGTATGGTTGAAATTTTCTCTGAAAGTAACTTCATTAAGTCTAAGAGAGAGTGTGTTGTTTTTAGGTGTTAACACAGCTTGTTCTGACTTACTTAAATATTATATTTCTTCTGTTCAACAAGACGATTATTTTGAGGTGTCACACATGTATGTAGCTCTAAGAACGGCTATACCGAAAGTGTCAACCTGAAGTAACATTTTTATTGATTTTATTGGTTTGCTGAACAGCGTGTATGTATTGGTTCTATAGTACATCTCACGGATATTCCGCGATAAGGGTTTTAAGTTTTTTATCTCAGTTTCTTGTAGACCTTGTTACGAAACATACATTTTTGAAGTCGGCTCCTTTCTATCACTTTCCGTTCAAAAGATATAACGATTTAAAGTTTAGACCGGAAGTGGCCATTTTATTGTATATTCCAATTTGCTTTGGCCTCCTTAACACCGTGCATGTATTGGTTCTATCGTACATCTCACCGATCTTCCGCGATAAGGATTTGAAGTTTTTTATCTCAGTTTCTTGTAGACCTTGTTACGAAACATACAATTTTGAAGTCGGTTCCTTTCTATCACTTTCCGTTGAAAAGATATAACGATTTAAAGTTTAGACCGGAAGTGGCCATTTTATTGTATATTCCAATTTGGTTTGGCCTCCTTAACACCGTGCATGTATTGGTTCCAGCGTACATCTCACCGATCTTCCGCGATAAGGATTTGAAGTTTTTTATCTCAGTTTCTTGTAGAGCTTGTTATGAAACGATATATTTTTGAAGTCGGTTCCTTTCTATCACTTTCCGTTGAAAAGATATAACGATTTAATGTTTAGACCGGAAGTGGCCATTTTATTGTATATTCCAATTTGATTTGGCCTCCTTAACACCGTGCATGTATTGGTTCTATCGTACATCTCACCGATCTTCCGCGATAAGGGTTTAAAGTTTTTTATCTCATTTTCTTGTAGAGCTTGTTATGAAACGATATATTTTTAAAGTCAGTTCATTTCTATCACTTTCCGTTCAAAAGATATAACGATTTAACGTTTAGACCGGAAGTGGCCATTTTATTGTATATTCCAATTTGATTTGGCCTCCTTAACACCGTGCATGTATTGGTTCTATCGTACATCTCACGGATCTTCCGCGATAAGGGTTTTAAGTTTTTTATCTTATTTTAGTCGCCATTTTTAATTCTGCTTACTTAGACGAGTAACATGACACTAAACACGTGGGGGGTTAGAAAGGAATTGAACCTGTAACCAACCATTGTTTCTAAGCTTACTGTTTAGTTGTTCAGTACCTCTTTGTATTTGACGCTACCATATCAAGGAGCATATATCAGGAATCGAACCTGTATCTCTTTCAAAATAAAATCAATTACTTGCCGCGCCCACACATAAGGCTAAAAAAGTTCCTATTTTTAAGAGTTGAACCTGTTGTCCATTTTGTTTCTGAGCTTCCTTCTTTGTTTTGCCAGCGACCTCTATTGTCTCTACGATATTTAAGTTTGGTTTCCTATTTGAACCTATTGTCTATTTTGTTTCTGAACTTCCTTCTTTTGTTTGCCAACGACCTCTGTGTGTTATTTTTAGAACCTACCCATATAACAATTGTGGCGTTCGGCTAATTTCTATGCGAAATCTAATAGTCTGTCTAATATTAAACATATTAATTATTATGTCTTATGTCTAATAACAAAAGCTTTATGAATGGTTTGTTTTAATTAAAAGTCGTATATATACAAATCTGAAACAATAAATTAATAAGCGTCTGCTTAGCTCAGTGGTTAGCATCGTTGCCTCCCGTCTGAGTGCCCGGGGTTCGAAACTCACCTGCTCCAAATGGTTTTTTTCAAAAATAATAATTTCCCTTACACTTTGGAATGTGACTGTCTGGCCCAAGTCGTGTGACGTCACTGTCTGGCCAAAGTTTCCTAGACAGGTCATTGACCTTGGAATGTTTACAGGTTACATAACAAGGCGAGATGTGAAATGTGACGTCACTGTCTGGCCAAAGTTTCCTAGAAATACCAGGTCAATCACCTTGGAAGGTCATTGACCTTGAAATGTTTACAGGTTACATAACAAGGCGAGATGTGAAATGTGACGTCACTGTCTGGCCAAAGTGCCGCCATACCTACTACCGTTCTAAATGTGTAATTATCCTTAAAACCTCATAAAATTTTACAAACTAGCAGCTATTATAAAAACTTGATTACGTCACACAAGGGAAATTACGGCAAGATTTGGAAAACTATTAATGAAATCACAAACAGTAATAAACGTTCTAATGTAGTTAAAACAATAATAACAGAAAAAGGGGGTGTTTTGACTTCGGCGAGGGATATTGCATTGGAATTTAACAATTATTTTGTTGAAGTGGGAAAAGGTATATCTCAGAAAATTAAAAGGCGAAATATAGAAACTAGAGCAAACAAGCAATATGGAGATTCCTCTTTCTTGCATTCTGTGACGGAGAACGAAGTTATCGGCATAATCTCTTTGCTGAGGTCAGGCGCTGCTGCTGGAAGCGATGGTATTTCGGCCAATATGATAAAAAATTGTCATCTGTTTTTGGATAAACCTTTGACTCATTTAATGAACACAATATTTCGGACAGCTATTATTCCATTGCAATTGAAAGAGTCTATAGTGCTTCCAGTTTATAAGTCAGGTGATCATAAAAACGTTTCAAATTACAGACCTATTAGTCTACTTAGTGTGTTTCCAAAAATTTTTGAAAAACTATTAAATATCAGATTAAATGAATGTTTGGATAAACATAGCATGTTGTCCAAAAGGCAATTTGGTTTTAAACGAGGACTATCCACTCAAGATGCATTGTATGAATTGACAAGTACTGTTCTCGGAAGCTTTAATAGCAATATGAAAGCTCTAGCTGTGTTTTTGGACCTAAAAAAAGGCTTTCGATGCAGTTTGTCATAAAAAGTTTTTGGCTAAACTAGAGTTGATTGGGATAAGAGGACATACGTTGTCACTTTTTGGTAGCTACCTTCATGAGAGAATCCAGGGTGTGAGAGTGGGTGACTGTGTGAGTGAGGGACGAGTGGTTACGTGTGGTGTACCACAGGGAAGTATATTGGGTCCAATATTGTTTTCTATTTATGTAAATAATATAATTGAAGACCTTACTTTGGACTGTATACCTATTGCTTATGCAGATGATACCGTTCTGGTGTTTGTGGGAAATCAATGGGAAAAATTGTTTGAAAGAGCGGAGACAACAATCAATCATGTGAAAGAGGTACTAGTCAGTAACCTACTAGAGTTGAACCTAACAAAAACATCATATGTGGCTTTCTCACCGACAGCAGCCGGAAGACCATCCTCCAGTCTATCAATTAGTATACATGATGATTGCTGTAACCTAACTGAGTCTCACAGTGCCAAATATCTTGGTCTGCTGGTAGACAATAATTTAAAATGGCAAGAACATGCAGCATATATGAATGCAAAGGTGAAAAAGATTATATACAAATTCTATACCCTGCGAAATATTTTAACAACAGAAAACCTAATACTGGTTTACAAGTCTCTCGTGGAGTCTTTTGTGGGATATGGTATTATTTTCTGGGGTGCGTGCTATGAAAATGCATTAGCTGCGCTTCAAGTTACTCAAAATAGTATATTGAGAGTCATTCTTCATAGGGATTCTAGGTCTAGTACGAACTTTCTTTATAGTAACGACTATATTAAACTACTCGATATAAGAGGAATGTTTATATTAAATGTACTAAAACATATGCATCATCATTTTCGGGCAATAAATGTGGTGGACCACACATATGGCACAAGTTGTAGAATAGGTGAAAACTTGACTATTCCACCGGTAAATAGGAGCGTTTATAAAAGATCGGTTTTATTTTGGGGTCCAAAGTTATATAATCAATTACCAGCAAATTTGAGGATTTTATCTAAATCTAAATTTAAAAAAGAAATTTTTAGCTTTGTTATTTTGAAACAGGTCGAACTGAAAGCAATGTTAAAGTAGAGAGCAGTATGATAGTTGAGTGGTATGGAGAAAGTGGAGTGGATGTGTTGCCTGGACAAGGTGCAGGTAAAGTAAGTGTGTGCTGTGTGTGAGTGTGCTGTCGTGAGTGCGTGTCTGTGTGCATATGTGTGTGTAAATATAATATGCATGCGTGGAGAAATGGGTGGGTGAATACTATGATGTGTATGAACATTTTGGTTGTGGGTGGTATAGAGGTGTTGGTTGTATGGATATCATATATGCAGAAGAAAGATATGAAAAAGGGAGACTAAGGGTTGACAAAATGAACTATATTGAGTGTAGGATATGCTGTTGATTCCCCTACTGAGGTTAACACTAAGATATTGCTTTGGTTTAAAGTTGCATCTCTCATCTTTTGAGGATCGGAGCACATCTGGTTAGATAGGGGCACAAAAAAAAAGAGGGAAAAAAAGTAAATATTGTGGATATTAAGCGGTTTAAATTAATGTACTGGCGATTATGTGGAGTTAGCTGTAAAGGATACAAACAAGTCATGTTGACTTAGGTATCCAAGAAAATATATTTTAGTTGTATTAAGAAATTTCTGATATTTGGAAGTGTTTAGAATCTTAAGTTCTGTATATGATCACGTGTAATGGTGGATTGAATAAATAAATAAAAAATAAATAAAAAAATTATAGTTAACAAAATTTCTAAATCGATTTCGATAAAAGTTGGCAATAAAGTAAATTCATTATGTAGTCTATATGATGGGTGCTGAGAAAGGGGCGGCTGGTACTTACTACATGGCCTAGGGCCTAGATCGGCCAAGACTGCAAATCAGTCACTGCCTAGACCTGTTTGTATGGGGATATCTAAAAGCATTCAACCTCAACCACAAGATCTTCAGGGATTGAGAGAGATAATTGCTACTGATTGTCAAAGAATAACACATGAGATTCTGGAAAATGTCAGAAGTGGATTTAATGATACAATGTATTATTGCATGCAAGTCAACGATAACTAATAAGTACACTTGGAGAACCCAAATCACCACAACACATTTTAAAAGACCTGACGATCGTTTCACTAACCAAGTTAGAGTCATCAGAGGATGAAACATTCTAAATACTTAAAAACTAACATCAACTTATATACCGGATCTTAGGTAAGGAGATCGAACTGAGATGGGAAACTAGTCGCAGGCGAATTTCACAGTGTATTGTATTTTTATTGCCGGACAAGGTCTTTGCGCTGTCCCTACTGCTTTATCTAAAAAGTGTCTATCTGTAATAGTTTTGAGAAGGTTCAACGACAGCAAAATTAACATCGATTCCTTTGGCGGCAATAACTGTATACTTATATTATCTTTAGAACGTGCCGAAAACGTGGGAATTTGATTTAACAAAGCAATCGATCAGATGACTCGTAATTGGAGGTGATGAAGCGTTCATACAGTTTTTGTTGTAACTATATTTCGCAATATATACGCTTTCGAACCCGTTTAGCTGTCCTAGTTTTCTAACATTTTGTCCGACGTATTTAAGATTACAATCTTTACAACTTGTTTAATAAATTCCCGACATTTTGTCCGCGCTATCCTTGTCTTTTGGGTTACCCTGCAAGTTTTTTAAGGTATTTGTTGTTGAAAATATTAGCTGTAAGTTGATATTTTAAAAAATGCTTTCTAGACCCATAAGTCTAGGTTCAAATGGTAAGAAAACAAAGTTTTTTTCCGATTTTTCTCTTCCGAACGTCGTTGATTCCGTCAACATTTTCTTTGTTTTCTGTTTGTTGATTAATTTTTCCACTAGGCAAGCAGTATATCCGTTATATTCGGCCACGTTCTTAATATAATTTAATTCTTTGGTATATCTACTTTTGTTTAAAGGAAAATTAATTAACCGATTTACTAAAAAATTCAGACTTGCCACTTTTTTGTGCATACGTATGATGTGAGTCGTTCGGGATGTAGCTTAGAGTAGACATCGAATTCTAAAGTGTATTTATTCTTGATAACTAGTACATCTAGAAATTATTAATTTCTAATTCGTGGGTAAACTTTATAGTCAAATTTATTGTTTAATTTTGCAATAAAATCTTCTATTCTGCAAATGTTTGTGTTAAACACCGCGAAAATATCATCCACGTAACGACACCACACTCTAGGAAAATAACCAGTTTCACTTTCAAGATCTGTTTCAAATCTGCAAAATGTGTTGTGGTGATTTGGGTTCTCCAAGTGTACTTATCAGTGCTCACCACAGGTTCCAATCTTCACTTAGTCAACGATAACTATTTTGAGCAACTATTAAACTAAGAATACAATTGCTCGTTTATTTTTACCAAAACACTAAAATCTTTTTTTATGGCAAGTAATAAATGGAAATGAATACCGATGAAACCGCACATTCTAAAAAAGTCTGGACGCAGCAAGTGCGTTATGGTAGCAAATTTTCAAAAATGATTTTAATAGCAAATATATCTGGTCTTTAAAAGAAGAATATTTGGTTAGTATAACCTATATAGTAGTAACAATGTACCATATTTCATTAAAACAGCATTGTTGTTTCAAAAAATACAAATATTTTCTGAAAATAAACTTGAAAAGTTCCAGAAAAAACTGGTCCAATGTTCCTCGCCAACAAACCTCTTCAAGCTATTTACACACCTGCCAAGATACAATTATTCACAAACAGCTTTATGACCAAAATTTAAAAAAATATATGAAAATTTGCAAACAATTTCCTTCATAAAAATGCACCATTTTTTTTACAGACAATATCTTAGTAATATTACACTAAATTATATTTTCACAAAAATTCTACAACTTTTTTTTACCATAACTTACTAAACATTTACTATTAATTACCAACATTTCACGAAAATCTTACAAAAAATTATTTCTACGGAAACACTAAAAAAATGTCTGCGAAAACTTTTCAAATTTAGCCACTATTAGAAAGCGTCTGTATACGGCAGCAGCTCGTTTTTTTTTTGACGAGTAATACAAACTTAATGCTCTCTAAATGGGTCATTTCAATGGGGCTCCACTATCTATTGGTAAAAACGCCGTAACACAATTTATGATAGGTGTTTGGTATATGTACCAAAAACGTAAAAAGTTGCAAAACAATCGAAATAACGATGAACGTTATAATTTTTTTCTTAAAAACATGCATTATAATTCCATGAAAAATGTGAAAATTTAATAACAAAAGGCGTGTTCTATTTAAAAAAAAAAGTGTATCACCAACGACCTATGGGCCACTCTGTGATTGTTAAAATAGGTTATAAGATGCAGCTCGAGACACCCTATAATTAACGTATGTAATTTTTCTCATAACTTGTATAATAACCGTTATATTGAGCTTTACCCTAGAAATGCGCCACCTGTATATGTGTAAACAGACAAAAACTGAAACTGATGGGTTCTAGGGATTCTAGTTCGCGCTCATTTAAAGAAATATTTTCAAAATTCGTAAGTCACGGTCTTCTCAATAACGAATTTTTTCTTCGAAAATTTGCTAAGATTATAGACTATTGAACCATAAACTCTATAGCTGAAACTACTGCCAAAGCATCAGAAAGGGGGTCTATTTCAAATGGATTTTCCGAACATTTTTAGTTAAATGAAGGACAATGATGGTTGAATCTGAAACTTAAGGCTTTGCGAAACACACATTTTGCGACATTTCTTCTACATAATACGTATTTGTTTCAGATGATTTGTCTAAAAATTGCAAAATTTGACTTTTCTAATCGTGACTTTGACATTTCAAGAAGAAAAATTATAAAATTTTCTAAATATTTTTTCTGCTACTTCTTGAAAAATACCTTTGTAATATTCAATTGGTTTTGGCTATTGCCTGGCGTCGGTGATTAGTCATAGTCGCGAAAATATAATGACTGTAAAGAAAGAAAAATAGATGCAATTTTTATTTATAGGTCATAAATATATAAATGCATCACAGAAATTTGACAATAATGCTCAGTATCCTGACTTTATAACTATAGCAAAGGAAAAAGTTATAACCACATTTAAGAAGTGGTGGAAAAAGGACATCGCCTACAGACAAGCAAATAACATCAAGTATAAAATTCTAAAAGGATTTGTAGTTCTGGATTACCTGCAGGCGTATTTAGTTTCGCTTCTGCTCTTCATAAAATAGCGAAAAGCTCAGCAATTTAGGGCCTGAAATAAAGCATTTAACGTTGATTTCAGGATGAATCTACCATCAGGTATTCAGTTTGTTTTTTGCCGACCATTATTAGTTAAAGTTAAACCGAGCACGAAGGGAATTAATCGGTGCAATAACCTTGATCCTTTACGAAGCTTTAAATTCTATTTTCCAGATTATTCAATTCGATCAGCACTTAAAATAGTATTTCATTTAAAAAAAAAGTCTGAACGCAGCAAGTTCGTTATGGTATGTGTGTGTGTGTGTGTGTGTGTGTGTGTGTGTTTTGTTTCTTTAACGTCGACCTATTTCCGCGACTATGGCCAATCACCGACGCCAGGGAGCAGTTTCACCTCACTATCCTGGAAATTTTGCCAAACCCCTGTCTTTCTGTAAGGAGGGTAGGGATCTTTAACGTGTTCAACATTGCATGGACACGGGACCGACGGCTTTACGCCCCCTCCGAAGGGCGGAACGTGCAGACATTCAACTTGCTCTAATACAATGCCAGAACCTCGGTTGATGTTAATTTTACAGTTTGTACTGAAAAAGTGAAAGAGGTACCCCGGGATCGAACCCAGTACCCTTCGGTTCAGAGGCACACGTTCTTACCCCTGAACCACCGAGGTTCTTCGTTATGGTAGTGAATTATCAGAAGAATAATTCTAATAGCAGATATGTATTTTTTTAATAAGAGTAGGCATCAAATTTGTTTACCAGTGTAACCTATATGGTAGAAGCAATCCACCATATTTCATCAATTTTTGCAATTATATTTTTTGAAAGAGTACAAAAATGTTCCGAAAATATACTTAAAATGTTGCCCAAAAAGACTTGTCTGATTTTGTCTGCCAACATATAATTATTACTAACAAAAAGATATTCGACGAAACTTCCAAAAAATGTTTTACATAAAATTTTTTTTCACGAAAATCTGAAAACATATTTTCCCATTTATGAAACCAATTCATTAACAACTTATATATTATGAAAATGTAAACATAGATAATCCCATTCAATTAATTGCTTTTTAGTTTTTTGTACCAAAGTTGATTTATATGTTTTAGTTTTGTTTTGAATTCGCTAACTAATAACATAATCTGATCGGTTATTAGAATTGAATAGATAACTGGGAAAAATTTAAAACATTAATGGTATGCAAATATAAATGTAAATGTTTCCATAACTAGTGTCTGTAGGTATAGAGAATGTTATCCAAAACTTGAAGTAGAGGGCATGCCCTTCACTTCTGAAACAAACAAAAAAGTGCGGGACGTAGCAAGTGCGTTATAGTAGCAAATTTTCATAAGAAATGTACACTCTTATTATACGGCATATTAGTAAAGTTAATACTTTAAACCTACACAGCTTTTAAAGATCGATTTTAGAGGTCCTAGTACGCGTACATTTGAAAAATTCTTTCAAAAGTGATGCCATCGATATCTCCCTATTATAAAAAAAAATCTTTTGCTCTAACTCCTTTTGAGAAAAATGCCCAAATCTCAATTTTATATGAAGCTAATGAATTAAATTATGCTATATCTGTAGATAGTGTAAGTCTCTTTAAAAGAAACTTGTATTACAAATTTTATTAGAGTTATACAAAAGATTTCCAGAAGGAAACTTAAGTCATATTTAGAAAAGTAAAATATCTGCCGAATTATAAACGTAGCAGTTATTTTACCGTATTAATCGCCTGAATTATATTTTTTAGTCAATCTAAGTAAACAGGTTTTCCCAATAACAATAATAATGAAAAGCAAATCCTTGACGGCTTGTCACAAGATTAAATTTCTGGACTGCGTTATGCTAGCGAATTTTCATTAATTGCGTCAAATCCAAAATTAAATATTAAAATTGTATAACTGAATTTTCTATAAACCTAGAAGGTTGAGTTTTCGTGAAGTAAGGTAATTACGAGGGCAACATACTAACCAAATCTGATGAAAATACCTTTGTTACTTTTTGAGATACATTTTTTTGTTCAGATTTTTTTTTATTAGAAAAACTGGTCCGATAGGGCTGGTGTACCCTAGGTTCTTCTATGGGGATAAAATATAAGAATCAGGCCAAGGCATCCATCTAAACAAGGTAGGGTCGTGTTACACATTATTGTTCAAAAAATAGAAACATTTTCCGAAAATAAATATAATTGTCCCGAAACAACTGATCCGATTTTCTAGACAATGAACCAATTCAAGCGATTTACACAAAAACTACACTATCCACGATATAATTATTCACAAAAAGCTTTTTGAGAAATTTTTTTAAAAAAATTACACAAAAATTTGGAAACAACCCCTTTCAGGAAAATTAACCATTTTCTTACGAAAATGGGCTTAAATGTTCACAAAATTTATATAAAATCCTTTTTACGAAAATTAGCTACCTAGGTAAAAATATTTTACAGAATTTGCTAAACAAATTACTGTTTTACAATAATCTATTAAACAGTACTTCATAATCACTAACATTTTAGAATAATTCGGCAAAAGGGATTTCTGCGAAAACTGACATATTTTACACAAAAATTTGCTAGTAAAATACATAAAACTTAAATTAGACAATCGCTAATTAAATTTGAAATAACCTACGGGCTGCCCGATTTGAAAAACGAACTTATCCAAGCTATTAATGCAATAAAGATTCTTGCCGAGTTTCATCAAAATCGGTTAATAACTTTTTGAATTATATATATATATATATATATATATATATATATATATATATATATATATATATATATATATATATATATATATATATATATATATATATATATATATATATATATATATATATATATATATATATATATATATATATATATATAAGTAGTAACAGGGACACTTTCCGCCATCTTGGATAATTAAAAACCCATTAAAAACTCATTAAAAACTCATTAAAAACCCATTAATTACTCTTCAACGACTATGTGAAGGTCGTTAACCTTGGATAATTTTAAGCATCTATGACATCATTAATTAGTTTCTAATTGTTGTAATATCTCTTTAAAATTTATTTTGGAAATTTTCTGTTAATCGTCAGGTGGCAGCATTGGTAACGAGATATAAATGTATCTGAATATTATTTCTTGTTGAGTAAGCAAGTAATATAACGCAATTTAATTAAAATCGTACAATTTTATTTAATTGAAGGAATTTTTGGTGTTTTAATTATTTTGGAATTTTTCGACAATTGTGCAGTGAGTGCCCAGCAATTTTATGTGATTTAATCTGTCTATAAGCAAGTCAGCTGAGTTAAACAAATTTAATATCTAGCTTTGTATAAGTCAATAATCAATATCATTAATTAAGTTTATAGATAACTATGTCGTCTAATTTAAATCGTTTACCAGCAAGCGAAATACTTTTGCTGTACAGTCTGAGTTTAATATAACGCAATTTAGTTAAAATCGTATCATTTTATTTAATTGAAGGAAGTTCTGGTGTTTCATTTATTTTACAATATTTCGACAATTGTGCAGTGAGTGCCTAGCAATTTTTAACTTTGTGTGATCAGATTTTTCTATAAACAAGTCAGGTGAAATATCTCAAGAAGGATGTTTTACAAACTCTGAAGTCTTAGTTTCAACCGTCATTGTCCTTCATTTTACTAAAATGTTTCCAGAAAATTCATTTCAAATAGACCCTTTTTCTGATGCTTGGCAGGAGCCTTAGCTTTAGAGTTTATCGTTTAATGGTATATAATTTTTGTCGAATTTTCGTAAAAAATCAATAAAGCTCAATATATCCGTTATTATACAAGATATGAAGAAAATTTGTATATATTAATTATAGGGTGTCTTGAGCTACATCTTAAAAAATATTTCTACAATCACAGGATGACCCATAAGTCGTTGGTGATACAAATTTTCTTCTTTTTTAATCAAACACGCCTTATGTTATTGCATTTTCGAATATTTCAGCGATGCATGTTTGTAAGAAATTCGGGACGCAGCAAGTGCGTTATGGTAGCGAATTTTCATTAAATGCTTCAAATTTGAATAGCTCAATTTGTTATTAACCTATAAGGTTAACCAAGAAACGAGTTTTTCCGGGAACACTTTAAGTTTACTTTTGGAAATTTTTGTACATTTTCACACAATAAAGTTATTTTTATGAAACATGGCACATTGTTTTTACTATATAGGTTATACTGGTAACCAAAATTGATGCCTGCTTTCTTAAAAAAGGAAACACACATATTTGCAATTAAAAACATTTTTATGAAAATTCACTACCATAACGCACTTGCTGCGTCCAGAGTTTTTATTTTATTTAGACCCAGTTCCATCAACTGTGATCAGCTGTTTCTTTTGAACTTGTTTTCCTCTGTACGCCTTTCTGATTGCAATTTCTTTTTCGGCTTGGAAAAAATAGTCTTCTCTTTTAATGAGCGACAAGGTATTATTAATAATAAAAACATTGGTAAAATATAAAAAATATAATATATTTATTCATATGTACACTACAAGTTAACTAATTTCAAAATTGTCTAACTGTTTGATCAGCTGTTTCTTTTGAACTTGTTTTCCCCTGTACGCCTTTCTGATTGCAATTTCTTTTTCGGCTTGGAAAAAAAATAGTCTTCTCTTTTAATGAGCGACAAGGTATTATTAATAATAAAAACATTGGTAAAATATAAAAAATATAATATATTTATTCATATGTACACTACAAGTTAACTAATTTCAAAATTGTCTAACTGTTTGATCAGCTGTTTCTTTTGAACTTGTTTTCCTCTGTACGCCTTTCTGATTGCAATTTCTTTTTCGGCTTGGAAAAAAACAGTAGAAATTTTTCTATTAAATGTATTTTTCAAATAAGACACCTGTATTTTTTCTTATATTTGAATATACATACTGCAAAGTTTAATGCAGAATGTTTTTGGTTTGAGAACTGCTTTCAGTGCAAATGTGTTTTTATATACATGATATCTTAAAAGTAGACTTTTTTGTATTCAATATATTTTTTCACACGAGACACTGTATTTTTAATTCTTCATCTAACCCTCTAAAAGACGTATAACAGTTTTGGTACCTAATGCTACCCGTTTCCGCAAATAATTAACAATAGCAATAACAACAGTCATTTCGGTAGGCAAGTATTATATGGTACTAGTTCAATCTGTGACAGTTAAATAATTTCTAGTCAAAAATTGTTCCTAGCTACTATGTCTTCGGTTTTTGGTCCTAACTAATACGTTGATATGTTACTTAGCTTAATGGTGAGTGTAGGAAAAATTATTAACATGCACAATGGTTATAACTTTCGTTTAAAATTTGTTTTAAAATTATGTTCAGATTACATTCACGTTTTAATGTAAAATAAAATTTCAACAACATTTAAAATTTTTTGATCAATTTGGAAACGATATATTTATATATTTAGTGTAAAATTCTCACAGTATTAGCACTGGCTTTCCGAATATCGTGAATTAGAGCAAACAGATTTTAAAATTATCTGAATAAACACACTATATGTGTTTATAATAATAGAAAAGGCAATGTTGTTTATGTTGAAGGTGTTTTGATGAAGGTAAACTTAAAATTAAAAATATTAGTTGCATTCAATGTGAGCCAGAATGTAGAGTTGTTAAGTGTTTCATGCAAAGTCAGAGGCATACACTTAAACTAAAAAAAAATGCACAATCAGTCAATTTTATACTTTAAAGAAAATAATAACCAGATTTAACCTTAAATTTTTACAATTTACAAAGAGAAGGCGTTTTCCTGATTCACATGGTACAACTCCTTATTGGTTTAAGTTATAAATCATATGTATAATTACTTATTTATTATTATCTATTTCATGTTCACTTTAGATCACTGTATTGGGTCGCAATAGTAGTTATAGAAATTATTTTTAGCCTTCACATTTTAATTTTGTGTCTGTTTACCTAGCTACAAGAAGATGGATATACAAGATTTTCTGGAAAAATATGACACTTTGTTGTTAGATTATCATCGCAATCAAATTTATAGACTTCAAAATGCGTTGGGAAATTGCGAAGATGAACCGATGAGAATAAGATGTCACGGAATGCATTATGAAAGTTGCGTCTGGTCCAAAGACGATGCCAAGGGCGGTCCAGATACTTGTGAATGCTTTCATAAAAAATTACTTAGATCCAAAATAGACAAAATAATTAAGTTATATTTAAGAAAGAAGCTATTGCCATTGTAAAAAAAAGAATGTAATTATTGTATATAAAATAAAGAAAAAACCAATGAATAATCAAGCGTATTTATTTTTAATCTACACATTTAAATTTTCTGTATTAAGTGCTTAGTAGTAACGATTTAAATTTCGTTACTTGTTATTGTGTTCGACTGTAAATATTGTTTATACGTGATGTACCTTATTACAGTAATAAAGCTCATATATAGATATGCTCTTTATTTTAACAAACAAACAAACATTATAAAAAACTCTCATCATTACTACATTTGTCAACGTTTTAGTTATACACCTAATACAATAATCTGCTTACAACGAGTAAAGTTTAAATCTACATCCATATCTTATTTTTCAAACATCAAACTTCATATCTGATGATCCATAACAAACCTCAAATAAGTGCTCATAAATTATATCAATATTTTCCAAATTAAAAAAAGTTTTCGAAAAGTATCAGCAGAATTACTTCTTAGAAGACCAAGTAGAAAATAAATTTTACTAGCGATAAGGACCTGAGATATCTTGAATAACTTGAAAGCTACAAAACTATAGTCTACTATATCTCTTGATAAATGACTGAACCTTTTTGTGTATGTTGAACAAAACTGTTGAAAAAATATCTAGGTAAATAAGCCGCATCTGTGTTTGACACTACACCACATGGTGGTCTGCTGTTATGTTTTGGTAATTTGTTACTCAATGCAGATGTAGAGACTCCTTCTCTGGCTTCAAAATTACTTGTTTGTTCTTTGGAATTGGTGTTACCGTTTCGCGGAATTGTCAGACAGAATAAAGTTGATTATATTTATGGATTAAAACCCGTTGCCACACTACAGTATTATCAAAAACTAAAAAAAAAACTAAAATGACAAATGACGCTTCTAAAATATCTGTGTGATGTATTTCTATATTTAGCGCCAAAGTAAAATCAACTTATAACAATAATAATAACCCTAGCAATAATAATAATAATATAACTAACAATAACAGCAAAAGAAGTAGGCTCTCTATAACAAAAATATTGATACAAATCAGCTTATTACCCTATTGCAACTATTTTTAATATAGATAAATGTTTTTTGTTTGATACATTTAATTATAAGCAAAACTTTCCAAGAAAGAGGATTCAATCAAAAATGAGTTTGCTAAGAAAAGCCATTTGTTTTCGTGTAGGTATGTGCTTTTTTATAAATTAAGCTTCAAAAAAAGTAGCCTTTGCGCTTGTTGTTACAAAAATCTAGTTACTCCATGTGGCTGTATTGAATATCCGTGATATGTTTTGCAAAATGTAGCTTTGTCAGCGTGCTTATTTCTAAGTGCAGAAATATATTGTTTGTGTATGGTATTAAAACTTCTATAAGCTTGGTAGATGTGGACTGCGTTACATTGCTGATTTATAAATTCCAGCATTTGTCAACAAATTGTATTTTTCTTTCTAGTTACATAGGAAATCACGCATCGTGTTCTAAGATTTTAAAGCTATTTTTTATCTGTATTGCTACTTAACATTTCAGAAATATTTTCTGAAATGTTTCCAAAGTAAGTCTTCGAAACATATTTGTTATCTTTTTGCTTCTAATACAATTTTGGGTAAGTTAAATTTAGGGCTAATTTGTATTATTTTGTGTCTATTACCTTATTGATTATTTTAGCAGAGTAAACATTATTAAATGCTATTTGCTTGATTCCTCAAATTTATTTTTGGGTCGTTTTAGGCATATAGGTATTGAAAATGCACGATGCATCATCTTTAAATGGTAGACTGACGCAGCTTTTGTAAAAAATGGGTGACATGCACCGTATGGTATAGTTGCTCCCTGTATATTGAAAAGCCAAGTGAATTATTTTCTAACTTTTTAATGGTTACACGCCACAGATTTATAATATTGTTAGCTTCTTTGTCTAAAGTATATTTTAATAAACTTTAAAAATTTATTTAATTCTGTAAGGCTATCATGAAAACATGTTAAAATGCAATCTACATATCTGTACCAAAAGATAATATGTGAAACTTCTAATGCTGAAACTTGTTTTTCTAAGTTTTCATGAATATGTTGGCCAATAAACGAGACAACCGACTACCCGTAAGAAGAAGGTCATAATTTTGCAGAGAAATTTTTTCACTAAATTTAAAATAGCTTTGCTTTGTAAATTCAATAAACAGATTCACTCTTTCGTTTTTGTTCATCACATTTACTCATCGTTTCTAGTAAACGGTTTTTTACTGATGGTAAGAATTGTCTAAAGGGTATTTTAGAATACATGCCACTAACATAAAACCAAACTAAATCACTGTTTGAAGGAATAGTTTTGTTATTTAAATTCTGTCATCATGAATGTTGCACCTGTTCTAGGTTTCCGATTTTTGTTTGTTTGAGTTAAGCGTTTTTTAAATTTCTATTTCGCTTATCACAAACAAACAAAAATCGGAAACCTAGAACAGGTGCAACATTCATGATGACAGAATTTAAATAACACAACTATTCCTTCAAACAGTGAATTAGTTTGGTTTTATGTTAGTGGCATGTATTCTAAAATACCCTTTAGACAATTCTTACCATTAGTAAAAAACCGTTTACTAGAAACGATGAGTAAATGTGATGAACAAAAACAAAAGAGTGAATCTGTTTATTGAATTTACAAAGCAAAGCTATTTTAAATTTAGTGAAAAAATTTCTCTGCAAAATTATGACCTTCTTCTTACGGGTAGTCGGTTGTCTCGTTTATTGGCCAACATATTCATGAAAACTTAGAAAAACAAGTTTCAGCATTAGAAGTTTCACATATTATCTTTTGGTACAGATATGTAGATTGCATTTTAACATGTTTTCATGATAGCCTTACAGAATTAAATAAATTTTTAAAGTTTATTAAAATATACTTTAGACAAAGAAGCTAACAATATTATAAATCTGTGGCGTGTAACCATTAAAAAGTTAGAAAATAATTCACTTGGCTTTTCAATATACAGGGAGCAACTATACCATACGGTGCATGTCACCCATTTTTTACAAAAGCTGCGTCAGTCTACCATTTAAAGATGATGCATCGTGCATTTTCAATACCTATATGCCTAAAACGACCCAAAAATAAATTTGAGGAATCAAGCAAATAGCATTTAATAATGTTTACTCTGCTAAAATAATCAATAAGGTAATAGACACAAAATAATACAAATTAGCCCTAAATTTAACTTACCCAAAATTGTATTAGAAGCAAAAAGATAACAAATATGTTTCGAAGACTTACTTTGGAAACATTTCAGAAAATATTTCTGAAATGTTAAGTAGCAGTACAGATAAAAAATAGCTTTAAAATCTTAGAACACGGTGCGTGATTTCCTATGTAACTAGAAAGAAAAATACAATTTGTTGACAAATGCTGGAATTTATAAATCAGCAATGTAACGCAGTCCACATCTACCAAGCTTATAGAAGTTTTAATACCATACACAAACAATATATTTCTGCACTTAGAAATAAGCACGCTGACAAAGCTACATTTTGCAAAACATATCACGGATATTCAATACAGCCACATGGAGTAACTAGATTTTTGTAACAACAAGCGCAAAGGCTACTTTTTTTGAAGCTTAATTTATAAAAAAGCACATACCTACACGAAAACAAATGGCTTTTCTTAGCAAACTCATTTTTGATTGAATCCTCTTTCTTGGAAAGTTTTGCTTATAATTAAATGTATCAAACAAAAAACATTTATCTATATTAAAAATAGTTGCAATAAGGTAATAAGCTGATTTGTATCAATATTTTTGTTATAGAGAGCCTACTTCTTTTGCTGTTATTGTTAGTTATATTATTATTATTATTATTGCTAGGGTTATTATTATTGTTATAAGTTGATTTTACTTTGGCGCTAAATATAGAAATACATCACACAGATATTTTAGAAGCGTCATTTGTCATTTTAGTTTTTTTTTTAGTTTTTGATAATACTGTAGTGTGGCAACGGGTTTTAATCCATAAATATAATCAACTTTATTCTGTCTGACAATTCCGCGAAACGGTAACACCAATTCCAAAGAACAAACAAGTAATTTTGAAGCCAGAGAAGGAGTCTCTACATCTGCATTGAGTAACAAATTACCAAAACATAACAGCAGACCACCATGTGGTGTAGTGTCAAACACAGATGCGGCTTATTTACCTAGATATTTTTTCAACAGTTTTGTTCAACATACACAAAAAGGTTCAGTCATTTATCAAGAGATATAGTAGACTATAGTTTTGTAGCTTTCAAGTTATTCAAGATATCTCAGGTCCTTATCGCTAGTAAAATTTATTTTCTACTTGGTCTTCTAAGAAGTAATTCTGCTGATACTTTTCGAAAACTTTTTTTAATTTGGAAAATATTGATATAATTTATGAGCACTTATTTGAGGTTTGTTATGGATCATCAGATATGAAGTTTGATGTTTGAAAAATAAGATATGGATGTAGATTTAAACTTTACTCGTTGTAAGCAGATTATTGTATTAGGTGTATAACTAAAACGTTGACAAATGTAGTAATGATGAGAGTTTTTTATAATGTTTGTTTGTTTGTTAAAATAAAGAGCATATCTATATATGAGCTTTATTACTGTAATAAGGTACATCACGTATAAACAATATTTACAGTCAAACACAATAACAAGTAACGAAATTTAAATCGTTACTACTAAGCACTTAATACAGAAAATTTAAATGTGTAGATTAAAAATAAATACGCTTGATTATTCATTGGTTTTTTCTTTATTTTATATACAATAATTACATTCTTTTTTTTACAATGGCAATAGCTTCTTTCTTAAATATAACTTAATTATTTTGTCTATTTTGGATCTAAGTAATTTTTTATGAAAGCATTCACAAGTATCTGGACCGCCCTTGGCATCGTCTTTGGACCAGACGCAACTTTCATAATGCATTCCGTGACATGTTATTCTCATCGGTTCATCTTCGCAATTTCCCAACGCATTTTGAAGTCTATAAATTTGATTGCGATGATAATCTAACAACAAAGTGTCATATTTTTCCAGAAAATCTTGTATATCCATCTTCTTGTAGCTAGGTAAACAGACACAAAATTAAAATGTGAAGGCTAAAAATAATTTCTATAACTACTATTGCGACCCAATACAGTGATCTAAAGTGAACATGAAATAGTTAATAATAAATAAGTAATTATACATATGATTTATAACTTAAACCAATAAGGAGTTGTACCATGTGAATCAGGAAAACGCCTTCTCTTTGTAAATTGTAAAAATTTAAGGTTAAATCTGGTTATTATTTTCTTTAAAGTATAAAATTGACTGATTGTGCATTTTTTTTTAGTTTAAGTGTATGCCTCTGACTTTGCATGAAACACTTAACAACTCTACATTCTGGCTCACATTGAATGCAACTAATATTTTTAATTTTAAGTTTACCTTCATCAAAACACCTTCAACATAAACAACATTGCCTTTTCTATTATTATAAACACATATAGTGTGTTTATTCAGATAATTTTAAAATCTGTTTGCTCTAATTCACGATATTCGGAAAGCCAGTGCTAATACTGTGAGAATTTTACACTAAATATATAAATATATCGTTTCCAAATTGATCAAAAAATTTTAAATGTTGTTGAAATTTTATTTTACATTAAAACGTGAATGTAATCTGAACATAATTTTAAAACAAATTTTAAACGAAAGTTATAACCATTGTGCATGTTAATAATTTTTCCTACACTCACCATTAAGCTAAGTAACATATCAACGTATTAGTTAGGACCAAAAACCGAAGACATAGTAGCTAGGAACAATTTTTGACTAGAAATTATTTAACTGTCACAGATTGAACTAGTACCATATAATACTTGCCTACCGAAATGACTGTTGTTATTGCTATTGTTAATTATTTGCGGAAACGGGTAGCATTAGGTACCAAAACTGTTATACGTCTTTTAGAGGGTTAGATGAAGAATTAAAAATACAGTGTCTCGTGTGAAAAAATATATTGGATACAAAAAAGTCTACTTTTAAGATATCATGTATATAAAAACACATTTGCACTGAAAGCAGTTCTCAAACCAAAAACATTCTGCATTAAACTTTGCAGTATGTATATTCAAATATAAGAAAAAATACAGGTGTCTTATTTGAAAAATACATTTAATAGAAAAATTTCTACTGTTTTTTTCCAAGCCGAAAAAGAAATTGCAATCAGAAAGGCGTACAGAGGAAAACAAGTTCAAAAGAAACAGCTGATCAAACAGTTAGACAATTTTGAAATTAGTTAAGTTGTAGTGTACATATGAATAAATATATTATATTTTTTATATTTTACCAATGTTTTTATTATTAATAATACCTTGTCGCTCATTAAAAGAGAAGACTATTTTTTTTCCAAGCCGAAAAAGAAATTGCAATCAGAAAGGCGTACAGGGGAAAACAAGTTCAAAAGAAACAGCTGATCAAACAGTTAGACAATTTTGAAATTAGTTAACTTGTAGTGTACATATGAATAAACATATTATATTTTTTATATTTTACCAATGTTTTTATTATTAATAATACCTTGTCGCTCATTAAAAGAGAAGACTATTTTTTCCAAGCCGAAAAAGAAATTGCAATCAGAAAGGCGTACAGAGGAAAACAAGTTCAAAAGAAACAGCTGATCACAGTTGATGGAACTGGGTCTAAATAAAATAAAAACTCTGGACGCAGCAAGTGCGTTATGGTAGTGAATTTTCATAAAAATGTTTTTAATTGCAAATATGTGTGTTTCCTTTTTTAAGAAAGCAGGCATCAATTTTGGTTACCAGTATAACCTATACAGTAAAAACAATGTGCCATGTTTCATAAAAATAACTTTATTGTGTGAAAATGTACAAAAATTTCCAAAAGTAAACTTAAAGTGTTCCCGGAAAAACTCGTTTCTTGGTTAACCTTATAGGTTAATAACAAATTGAGCTATTCAAATTTGAAGCATTTAATGAAAATTCGCTACCATAACGCACTTGCTGCGTCCCGAATTTCTTACAAACATGCATCGCTGAAATATTCGAAAATGCAATAACATAAGGCGTATTTGATTAAAAAAGAAGAAAATTTGTATCACCAACGACTTATGGGTCATCCTGTGATTGTAGAAATATTTTTTAAGATGTAGCTCAAGACACCCTATAATTAATATATACAAATTTTCTTCATATCTTGTATAATAACGGATATATTGAGCTTTATTGATTTTTTACGAAAATTCGACCAAAATTATATACCATTAAACGATAAACTCTAAAGCTAAGGCTCCTGCCAAGCATCAGAAAAAGGGTCTATTTGAAATGAATTTTCTGGAAACATTTTAGTAAAATGAAGGACAATGACGGTTGAAACTAAGACTTCAGAGTTTGTAAAACATCCTTCTTGAGATATTTCACCTGACTTGTTTATAGAAAAATCTGATCACACAAAGTTAAAAATTGCTAGGCACTCACTGCACAATTGTCGAAATATTGTAAAATAAATGAAACACCAGAACTTCCTTCAATTAAATAAAATGATACGATTTTAACTAAATTGCGTTATATTAAACTCAGACTGTACAGCAAAAGTATTTCGCTTGCTGGTAAACGATTTAAATTAGACGACATAGTTATCTATAAACTTAATTAATGATATTGATTATTGACTTATACAAAGCTAGATATTAAATTTGTTTAACTCAGCTGACTTGCTTATAGACAGATTAAATCACATAAAATTGCTGGGCACTCACTGCACAATTGTCGAAAAATTCCAAAATAATTAAAACACCAAAAATTCCTTCAATTAAATAAAATTGTACGATTTTAATTAAATTGCGTTATATTACTTGCTTACTCAACAAGAAATAATATTCAGATACATTTATATCTCGTTACCAATGCTGCCACCTGACGATTAACAGAAAATTTCCAAAATAAATTTTAAAGAGATATTACAACAATTAGAAACTAATTAATGATGTCATAGATGCTTAAAATTATCCAAGGTTAACGACCTTCACATAGTCGTTGAAGAGTAATTAATGGGTTTTTAATGAGTTTTTAATGAGTTTTTAATGGGTTTTTAATTATCCAAGATGGCGGAAAGTGTCCCTGTTACTACTTATATATATATATATATATATATATATATATATATATATATATATATATATATATATATATATATATATATATATATATATATATATATATATATATATATATATATATACAGTCCCATGTCAAATTATTGGACTCAAGTTTTTTCGGAATTGAAAAGCTATTCTCATTTACATATCTATTCATTAGTTTATTTACAAAATATTTACAGAATTATTTAAAAAAAAGATCAATATTTGGTCAAACCCCTCTTGGCTTTTATTAATGCGTTAATTCTCCGAGGCATACTGTCAATGTATCGAAGAGCGATTACTTTCAATTTCTTATTGTGGTTCCAATGATAGATTGTTCTTTCTATCAATTGAACCTTATTGGTAATTGTTTCCTTCCCCACTTATTTTTTGAGACTCCCAGACATTCTGAATAGAGTCCATGCCCGCAAAGTTCCTAGGCCACCGCAAAACTGAAATTCTGCTATCTTCTAAGAATTTTTTAATACATTTAGCAGTATGGCATGAATCACCATCTTGCATGAATATTCCTGGACCACATTGAAACCAATCATGGAGTTGGGGAATCGAACAATTCTGCAATACCTTTTTATATTGGTCTTGCCGCATTGCGCCTTCAACGACACAAAGGCGTCATAGCCCTTTTCCACTAATATCAGACCAAACCATCACTGAAGTAGGGTGTTTAACTGTCTTGATCACAGAATCAGGGTGATATTTCTCTCCAGGCGCTTGACATACTGTGACTTGTCAGTGAGTATTGAGAAAGTGGATTCATCACTAAAACAAACATGCAATAACGTTACAATATTAACAATGAAAAAAATTATGGCATTGTGGTACTCCATTATGTATTTACCTTTTTCCAATCATCCAAAGTGAACTGCCTGTAACAATTGGCCTATCCATATCTGGCTTTTATCATTTTTTCAGTCAATTTTGGCTGTTTGACCGGGCTTCTACTTAAAAACCCATTTCAAATAGGTTTTGTTGAATAGTTATTTCTGATCCTATGCACCCTGACTCATCAAACTCTTTTTCAGCTTCCTATAAGGGAGCTTTCTATTCTCTAGGACAACATCCCTCAATAACCTCTATCCTTTGGAAGTAATGAGCCTTTTCCTACCACAGTTCCCTTTCCGCTGTGGTTCCGGAGCGGTTTTTGACTGATTCGCCGGACAGAAGCTTGTGAAACTTCACATAGTTTCGCAATTGCCCTTTCGCTGCGACTAGGATGCCTCTAAAGGGCTGTAATCTGCTCAATTTCAACAGGAGATAAGTCTTTGGCACTCCCCATCTGTGGAAGAGAGAAAGAGAACTGTTGTATGACACTTTATAATAAAGAAATTGATAATCATTTACAATCTAACTATCTATTAACTAGTAATAATGTTTGTAATGTTTGACAATATAATGAAGAAAACACCAACAAAACACTCGATAATTACTGTACAAACTTTTCAAACCACGCGTAAACAGAAGTTAGATATGGCAGATTATGTCAAAATAAGTATATTCTCTAGACTAAATCACATAACAAAACATTGAAGCCTTGAATAACTCGCAAAACACATGTATTTAACTGGTTGCCTAACCACTCAACAATTGAGTCCCTAAAATTCGAATTATTAGGAATAATTGTGAAATTCAAAGGTGAGTCCAATAATTTGGGATGGGACTGTATATATATATATATATATATATATATATATATATATATATATATATATATATATATATATATATATATATATATATTCATTTATTTATTTATTTCTGACATACATTTTACAAGGAACAATACAAATAAGCTTAGGCTTGTGGCTGTATTAAATGTAAAAATTTAAAGCATGTTGTCTAAAATTTTTGCAGTCTCCCCATCGATACCTCTTTATTAGCGAATTTTTTTAAAATAAATTACGCATAGTTTTTTCAGTAAAAATTCGCTAATAAAAGCAAAACAAAAATGTCACTACTGAAAGAAAATAGGTAACAGTATAGGATGCTCCCAGGTAGTCACACATCCAAGAAAAGACCATGGGCAAGGTTAACTAACTTCGGAGATAGAACGACAATCAGTTGTTTCAACGTGGTAACGCCGTTCGCTTGACATGTTAGTTTATCCAAGGTTTATATATTGATTATTAATTTTTAAGTGATTGTAATATGGTGAAGATTTGAGCGCTAATGTGTTAAATGTTTACTCCGATATCTAAGTCAAATTGACCGAATCGAGTAAAGAAAAAGTGCAAGAAACAGTTAGATAGTGAGAACATTGGCAGGAGATCTTAGGTAATTGAGAAGATAAATAAATACCACAGCCACCGTGAGTAAATTGAATTTAAAGTACTGTTTAAAGGTTAGGGGCATTGGAGCATAAGGTTCAAAGTTGAGTGCAGTGTCTTTATTGATAAGCTGAAAGAATACAACCGATATTATAATTCAGCCGCCGACGACGTCTGGATAGGCAACACGTTAAACAGCAAAGTGTAAGGAGAGTTGTATAAGATGGGTGACAGTGAAGACTATTCTGCTGATGAGGGAAAACGCAAGGCTTTTCCAATATCTGATATTTTCCAAAGAAGTAAGAAAATGGCACGAACACCAGAAAAAAATATGAAAAGCGAGAGTAATAAGTTGGATATAATGTTAAACATGCTAACGGATTTAACAGAGAAGATAACCAAAATAGAAGACAAACAAGATAAAATTATAGCTGAGATGAAAGTGATTAAAGAAGAAAATAAAAACATGAAAATGGAAAATGATCAATTAAGAAAAGAGGTAAAGGATATTAAAAAGAAATTAAATATTCTAGAAGAGGAGAAGAAAAGAAAGAATATAGTTATACAGGGGCTAAAAATGAACACAAACGATGCAAAGAGTTTAAAAGAGAACATGGGTATTTTTTTGAAACAGAATTTAGAAGTAAATGTTGAAATAAAACAAGCTAGGAGACTCAGTGAAAAGGTTTGTCTTGTTGAACTTTATAAAATAGAGGAGAAAATAGAAATTATGAGAAATAAATATAAATTAAAAAATTACAAGAATGAGATTGTGTATATAAATGATGATATGTCGAGGGAAGAGAGAAAAATTCAAAACGAATTGAGAAACGTAGCAAAAGATGAAAGAGCCAAAGGTAGAACTGTCAAGATTGGGTTTAAGAAGTTAATAGTCGAGGGACAGCTTTGGAAATGGGATGAAGAAAATGGCCTGGTTAAACAGGTAGAATATAATAGTGGTACGCATGAGACAAAAAATTAGGCAAGAATGAGTGGAAAAAGGGAACTGAACAGGCGAAGAAAAGGGCTACGTATACGGAAAAAGATGTTGGCATGTCAATAAGGGCTAGGGAGTTGTATAGGGACACGAGAGGAGCAAACGCAAATACCAATAAAGATAAAGAACACAGTAACCAAACAGGGAAATACCAGGTGAAACCGAAAACCGAGTATCTAAATCTGGGTACGTGGAACGTAAGGGGTTTGTATGAAGAGGGTGCTTTGAATAATCTAATTATGGAGGTCAATAAATATAGTATGCAAGTAGTGGCGTTACAGGAAACACACTTGAAAGGAAATGATATACAAAGGGTTGGAAACTATATCCTATTTACAAGTGGTAGTGATATGAGAAGGTATGGAGTCGCATTCTTAATAAGCGAAAAGCTACAAGATAAAGTTAAATGTTTCAAACCAAAGTCAGACAGACTATGTTCCATAAGAATTAAGGCAGAAGATAAGATGATTAGTATTGTAAATATGCATGCTCCAACAGAAGAAAAAGAAGAAGAAGTGAAAGATCAGTACTACGAAGAGCTGGAAAAAACGCTAGAAGATATACCAAAAAATGACGTGATAATTTTGATGGGAGACGCAAATGCAAAGATAGGCAATGAAGACATATATAAGTCAATAACAGGAGGTGAAAGTAAACATACGGCGAGTAATGACAATGGAGTATTTAGCAATAGAACAGAATATGAAAATAATGAGTACACACTTTAGAAGAAGAGATATACATAAGGGAACATGGACGATACCGGGACAAAATAAAACAAATCAAATAGATCACTTGTTAATAAAGGAAGAACATGCTTGGCTAATCACCAATGTGAAAACACGTAGGGGTGCGGAAGCTGATTCAGATCACTTCTTGGTAAAGGCTGTTTTAAGATTCCCAGATACGATTAAACAGACACAAAAAAGGAGGGCAGAAACTAGATACAATGTTAATGAGCTACGAAAAGAAGAAATAGCCCTCAACTACAAGAAAAGAATAGACAAAGCTTATAGTAGTGATATGTTCCTGAATACAGACGGCATTGAAGAAAAATGGGAAAAGATAGAAAAGACGGTGACTGAGGCAACGAAAGCAACCCTGGAAAAGAGACGAAAACAAATAAAAAAGTACTGGATGAATGAAGAATGTAAAGCCGCACTAAAAAAAAGAGCAGTATTAAGACATCAAATGCTTCAGGCGCAAACGGAGGAAAACCTAGAAAAATATAACGAACAAAGAAAGAGAACAAAAAATATGTGTAGAACCCAGAAACGAAAATTTCTGGAAGACAAAATAAAAAATATTGAATATAAATATCAAAAAAATGAAATACGTAACTTCTACAAAGACGTGAAAGATATAAAAAGAGGCCACCAAAGCAGAGCAGTGTTCTTTAAGGATAAGGAAGGCAATTTGCTTGGAAACGATAAAGACATATGCAGAAGATGGAAAGAACATTTCGAAGAACTGCATAATGATGGAGATGAAGAAGAACTGAAAGAGTGTCATCAAGAGTTTTATGAAGAGGAAGAAGTTACAGAAGATCCAACGAAGCAAGAAATAGAAGAAATTATACAAACAATGAAAAACAACAAGAGTCCAGGTGAAAATGGCATTATGGCCGAAAATTTTAAATACGGAGGGACTGCTTTGGTTGCCATGATGTATGAGCTAATAAAAGAAATTTGGAAAACAAAAGAAATGCCAAAAAAATGGAATAAGACCATCATGGTAACTTTATTTAAGAAAGGAGATATAACAGAATGCACCAACTATAGGGGGATAGCGTTACCAGATGTGGCCTACAAAATTTTAGCAACACTAATAAAGAAACGGCTAGAAAAATATATAGAGCCTTTGCTAGGGGAATATCAGGCTGGTTTTCGGAAGGGTAGGTCGACAGTTGACCAGATATGTCTGCTAAAGCAGGTTTTGACAGGCTGTTACGAGTACGAGATTCCAGTACACATGATCTTTGTCGACTTTAAGACCGCCTACGATTCAGTGAAAAGAAGTAAAGTAGTTGATATACTTAGAGAGTTCAGAGTACCCGAGTATATTGTGAAACTGGTAATAATGACACTATGTAACACCACGTGCGCAGTAAGGGTAAACGGAAATCTGACAGAAGAGTTTGATGTGAGAAGAGGAGTGAGGCAGGGAGATCCGCTGTCAACGTTACTATTCAATATAGTTCTGGAGAAAGTGATAAGAGAGAGTGGTATAAACAGAACTGGGAGCTTGTTTGACAGGAGTCATCAGTGCCTTGCTTATGCGGATGATATATTGTTACTGGCCAGAAATAGAAAAGAGCTGGAAAGTATCACTAGAAGTTTGGTGGAAGTAGCAGACAGTGTGGGACTTCAAATAAATAAGGACAAGAGCAAGTATATGGCAATTAAAAAGACTAAAGTGACTAATAGTGAACCTTTTACAGTGAAAATGCGAGGGGAGAGAGTCATAGAGTTCGAAGAGGTTAATAATTACATGTACTTAGGTGTATTAGTAGACAATAGATGTGATGAGGAGGTAGAAATTAACCTAAGGATAGCAAAAGCCAACAGATGTGCGGGAGGGCTTAACAGCTTCCTTAGATCAAAGAACATCTCGCGTGCTGCGAAACTCAGAGTATATAGGACTGTGATAAGACCAACCTTGGCATATGGTTGTGAAGCATGGACAATGAACCGAAGACTGGAGGACAGAATAGCGATATGGGAGAGAAAGGTACTACGCAGAATCTTCGGAGGCAAGAAAGTAGATGGCATGTGGGAAAGACGTCCAAATGTGGAAGTGTATGAAATGTATGGAGAACCGCCGGTGTCTCAACTGGTTAAGGCACGCAGACTACAGTGGCTGGGACATATAGAACGAATGGGTGTGGAGAGAATGGTGAAGAAGTGTGTCTGGTCAAATCCAGAGGGTAGAAGGAAGAGGGGAAGACCAAGAAAAAGATGGCTTGATGCAGCACAACAAGACTTGCTAGAAAAAGGAGTCCAAAACTGGAAGACGATTGCACTGGATAGGAAGCAATGGAAATGTATTACCAAGCTATGGGCCTAAATGGCCTGTGAATGCTTCATATATAATATAATAATTTTTAAGTTTTGATTTTAAATAAAGAATAAAATTCTTTTCAAATTTTGCTATATACACATAATTTTTAACAGTACTGGTTGCGTACGTACTGTTCCTGTGTAAAAGAATTAATTTAATAACATAACTTATTTTATCGGTTAGGGTCTTGGACAACTAATATGATCAAACAACTTTGTTGTTTTCGGCAATGATTTAGTTCACAAGCTTTCCATATAAACTAAAATTATTAATCGAAAAACAACCCATTCTCTCATTAACCTCAAATAAAAACAATCAAATGCCATTTTTTTTATTTCGTGTAGTCTGTCATTTTGCATAATTGCGGCCGAGATTTCACGCTTGTTGGTTCGGGTAGTATGATTATGCCTGGTATACATTTAGTTTGGTTACCGTTGATGTATGCTTAATATCTGTTGTATGAATTAATTTACGCATGGCAGTTAACTACTCTGTCTGTCAGGCATTGGACTTTAACCACTAAGTTGTCTCAACGCTTGTCTTTGGCATTTTATTTTTAATTTGAAAAAAAACTAAATATTGTGTACTAAATAACTTAAATTCGCAAAATAGGTTTATTTGCACCATTTTTAGCCACATGTAAAATCTCATTTCAGTTACTCTGATACTTACAAAAATATAGCGTCTTTAAAAAGTTTTCCCCGATTTTCCACCGCAAAAACTTGAGAATAAAGGCTAATTAACGAACTCAACCCCGGTTTTTGCCCAAACAAGATTTTTGCCAAGTTCTATTGAAAACAGGTTAGTATTTTTTGAGTTGTCACTCGAATATATATATATATATATATATATATATATATATATATATATATATATATATATATATATATATATATATATATATATATATATATATATATATATATATATGTATATATATATATATATATTTATATATATATATATATATATATATATATATATATATATATATATATATATATATATATATATATATATATATATATAATTATTATTATTATTACCTTAATTGCTTAAAAGCATACATGTTTATTAAATAAGTCTAAGACTTCTGGTGAATATTAACATAATTTTATATACATAGTTGCATCCAAAACTGCTTAACAACACTCCAAATTCAACAAACTTAAAATTTTGACATTCTAAAAAAATTATTTTCCCTTCCATTTCGTTCTTCTAATGTTTTACCTGATACCACCATTCACAATTAATCCTGATCTCTCTATAATACTTTTCCAAGTGCAAATCTTTCTCAACTGCCCATATTTTTGCCGAGATTGTAAATTTTTAACGAGACCAAAAATGACATTTAAATTTGACATACTTCCATATATATATATATATATATATATATATATATATATATATATATATATATATATATATATATATATATATATATATATATATGTATATATATATATATATATATATATATATATATATATATATATATATATATATATATATAGGGTGTCTTATCCCTGGAAAACTCACGTATATCCCGGAATGAGTCCCCGTTTCTAGAGATATGTAAGGTTTTAGGTCGTGCGTGCTTTTAAGACTGAAACTATGCCGGTATTAACTATAACTATATTGTAGAACTCTATAAACATAACAATGAAGTAATTCAATGACAAGCAATAGACTATCGTCTTTAGTAACGGGATCCAGCTGTTAGCGTCGTCGTCGTCCTCGATGGATGACCTTGCACACCGTCGTTAGTACCTCGGCGTCGTCTAGGTACTCTATCCTCTATCGTCGTACTTGTCACGCACTGTGTCACACAAGCTCTCTTCACACTCGACTCTCTACCCCAACTGTCTCGTACGAAATAGTCATGTGTAACACTGTGTTGAATGGCACTTTGGTGCTGACACATTTGTATGTGTCATGAGTGTTTTTAAACAACGTCCGTCATTGTAATGACACTGACACACTATTAACTCCCTTGTCTCTCGACACACGCGCGTCACTCTGTAGCGCCCGGACACCTATGCATATCGTTAGCGGCAGAACGTTTATGCACACAGTTGTTGAGATAAAATTAATTCCCACAACTCGGCTCTCCTGACCATCGTCCGCCTCGGATGATGAACCATTGTCATCTGAACACATTTTACGCCATGACTTCATATATTCGGAACATGTAGGTTGGACCCTCGTGGAGACCTTCTTTCTTGACATCGTAGGTATCGTTGGTCTTGATCTTCACGACTCTGTATGGACCTATGAACTTCGACTTCAACTTCGACCCTGGGCAGAACTGGGTTCTTCGAATGACGACTAGATCATTTAACCCATAAGCGGCAGGTTTTCTTCTTCTCAGGTTATACGTTCTCTTATTTTCTTCCTGGACTTTCAGCAGTTGCTCCTTTGCTAATCTTCTCAATTTTTCCCTATCTTCTTGAAATTGGTTTTTCGCTTCTTCTTCGATGATTTTTCCTATCTTGATTTGAACTTTATCTTTCATCTTGAGACCCATCAGCAATTCAAATGGCGTGGTTCCAATGCTTCTTTGGTAGGTGGAGTTTATAACTCTCTGGACACGATCTACGTAAAGGTACCATTTTGCTGGGTCTTCTAAGGATATCTTGGTTAGAACAGAAATAATAATAGAGTTAATTCGTTCTATCTGACCATTAGCTCTTGGTAGACCAGCAGTAATCTTATGATGCTTCAAGTCATTCTCGTTACAGTAAGATTCGAATTCTTCAGAGGTAAAGGCTGTGCCTCTGTCGGAAATAATGTTAACATTATTTCTGAAAGTCTTTCTTTAGATCTCGAGTTTGGCAATAACTTCTTTCGAGGAGGTGCTCTTCGTCGGATATAACCAAACAAACTTCGTAAATGAGTCAATTATGGCAAGAATATATTTGTAATTCTTGTTCGTAGACTCAAGAGGTCCGAGGTGATCAATATGGTATGTCTGTAAAGGAATGTCATCTTTCTTAAGTGGATGTAAAAATCCTCCCTGCTTTCCATGCTTTCTGTTAGATAAGATGCAAGGAATGCAATGTCTAATATACCTCTCGATATTCTTCGTTACATTCGGTACGTAGTATTCTCTTTTTATTAAGTTTTCAGTTTTTCTGATTGCAAAGTGTCCTTCTTTAATTATCTCTTGTTGCATCTGCTTGGGAATTACAACTACTTCCCTTTCATCTTCCATTTTGTAAAGTAAGTCGTTTTTCAAGATGTAATCTTTATACGACTTTTCTTTTAAAATTTCCTTGATTGCCTTGATTTCGCCATCTTCTTCTTGACTATTTCGTATAGCTTGGGGAATGCTAGTACAAACCAACATAACAGGGTTTCTACTTAGAGCGTCTACATGCCTCATTCTGGTGCCTGATCGATAAACTACGGTACAATCGAAATCTTGAAGTAGTAAGACCCATCTTGCAATCATTGTTGATAAATCTCTCTTACTCATAGTCTTCTCAAAGGCAGAGCAATCCGTCACAATGTTGAAGCGTGTTTCAAGTAAGTATACTCTAAACTTCTTGAGTGCTTCGACTATTGCTAAAACTTCTAACTCATAGCTGCAGTGCTTCTTTTCGGCGTCCGATGTCTTCTTACTCATGTAGTAAATTGGATGCATCTGGTTATCTTCATAGGAACGTTGGAGAAGAACGGCTCCGTATCCTTCCATTGATGCGTCTGTATGCAATTCTGTCTCGGCATCTTGGCAGTAAATATTTAACACTGGATTCTCAGCTAATATCTGCTTGAGCTTCATAAATGCATCTTTTTCTTTGAACCCAAATTTAAAGGCACGATCCTTTTTCAAAATATCGGTTAGCGTCGATGCTATCGCTGAAAATCCTGGAATGAATTTTCTAAAATAGCTGGCAAGTCCCAAAAAGCTTTGTACTTGCTTTGTCGTCCTTGGTTCTGGAAACTTGGTTACAGCGTTGGTCTTTAGTTCTGAAGGGTAGAGCTTTGCTTCCTCTATTCTGTGACCTAAGAATTCGACAGTTCTTTTAATAAACTGACATTTTTTCTTATTAATCTCCAATCCATAGTCTTCAGCGGTCTTGAAAACGATTTTTAATCTTTCCAATGCGACTTCGTCATCCTTGGCTGGAATAATTAAATCGTCCATGTAGGGCAGCACAATTCCTTTGTTTACTAGATCTCTGAAAACTACGTCGATGTATCTCATAAATACGGATGGACTTATACAAAGACCAAAGGGAACTTTCAGAAATCGATATTGACCTTGGTGCGTCACGAATGCTGTATACTTTCGGCTTTGTTCTTCTACGGGAACGTGAAAGAAATCATTCTTAAGACCAATTGTGCTAAAAACATGATCTTTTTGCAGCTTGTCTAGCTGATCTTCTATAAGCGGCAGCGGAAATCGGTCTTTTATTATCTTTTGGTTAATTCTTCTATAATCAATACATACTCTTGGTGTCCCATCTTTTTTCTTGGTTACTACCACTTGGCTAGCATATTCGAAAGTACAGGGTTCTACTACGCCATCTCGAACCCATTGCTCAACTTGGTGATCAACAATCTTTCTTTCAAAAAACGGTAGTCTTCTAGGACTACTGTAGATCGGTTCTTCGTCTTTGACTAATATTTTCATCACAACGTTTGCAGTTTTGCATTTTCTTGGTTTATACGTCTTCACAATATGTTCAACTTCTTTTCTTATACGCGTCGGTACTTCATTTCCAATATCAACTTCATCAAATACATCTACTTGCATTATTTCTTTAACGCCGTCGCCGATCTTCTTGATGGTTATCCCACTTGGATTAATCGTAAGTTCAACATGTTGGAGAAATTCATGACCTAGTATAGCAGGATTACTAGACATATATTCACCGTTGACAACATGCATCTTGGTATCAACCAGTACGTCATCTAAATCGATCTGACAGTTAAAATAGCCCAAAGGTTTCACTTTTGACTTACCGAAACCATTTAAAACTATTTTAGAATCATGCATAGTTGGTGCTCCAATACGTCGGTATACTTCTGACCCTATAAGGTTAACTTGGCTTCCGGTATCTACCAGGCAAATAATATTTTCATTATTGATCCTTATAATTCTGTGCATTTTGCTCATCGTGATTACTTCAACGTTTTGCACATTCGACGTGGTGGGGTTGGTTGGAGAAGCGCCACTCTTTCTGTTTTGAGTTTGACATTCAAAAGATTTATGTCCAAACTTATTACATCTGAAACACTTGGTGCCTAGATTTTTAGATCTGCACTCATTCGACTTATGGCCTTGTTTACCACAGTTAAAACAACGAATTTTTGTCATCTGCGTCGACTTGACATTTGACCTTTCTGTTAAACTGGAAGCTGTTGCTTTATTTTTGCCTGTGTTCGGCTTGTAAGATTCCTGTTAAGTTTTCATTTCAGCGTATATTCGTAATTTTTGAATTCTTTAAATGACTTGGCCCCATACAAAAATATTTTATTCGATGGTTCATCTGTTATACCATCTATGACATAATGCATTAATGATTCATCTTCAACTCTGCCCCGATTAGCAATCTCCTACATTATTAAGAAATACTCATGAATGCCTTCGTTTTTTATCAACTTTCTTTCAGATAGTGCTTTATGCAGTTGGGCACTATTTAATCTTGAAGAGTATTCGTCGATTAAAACTTCTTTCAAAGATTTCCAACATTTTATATTCTTTTCTCCTTGTATGAACAGCTTTGCGAGACCTGTCAATGATTTTTTTTGCAAAAATAAACATATGCAGCTGATTCCATGAACATAGATCAGCCATGTCTTCCATATCTTGAATCCATTTTTCTATTGGGTAGCCACTGCTTCCATCAAAGCGTTGAATCGAATCTTCTACGTCCGTAAAATTCATAGCAAAGAAGGTTTTTACATTCGACGAAGAGTTTGAATAAACAGAACAATTTTCTGAAAGATGATCTTCCTTCTCGGCTTCTTTGTCTTCTTCAGTCTCGTCGTCGTCACGCATAGACAGTTTTGTAATGTCTAGAAGATTATCGCAAATGTTTTTTATTAACGCGTCTTTATCACAATTATAGTCCAAACACAAAATATTTGCAACCGACGTTAGGTCATTATCCGAAAAATTAGCACTGACATAGGTGATTTTGTCTTTATATTCCTCAGAAGACACCCCGAAATCAAAACCGTTAAACTCACGCAGTCTGTGTCTATTTTTTCTATCACCTTCGCTCTGAAAAATAAGTTTATGCAAGATCTTTATAGCACTAGTATGAGTCGACTCTATATTGTTCAAAATAATGTCTATATCTCCTAACGTCTTCATATTGTTACCTCAATTCTTAGAACGTCTACCGTAACTTCAGGTATGTGAAACGTCGCGTACGTGTAGCTGCTGGTGCTGCAGGTTTGCGTCTTAGGTCGAGTGCTGGCTACTGTAGATTTCCATAATACACTGTACACACTTATATTCCGGCAAGAAACTGTCTTTCAGCTACCACACTGTTTATATCCCGGCTGAGCCCCCATTTATAGGGTGTCTTATCCCTGGAACACTCACGTATATCCCGGAATGAGTCCCCGTTTCTAGAGATATGTAAGGTTTTAGGTCGTGCGTGCTTTTAAGACTGAAACTATGCCGGTATTAACTATAACTATATTGTAGAACTCTATAAACATAACAATGAAGTAATTCAATGACAAGTAATAGACTATCGTCTTTAGTTACGGGATCCAGCTGTTATCGTCGTCGTCGTCCTGGATGGATGGCCTTGCACACCGTCGTTAGTACCTCGGCGTCGTCTAGGTACTCTATCCTCTATCGTCGTACTTGTCACGCACTGTGTCACACAAGCTCTCTTCACACTCGACTCTCTACCCCGACTGTCTCGTACGAAATAGTCATGTGTAACACTGTGTTGAATGGCACTTTGGTGCTGACACATTTCTATGTGTCATGAGTGTTTTTAAACAACGTCCGTCATTGTAATGACACTGACACACTATTAACTCCCTTGTCTCTCGACACACGCGCGTCACTCTGTAGCGCCCGGACACCTATGCATATCGTTAGCGGCAGAACGTTTATGCACACAGTTGTTGAGATAAAATTAATTCCCACATATATATATATATATATATATATATATATATATATATATATATATATATATATATATATATATATATATATATATATATATATATATATATATATATCTATATATATATATATATATATATATATATATATATATATATATATATATATATATATATATATATATATATATATATATATATATATATATAAACATATAAAAATTTTAACGGACTTTGGTTTTGGGTTCTAGTTTGCACTCATCTGAAGAATTTTTTTAAAAACTTAGACAACCATCCTGCGCAATCACATCGACTTTTGTGTATTAACCGTGACGTCTTCCAGATGTTGACAGGGGATTTATTGGCGAAGTCAGCGTACACACAGTTAGGTCTGGTCAACCAATGGATCTTTCCGACCTAAATTTTGGATTATTAAATGGAACTTGGTATTTTTTTATTACAGATTACATGTAAAAAATAAGAAAATTTTATCCGAACCGCTTTCCCAATGGATGTCACCGTTAACATGAATGAAAATTAATTTTAACTGATGTTAACACAAACCAGACCTAACGACAAGGACATGGCTGTTGTGTGTAGGGCGACTGGATGGCAGAAAATGTAAGCGTTCAGGCAAAGATGCTCTCCAACGAGGAAAGTTTCGATATGCTCATGGTATTGGGCGAATGTCTTCAAAATTACAGACAAGCCGAACGAATGTATGCAGGGAGGTACCCTGACCGCGTTTCTCAATCTCACAACTTTTTTTAGGTGCCTGGCGATTCGAATTCTAACAACTGGTCAATTTCAACCCCTACACAATAAGAATCAGCAGATTAGGCGGCAGGTAAGAGACGAAATGACACCTGACATTTTGGTTGCTGTTGCTATGAATACCCATGTTTCAACCAGGAGGATCGAGGTTGATTGCGGTGTGAGTCAAATGTCACTATGCAGGATTCTAAAAGATAATCGTTATCATCCCTATCACATTAGCCTGCGAGAGGAAGCAAATGGAAGGTTAAGATTCACGATGCCCATTGCTGGTCTCAAAAAAATCCTCATTGGCTGGGAGAAGTAGACAACCAGCATTTGTGGAGCTTACTGTTTAGATGGCATCCTAACTGGCCATATGTATACTGACTTCGTCGACAAAGTCCCCTGCCAACATCTGGAAGAGGATAGTCGATGTGATTGCAGCAGGATGGTTGTCTAAGCCATTTTTCGCTGGAAGCACGTAATGTCTTGTACAATTCAACCCCACCAAATCTCAGTCTTGCTTTGTTTCTCATAAGAGATACACCAGCCCTAGACCCATCACAATGAACAACCAAGTTATTCAAAGCAATGAGTCCTTTTCTCTTGTTGGCATTTCTGTGGATCGAAATCTCAATTGGCACCAACATGTCACATCAATTGCAGAAGCGGCTGCTAAGAAATTAGGTTTCCTCTTCCGGGCTCGCAAATACTTTTCACCAGCTAATCTCTATACCTTATATACTTCACAAATAAGGCCAAACCTCGAATACTGCTCCCACATCTGGGGTGCCGCTGCCGCTTCTACACTCGCTATTCTGAACTCCATTCAGAAGAGAGCTATACGTCTCATCGATGACCCTACCCTCACCCAAAGGCTGCCATCCATTGCCCACCGACAAGCCGTTGGTGACCTCTCCCTCTCTTTTATAGATGTCTGCACGGGCACTGCTCAGAGGAGCTTTCCTCCATAGTTCTCCTACCTGCTGCCCCCAACAGATCTACCAGGGGAACAGAGCGAATGAACCGTTTACTGTCCAAGTCACCAGACATAGAACATCTTGTTATGCCCGCTTTTTTGTCCCGAGGACTTCCAAGTTGTGGAATTCTTTGCCGGCACATGTTTTTCCTTCTCCTCCGAACCTCCAAACTTTCAAGTCCAGAATTAACAAGTTGCCTCTTTCCTCCTTGTCGACACCCACGGTCCGATAGTATTTAGGCTGTAAGCCGCCGTGGTGTGTTGTTCAAATTTAAAAAAATGTCGTTGATAACATGTACCTTGGACGGTGGATCGTAAGAGAAGGGCCTGTAGCGTGGCCACCTCGTTCCCCTGACTTAACACTCTTGGATTTTTGTCTTTGGTCCCGGGTCAAAGATATTGTTTACTGATATCCAGGAAGCCTACTAGTCGTTGAGCGACGTAGAGATCTTACGAACTACCGACAGCGTCCGAACACTGATCCAGGAATGTGTGAATTAAGGTGGTAGTCACTTTGAACATTTGCGTACGCTTACATTTTCTGCCATCCATTCTCCCCACATCCACGTCCTTGTCGTTGGGGCTGATTTGTGTCAAGAGCAGTTAAAATTAGTTTTCAAGGCTAATGGCTAAATCTGTAATAGAAAATACCATGTTCCAATTAAAAATCCAATATTTGGGTCAGAACGATCCATTTTCGGTTTGTTCCGGAAGTTAACTCCATCACCAATCGAGAAAGCGTACCCGATTTGGGTAACACACATATCTTATTTTTTTTCCTTAGAGCATCTAGTAAGCCAATAAACGACTGGTACGGGTGGCCTGATTCACCCTGTATATATATATATATATATATATATATATATATATATATATATATATATATATATATATATATATATAAACATATAAAAATTGAAACTGACCCCGGATATATATTCTAGGGGGTTTAGTTCGTGCTCATGTGAAGAAATTATTTAAAAAATTTTAAGTCTCGATCTCCTTGTATCCTCAATTTTCTTTAAAAAAGTCACTAAAAGAAAGATAAAAATGTACCTAAAACTTAAGATGTTTTGTTTACCACAAATTATATTTTGGTTTTGTGAGATTCACTGATCACCAATGCCATCCAAAATTGTTTTCCTAAGAAGCCTATAACTTTTTTATTTTTCCTATCTAGATCTATTCGTATTCTTCTTATTGTATTAACCTGCGTACGAAATTTGGTTGCCATAGATTTGTTATTTTCGTACATATAAAACTTTTTCAAAAGTAAACCCAACGCTGCTAATAAACTGATACAGGGTGATTCTTTACGAGTTCCTATTAGACGTTTTGGAGAAACTAGACTGACTTGGATTCTAAAAATTTGTAGTATGGGGTTTACCAATATGTCCAATCCATGTAAAGTATTTAGAACATCCTTCGACTTCCGGTTATACCGGAAGTGGACACTAACTCACTTATTTTTAATGAAACATCTTGTATATTATTACAGATTCGGATACAGCTGATCTAGGCGATTATCCCAAAGTACAATTTTGCTACTTTATACTAAGTTCTCCACGAGATATCGCTATTTTTATTACAAAAATATGTCCCTTTCAACGCCCTTTATCTTATTAATTGATGCAAAGTGGAAGTTCCTTATTATGCATAATCTTTATCATTATTGTATATTTTAACTTAGTACACACAATCTTCCGACAAATTTATTGTTGCGTACGGGGTGATTAAAAACGCATATGCGCGGATATCTCTTTTTTTAAGTGGATCACCCTGCATATTTTAATGCCATTGGCAAGATATCTTACTGCTCTTCGAATTTTGTTAATCATTACCTATACCGAAACCGTACGGTTTTTGAGATATTCAGCTTCGAAATATGCAATACGTATTATGATTGCTGTAGAGTGTCACAGAAAGTAGCAAACTTGAGAAGTAAGCAAATTCTCAGTTTGACAGTTATGTTTTGAGTTGAGTAACACAACTAAGTGAACTTTACTTCTCTGCACAAAAATAATTCAAAGAATGGTATCTAGCAATATATATATATATATATATATATATATATATATATATATATATATATATATATATATATATATATATATATATATATATATATATATATATATATATATATATATATTTGTGTGTGTGTGTGTGTGTTCAGAAAGATTTCCGCGGTCTTTAATGTGAGACATACTTGGTTCTCGGGTTGAACCGCGTCCAAAATTTATTGAAACTCGACGTTTTGGCTCCTGTTTTGGAGCCATTTTCAAGAGGTAAAGAAAATATGTAAGGACACTCTAAGGCCTCAATCTGTCTACTCCTTAGAGTGGTGGACAAATGTGGTTAAAGGAAATATGTAAGGACGCTCTAAGGCCTCAATCTGCCTACTTCTTAGAGTGGTGGACAAAGGTGGGTTAAGAAAATATGTAAGGACACTCTAAGGCCTCAATCTGCCTACTCCTTAGAGTGGTGGGCAAAGGTGGGTAAAGGAAATATGTAAGGACACTCTAAGGCATCAATCTGCCTACTCCTTAGAGTGGTGGACAAAGGTGGGTAAAGGAAATATGTAAGGACACTCTAAGGCCTCAATCTGCCGACTCCTTAGAGTTGTGGACAAAGGTAGGTAAAGGAAATATGTAAGGACACTCTAAGGTCTCAATTTGCCTACTCCTTAGAGTGGTGGACCAAGGTGGGTTGGGTTGTTGTAGCTCGATTACGGGGCCTCAATCTGCCTACTCCCCAAATCTCGCCGGATATTGTCTGTAATGTCTCAGTGTGTTAAACAATAGGCCTCAGAGAGATCTGGCAGTTCGTTGTAAGTCTTGTATTATATATGTCGTTCTGTCTACCTGCTTCGTTATAAGTGAAAGTAGTGGGGTCAGCGTCAATTAAGTGGTGGCCTTCGGTCACGGTACTTAGAGGAGGATGAGAGGGTTACCGGCATTTGTTGAGGCAGATAATGATGCAATAAAATTGTGTGTTTGTAAAGAAGATATAATAGGTTTCCAAGTAGTCGGAAGGCATTTTCATACATTTCTGTCAAACTATAAAAACTTCTGTAAAAACTAGAGGTAACCTGCCACTATATGTTATCGCATTCTATAGCATATCCCTCTGTGTTAGGGCTCTATAACATTCCACATCAAATTATAAATTTCGGCGTTCCCCGGGGTAATCGTCTTACCTTTCTGCAAGCATCGAGGACACAAGACAGAATAAACACTTGTCAGAGAACACAACAGGATTCCATTAATCATCCAAACTTGATTTGCCGTTACTCCACTCAAGCCGTGCAGCACGGTGTTGAGGTGTCAGTAGGAGACATAAAAATTGTCTGTAGGAACAAAGCCCAAAAGCGCGTATTCTGCGCTATATCGTTGCCATGGAGACTTTTTGTTGCAAAACTCCCAACCTATCATATCCAATCGACCGTAGTGTGGAAGCTCTATCTCTCTCTCTCTCTGTATCTCTCTCTGTATCTCTCTTGTGAAACCGCAATCCTCAGATGACGATATTCCCGTGCTGAAGTTGCTCTAGGTCGTTCGGATCAATGACGACGTTTATGGATTCCTTCTTCAGACCACCTAGATCAACACTAACACTGTTGATACACGGCGTCCTATGCGATCAGATAGTTGTTAACGTTTACTCTACGAGGGTGTTGTGTATGTGCTACAGTGTCTCTGCTCCAATACCTGTAATTTTATATTCACTTTTCCATTTAGCCAAAATGATGCTTCATCCGAAATAAGATTTTGGCGAATAAAGGTTGGATTACGGTTGCACAAATCTTGCATTATTTTACAACAATGCATTCGTCGGTCAGTGTCATCTTCATTAAGTTCGTACAGCAGGTGTATTTTGTGAGGATGGTAATTTTCTAATTTTAATGCACGTAACGTTGATCACTGAGAAATTTCACAGTCTGCTGCAATTGATCGAGATGCAACATGGGGATTCTCACCCACACTTAATAAAATATCAAGTTTTACGTCTTCATCAGTTTGCTTAGAATGCCCTGCACTTTGCACGCGTTTGACATGTCCAGTTTCCCTGAATTGCTTCTCGATGTTACTCACAGTGGATTGGCTAATACGTCTATCTGGATATTTCGCATTAAACAAATTATTGCACACTACTTGCTGCGTTCTGGTTTTATCAGAGGATCCAACAGGAATTAAAATTTCTATACGCTGGGGTTGACTTAAATCTGTCATATTTAATTAACTTTCAAAAGAGATTTATGTTATTAAGAATAACGTTCATTTGGCAATGATGTACACCTGATTCTTCTGCATTATTGATTAGTACCTACTTTTTTGAACATTTTACTTACAGGAAATTATCTTACCATAATCGCTATCTTTTGTTGTTGTTTTAAATATGTAGAGTTTATGTTTATCATGCTTTAAATTTCTTTCATTCGAAAATTTAACTATGTGTAAGGTATCAAAATTTTGAAAATAGCGTGTAGACAATTCAATGATCTATCAAAACGAATAAATAAAAACGGGGGTTGTCATTCAAAAACCTGTCGATTACGTCATATTTGAAAAGGGGCTGTAGAGAAGAGAAGTTTTTTGAAAACTAAAGTTGTTGCGTCCGAACATTTCGTCAAAACATAAATCGCTCAAATTTTTATGAACTAATTCCATTACTTTGCGGCTCACTGTACATATAAACACATAAAAATTGAAACTGACCCCGGTAATGGCCTCTAGAGGTCCTAATTCGCGCTCATTTAGGCAAAAAAATTCAAAATTAAAAAAAAAAGTCGCGATCTCTCCATTGGTGAATGTTTTCTACGAAAATTCACTAATACCCATATTTTAATGTGAGTTTTATTTGTTTTGTGCCATTGGTGTTGGTCCTAGGTAGCCATGTTGAATTTTTTAATGAGACCTTCAATTTGGTGTCATCTGATAGGTAGTTAATTAAGAAATACTATACCGTATAACAATAGATTGTTTATTAAAAATAACAAAGAAAATTTGAAAAACAAAAATTAACACTATAGAGAGAACATTTTCTCGACAAAGGGCTTTAAATCTATACATTTTATTCAAATTTCAATTCAAAAGTAACATTTGTGTGTTTTCTACTTACACAGTGTAGATGACTCTATAAAAATTCACTACCAGGAACCGGAGAAAAGTCTCCATATCTGTATTAACTAAGAAATAATGTGAGATTATTTTTTATCTCCGACAATTACAACATTTTCTTTTAAGCATAACGTACTACTGCTAGTCAAGTTTTCACACTATGCTGGTTTTAAATTTAAAAGCCAAATGTTTAATGTAAAAAACTCAAACTGGTCACAGCGACGTAGAAATAATATGTCTTGAAATATTTTCTCTAGACTTTTTCAGTAACTTGAGATCTACTGCTGTCAAATTAAATTTTGATAAGAAACTTATGCGATCTTGAGCGGTTGGCTACTACAGTTGATATTCGATCCATAGGGGAATGGGAAAAGGAAGCAAGTATTTACATACATTTTGTTGTGGAACTTAACTAGCGTCAGCAGTACTTAAAATTTGCTCAGATGCTACGTAGTCAATAATTTACACTTACCACTGAATTTTCTTAAAAAAAATCAAATCATTAATGAGGATCGCTACTTTCGAATTTGGAAATAAATTTCTAGAACACATAACCGGTGTCAGTTTTAATTTGTATGTGTTTATATATATATATATATATATATATATATATATATATATATATATATATATATAGGGTGTCCCAATAGTATGTAATTCCTCTATATATCCCTTACACTTAGAGCTAGCCGAAAAACCTTTGCACAAATTTTTCTTATGATTATCTAATATATATCGAGAAAATATATTCAGCTTTGTGGAACTTCCGGTTGCACCGGAAGTATCTATCAACTTCGTTATTTTAAATGAAATGCTATACTTTTCATTACATTATTGGATAAAAATTAAAAAATAAGTGTGACTTTGTGTAGCATTACCTATAGCGATCTTTGATGTTTGTAAAAATATTTTTTAGCTTCGATTTATGTGTTATTTCAAACGTATGCTGTGGGCTGAGTTTTGAGTTTTGCTGCCTTAAATTTGAAATATCAATAGAAGACGGTTAATATTTTAACATAGTTAAAGAATAATTTAACATCATTGTACAGGGTGTATTATTTTTGGGGTACAGCATATATAACTTTAAAGAGGCCTAACTTGTGTTTTTCAAATGAAACATCTTGTTTTTTATGGATTAATCAGGTAGATCATTAAATTCTGCATTGACGCAATATCGGTCTCCTTATAGCTATAGCTGATAGTTTTTGAGTTATAGTGGTTTATTTTAGTTTCGCTTGTAAAAATAATGGTACTGTCAGATACAGGAGGCGCAGAGAATGAAACAACTAATATTTATTGTCAGATGACAGATAAACGTCATCTAACCAAAACTATAACTATTTTCAGTTATCAGGTGTTTGCGCCAAGTCTTATGTTCTAACTTTTGTGTTATTTAATTTAAAATGAATTGTAATACTGAAGAATTAGTTGATATGACACTTATTATAAGCTAATGTCAGCGAAATTGTTTTTTAGCATCTCGTGTATACGCACAAACATATCTGAACCGAAGACATCCTCAGGAAAAATGTTTCGTCAAATTGTTGTATCGTTTTTTGCGAGCTGCTAACGCCAACTATGAAATATCCACACGCAAAGCGAGAGTAAGCGGCAATGAAAAAAAAGCGAATTTTCCATTGTTGCATCGGTATTAGATAATCCGCACACAAGCGTTAGGAAAGTTGCCGAAGAATTAGGAATGTCAAAATCTTCAATGAACAGAACATTGAGAAAATACAAGTTTCACCCATATAAAATAAAGCGGCAGCAGGCATTGACGAATGCAGATTTTCGCCTCAGTTCTTGTGAGTAGGCACTAGCTAAGTACAATGAAAATGAGAATTTTTTTAATTACGTGATGTTCAGTAATGAATCTCCATTTTTAAGTTGTGGTAGGGTTAACGGGCACAACTTTTATTAATACGCTTCAGAAGATCCGAACTTTTGCAGATCAGTTGACAACCAGCACCGTTTTACGATAAATGTTTGGGCTGGAATAATTGGGGCAAACCTTATTGGGCCACATTTCTTTGATGGGCACCTCAACGGGCAGGGATATTTGCGTATATTGGAGGAGGATGTAGAGGCTTTTTTGGAAGTTTTGGCTTTAGATTACAATCGACGTATGTGGTTTATGCAAGACGGGGCACCCGCACATTATGACATAAATGTTCGCCGATTTTTAAATGATCGGTACGCCAACAAATGGATAGGGCGAGGTGCTCCCGTCTCGTGGACTGCAAGGTCTCCTGACCTCACATGTCGAGATTTTTTCCTATGGGGCTATATCAAGGAAATTGTGTATCAAACACCGTCCAACACCCCACAGGAACTAAGAAATAAAATTGCAGTCGCGTGCAGGGCAATTACTTCGCAAATGTTGAGCAATGTTCAAAAATAATTCTTAAGGAGGGTAAGATTGTGTATTCAGGTCAGTGTGCAAAATTTTGAATAGTTCGAATATATAGCCTTTTTTAGATTATTATTTTTTTGTTAATGACTGGATTATTATTATTATTATAGTTATGTTATTATGGTTTACTTCACTTTCTGGTTCGCATAATTACAACTACCTTTATTAAACTGTGTTTCACTTTTTGTATAGTAAAAATATGAATAAGTCCATAATATAACACTCATTGCATGTAGTTGCATTATATAAGTTTTTGGGTCGACACATTATCTAGTTAGGAGGATATGATCGATTGTTTTGAATCGTGACATTTATTAGACGGAAGTAAGCTTAAGCAATGGAGATATAAAAACTGCTGACTTCCTTGTCAAGGAGACGTGTATGTGTCACCTGACATTGTTCACATGCTCTGTGCGTCATACACTGACAATCTGATAGTACCATTATTTGCCTCATACAGTGACAATCTGACAGTACAATTATTTTTACAAGCGAAACTAAAACAAACCACTATAACTCATAAACTATGAACTATAGCTATAAAGAAATCAATACTAAGTTCATGCAGAATTTAATGGTCTACCTGACCAAGCTAATAAAACAGAGTGTTTTATTTGAAAAACACAAGTTATGCTACTTTAAAATTAGATATGCGCTAACCCAAAAATAATACACCCTGTACTTGATAAATTATTCTTTAACAATTTTAAAGTATTAAACGTCTTCTACTGATATTTCGAATTTAAGGCAGCAAAACTCAAAACTCAGCCCACAGCATAAGTTTGGAATAACACATAAATCGGAGCTAAAAAAAGAAAGTCGTAATATTTTCACAAACATCAAAGATAACTATAGGAAATGCTACACAAAGTCACACTTCTTTTTAATCTCTATCCAAAAATTCAATAAAAAGTATAGCATTCTATTTAAAATAATGAAGCTGATAGCTACTTCCGGTGTAACCGGAATTTCCACAAAGCTGACCATATTTTCTTAATATAGCTTAGATAATCACAAGAAAATTTTGTTTAAAGTTTTTTCGGCTAGCTCTAAGGGTAAGGGATATATATATATATATATATATATATATATATATATATATATATATATATATATATATATATGGGAATTACACACTATTGGGACAGCCTGTATATATATATATATATATATATATATATATATATATATATATATATATATATATATATATATATATATATATATATATATATATATATATATATATATAAATTTGGTAGCCTCCTTTTGCAAGTGGCTCAGGTAAGTTCGTTAACCAGAAAAATCGGACCAGTTTTTTCGGCGAAAATTTTAGGTTTTCTTTTGGAAAAAATTCATATCTCCCGAAATAACAATGCTATGGAAACAAAATTTGGTAAGCCGGTTTACGTTGTAAAAGTAAACTATACGCCAAAATTTAGATTTCCAAGTTAAAACAAGAAAAAGTTATAGGCATTTAATGAAGCTAAATTTTTGTGCCACTAAAAGTCACAGAAGATGCAATACATTGTATGTGTTAAACGAAATCTATTAAGTAATACAGACAACGTTTATTTTTTAATCGCGCTAAAAGGTCAAGAACTACAAAAAAGTACGTCAAAAATTTTATTGTTTTTCTTCTGTAAATGTCAAACTGGAGATTTGAAACGTGAAAATTAGTATAACTAATGTGGTTTATGAATGGTGAATATTGCAAGAAATGTATATTAGAATGTTCTAGATTTATGCTACTACTATTCTCATTTGTTGAAATGCCCATAAAATAGATCTTACTTAGTTCAAATTAATAACTCAAGACCATTATTTTATCTGCCTCGTTCTTTCCCATGCTACGGTAGTCTAGGGGTTAAGGTGACTGGCTAATTAATTTAAAATCTCTCACAGAAATCCTTAGTCCAATTAATGTATATACTGAATGCAATTCTTATCCTACAACATTACCCAACCCAATGGAAAATATCCCGCGTTGTTGCCGTCTCCAAATCCAATAAAGATCAAAAAGATCCGCACAACTATTTCCCCATAAGCTTGTTAAACAACCTATCTAAAATAGTAGAAAAAATAATTCTTAATAGATTTAAATCCATAGAAAGAAAAAATAAATTTTGATAGACTGTCAGTTTGGTTTTAGGGAAAAACATAGCGCTGTGCATCAAGTAACACGAATAGTAAACGACATCACACAAAATTTTAATAAAGACAAAGTAACGACAATGGTTTTACTAGACATACAGAAAGCATTTGACACAGTATGGATAGTCGGATTACTGGCCAAACTAATAAAACTCAAATTTCCCTACCATCTCATTAGACTGACACACTCATACTTATCAGACAGGCGCTTTAAAGTCAAAATTCACAATAGCACATCAACTGAAAAACAAATCCGAGCAGGAGTGCCGCAAGGCTCCATACTTGGACCAAAACTGTTCAACTATTTTATTAACGATACACCTACGTTCCCTAAGACCAACCTGGCTCTCTATGCAGATGATACTGCCATATATGCCCATTCCTTTTCAGAAGAAGTTGCAAATAAACAGATACAAATTCATCTTGATATACTTCAAAATTACCTAAAGACTTGGAAAATATCACTCAACTCTGAAAAAACGGAGACAATAGTATTTACTAGAGAAACAAACGATGCCAAAATATTTAACCATCTAAAAGTAGGAGACAAAAAAATAAAGCTCTCGCTAAGAGTAAAATACTTAGGAGTACACCTGGACAGCAGACTTAATTTCAAATACCATATTAAAACTGTTCTAAATAAAGCTCATATCGCAATGAAGTACATGTACCCCCTAATGGCAAGAAACAGTAAACTCAGCAGCGAAAACAAAAAATTAATCTATACGACTATAATAAGACCAGTTGTATCTTATGCTGCACCAGTGTGGTGCTCAGTATCAGATACGTCAATTAAACCAATTCAAATATACCAAAACAAATGCTTACTACTAGTGACGAACAGAAACAGATACACAAGAATTAAACACTTACATGACATGACCAACACCCTAACAATCAAAGACTATGTTAACAAAACATCCACAAACTTTTACAAAAACAAATTGAAAATAAATCCATTGACAAGACAAATAACAGACATAAGATACAATAACAGTCCTTATAGAATCAAACATAGACTGCCGTATCAAAATCTAAAAATATCTAAAACGCCCATAACCGTTTGATAAGAGAATCCACATTAGCCATGGTTAGAAAGCTGTATGTTATACAAATAAAATCAACTTGCAACATAGCAAGTAATAATTATTATTTTAAATAGGTTTTTGTAAACACTTTTCCTATATACAACCGCACAACTTGTACAATATAATTATAATAACTAAACAGAAAACACATTAATTACTATAAGGAAGTACTTTTTTTTTCCTTTGTAAATAACAAATTAGAGATAAATTATATATTTTAACAGGAGCTTTATATTTAAGTCGTAGTATATATAAAAATTGTAATTTTTTGTAAATTTGTTATAATGTAATATAGACCTCTAGAATTGAAAATTGAAATTGGCTCATTAGCGAAGTGACGTGGGTTCAAATCTAGGTGATGACTAAATTTATTTTTATTTATTTATTACTGTTCTTGTTGTCTTTAATCCGCTTTTAATGTTATCTGATCAGCCTATGTAACTCAAATAGCTTTTTAGCGACTTCCTGTTAACAGAATCACCAATGAAGAGATAAGGATTTTAAGACTTTTAGTTCAAGTTTAATAGCAGTGATGTTGCCCCTAGTTTGTGAAACCGATCCACAGTTAACCGAGACGTTGAGATTTGTGACTTGAGAACAGTTTGTTTTCTTCTCTTGAACCGGTTTAAATTTTTACTCGCCAGGCAAAATAATGTTCTCTGTGAAACCACAGAAAAGTATCTGCTTCTGTATTAAGATCAAATTTTAAATATTTTTAATTTATTTAATTTATTTTTATCAGCCAATATTCTTGCACAAAATGTTCTTTTGATAGCGAATTTTCGTATAAATGAGTTTAATAAATTTTCTTTGAAGAAACATTTTTTGGGAATTTTTGTGTGAAAAATTATTCAACTAAGTTTTGATTCAACGTTTCTTCAACGAAATTCATCGAAAATATGGTTTTAATTGATTATCGTGCAAACAAATTATTTTATTTTCTATTTTATTCACAGATTAGGTATATAATTTAAATTTTATGTATTCCTTTAGCAAAATTTTGTGTAAAAAATATATGTATGTAGGTATTCAGTTTTCGCAGAAATTTTTGTTTCCGTAGAAATCATTTCTTCTAAGATTTTTTTTTGTAAAATTTTAGTAATTGATAATAAACGCTTAATAAGTTATTGTAAAGAAAGTGTTTTCGGATTTTTGTGAAAAGATTGTTCAAGTTTTTTTTTTAAGTTTCGTTTAAAAGCTTTTTGTGAATAATTATATGTTGACAGGTTGGTAAACACATTGAAGGGCGGGAAAATCGGACCAGTCTTTTCGGTAACTTTACGTTTAATTCCGGATAATTTTTCTACTTTTTCAAACAATAAAGTTATTTGACGAAATGTGTTACATTCTTTCTACTATATAGATTATACTGGTAACCAACTTTGTTGCCTGCTTTCATTAAGAAATTACATATTTTTTATTAAATAGAATTTTATGAAAATTCACTACCATAACGAACTTGCTGCGTCCAGACTTTTTATTGTTTGAGGATCTCTGGTTGACTGTTGAAAACATTATAACTCACTAGTGTGTTATAATGTTTTGATGTGGCTTTTCGGACCCGCTGCAGATTACATTAACATGGATGCGAGAAAGAGTTATGTTTTACATTACTCTGATCTGTCGTAAGTAATTTGTTGAGTAATTTGTTTTGTACATATTATTATACACAGTACTTGAATATACTACCAACACTTTCATTTACTTAGCTTGCACTGTTCTTCCTTTAAGATTTTAGTGAATTTTCTTAGAAAAATTTCACTATTGGGGAGATCCCGACTTTGGAATTTAAAAAACATTTCTTCAAATGAGCGCGATATAGGACCCCTAGAATCCGAGGTCAGTTTCAATTTATATATATATATATATATATATATATATATATATATATATATATATATATATATATATATATATATATATATATATATATATATATATATATATATATATATATATATATATATATATATATATATATATATATATATATATACATATACATATAGTGTGTGTCACACCGATAACTTAAAAAATACTGCGCCGATGACGCTCAAATTTAGGGAATACCTCGTTCCTTTTGCAAGTGGCTTGGATATGTTCGTTAGCCAGGAAAATCTGCCCCCGTCTGTGCCAGTTCTGAGCTGACTTTTAAGGTATCTAATTTGACCACGTTAATTATAATGCATGTTTGTAAGAAAATAAATTCTAGGCGCAGAAAATGCGTTATGGTAGCCAATTTTTATTAAAATCTGCTCAGTCCAAATAGATTAAACAATGCTTTGTTTTAACTAGAGAGTCGTATTCACCCGGTCCGTGCCAGTTCTGAGCTGACCTTTAATGCCGAATCGAATTTCGACCACGTAATTCTAATGCATGTTTGTAAGAAAAGAAATTCGGGACGCAGCAAATGCGTTATGGTGGCGAATTTTTATTAAATGCTTCAAATTTGAATAGCTCAATTTGCTATTAACCTATAAGGTTTTGGCCAGGAAATGAGTTTTTTGCTCTGGAATTCTTCCCTAACTCTGTTCAACCCGTCAGGCGTTACGTTCCTAATTTCTGTTGTTATTTTTATTTTCAAATCATCTAAATCAGCAGATTGCGTTTTATACACCCTGTTTTTAAGGAATCCCCATTAAAAGAAATCAAGCGGTGTAAGATCTTGTGATCTATCAGGCCATTCTACGAAACCTCTTCGTCCAATATATTTTTGTGGAAACACTTCGTGTAAATACTCCTGTAGTTGAAGAGCAAATTGGGGCGATGCACCAAATTCTTGAAACCATATCCTTTCATGGGTAATATTAGGTTCCATTACATTTGGATACAATTCCGCTAACATTGGGACAACCTGTTCTCTTAGCGTTTCTAAATATCTTGGACCGTTTAGATTTTGTATAAAAACAGGTCCAACTACGTGATCACCAATGATACCAGCTCAAACATTCAAGTTCTGAGGACGCTGAGTGTGTGTTTGTTGCGTCCAGTGGGGGTTTTCGGCAGCCCAGTAAATGCAGTATTCTATCAGAATCACCGTCAATCAACTCTTCAACGTGTTGTAGTTTATAGGGATGCATTTTTTCGTTTTAGAGACATGTTGAAAATGTTGGTTGACTAACATAATTTTCCCATGCAACTTGATGGGTAGAAGTTGTTGGTTCTTCTTGAAAACCAATAAAATAGTAAGTTTTACATCTTGCTTAACAAACTTGAGTCTCCTAAGCAGTGGTTTAACGTGCCCATAATCACGAAACTGTCAATGTATCTTAGACACAGTTCCCTGGGTTAGTGGGGGCAAATCTGGATGTTTTTCATTAAATAGCTTAACAACTTGTGCCTGTGTTTTAGACATATCACCATACCCAATCGTAATTAATATTTATGTTCGCAGATTTTCAGTTAAGTATGGCATTATTAGACCAAAAATTAATTGAAATTATCGGAACAAAATTACACTAATTTATTAGTAGACCATGTTCCCTCAGGGCTCGTCCGCGGCCTTGCCGCCCCGATAGCACCGCAACCCTTGGTTGATTGTGCATATTAGTAGACCATACACCACAAAATAAAATTTCTGTTACATTTTACCTTTCACACTGCAGAAATTGGTAGTTAATAAGAAACGCTTAATGATACCAAGTACGTTTTAGATAAAAGACAAGATAAGAAATTTATGATAGAATTATGAAGAATTCTAGAGCAGATTATTTCGTTGTGTGCAAGTGAATGGAGAACATTTTGAACATTTATTATAAGAAAGGGACCATTTTATTAAGTTCATTTTCGAAATTTGAATTTCCGGGTAAGCTGTTTAGTTTTAATATTGCGGGATTAAATTTCCACCCTGTATTGAAAACTGTAACATTAGACCATACATATGGGGTATCACCGCATTCAAAAAAATGTGATCCATCGAATTGAGATCAAAACAATGTAGGGTTGCTATTTAAAAAAAATTGATGAAGTGGTGGGGGTAAAATGTTGAAAGTTATTTTTTAACTATGATTATAAGATAATGTTCGACAAATTAAACTTCACGTCCCTCAGCGGTTTCCACAAAAACTATTTTTTGCTGAATAATGAATTTTATTCCACAAGTGTGTTTCCCACTGTATATTTATATATATATATATATATATATATATATATATATATATATATATATATATATATATATATATATATATATATATATATATATACATATATATATATATACCACACCGATAACTCAAAAAATAATAAATAAATTTTGATAAAATTTAGCAGGTACCTTTCTTTTGTAAGAGGCTTGGATAACTTCATGATCCAGAAAAATCGAACAAGGTCTTCCGGGAAAATTTTGGGTTTTCTTTCGGAAAAATTGTTTATCTCAGAAAATATAAAAGTTATGGTAACCAGATTTAATGCGTAAGTTTACGAACAATATACCAAAACTTAATTTTTTATGTTAAAATGAAAAAAAGTTAGAAAAAAATATTTGGTGCCAGATCATTTCTATGAAAATTCACTCCCATAACGCACTTGCTGCCTCCACATTTTTTATAATATTTCTGGTGGGGAGCTTGTAATTCAGGAATGGGGTGCATTTATTGGACACCTTAAGAGACAGGCGCATTTAAAATTAGTCAGTTTGTTAAAATTTTCCTCTATATAATACTAAATTACGAAAGAAACGTATCGATCAAAAGCATACAGAAGTTTGAAAATAACACTTTTTAGGCTCGGAGAGGTTTTGGTCACTTATAATTCGCAATAGTTCTAAGCGGCTTGAGCATCTAGATGTCTAAGCACGTCTTATTTAACACACACTTGATTCGAAAATATTCAAGTATATGTAAAAATCGAAGAAAAATAATCTTAGCGTAAAATATTTACATCAGCCAGGCCTACGAATCTAATATTGCCCATAAAACAAGTATATTCTTGTTTATAGCTGGCTGGGAGTTATTATTTTTGTCATGAACTGCTGCACGAAATTGTGTGTCTCTGTGCAAGTTGAAACCTGCAATACTGCTGGATGCATAAAAGTTAAGCTGATTGTCATTCAGTTGAAGTACAAATTGAATTGAGTGAACTTGTGAGACAATGGCATGGAAAAAGGGTGTGAAAAGCGGACGAATCGGTGACGAAAGCTACGACAAAATACTGTTGCAGTTGGCAGCTGAATGTGATGATCAGCCTTCTGCAGAAATTTATGTATCAAAAGCCGAAAGTGGTTTTTGTCGAGTATTCTGGATCCAGTTGTGATGATGGTTGCGATAGTTTAGAGAATGATTCTGATGATATTGGTAAACCAAACTTTGTTATAACTAGTGATTACATTTTTCCAAGTGGTCTTAATTCAAGTCTCTCCAACAAAAAACTTAACCTTAACTACATCATATTATTCGGCCTGCGCGAGGACTGACAAGAAAGCATATGGCTGCAACACCAAAAGAATCATCTTAGTTTATGTAGCAAAAGAAAAGCCGTGAAAAGTTGTAACCGTTAATGAGCTTCTTGTATTCTGTGGTTAACCTATTCATGCAGGAGTTGGCAGAAGCTAGGATGTTCCTGCGAGATAAATATTTTGTGCTGAATTTGCCCATCCTGTATATCAAGCCAGAATGTCTATATTTTGCTTTCAGGAAACAGGAATGTTTGTCAGGTTTTATGATTAGAAAACTCGGACTACGAGTTTTGAAAACAGATAAATTAGAAATCGTGTCCTACGTTTGATATTTATCAATTAAACAATGCAAAACCTGCGTCATACCGGATACTAATGCAATTATTAACTATAGATGAACAACTCGTTGGGTTTAGAGGTAGATGCAAATTTATCTAGTAGCTGTCAAGCAAACCAGCAAAAGATGGACTTTAAATTTTATATATATATATTTGAATCTAAATCTGGTTATGCTCTAGGTTGTTTAGTTTATGTTGATCGCCAGTCTGGAGGAACATTACATAAAAACATAGGGCTTGAGGTAGAACAAACTCTTGTGCGTGGCGTTCATAATTATGGTCTCAATCTCACTATGGACAATTTCTTCGCTAGTGTTCCAATGGCAACTTATTTGTTGTATAAAAATATTACTGTTGTGGGCACACCACAGTCAGAACAAGCGTGGCATTCCATACCAAATTAAAGTCTCAAAAGAGCGTTTAGTCTGCTGTTCATTGTTTTGCTTTCGAAATACGGTATCCATGGTAAGCACGCAAAAAGAACAAATGCGTAATATAACTAAGCACCATGCACCACAAGGCATCTATCAATGATGACGCTAACAGGAAGCCCAAAATCATTTCTCATTATAATAAGACAAAGGGCGGTGTTGACATCATGATATAAATGGAGTCGAGATACACATAGAAGAGGCAAAGATTTAATTTTTAAAGATTTAACGAAGGAACTAGTGATACCACATGTGGAGAGAAGATGTACTGACCCGAAACTACGGCGTAGTGTCTGGGAGTGTATGAGCAGATCTATTGATATCTATGATCCGCCAGCCGCTCCGACAAGTACTGCGATAAAGAGAAACAATTTCGGGACGCAGCAAGTGCGTTGTGGTAGCGAATTTTCAAGAAATGTTTCAAATTTGAACAACTCAATTTTATATTAACGTAGAAAGTTGAGTTTTGGTAGTAAGGTATTTACGAGGGAAACATATCAACCAAGTTTTATCAAAATAACTTTGTCATTTTTTGAGATAATTTTTTTCGGAAAAACCTTTTTTTTTAGAAAACACATATATATATATATATATATATATATATATATATATATATATATATATATATATATATATATATATATATATATATATATATATGTATATATATATATATATATATATGTATATATATATATATATATATATATATATATATATATATATATATATATATATATATATATATATATATATATATATATATATATATATAAATAGTGAATTTTTTAAAGAAAATTAACTAAAAAAGATAATTTGAATCACCAACGACTTATGGGCCACCCTGTAATTATAAAAATATTTTTTTAAGATGTAGCTCAAGACACCCTATAATTAATGTATACAATTTTTTTTTTCGTATCTTATATATATATATATATATATATATATATATATATATATATATATATATATATAATGACGGATATATTGAGCTTTAAAGATTTTTTACGAAAATTCGACAAAAATGATATACCATTAACCGATAAACTCTATAGCCAACACTACTGCCAAATCAGAGAAAGGGTCTATTTGAAATGAATTTTCTGGGAATATTTTAGTAAAATGAAGGAGAATGACGATTGAAGCTAGGACTTCAGGCTTTGTAAAACATTATTCTTGAGACATTTTCCTTCCATTACCAATCTTGACGTTTAAAATCGCGACTTTTGACGTTTTGAGGTAAACCCAAATATTTTTTTTAATGCCTGTCACTTTTTTGTCCTTTAATCTAGAGAGCTAAATTTTGGTAGGTAACTTACCTATAATAATATAAACCCGCGTACCAAATTTGGTTGCCCTTTCTTTGTTAATTCCGGAAATATACTTTTTTTTTCGAAAGGAAACACAAAATTTTCCGGGAAAACCACGGCGAATTTTCCTGGATAATGAACTTATCCAAGCCACTTGCAAAAGGAAGGTACTTACGAAGTTTTATCAAAATCGGTCCATTATTTTTTTAGCTATAGGTGTGACACACACACACACACACACACACACACACACACACACACACACACACACATATATATATATATATATATATATATATATATATATATATATATATATATATATATATATATATATATATATATATATATATATATATATATATATATATATATATATATATATATATATATATATATAAAGTCTGAAACCGACGTCGGATTTGGGTTCCAGGGGTCCTAAATAGCGCTCATTTGAGGACATTTTTTCGAAATTCAAAAGTCGGGATCTCCTCGTTAGTGAGTTTTTTTTTTTAATTTACTAAAAAAGAATAACTTTTAAGACTTTTGGCAGGACAGAGTGTTGCATGCTGACATAATGATGAATATATAGATCGTTAAATGTGCCTCTGGTGTTTTAGAAAAGTGGCCATAACTTTTGAACGACTCAGTATAGACAACAACAACTACACTGGATGAGTCGACAAAACAAGAGGAACTTTTTTTTCTTTAACGTCGGCCTATTTCCGCTACTATGGCCAATCACCGACGCCGGGGAGCAGTTTCACCTCACTATCCTGGAAATTTTGCCGAACCCCTGCCTTTCTGTAAGGAGGGTAGGATCTTTAACGTGCCCAACATCGCATGGACACGGGACCGACGGCTTTACCCCCCCTCCGAAGGGCGGAACGTGCAGACATTCAACTTGCTCAAATACAATGCCAGAACCTCGGTTGATGGTAATGTTACAGTTTGTACTGAAAAAGTGAAAGGAGTGCCCTGGGATCGAACCTAGTAACCTTCGGTTCAGAGGCACACGTTGTTACCCCTGACAAGAGGAACTTAAAAATGGAACAATATACGGGGTGTACCATTTAAAAAAGTCAAGCTTGGATTGTATATAGCTTATATAGCTTCCTGCTTATGCAAAAATAATTTTACTTTGTAGCTAATATTAGTACCTGCAACTTTTGTTCTATTTTTTTAAATTGTTGAATAATAAAGGAGATATTCAGCTTGAACCATCCTGTATGCTTTGATATTATTACGACGTTTGAGAGAATTTTTTTTTTGAAATTTTTGTCGCCGATGCGATACTTCCACTCGTTGTGATGATGTGGAAGTAACAATTTAATTCTGAAAAAGCTGACGTCAATTTCTAGCCATGTTTGCTCATAGTTTAGATGCTTGCCATATTTTATAACAGGGCTGACTTGATAATATGTGAGATTGTTGTGCTGTTAAGAAGCAATTTCAAGTCTGTATACACTGCACTTAAAATGAGCACATTCGACAATTTCTTGCATTTCTGCACTCCAAACTTCATTAAAGTCTGCATTCATTCCTGCTTAGAGATATGTTTATGAAGGATTATTCCCGCTACAACTAGCTTTATGAACTTAACGTAGCACTTAAATACACCAGCAAGTTTTGCAAAATGTGCCCTCTGCCATTAGTGACATGCCTTCGGGCATACATTAAATCTAATGAATTATCTCTGTGTTTCTGTCTTTGTGAAACATTCTTGTTTATTATCATAAAGCACGCTTGCAGACTCGAGGCTTTTCGCGTAATCACTAATGTCCTCTCTACAACACACATGTATACATTTTAACACGGCATACCGTAATATGGTTATTAATATGCAACAATCTTGCATTTTTGATAAGACACGTGTTTATGTAAGGCTCTTGGGTTATTTTACGTGTTGACTAATTTAAATATAATTGAAGCAGCATTTCTTGCCAACTTGTTTCTGTTTAGCTACAGGTTGCCCACAGTGATGAGCCAGCAGATGTTTAGGAACTGAAAGCGAATAAAGCTCTACTTACAGAAACGTGCATTTCTAAAGGTTACCTAAATGTTTTTAGTCCTACACTCACCAAGATATGTGCGCTTTTAGCGAATTTTCAGACAAAAAATCGCTTTGTGGTGATCAGGATTTGAACCCTTGCAAAAACTTCCTTCAACTGAGTAATTGGTATATATTTATTATATATGTATTTTATTTATTTGTTTTGTTTTATTTGTTTATTTGTGTAAATTATACAGTACGCTAATACAATAAGTCCAAAACTTGTGCTGTACAGTAACGTAATTTAATATATAATATTATATCCAAAATTGCTTGCCAGTAAGAATCCAAATTTCGCACTTCAAATTTTGACCTACCAGCTAAAATTTCTTTTTGCTTCCAATTTTTTGTATATATATATATATATATATATATATATATATATATATATATATATATATATATATATATATTCATTAAAATGTTTTTAATAGCAAATATGTGTGTTTTTTTTTAAGAAAGCAGGCATCAAATTTGGTTACCAGTATAGGCTATATAGTACAAACAATGTGCCATGTTTCATCAAAATACCTTTTTTGTTTAAAGGAATACAAAAAAATCCGAAAGTAAACTTAAAGTATTCCCGAAAAAACTGGTTTCTTGGTCAACCTTATAAGTTAATAGTAAATTAAGCGATTCAAATTTGAAGCGTTTAATGAAAATTCGCTACCATAACGCACTTGCTGCGTCTAGAATTTCTTTCCTTACAAACATGCATTATATTTCGATGGATAATGCAAAAATGCAATAACATAAGGCGTGTTTGAGTAAAAAAAAAAGAAAATTTGTATCACCAACGACTTATGGGCCACCCTGTGATTGTAGAAATAATTTTCTAAGATGTAGCTCAAGACACCATATAATTAATGTGTACATTTTTTTTCGTATCTTGTATAATAACGGATATAGTAAACTTTATTGATCCTTTTACGAAAATTCGACAACAATTATATACCATTAAACGATAAACTCTATAGCTAAGACTACTGCCAAAGCATCAGATTCTGATTGAAATAAATTTTCTGGAAATATTTTAGTAAAATGAAGGACAATGACGTTTGAAGCTAGGTCTTGAGGCTTTGTAAAGCATTCTTCTTGGGACAGTTTGTTTCCATAGCTTGTACTAGTTTCAGGTTATTTGCCTAAATGTTGCCAATTTTGGCGTTTGAAATCGCTACTTTGACGTTTTGAGGAAAACCCCAATTTATTTTTTGTTAAATGCCTATAACTTTTTTGTCTTTTAACCTGCAGGGCTAAATTAATAATAATATAGGTAATTTACTTATAATGAAATAAACCCGCGTACCAAATTGGTTGCCCTTAGTTTATTATTTTCGGAGATATAAATTTTTTTCGAAAGAAAATTAAAAAAAACCGGAAAACCTGAGCCGATTTTCCTGGCTAACGAACTTATCCAAGCCACTTGCAAAGGGAAGGTTTTCAGCAAATTTAATCAAAATCAGCCGATAATTTTTTGAGTTATCGGTGTGATATATATATATATATATATATATATATATATATATATATATATATATATATATATATATATATATATATATATATATATATATATATATATATATATATATATATATATATATATATATATATATACAGTGTGGAACAGCCAAATGGAATAAATTCGATAACGGATAAATGAGGGCGTGTTGGGAAAAACGCTTGGACACGTCGATTTGTATTTTTAACTGCGCATCTTTTTCAAGAAAAAAAAATTATATAGGGTGCGTCATGTGACAGTGGCCAATACAAACTTTCTTATTTTAAATACAAGCCCCTGTATATTATTAATTTTTTGGATTCTTCAGAAAATTCTAGACATAATTCATGTACAATGTTCTATACCTTTCTTCAACTGTTTCGGAAATATTAAGTATTTTCAGATTTATTACAAAAATTAACATTAAAAATAGAAAATTATTTTATTTCACAAATTCGCTACATTGCATTCAATACTTATTTCCCATTCAGCTCTTGATAATGAGAAAGTAAACAAAAACCATTCCTGCGTTTCTTTTTACTGATATGAAATGAAACAAAAACAAAAACAGTTGTCTTTCTGTTCGTATAAAACTCGTAGCCTTAGCAACTTGTTGTCTGCCTGCATGACAGTAGTGATTAGTGTCAGTGCTATTGTCGTTTGAATTTCGTTAACTGTACGTAATAATATCAGAAAAATGGTTCATTTAACAGAAATGCACAAAATAACCATTCTACAAATGATTGGTTATGGAGATAACACACGGACACAGATGGAAGTGTCTCGCTTATTTCACGAAAAATTTCCAAATTTGCCGCCTGTATCCCAAGGAACAATTAGCAAAATAGAAAAGCAGTTTCGCGAGCTTGGTCATGTGAGACAGATAAAAAAAGTAGCTGCCAATGCAGTAAGTGATGATACGAAATTGGATATTACGCTTGAGTTTCAAGAAAACCCACATACTTCTGGTCGACAAGCAGCCCAACTATTCAACGTTAGCCACACAGCAATTTTTCGAACATTAAAGGAAAGTAAAATGCATCCCTATAAAATGATACCAACTCAGGAGCTCATGGAGGACGATTTCGATAGGAGAACGTATTTTTGTGAACAAATCATGGCAATGTTAGATAACAATGTGATCCAATTAGAAGATGTTTTGTTTTCTGATGAGAGCACATTTACACTTCACGGTCATGTTAATCGTCAAAATTGCCGCTATTGGTCTAATGAGAATCCTCATTGGATGAGATAGGAACATACGCAATATCCTGAAAAAGTTAATGTTTGGGCAGGAATTGTTGGAAATCATATCGTAGGTCCCTTTTTCATTGATGGCAACTTGAATGGGGATAAATATTTAGAACTGCTCCAAAATAATGTCGTGCCAACTTTGACAAACTTATATCCAGATCCAGCAAACCCACAAGTTCCTGCCAATAAAATATGGTTTCAGCAAGATGGAGCACCGCCCCATTACCAAATCAATGTCCGGCAGTACCTGAACCAAATTTTTCCAAATCGGTGGATAGGGAGGCGCGGATCGATAGAATGGCCAGCACGATCTCCTGATCTGTCGCTATTAGACTACTTTTTGTGGGGATATGTCAAAGGTATTGTATACAAAACTAAGCCCCTCAACTTAGATGACTTAAAAAGACGAATCACGCTTGCGATTAGATCAGTCACGCCTGAGATGTTGAGTAATGTTAGAAGACATTTCTATACCAGATTAGCATGTTGCCAAGATGTTCGTGGCGAGCATTTTGAACATTTACTACATTGACATTAATTTTTTTTTTGTTTTTTTAAATTATTAAGAAATAATCAGTATTTCTTATTAGAATTTGTGAAATAAAATAATTTTCTATTTTTAATGTTAATTTTTGTAATAAATCTGAAAATACTTAATATTTCCGAAACAGTTGAAGATAGGTATAGGACATTGTACATGAATTATGTCTAGAATTTTCTGAAGAATCCAAAAAATTAATAATATACAGGGGCTTGTATTTAAAATAAGAAAGTTGGTATTGGCCACTGTCACATGACGCACCCTAAATATTTTTTTTTCTTGAAAAAGATGCGCAGTTAAAAATACAAATCGACGTGTCCAAGCGTTTTTCCCAACACGTCCTCATTTATCCGTTATCGAATTTATTCCATTTGGCTGTTCCACACTGTATATATATATATATATATATATATATATATATATATATATATATATATATATATATATATATATATATATATATATATATATATATATATAAATTGAAGCTGGCCCCGGATATGTGTTCTAGGGGGCTTAATTAGCGCTCATTTGAAGAAAGTTTTTCAAAATTTAAAAGTCGGGATCTCCTCATTAGTGAAATTTTTTAAAGAAAATTCACTAAAAAAAACACAAAGTTGGTAGTTCAGTTTGTATTCCATCCGAAGTTACAAGCCTAACAAAAGCAATATTTTTTTGAATAATAAGAAATCTGAATATCAATTGTATTGTGATTTGGAGTTGCTGACGTATTATTTCAAATGTCTTACCAATTTTCTAGTGAAGAGTATTGGGATATGAACTTCATTTATGGTTTTTGTGACGGGAGTACACGTCTTCATTTACTACGTGGTATCGTCAATCTAAGAAACCTGCATCGGTGGGAACTAGAATATCCCAAAACAATACGTGCGTCTAGCTTCCAGCAGGAAATTTGAGTGAACAATTGGCTGCCTTAATCTATGATTTGTTAGTTGGTCAGTTGGCCCTTATGTTCCTTTCCTTACTCCGTGGTTTCATCAATCTAAGAAACCTGCATCGGTGGGAACTAGAATATCCCAAAACAATACGTGCGTCTAGCTTCCAGCAGGAAATTTGAGTGAACAATTGGGCTGCCTTAATCTATGATTTTTTAGTTGGTCAGTTGGCCCTTATGTTCCTTTCCTTACTCCGTGGTTTCATCAATCTAAGAAACCTGCATCGGTGGGAACTAGAATATCCCAAAACAATACGTGCGTCTAGCTTCCAGCAGGAAATTTGAGTAAACAATTGGGCTACTTTAATCGATGATTTGTTAGTTGGTCAGTTGGCCATTATGTTCCTTTCCTTACTCCGTGGTTTCATCAATCTAAGAAACCTGCATCGGTGGGAACTAGAATATCCCAAAACAATACGTGCGTCTAGCTTCCAGCAGGAAATTTGAATGAACAATTGGGCTGCCTTAATCTATGATTTGTTAGTTGGTCAGTTGGCCCTTATGTTCCTTTCCTTACTCCGTGGTTTCATCAATCTAAGAAACCTGCATCGGTGGGAACTAGAATATCCCAAAACAATACGTGCGTCTAGCTTCCAGCAGGAAATTTGAGTTAACAATTGGGCTGCCTTAATCGATGATTTGTTAGTTGGTCAGTTGGCCCTTATGTTCCTTTCCTTACTCCGTGGTTTCATCAATCTTAGAAACCTGCATCGGTGGGAACTAGAATATCCCAAAACAATACGTGCGTCTAGCTTCCAGCAGGAAATTTGAGTGAACAATTGGGCTGCCTTAATCGATGATTTGTTAGTTGGTCAGTTGGCCCTTATGTTCCTTTCCTTACTCCGTGGTTTCATCAATCTAAGAAACCTGCATCGGTGAGAACTAGAATATCCCAAAACAATACGTGCGTCTAGCTTCCAGCAGGAAATTTGAGTGAACAATTGGGCTGCCTTAATCTATGATTTGTTAGTTGGTCAGTTGGCCGTAATGTTTAATGTTATATTAAATGTCGCCAATAACTTACAGTTCCTAATAGAAGAGTTGCCATCTTTTTTAGAAAATGTTCCCCTGATCGAAAGAAGAAACCTGTAAATTCAAATGGATGAGGCAGCAGCGCATTTCGGATTTGAGGTCCGGAACTTTATGAACAACAACTATACACCAGACATGGTCGAGAGGCACCTATTGGATGGCCGCCTAGATCTTCTAATCATAATCCTTTAAATTATTATTTTTGGGAAAAAATCAATGATTTGGTATACGCAAAAATTTCGAACAAGATTATTAGAAATATTGAAGCGTATTTAACAGCCTGTCCAAAAACAACAGAAATGTCACTTAATCCATTAGCACATGAGCACAAGATTGTATTCAGCAAGGAAGGGGGCATTTTCAATGGATGACGGATTGAAGATTTATTAAATAAGTCAAGACTTGTTTGGTTTTAGAAATTAAATCTTGTAATAATTTTTTAGGCTTGTAACTTCGGAACGAATAAAAATTGAAATACCACTTTGGTGTTTTTTTTTGTCTTATAATGAAGCCTACTATATGCTCCCAAAATTTGAATATAACAATAAGGGATAGGATGTTTCATAAGTACGTTAAAAAATTCAGGTGCATCATATCTAGGTAATATTCAGAAAAAATATTCATACTAACATGTGTCCTAAGTTACGTAATTTACGAGATACAGGGTGTTGAAAAGTTACAAAAATATATTGTCTTCGTCATAACTCTTTTGGAGCTGCAACTATTTTCACCAAGCTTGGCACACATAGGTAATTTTAAAGGCCTGTATTATCAAGCTGTTCAGACAACCAGTGGCGGAGATATGGGTAATCAAAATTTTGAACAAGAAACAATAGTATGTACCTGTTAATCAATCAAGTTACATTTTTAGAAGGAGAATTTAATGTTTAACAAAAATCAACTGTTGATATTTGTTTGGATGTGTCAACATTTCATGGTAAATTTGATTTTTAAAATTGAAATATCTGCAGGTGCAAACTATGCAATGATTTAATTGAATTGAGTAGGCTGTACTCTTGTTTATTATTGAAATCACTAATGCTTATCTCAAATTTAATCATTTACAAAAAAACTGTCACAACTCCAGTTGTATGTATAAAACAAATTTCTTGCTTTACGAATGGTGAAAACTCCAACATGGTTTTTTTCGGTACGGAGTGACTAAAAGAAAGTCATCTGAGGAAAAGATTAAATTTTATATAAGCATTGGTGATGAATGAAGTCGGTTTGCATGTGCGTTGATTCGAATTTTAAAAATCAAATTTGCTATGAAATGTTGAAAAATAGATAAAAATGTAAAGAATGTGATTTTGTTTATCATTAAATTCTACATCTAAAAATATAACTTGACTTTCTTTAACAGGTACATAATATTGTTTTCTTGTTCAAAATCTTGAGGTGATTACCCATATCCACGTCGCTGGTTATCTGAACAGCTTGATAATACTGGGTGTTAAGACTTCTTATTACAGGTACCCTGTGTGCCAAGCTTGGTAAAAATAGCTGCAACTGCAAAAGAGTTATGACGAAAAGACGGAATAATATTATTTTGTTTAACTTAAAAAAACAGTAAACAGAGTGATTTATACTGAATACTGAGTTTGATTTAGACCCGGTGAACATGGTGTTGAGCTTGATAGTAAAATATACTTCAAGTGTCCTACATATTGCATAAATTTCTATACTCTGCTACCGTCTTCAATCTTGAGGAGGGTCATTACATTGCCTTGGAGTTCCAGAACATACCAATGATGCTTAGCTGTTAATTATATCTCGGTGTTTGACGAATAAGGAGATGTGAACGGCATAAAGCTGGTGTAGATACGTTAAACACACTGTATATTAATGAAGAGGAGACATGATTATTACAAAACTTGTTTAATGAAAAACTTGGTAAAAACTACAACTATACAATATATACAGGTTGATGTAGATCAATAATGACGCACATCCGATACGAAATGCTGAAAATTTTAAATATCAGATTTACAAAAGTTTAATAACTCTAGAGAAATTCGCAATCTAATGCGTATCAATATAATACTTGTATAATTAAAACTTCTTTAGTTGCAGTTATAGTTCATTGCGAGAGCGACCTTCTAGGACGTTAACACACATAAATGAATATCTTTGCTATTAATTTAAATTAACTACTTTTTCTTCTAATACTATTACGATATATAAATTTGTAATCTTAGGAAGGCCTTTTTGGTAAAATATTGTTGAACATACTACCGAGTCAAAAGAATGACTTCCCCTTACTAGCTATGAGTCTAATTGATCAGCAGCTGCGTCTTATAGCTTGCTTAACTCTTCCAGCTCTATTGGTTCGACATCTTGATCGGCCTTGTTGCTAGTGCTTCATCTTTTCTTTGGCTGTGCTATCGTTTTCTTAAGTTTCCTCCGAGTGCTGCGGAGTATATAGATGGCGGCTATGACTAAAATGGCTGCGACTAGTCTGATTGTCAGGATCGTTAATACTAAATGATGCGTAACCGTGTGCCATCGGTTTTCTTGGAGATGGTCCTCTTCTTGTCGTTCTTCCTGAACGATGTCCTTTAAATCGTTATATGGTCTGACCAGTGCTTCTTAGGGAATAGCCACTGGAACTGTTAGTGCCCTTGATAGCGTTAAATCCGTTGGTACTGGTTTCACGAATCCACCTATAATACGCACCCCTCTCTGGGAGTTAGCACCATAGTTTTTGTCTTAATGATATTGTCTTGGGATATGGATATTATACCAGACTGCTTTACCTTAACTTCTTTCCTTTGGCCGTTATATATCATTGCAATTGTAAATTCTCTTGGGTTTATAAACATCCATTAATTTTTTGTGTAAAGTTGCTTCCAGATTGTTGATTTGACTGGCTGGTGATTGATTGGACATATGATTTTGTTTTCTCGCTGGTATATTTCATGTATAATACAGCTGAGACTGCTTTCTATACTTCTTACCATGGCTGGTGAACACGCATATAGGTTATCTAATAAGGGAATGCTATGTTTTAATTAATTATCAGTATTCATTCTAATCCACTCCTAGAATTTGATTAGGTACTTCCATTGACCAATATGTTTCGTTTTCGACTTTATATGGAATCTGAGTGACCTTTATCACTATAATTGCGTTACCTCCGTCATCGTGAAGTAACTGTACAGATGAATATATTTATTACTGTGACTGATTTCTGAATGTAGTATTAGATATGATATGATTTCCAGATACTGTGGCAGTTTTCTTGATGCGGCGCTTATTATTTCATCAATGTGTGCTGGTGAAAGGTCCTAAATGTTGGCTTGGTTCACATGTATGTTTAGCAAGCTTCTGTAATAATAATGACTTCATCTAGATATCGGTGAGTTATCTGATATACACTCAGTATGTAGATATTTAGTGAATTTTTCTCTCCTGTTTTGTACCAAGGCTTCATGTTATTGATGGCTTCTGGTTCAGTTTTGACTCTGTTTCATTGAACCTTAATAATTATTGAAGCATCAGTTTCGTTTGATGGTGAGATGCTGTAAGTAGTTCGTGTTGATTTTTGTCTAGTTGATCTATGCCCTTGTATACGACCCAAATACGGATGTTGTCCAAGGATTCCTCTTTTCTCCCTCTTCCAAAGTGCAGTATCTAACCCTGCTTTTATCCACGATAGTTCAACCTGCTTTACTTTAATTCTTAGTCTAATGCGTATGAACATCATACTCGTATAATAAAAAAATATTTTAGTCGCAGTTATAATTCATTGCGAAAGCGACCTTCTAGGACGTTGACAAACATAAATTAATATCCTAGCTAGGTCAACTATATTTATTTAAATTAACTACTTTTTATTCTAATAATATTATGATATATAAGTATGTAATCTTAGCCTTTTTGGTAAGATATTGTTCCTGAAGGTATTCTTAACATACTTTTATAGTTGGTAAAATAATATGCATACGAAACAAAAATTATTAAATGACAAGATTTAAATATTAAATCAATGTGCGATAATATCGTTTATTTTTGACTGATTCAGATTCAAAGGCTAAGCAAATAGGTAACTAAAACACTTATTGTTCTCTGAACAAATACAAATATTCGTTGAAGTTCAATATTCTTTGCATACATCTTCATTTATGTTATTCATTTTTAATTCTTCTGGATATGTTAAGGCTTGTTTCGTAGGGACGCTAGGAAACAAAGAGGTTACACCAAATGAAACCAGAACCTCGCCTTCAGATAATTTAACGTCTTTAATTTTATTAATAAATTCAAATAAATTTGGTACTGAAAAACTATTTTGTTTAGCGGGCCCGGTTTTATACTCTTCCTTTAACCACTTCGCTAAATTGTATATCGGGAAATCTATAGCCGAAACAATAGGTCTCATCGATTTTTCCGGTTTATGGATTTTTGGGAGACAATACTTTTTGAGGACTTTTGGATTTACGACTTGTTACTTTCTTCCTAGGTCTTTTGTTATAAGGTTGTGACAGCTCTTTAATCTATTTTTAACATCCGAAATCATGTTTGGTAGGATATTTTAAAAATGTGTTGTGGTGATTTGGGTTCTCCAAATGTACTTATCAGTGCTTATCACAGATTCCAAACTTTTTTCAGTGCTAATAGTTAAGTATATAGCTTTTGTCCAAAAACGAGTATAAAGATAGTTTATAACGCCATAGCGACAGGACCGTATTAAAAACTAAATAAAAACCCGCTACCTAAAATGATTTCGGACGTTAAAAATAGTCTAAAAAGTTGTCACAATCTCATATCAAAAGACTTAGGAAGAAAGTTACAAGTTTCTAATCCGAAATATCCCAAGAAGTACGGTCTCCCAAAAATTCATAAACCGGGAAAATCAATTAGACCTATTGTTTCGGCTATAGATTCCCCGACTTATAATTTAGCTAAGTGATCGACATATGAGTTTAAATGCTTGCCTGTCAAACAGAAAAGTTTTTCAGTAACAAATTCACTTGAATTTATTAATAAGATTAAAGAGGTTAAATTGACTGATGGCGAGGTTTTAATTTCATTCGATTTAACCTCATTGTTTCCTAGCGTTGCCACGGAGCAAACTTTAACGTATTTAGAGCAGTTGCTTAAAATGAATAACATAAATGAAAATGTCTATAAAGAATATTTAACTCTAACAAACCTTTCCATCAAACAAAATATTTGTCAATTCAACAATGATTTTTTTTCAACAAACCCAAGGCACGGCAATGGGCAATCCGCTATCGCCATTTATTGCAAATGACCTTTTCATGAGCAGATCTGAAACATATCTTGAAAGTGAAAGTGGTTATTATCCTAGAGTGTGGTGTCGTCACGTGGATGATATTTTCGCGGTGTTTAACACAAACATTTGCAGAATAGATGATTTTATTGCCAAATTAAACAATAAATTTGATTCTGTATAACTTACCCACGAATTAGAAATTAATAATAAATTACCCTTTCTAGATGTACTAGTTATCAAGAATAAAGACACTTTAGGATTCGACGTCTATAGAAAGAAACCACTACTCTAAGCTACATCTGGAACGACTCACATCATACGTACGTACAAAAAATGGCCAGTCTGAATTTTTTAGTAAATCGGTTAATTAATTTTCCTTTAAGCAAAAGTAGATATACCAAAGAATTAAATTATATTAAGAACGTGGCCGAATATAACGGACACACTGCTTGCTTTGTGGAAAAATTAATCAACAAACAGAAAACAAAGAAAATGTTGACGGAATCAACGACGTTCAGAAGAGAAAAATCGGAAAAAAACTTTGTTTGCTTACAATTTGAACCTAGAATCACGAGGGGTCTAGACAGCCTTTTTAAAAAAGTCAACTTACAGCTAACATTTTTAACAACAAATACCTTAAAAAACTTGCTAGGTAACCCAAAAGACAAGGATAGCACGGACAAAATGTCGGGAATTTATGAAATAAGTTGTAAAGATTGGAATCTTATATACGTCGGACAAACAAAAAGATCGATTGGAATTAGATTTAAAGAACACTTATCCCAATTACGTTACCGTACTCTAGATATGTCTTCCGTCTCCCGACACATTTTGGATGATAATCATCACGTTGATAAAAATAATCTGAAATTAATAAAAAAAAATTAGACAACCAGGACAGCTAAACGCGTTCGAATGCGTATATATTACAACAAAAAATGTATAAACGCGTCAGCACCGCCAATTACGAGTCACCTGATCGATTGCTTTGTTAAATAAAATTCCCACGTTTCAGCACGTTCTAAAGATAACATAAGTATAAAGATATTGCCGCCAAAGGAATCTATGTTAATTTAGCTGTCGTTGAACCTTCTCAAAACCATTACAGATGGACACTTTTTAGATAAAGTAGTAGGGACAGTGCAAAGACCTTGTCCGGCGATAAAAATACAATACACTGTGGAATTTGCCTGCGACTAGTTTCCCATCTCAGTTCGATCTCTTTACCTAAGATCCGGTATATAAGTTGATGTTAGTTTTTTAAGTATTTAGAATGTTTCATCCTCTGATGACGCTAACTTTGTTAGTGAAACGATCGTCAGGTCTTTTAAAATGTGTTGTGGTGATTTGGGTTCTCCAAGTGTACTTATCAGTGCTCATCACAGGTTCCAATCTTCATTTGGCTAATAGTTAGTTATTCCATCAGTCTTCGTTTTGTAAAACTTGGCACATTGTAAGCCGACATAAACCAGGATTACATCAACGCTAATATATTCCACAGAATTATAATTCCCTATTTTCAAAATCCCTTCCAACACCTTCACAATAATAATATTTCCTCAACAATTATCCCTATTTGTAACTTAATATCTGCAAACAAAAGCGGACAAAGGTTTCTTTAGTTAATAAGCAGTTGAGCTCTAAAATGAAATTTATACTAATAACCTTCATAATACTTCTCCTCCAACCTGATTAGTCAGTTTTACACAAACCTCTTTTACCTTGTAATTAATTTAATCAACTTAACATTATATTAGGACTAAAATTTCTTGATGAATTCTACACCATAATATATAATATGATGAAATCTTGCAGAGAAACTTCTTACACACAAACAATCTCAGAATATTATTAAAACTTGGCTTGGATCAGATTAATTAACGCAAACTTGGGAGTCTCAGTGAATTTCCAACCACGCCAATATATTCCCATTAACGTGTTATGAAACCTTACGCTTTAATAACTTTATATTTTATACTACAACTAAACCCTTGGTGAAAACATTAAACATAATCAGATTCAAATCCCCCGAAGCTTCAGTAATGACCAACCTCATTTCCTATTTCAAGTTTATAATACCAAATAACAATTAACTCTAACCACTAAAAACTTTTAAACTACTTGCTCTACATAGATAGGTCTTATTAGTACATGGTAATCTAGAGTGTATGATATTCATTCGTTTATTTATGATTTCTGCATTACGCTTTGGGAAGAGATTCTGAACAACGTTAACGCTCTATTAACGAATTTTTTTTTTAATTCCTAATAGGAGGATATCGAGTTCTGAATTTTCAAAAAATTTCTTTAAATAAATGCAAACTAACCACTCTAGAACCCACATCCAGGTTCAGTTTCAACATTTATATGTGTATTAGCCAGGAAAACCAACCCCGTTTTCACTAGAAAATGTAGGGTTCCTTTAGGAAAATTTTTATATCTCCGGAAATAATAAAGTTAGGGCACCCCAATTTGACATACGGGTTTATATCACAAAAACTGAGCTATGTACCAAAATTTGGATTTGTAGGTGTAAAGATAAAACATGTTCGGGACGCAGCAAGTGCGCTTTTGTAGTGAATTTTCATAACAATAATATAATATAGTGATTTAGCCTTATATTGAAAGTTATAAAACATTACTTTATGTAATAAGGAACGGTAAAAATTAAGGCGAAGAAGGCCAAGCAAAAACATGACCTCTAACATAAATATTTATACAGTAATTTGGATGCAAACTCAAACAAAACAGTTGATAAAAAGGAAATATACTCAACAAAAAATACACTGGAGAGCGGAACATAAAAAAAAATCCTGTGGTTCATGCATTGATGGTGGGATCCCCAGGACGAAGAGGGGTTGCGTTCCCTCACGGAAAAACACAGGTGGGTTTTTCTTCCTATTGTACATGCATAAAACTACATTTAAAGCATAAAAACAAGAAAAATTTCTTGGGAGCAATCCCCCGGGAAAGTTACTAGACTTGGGCAAATATGGGTGTTGTGCGCGGCAGTCAGGGTTTAACAGAAGTATTGCTGCATGCGTTAAGGAGTCGCTGGCCAAAGGACTCCAGAGGGCAAGCTGAGGAAGTGGAAACAACAGCATAAACTTTCGATGAAGCTTTCCCCAAGACCGTCATGCGCGGTGAAAAGCCGCATCCTGCACGAGGTTACCCCGCTAATAACTAAATATGACGGATCTACACAAGGAGGTCGAACTAAACTCCACCAATCTACGGTGTCACGTGACCCGTGTCTAGGGATGGATTTCACCAGGGCGATGGTGTCATGAACGGATCCTCTGGAGTACCGGACAACCCTCCAGAGTAACCCACCTTGCACCACACAGGGGGTTCTGATGGTGTGGACAGTATTTCCCTCATTCTCGTGGGAACAACATGAAAATAATAAATACATATAAAACCAAAACCATTGAGGCTCGAAGAGTGGCTCCGGCTACAGACTTGTGCCTTGAGTCTATTCCGGAAATGGAGACGAGCCAGTGGGCGGCAGCGGACTCTGGAGGTCTCACAAACGACGTAGATACGGGGGATCAGGGGTATCTTCGGCCAGAGACCTATCCCCGACACCCAAGCTGGAGGCTGGGTCCCACCGGAGGGCGGCTAGCTCCGCGGAGTCCGTGGGCCCATCCACTAGGGATGACCCTACTGTAAGGGTAGAGGGACTGCCCTGGCAGTCCACGCGTCTTTCCGGGGCGCAAAGAAAGAAGTTCCGGAGGGCGCAGAAAATGGCGACTTGGATTTGGACGGTCGAGAAACCTGTAAAGGCGCAAAAGGGGAGTGCGAGTCAGAAGAGGACGCGCTTGGACTCTAGCACGCCTACTACAGACAGACGTCCCAAAAGGGCCTGTGCACCTGTAAAGGCACAAGAGGAGAGTGCAAGTCAGAAGACGCCGCGCTCTGGTTCTAGCACGGCTACTACAGACAGACGTTCCAAAAAGACCAAGGCCGGAACACCGGCGCAGACTGGCTCGTATAGGGACGCTGCGGGGGGCCTTGGGATGGCGGTGATTGACAGACGTCATCCTGAGGACACGCTAGACCAGAGGAAGGCGGACCTGATCCAGGCTGCGGTGGTAGCTGCGGTGGACTCTCTTCAGGAAGGGGAGAGTCCGGCTCAGTTCCACCGGGCGCGCCTGGTGGGGGGCATCCTATGGATAACCTGTGCCGGCCCGCAGTCGCGGGACTGGCTGCGGAAAACGATCGGGGGCCTCGGTCAGATTTGGGAGGGGGCGGACTTGAGAGCCGTCGAGCCCAAGGAACTTCCAAAGAGACGCAAGGTCCTCTACACTGAAATCTAGTCAAACGCAATACAAAAATTTGCTTTAAAATTTATTGAAAAAATATTGACCAACTAACCTGCGAAATCACCGATAATGAAAATGTTGGATTTAGTAACTTATCTATCAGCACCTTCTAATTTTCTAAGTAGGTTTTGATACTTGCAAAGAACATTGACGACCGTGGTACTAGATTTTACCCAACGAACCTAACAAATATTGTCTTCCGCACGGAGGCCAACTATAAAAAATGCTGATCCTGTTACTACTACTACAGAATGCATTAGTTATTTCCCCCGGTTATACAATATTAATAATGTCTGTGTGGTCCTGTTTTAGTGGATCAATTAAGAAACATAAAAACCGAGTGTTAACACTGCTCTTATAATATGATTTACTGATATGCTGATTTTCTATTTTACGCAAAATTGTATTGTTTTAAGTCATTAACTCACAATTTTTATTTATAACCATTTGAAATTTGAAATAGTTGTTTATGAAATTACGTTACCGTAACGCACTTGCTACGTCCAAACTCTTAATACTTTAAATACTTTTTGATCATGATCAATTTGCGATGTTATGTGTGGCTTTTACTTGGGTGATTTTTATAAATACAAAAGTTAGCGGGAGAGTAATATCTTATGAGTGCACCCTGTACACCTTACATACTTTGGAGCACATAACAACACCAGAGTTGCTGCATAAAATTGTTTGAAGCGACGTCAAATTATTACTTGTCAAAATGATACTCTTAACTTCAGTCCTCGATACACCTCCTAGCTCTTAATATAGTGCAATGGTGCTAGCACATTAATAGCACTTAAAAGTAATACGCTTATACGCGACTTAAATCATCAAAATGAAGCTTCCTGCAGGGTTGTATGACAAGGGTCGCCTGTTTTAATAGCAGGAGATATAATCTCACTTTCTACCACGTAAATAAGACGTCTATGAGGCACCGAACTGCCACTAATCTATGAAAATTAATGCCGTTATTAAATATTTGATATCTTATTCTCCAAAAGTATCGACATCTTGCCGAGCTGATATTATCAAAACTTTTACACGACATTATAATAATCTTAACTAAAGCTCTCGGAAATAATTAGTAAGCAATATAACGTCTTGTTACATTGGCGATAAATGTTCCAGGGGGTTCTTAAATACATGTTTCTCACTATAAAAAAATGTTACAAATAAGCTACACACATACAATGTTCCGTAAGCATTAAGCAATATTTCTCCAGCATACAGGCGAGGTCAAAATAATAATAGTTCATATAATGGTGTTTCCGAATGTCCCCCTAGCAAAGATATCAGACCCGAAAGGCGCATTTGGAGTTTTACATTTTCGATTCTAACTTTTAGACAATCTTAGTGAAATTTTGTAAGGTTATACAACCCATATAAACTAAAAAACCCATAATACAATCATTTTGGTAACTTTTTTTCAAAAAGCATCACTAATGAGGAGATTGGGCATTTGCGTTTAGAAAAAATTTCATCAAATGAGCGCAAACTAGGATGTCTGGAACCCAAATTCAAGGTCAGCCGGCAGCTTCAAACTTTATACGTTTATATATATATATATATATATATATATATATATATATATATATATATATATATATATATATATATATATATATATATATATGTGTGTGTGTGTGTGTGTGTGTGTATATCTGTGTGTGTGTTGTGTGTGTGAACTCAAAAAATAACGGGCCGATTGGGATAACATTTGATGAATACCTTCCTTTCGCAAGTCGCATGGGGAATTTCGTTAGCCAGTAAAATCGGACTAGTTTTTCGCAGAAAATGTTGTGTTTTCTTTCAGAGAAGGTTTATATATACGTAAATAACTCGCTATGGCAATCAGGTTTGGTACGCCGGTTTATATCATAAAACTCTGGACGGAGCAAGTGCGCTATAGAAGTGAATTTTCATTAAAATGTTTTTAGTAGCAAATGTGTGTCTCTAATGCAAGCAGGCATTAATCTGCTTACCGGTACAACCTATATAGTAGCAACAATGTACCATATTTTATCAAAATTACTTATTGTTTGAAAATGTACAAAAATTTTCCGAAAATGAACTTAAAATGTTTCCGAGAAAACTGGTTTCCTAGCCAACCTTAGGGTAATAGCAAATTTACTTATTGAAATTTGAAGGATTTAATAAAAATTCATTACCAAAACGCACTTACTGCGTCTCGATTTTTTCCTCACAAACATGCATCATATTTCAATAAAAAATGCAAAAATGCAGTAATATAAGGGTGTCCGAAAAAACAATTGTAGGGATCACCAACGACTTATGACCACCCTGTGATTGTTAATATTTTTATAAGATGCAGCCTAAAACAGACACCCTATAATTAACGTATACAAAGTTTTCTCGTATTTTGTATAATAACAGTTATATTGAGCTTTACTCTAGAAATGCGTCACCTTGTAGATATGCACACAGATAAAAACTGAAAGTAAACCCGGATATGGATTCTAGGAGGCCTAGCTTGCGCTCATTTGAAGAAATGTTTTTAAAATTGCAGAGTCGCGGTCTCCTTATTAACGAATTTTTTTCTACGAAAATTAGCTAAAAATTATAGACCGTTAAACTATAAACTCAACTAAACCTGCAGCCAAAGCACAACTTAACTAAACATACAGCCAAAGCATCAGAGGAAGGGTCTATTTGAAATGAATTTTCTGTAAATATTTTAGTAAAGTGAAGGATAACGGCGGTTGAAGCTTAAACTTAAGGGTTTGCAGAACACTCTTCTTGCGACATTTTTTTACCTATCCCGTATTTGTTTCAGGTTCTTTGCCTAAATTTGACGTTTTGAGGAAAACCCTTTTTTTTAATGCCTATCACTTTTAGTGAATTTTCGTAAAAAAAATTCACTAATGGGGAGATCCCGACTTTTGAATTTTGAAAAAATTTTTGCAAATGAGCGCGAACTAGGACCCCTAGAACCCATATCCGGGGTTAGTTTCAATTTTTATATGTTTATATATATATATATATATATATATATATATATATATATATATATATATATATATATATATATATATATATATATATATATATATATATATATATATATATATATATATATATATATATATATATATATATATATATATATATGTATGTATGTATCACACCGATAACTCAAAAAATAATGGGCCGATTTTGATAAAATGTGGCATGTACCTTCCTTTTGTAAATGTCTTTGATAAGTTCGTTAATTAGAAAAATCGGACGAGGTTTTCCGGAAAATTTTTGAGTTTTCATTTGAAAAAAATTTTTATCTTAAAAAATAAAAACTCTATGATAACCAAATTTGGTAGGTAGGTTTATGATATAAAAAGTAAACTATACACCAAAATTTATATTTCTATGTTACAAGAAAAAAAAGTTATAATAAAATATTTTGTGCGAGATCATTTTTATGAAAATTCACTACCATAACGCACTTGCTGCGTCTTCGACTTTTTTTTGTCTTTTAACTTAGAGAGCTAAATTTTGGCAAGTTGGTCGCTATATTATGATTATAATTCAAAGAAGCGTACCAAATTTGTTTGTGCTTACTCTGTTAGTTCCGAAGATATTAACTTTTTAAGACCCTAGTCTCGTCCCATAATATGAATGAGTTTTCAGGAAAATGACACATTTGTAGGTAAAGTCATGTAATTGTGCATAAAATGTAAAAATATTTACTTAGAAATGTAGGATATTGTTGCTGTCCCTGAGTATATGTCAAAAAATCTCACCTGATTCGGACTAGAATTCTAGCCAAACCGTTTTTTTTTTGAACTGTCGATTTTGATGGCCAATTAACGTAAACTTCCATGCCACCCTAACACAAACACACAGAGACACATGTATGATCAAACAGTCGCACTGAGAATATGGGCATTAGTGAAGTTAAAAAAAATCACTGAAAGAAAGAAATAGTGTGTCGATTGTGGAAACTGACACTTTGCTATTAAAAATCGAGTAATACATCGTTTTAGAAGTTTATCTGTACAGGAATACGAATATTTTCCTTCCGGTCAAGTCATGGACGCTAAATTGATTTCAGGAGCATATCTTTTTGAGGAGAGTAGATTATCACACTCTGTGGAAGTAATGATTCAATTATCAGCACTATTTTAGTCTAAAAATGTAATCGTTTTAGTGAATTTTCTAAAAAAAAAATTCACTAATGAGGAGATCCTAAGTTTTGAATATTGAAAAAATTTCTTCAAATAAGCGCTAATTAGGCCCCCTAGAACGCATATCTGGAGTAACTTTCAATTTTTATATGTATATATATATATATATATATATATATATATATATATATATATATATATATATATATATATATAGGATGGCCCATTGAAAACGAAACAGACCGATTTGCGTCCAGAGATTCTTTTTTAAAAACGCTGAGACACTGCGATTTTAATATTGAGGGGGACATGTTTTGACATGAAACTCAACTTTGTCACATCAACCCCTTAAGGGTGGTGATAACAACCCTTATATTTTAAATAGGGAACATTGGTCGAGTGTTACATCATTTGAGAGCTCTTTCCTCTCTGAATTCAGCACACTAATTTTTTTGAAAGTTTTATTTACTCGTTTAAAAATTATTTACAGTTGAAGATACAAAAACGCATTTCACTTATTCCGATAAAAAATGTGCTCATAGTCAATGTTTTGTTGGTTTGTAAACAAAAAATTGTCTATCAGAACATTTCTTATCGGAATGAGAGAAATGCGGTTTATTATTTCAGTTTATCGGTCGGTTTGATACTTGATAATACTACCGAAAATTAATTTCACAATGGTGTATTCTGTAGAGGAAAGAGTTGAAATAATTACTCTTTTTTTCAAAAACGATGACTGTGCCAACCGTACCGCAAATTTGTTTAATGAGTGACATCCGAACAGACATGTTAACAGAAAATACATTTTGGAGTTAGTTGCAAAGTTTCGACAAAGTGGTTCAGTAGCCAACAAAAAACAGGATCCTGAACGTGAATTTCCGGTTAGAAGACCCAACTTCGAGCACGAGAAAATTGGCCACTGTTTCAAACATCAAAAGAAGAACTATTCAGCGAATATTGAAGCATAATAAATTTCACCCGTATAAAATTCATCTTGTACAACTGAACGAAGATGATTTTGATCGGCGGCTGGAGTTTTGTGAAGTTATGACTGCACGAATTGCTAGTAACTGGAACTTTCTGTTCAATATCTGTTTTTCAGAGGAGTGTACGTTTTTAATCAACTCTACAGTCAATCGTCATAATTGTCGTTATTGGGCAGATAATAATCCAAGAAATTTTCACGAAGTCCACAGTCAAACTCCACATAAATTGAATGTCTGGACTGGCATTTTTGGAGACCGTTTAATCAGACCAATTTTTCTTGATGATAATTTGAGTGGCAAAACTTACTTGGAGTTACTAGAAGATATCGTTTACCCTCTACTAATTGACCTTGTTGAAAATGATGATCGCTATCAAGAAAATCAATTAGTGTTTGAACAAGATAGCGCTCCTCCGCATTTTCCACAACGTGTTAGTGAGTTTTTGAACAGAGAGTTTCTAGGACAATGGATTGGGCGTAAAGGTGCTATTGATTGGTCCCCTAGATCACCGGATTTAACTCCATTAGACTTCTTTCTATGGAGCCATTTAAAGAGTAAAATTTACGCAACAGAACCGGAGTCTCTGGAAGAATTACGACGACGCATTGTTGAAGAATGCCGTCTAATAACTCCACAAATGCTCCAGAATGTCAGAGCTCGTTTTGAACAAAATTTGTACTTTTGTATGGAAGCTGGTGGTCAACAATTTCAACAATTACTTAACTGAGTAAACATTTTTGATCGTTTGGTTTTGTTTTTTTAGTTTTTTAACAAAAAATTGACTAATTAGTGCATTTCTTATCACAATGAATGAAATACGTTCTTGCAACTCGAACTGTGAATAATTTTTAAACGAGTTGATAAAACTTCCAAAGAGATTAGTGTGCTGAATTCAGAAAAGAAAGAGCTTTCAAATGATGTAAAACTCTATCCACGTTCCTTTTTTAAAATATAAGGGTTGTTATCACCACCCTTAAGGAGTTGATGTGACAAAGTTGAGTTTTATGTCAAAACATGTCCCCCTCAATATTAAAATTGACGTGTTTCAGCGTTTCTTAAAAAAAAATTCTCTGGTAGCAAATCGGTCTGTTACGTTTTCAATGCGCCAGCCTGTATATGTATATATATATATATATATATATATATATATATATATATATATATATATATATATATATATATATATATATGTTTGTATCACACTGATAACTCAAAAAATAATGGGCCGATTTTGATAAACTTGGTGAGTACCTATCTTTTGCATTATATCTCCGGAAATAACAAAGTAAGGGCAACTTAATTTGGTACGCTGGTTTATATCGTTATGTCATAAATTACGTACCAAGATTTGGCTCTCAAGATTAAACGACAAAAAAATTATAGGCATTCAAAGAAAATTAACTCAAACCGTCAAAATCGCGATATAAAACGTCAAAATTGGCAACATTTAGGCAAAGAACGAAAAACTAATACGGACTAAACTCTTAGCTTCAACCGTCATACTTCTTAATTTTACTAAAATATTTCCGGAAAATTCATTTCAAATAGACCTTTCTTCTGATGCTTTGGCAGTAGTCTTAGCTATAGAGTATATCGTTTAATGGTATATAATTTCGAATTATGGTAAAAAATCAATAAAGCTCAATATAACCGTTATTATAGCAGATAAGAAAAAAATTGTATACTGTAGTTATAGGGTGTCTTGAGCTGCATCTTAAAAAATTACTTCTGCGGTCACAGAATGGCCCATAGGTCGTTGGTGATACAATTTTTTTTCTATCGAACACGCCTTATATTATTGAATTTTTACATTTACCATAGAAATATAATGCATGTTTGTAAAAAAAGGCATTCGGGATGCAGAAAATGCATTATGGTAGCGAATTTTGATTAAATGCTTCATATTTGAAAAGCTCGATTTGCTATTAACCTATAAGGCAGACCAAGAAACGGTTTCTTTCGGGAACACTTTAAGTTTACTTCCGGAAATTTTTGTACATTTTCAAATAATAAAGTTATTTTGATGAAACATGGCACATTGTTTCTACTATACAGGTTAAACTGGTAACCAAATTTGATGCCTGCTTTCTTAAAAAAAAGACACATAATTGGTATTAAAAGCAATTTTATGAAAATTCACTACCGTAACGCACTTTCTGCGTCCATACTTTTTTTAGTTTGATTTAGCATTCATTTTGTATAAATTATATTAACAATGATCAACCCTTACTGAGTGTTCGGATTTTTTGAAGTCAGTATATTATAGTATTGTACAGTCGCAAGTTTTTTGTTCACGAAATTTATGCAAACGTCTTCTTTGACAGGTAATTATAAATCAAAAGTTGCCAAAGTTTTCGAACTATTTAAAAGCTGCATAAAAGCCACATAATAAAATGCGCTGATAACATAAGGCGGGATGGACCTGCATAACTATGTTGGAAAGAGTCACATCTCACTGCAGTAAACTAGTTATATGTGATAAACATATCCACCGAAATCCGACTAGCTGAATATCAGACACGTTTGCGGAAATAAACATAGTATAGTATGTGATACAACATAGTACCAGACCGAGAAGTTGCAGGAGTTGAGCCAGGACATGGTGAATGGAAGTTTATACTTTACAACACGATGAGTTAGAAGCAACGTCAATAAAGGGCATCAAGAAGAAGTCTGGCCGTGACACGAGTGCTACATTCACAAAGGACCTGGATTTGATACAGGTTCGCTATACAACTTGAATCCTAGATGGGATCAGTGGTCCTTCCTTTGAACGTTTCATTTTCTGTTTTCAGTAATGTAATTTGTTGAAATGCCCTACAAGCATCCAAAACTGTCACCGGTCTTCTATATTTACGGTTCATTATGTTCCGTTCTGTTGGATTGTTTTACAGTCGTAATTTGATGAGTTATTTTGGTGAAAAATGCCTCAGGCACGCGAAGTTATATCGGAAAATGAATAGGTCACAAGAAGTATAATTTTTTTTTCATTTTCTGTCCGCTTTCAGGTATATTTATATATCATCAACGGATTACGATGTTCTACTTTTTTGTTCGGTGACTGCTGAGCATGGGAAACAAAATTTGTTTTCCTTACAGGCATGAAATAACCAATAAACCACAACAGACAATGGCTTTGACTGATCAAAGCTAAAATTGTCACTTTGACCCTTTTGAAATTTTACAGCAAGCGGAGTTGCGTTCAACAATGAACATTCTATTCTCGCGGTATCTTCTAGAACAACCAATAATCATTTTTACCCCATTGAAATATATTGACAGTTTTGACGTATATAAGTTGCGTACAAAAATAATAGTAATTTCGTTACTGTGCTTTTTAGTTACATTTCATAAAAATATTCACGAATGAAAAGATCCTGAGTTTTTAATTTTGAAAAAATATCTTCAAATAAGCACTATATATATATATATATATATATATATATATATATATATATATATATATATATATATATATATATATATATATGTATATGTATATGTATATGTATATATATATATATATATATATATATATATATATATATATATATATATATATATATATATATATACCGGGTGGCGCATTGAAAACGAAACAAACCGATTTGCGTCCAGAAATATTTTTTTTAAGAAACGCTCAAACACTTCAACCTTAATATTGAGGGGGACATGTTTTGACATAAAACTCAACTTTGTCACATCAACCCCTTAAAGGTGGAGATAACAATCCTTATATTTTAAATAGGGAACATGGATCGAGTGTTACATCATTTGAAAGCTCTTTCTTTTCTGAATTCAGCGCACTAACTCTTTTGGAAGTTTTATCAATTCGTTTAAAAATTATTCACAGTTGGAGTTGCAAGAACGTATTTCATTCATTGTGATAAGAAATGCACTAATTAGTAAATTTTTCATTAAAAAAACTAAAAAACAAAACCAAAAATGTTTATTCAGTTAAGTAGGTGTTAAAATTTTTGACCATCAGCTTCCATACAAAAGTACAAATTTTGTGCAAAACGAGCTCTGACATTCTGGAGCATTTGTGGAGTTATAAGACGGCATTCTTCAATAATGCGTCGTCGTAATTCTTTCAGAGACTCCGGTTCTGTTGCGTAAATTCTACTCTTTAAATGGCCCTATAGAAAGAAGTATAAAGGAGTTAAATCCGGTGATCTGGGGCGCCACTCAATAGCACCTCTACGGCCAATCTAGTGTTCTGGAAACACTCTGTTCAAAAGCTCTCTAACACGTTCTGAAAAATACGGAGGAGCTCCATCTTGTTGAAACATTAATTGATTTTCTTGATATCGATCATCATTTTCAACAATGTCAATTAGTAGAGGGTAAACTATATCTTCTAGTAACTCTAAATACGTTTCACCACTCAAATTGCCATCAAGAAAAATTGGTGCGATTAAACGGTCTTCAAAAATTCCAGTCCAGGCATTCAATTTCTGTGGAGTTCGAGTGTGCACTTCGTGAAAATTTCGTGGATCATTATCTGGCCAATAACGACAATAATGGCGACTGTAGAGTTTAATAAAAACGTACACTCGTCTGAAAAACGGGTATTGAACAGAATGTACCTGTTATCAGCTATGCGTGCAGTCATAACTTTACAAAACTCCAGCCGCCGATTAAAATCATCTTCATTCAGTTGTTGTACAAGATGAATTTTATACGGGTGAAATCTATGATGCTTCGATATTCGCTGAATAGTTCTTCTTTTGATGTTTGAAACATTGGCCAATTTTCTCGTGCTCAAAGTTGGGTCTGCAGCAATTTGTCCTAAAACTTCAATATCAGTAGTCTCATTTCTAACCGGAAATTGAGGATCCCGTTTTTTGTTGGTTACTGAACCACTTTGTCAAAACTTTGCAACTAACTCCCAAATGTAATTTCTGTTAACAAGTCTGTCCGGATGTCGTTCATTAAACAACTTTGCGGTACAGTTGGCACAGTCATTGTTTTTGAAAAAAAGAGTATTTATTTCAACTCTTTCTTCTATAGAATACACCACTGTTAAATTAATTTTCGGTAGTACTACCAAGTATCAAGCCGACCGATAAACTGAAATAATAAACCGCATTTCTCTCATTCCGATAAGAAACATTCTGATAGTCAATTTTTTGTTTACAAGCCAAAAAACATTGACTATCAGCACATTTCTTGTCGGAATGAGTAAAATGCGTTTTTGCATCTTCAACTGTGATTAATTTTTAAACGAGTTAGTGAAACTTCCAAAAAAGTTAGTGTGCTGAATTCAGAAAAAAAAGAGCTTTCAAATTATGTAACACTCGATTTATGTTTAAAATATAAGGGTTGTTATCACCACCCTTAGGGGGTTGATGTGACAAAGTTGAGTTTTATGTCAAAACATGTCCCCCTCAATATTAAAATTGACGTGTTACAGCGTTTTTAAAAAAAAATCTCTGGACGCAAATCGGTCTGTTTCGTTTTCAATGCGCCACCCTATATATATATATATATATATATATATATATATATATATATATATATATATATATATATATATATATATATATATATATATATATATATATATATATTTATCTATATATTTATATATATATATATATATATATATATATATATATATATATATATATATATATATATATATATATATATATATATATATATATATTATCTATATATTTATATATATATATATATATATATATATATATATATATATATATATATATATATATATATATATATATATCACAACGATAACTCGAAAAATTATGGTCTGATTTTGATCAAATTTGATGAGTACCTTCCTTTTGCAAGCGGCTTGGATAAGTTCGTTAGCCAAGAAGATAGACTAAGTTTTTCCTGAAAAATTTTTATATCCCTGGAAATAATAAGTTGGGGAAGCCAAATTTGTTTCGCGGGTTTTTATCATAAAAAGTAAACTCTGAGTCAAATTTAGATCTGTAATGGTAAAGACGAAAAAGTTATAGGTATTTGAAAAAAAATTGTGTTTTTTTTTCTTAGAATGTCAAAGGCGCGATTTAAAACGTCAAAATTGCCAACATTTCGGCACCGAACCGGGAACGAATACAGGTTATGTAGGAAAAATGCCGCAAGAATGGTGTTTTACAAACCCTTAAGTTTCAGCATCAACCATCGTTGCCCTTCATTTTACTAAAATGTTGTCAGAAAATTAATTTCAAATAGACCCTTTCTGATGTTTTGGCAGTAGTTTTAGTTACAGAGTTCATGATTTAATTGTCTATAATTTCTAGTTAATTTTCGTAGGAAAAATGCGCTATTGAGACAGCGAGTTTAAATTGAGTTCTCCAAATGAGCGCGAACTAGGCCCCCTAGAGCCCATGTGTGGGTTTGGTTTCAGTTTAATCTGTTTATATATATTGTTACGTTTTCTCCGGGTTCTGGATAAGTGAGACTTTTAATTTTAACAAAACAACTTTATTTACACTCTAAATATGGATACAATAAAATTTCTAGAATGTCTCTCTCACAAAACACTTCATTTACTGGCCTTACAATTACTACTCTCAACAAAAGTCACTAATCTGGTACTACAGTCACTACTCTCTTAACACTTTACACTGCTTCTTCAAGTCACTACCACATTCTCTTACTGAACTCAACTAACTCGGGCTGGCTTGCTTTCGCTTTTATATACTCGCCGTACCTTCCCCTCCTTTCTAGAGCATTCCATTCCAGAACGTTCCAGGACCTTCTTTCACTAGAAGGTTCTGTGAATACAGATCGGTCCCGTGTATATACAGGGGGATGTATATACAGGGTGATCCAAATGTGGTCACCACTCCTATGTTACACAAGAGGTGTTTCTCGAACTATAAGATCTCTCTGCGTATACAGGGTGTAAGGGTTCTCTGCGTATACAGGGTATATATACAGGGTGTTCGGAATGTGCAGACCTCAGTTATCCGTTCCGACGGGGTACAAGTTGGTAACTTCGTTATTTCTGGTCCTAGAGGGTTGAGACTTCGCCTGAGGGGGGTCACCCCAGGCACCCCCAGGGGGGTGGGGAGGCGGTGTTGCCAGATTGTGCAAAAATTCCCAGATGTTGGGGAAATTCTGGAGATGTGGCAACACCGCACCTACGTCTATTGAAGTGCTTTGTAACACTGCCCCCCTCCTTAAGACTGTTCGTCCCGAACAGTATTTACCGGCCGCCAACTTGGGGGTTCGTTGCCCCGATAGGGACTCAACCTCTCTATGTGAACAACTTTGGGTTTAGTTCTTGGAGACAGCTGGATTCTGTAGACTAGGTCGTTAATTTTCTTAGTCACCAAGTATGGCCCTTCCCATGGTTTCTGAAGTTTGGGACTGAGGCCCTTTCTCCTTGTTGGTTGGTACAACCACACTGCATCACCTTCCTTGAATGTATGGGGTGTTGCTCTGCGATCCAAGCGCATCTTCATCCGGTCACTGCTTAAGAGGAGCCTATCTCTGACACATCTGTGTATAGTGCGCAGTTTTCCTTCTAGGCCGGCGACATACTCAGGTAACGTAGCTAGATCCGCTATGTCCTCGTCCGGTGGTGGTCTCGTCATGTCGATTGGTAACCGCATCTCTCTGCCGGTCAACATCATGGATGGAGTGTAGCCGGTAGATTCATGCTGAGAGCTTCTGTAAGCTAGGAGGAACAGAGGTATCAACTTGTCCCAGGTTCTCTGATTCTCGTCGACAAACATAGCAAGATACTGATTGATGGTCCTGTTATGCCGTTCTACCATGCCGTCTGATTGAGGGTGGAGTGGCGTTGTTCTCGTTTTCTTTATGCCTAGCAAGTCCATTAGGCTCTTCCAGACCTCTGATTCGAAATTCCGGCCCTGGTCGGTGTGAATCTCCAAGGGTACGCCATGCCGTGATATGACATTTTCCATCAGGGCTTCTGCCACGGTCGTTGCCTCTTGGTTGGGGATCGGCGCAACTTCAGGCCATTTCGAGAAGTAGTCCATCGCCACCATTATGTATCTGTTCCCAGACTCTGTGATGGGAAAAGGTCCTGCGATGTCTACGGCAACTCTCTCCCACGGTGTACCTGAGATGTACTGCATCATTTTTCCTCTGGATCGGGTCTTTGGTCCTTTCTTTGAAGCACATTGGTCACACCTTTTGCACCATTCTTCCACGCTTCTTCGGCAGTTTATCCAATAGAAGCGGTCTCTCACTCTGGCAAGAGTCCTGTTGACCCCAAAGTGGCCTCCACTTCTACTATTGTGTAACTCTTGAAGAACACTGCTTATGCACTCACTTGGCACAACGGTCTGGTATATACAGTCTCTACCATCGGCAGTTTCCCATTTTCGAGTGATCATGTCATTCTTTAGACACAATGAGTCCCATTGTAGCCAGTATCCTTTAACCTCCGCCCCAAACCGGGACACATCGTGCCACTCAGGTCTTTTCCCCTTTTGTAGCCATTCTCTAATATTTTTCAAGTCTGGATCTGTCTTCTGTGCGTCTCTGATGTATTCAAGATTTACGTCTAGATCGGTGTTATTCTTCTGTCCTGCCACCAGTTGTTTGATCTGATGAGTTACTTTGTCGATCTCTTTGTTCTCTTGTCGCTCGCAAAATTTACATTCATGCACTGAACATGGTCTTCTCGACAGGCTGTCTGCATTGGCGTGACTTCTTCCTCTTCGATGTTCAATCCGGAAGTCGTAGCTCTGCAGTTTCTCTATCCATCGTGCTATCAGTCCTTCAGGATTTCTAAAGTTCAGAAGCCATTGCAGAGCAGAGTGATCTGACCTCACGCGGAATGTTCTTCCGTACAGGAAGCTGTGGAAATGTTCGATGGATCTTACAACTGCCAGCAGTTCTTTCCGGGTTACACAGTAATTTTTTTCTGCTTTTCCGAACGTTTTGCTGAAGTAGCCTATCACAACTTCTTCTCCGGCTTGGAGCTGCGAGAGTACTGCCCCAATGCCATACTGGGAAGCATCAGTGTCCAGTATGAACAGTCCTTCGTCCTGAGGATAAGCCAGTATAGGAGCAGTGAGAAGACGATGTTTGAGTTCTCTAAAAGACTGTTGGCAATCTGGTGACCAGATGAACTCGGCCTTATTTTCAGTTAGGCTATGTAGAGGTTTCGCAATGCTGCTGAAGTACTTCACAAAGCGTCGGTAGTAGCTGCAAAGTCCCAGAAAACTTCTGACCTCATGTTTGTTCTTCGGCACAGGCCAGTCTCTTACTGCCTTTATTTTCTCTGGATCGGTTTCTATCCCTTTCTCAGAAACGACATGTCCGAGGAAACATACTTTCTTCTGGAAGAGGACGCATTTCTTGGGATTGAGTTGCAGATTGGCACCTCTCAGCCTGGAGAAAACTTGTTTCAGATTCGACAGGTGTTCATCGAAAGTCCTTCCAATCACCATGACATCATCGAGATACACCAGGCATGTTTCCCATGTCAGTCCTCTTAGCACTAATTCCATTAGTCGCTCGAAGGTGGCAGGGGCATTACATAAGCCGAATGGCATGACCTTGAATTGGTACAACCCATTCCCGGTTGAAAAAGCAGTCTTCTCCTTATCGTCTTTATGGAGTTCTACTTGCCAGTAGCCACTTTTCAGGTCTAATGTAGAGAACCACTTTGATCCGGCCAAAGTGTTCAAAGTGTCGTCGATCCGGGGCAGGGGATAACTGTCCTTCTTGGTGACATCATTCAGCTTTCTATAGTCCACGCAAAATCTCATGGTGCCATCTTTCTTGGTGACCAAAACTACTGGGGACGACCAAGGACTATTAGACTCCTCGATCACACCATCTTCCAGCATTTCGTTAACCATCGCCTTGATTTCTGATTGCTTGGCAAAAGGCAGTCTTCTCGGCGGCTGTCTAATTGGTCTTGCGTCGCCAGTATTAATTCTGTGTTGCACTAGACTCGTACGACCTGTGATTTTATCTTGAGCGAATATATCGGCCTCCTCCAATATGAACTTCACTGCCATCTCCATCTCCATATTGTTCAATTGGCCCCATGAATTCTTGAACCGCTCTACTAATTCTACTGGCAGTCTTCTGTCTAATGCAGTGGGTGTCACGTTTTTGGACGACGTCACTCGGTCAATGGGTTCGCAAGTGGCGATAACCTCACCTTTCTTCAATGTGACCCTGTTAGTTTGTACGTTAGCCACTCTTATGGGTATTGTCCTCTTCGGGTCTACTAAGCATCGTGCGACGAGGGCACCATCATGTCTATCTTTTAGGGGCTCCGCTATGAGAGCAGACATACCATCAAGTTTCTTCTCTAGCCTGGCTCTGACAATCTTCTCACTGTTACCAGGAATCCGTGTATCTTCGTCGACAATAAGTCTCACCCTGGGACTAGCTTCGCCTGCTGTTGGAGATAAATACAACTCTTCGTTACCGATTTTCAAGATCTTATTCTGGAAGTCCACTGATAGGACATCGAACTCTTCCATTAAATCCAGGCCCAGAATAAATTCGTCGACGATTTCTGCGACGACAGCCCTTACCTGTAGCTCAGTACTGCCCAGCCTAATGTAAACAGTGGCCTCTCCATGCACGGGTATTCTATCTCCTTTTGCCGTCTCCAACACAGGCTGTCTGTTGGTAGTTAGTGCCGACATATTTGGCAACATGTCTGGGCGTACAACGGATGTAGTGGCGCCAGTATCGATGGTAAAACTGCATTGTCTTCCGTCTATGCTGCCAGGTATGACGAGGCTCTCGCGGCAGCGTCGGATAGTGGAGACCCTGACTTTGGGGCATTGGGTCTCGCATGCCACGTGTCGCCCACCTACACTGGCGTCAGGTCGTTTTCCCTGATGGCGCTCCCTGTTGGTGTATTCTTGTCTTCTGCATGCCACCTGTTGGGTTTGTGAGCACTGCCTACTTATGTGCCCTTTCCTACCACACTTGTAGCATTCTATGTGGGACCAATCTGCTTTCGTCTTACGTGCTCCAACCGTTGCAGTGAGCTTGCTTATGGCTTCCTTCATCAACTTGATTTCTCGCCTTAGTTCCTCTGTCGTGTCTGCATGGTCCTCTATCTCCTTCACTTCGCGCAGCCTGTTGCGGCGAGGTTGAGATGCATTCTTCGCTGCTTCAAATTGCAAGCCATAGATGACGCAGTCTGTAAGTGTTTTGAATCTTCCGAGCCTTAAAGCTTGTTGCATCTCGTTGTCAAGTACCCCATCGATGAAGGTCTGGACGGTTATCTGGTTGACAAATTCTTCTGGGGCTTGGGGATATGCCAGTCGCACAAGTTTCTCCACTTCGGCACTAAATTCTTGCAGCGTCTCATTTGGCTTCTGGACCCTTGACTTTAGTTGTGTCTGGTAGACCTGGCTCATGTACTTGTTACCATATCTCAAATCTAGGGCCTGTATCATTGTTAAGTAGTTTTGCTGTTTCGACTCCGGGATGTTCTGGAGGATTTCTAGGGCTTTACCTCGAAGCGAGAGAATTAGAGCAGTTGCTGCCTGTTGTTCGCTCCACCCATTGCTGAGAGCTGCCGCCTCAAACTGCCTCCTGTACATGGGCCACGATGTTTCTCCGTCAAAAGTCGGCGGCTTCAAAGTTCCATGAGGCTGCTGCACGATTGGCATATCTTCTTCCCGACGATTTTGAACTGGGGACATTCCAGTAACTCCTCTTGGTTGAGTTCTGTCAGTCTGGCCCATCACCTGCTCTGTCAGTTCTCTATGTCTGACTTCTGTGCCTTTCATCATCATCTTCATTTGTTCTTTCAACCCTTCCACTTCTTCCCATCGTTTATTCAAATCCTCTGTTACATTTTCTACTTTCTTGTCCACATTTTCTACTTTCTTGTCCACATTTTCTACTTTCTTGTCCACATTTTCTATTTGTTCGTTGATCTGTTCAATTTCTTCTTTTACATCAACTCTTATATTGTGGAACATACTTCGGAGCTCTTCTTTATCTTCTTGTCGCCTCTGTTCCTCCTCTTGTCGTCTTCTCTCGTCTTCTTCGCGCCGTCTTCTTTCATCTTCTTGTCGCCGTTGTTCGTCTTCTTCGCGTTGCCTCTTGAGGTCTTCTTTATCTTCTTGCCGCCGTCGTTCGTCTTCTTCGCGCCGTCTTCTTTCTTCTTCTTGTCGTCGTTGTTCGTCTTCTTCGCGTTGCCTCTTGAGGTCTTCTTTATCTTCTTGCCGCCGTCGTTCGTCTTCTTCGCGACGTCTTCTTTCTTCTTCTTGTCGTCGTTGTTCGTCTTCTTCACGTTGCTTTTTCAGTAAGTCCATCAACTCTTTGATTTCAGCCATCTTGTCGTAGTCAGTCGATCTGGTGTTTACCATTTACAGCTAGCTTGCTTGTTCACTTCTTCACTCACTTATCCCACACTTCTGACACCAAATTGTTACGTTTTCTCCGGGTTCTGGATAAGTGAGACTTTTAATTTTAACAAAACAACTTTATTTACACTCTAAATATGGATACAATAAAATTTCTAGAATGTCTCTCTCACAAAACACTTCATTTACTGGCCTTACAATTACTACTCTCAACAAAAGTCACTAATCTGGTACTACAGTCACTACTCTCTTAACACTTTACACTGCTTCTTCAAGTCACTACCACATTCTCTTACTGAACTCAACTAACTCGGGCTGGCTTGCTTTCGCTTTTATATACTCGCCGTACCTTCCCCTCCTTTCTAGAGCATTCCATTCCAGAACGTTCCAGGACCTTCTTTCACTAGAAGGTTCTGTGAATACAGATCGGTCCCGTGTATATACAGGGGGATGTATATACAGGGTGATCCAAATGTGGTCACCACTCCTATGTTACACAAGAGGTGTTTCTCGAACTATAAGATCTCTCTGCGTATACAGGGTGTAAGGGTTCTCTGCGTATACAGGGTGTATATACAGGCTGTTCGGAATGTGCAGACCTCAGTTATCCGTTCCGACGGGGTACAAGTTGGTAACTTCGTTATTTCTGGTCCTAGAGGGTTGAGACTTCGCCTGAGGGGGGTCACCCCAGGCACCCCCAGGGGGGTGGGGAGGCGGTGTTGCCAGATTGTGCAAAAATTCCCAGATGTTGGGGAAATTCTGGAGATGTGGCAACACCGCACCTACGTCTATTGAAGTGCTTTGTAACAATATATATATATATATATATATATATATATATATATATATATATATATATATATATATATATATATATATATATATATATATATATATATATATATATATATATATATATATATATATATATATATATAAACTAAAACAGGATTGATAACACGGCATTTATGTACTGTACAAGGAGAAAGGTTTAAGGGCAAAGCCGCAAGGAGACAACCGCAAACCCGTGTTTCAGGCTAATTAGCCATCATATATATATATATATATATATATATATATATATATATATATATATATATATATATATATATATATATATGGTAAAGCTCAATATATCTGTTATTATACAAGATACGTAAAAAATGTATACGTTGTCTTCAGCTTCATCTTACAAGATTATTTTGACGATCACGTGGTGGCCCATAAACTGGTGTTACAATTTTTTTTTGAACAGCCTTATATTTTTTGATTTTTGAATTTCGTTATCGAATTTAAATGCATGTTTGTGGGAAAAGGAATTGGATTGCGTTCATCGTTTTTGAGTTTCTTCAATTGTTTTGCACTTTACATCTTTTTAGCACATATCAAAAATTATGATACAGCGCTTTTACCAATAAGTAGCAGAGTCCCATGAAAGTGACGCATTTATGAAGGTTTTCGTTTATATTATTCGTCGAAAAACTTATTTTTTCAAATGGGACAGCCTGTATTCTGTGTTTGAGAAGTAAAGGGCACATCCTTTGCTTTAAGTTTAGTAGAACACTCCCCATACCTACAGACTCTAATTTTGGAAATATTTAGGTACATCTACAATCGCAAACCTACCATGATTCGATCAGATTATCTGATTATTTAGCGAATTTTTGAAGAAAACTATTAAAATATTTCAATCTAAATGGTAAGAAATAATTAATTTAATAGGATTATGCACGTTTACATTTTCTTAATATCTAAGTAGTTGGTAAATTCTATTCATAAATGTCGAATAAAACTTTAAAGTAGCAGACTTAAGGAATGTTCTTATTTCTAACAGCTTGTGACAAAAATATGAGTAGTTTTCTGCTTATTTATATTTTTCTTTACTTCCACTGGTTCAAACTTCGGTGGAAAGTAAAAAAAAATACAATTTATTTTTTTCAGTCCTAATGACATGTGGTATATATAAGGTACATGTGGAATTTTGTGTATGGTTTTCGCAAATTTTTTTGGTAAGAACAGTCAGTTTTTGCAGATTTTTTTTGTTTCTGTAGAAATCATTGTAAGATTTTTGTGAAATTTTGGTAACTAATAATAAATGTTTAATAAGTTATTGTAAAAAAATATTTTCGTGAAAACTTGTTTGTAATTTCTCATGTAGTTTTGTAAATTTCATCCAAAAACTTTTTTTATATTTCTATCTTGGCAGGTAGGTAAATAGCTTTAGGAGGTTCGTTGGTCAGGAAAATTGGAGTAAATTTTTCAAGAATATTTAAATTTATTTTTGGAATATTTTAGTACCTTTTTCAACAATCTCGATGAATTGTGGTATTGTTTCTACTATATAGGTTATACCAAATTTCATGCCTGCTTCTATTAAAAAAGTCTAGACGCAGCAGGTGCGTTATGATAGTGAATTATGATAAAAATATTTTTAATAGCAAATATGTGTTTTTTTTAAGAAAGCAGGCATCAAATTTGGTTACCAGTATAACCTATATAGTAGAAACAATGTGCCATGTTTCATCAAAAAGCTTTATTGTTTGAAAACGTACAAAAATTTCCGAAAGTAAACTTAAAATGTTTCCGAAAAAACCGTTTCTTGGTCTACCTTATAGGTTAATAGCAAATTGAGCTGTTCAAATATGAAACACTTAATCAAAATTTGCTACCATAATTCATTTGCTGCGTCCCTAATTTCTTTTTTTACAAACATGCATTATATTTCTATGGTAAATGCAAAAATACAATAACATAAGGCGTGTTCGACTTAAAAAAAAGAAAAATTGTATGGGCCACCTGTGATTGTATAAATAATGTTTTAAGATGTAGCTCAAGACGGCATATAATTAATGTATACAATGTTTTTCATATCTTGTATAATACCGGATATATTGAGCTTTAGTGATTTTTTACGAAAATTCGACAAAAATTATATACCATTAAACGATATACTCTATATATAAGACTACTGCCAAGCATCAGAGAAAGGGTCTATTTGAAATGAATTTCCTGGAAACATTTTCGTAAAATGAAGGGCAAAGACGGTTGAAACTAAGACTTCGGGGTTTGTAATAAATAAATTCATAAGATTCAGCTCAAAACACCCTGTAATTAACGTATACAATTTTTGCTCGTATCTTGTATATAACCAAAATATTGAGTTTTACCGTAGAAATGCATGACCCTGTATATGTGTAAACAGACCAAAACTGAAACTTACTCCGTATATGGGTTTTAGGGGTTCTAGCTGACGCTCATTTGAAAAAATCTTTTCAGAATTCATAAGTCTACGAAGATTTGCTAAAATATAGACTATTAGGTCATAAACTCTATAGTTGAAACTACTGCCAAAGCATCAGAAAGAGGGTCTATTTGAAATGGATTTTCCGATAATATTTTAGTAAAATAAAGGACAATGATGACCGAATCTGAAACTTAAGGCTGCGTAAAATATATTTATTACGACATTTCTTTTACACAATCCGTATTTGTTTCAGATTATTAGTCTGAAAATTGCAAATTTTGTCGTTTCATATCGCGACTTTGACGTTTTAAGAAGAAACGTTATAAAATTTTCAAATTTTTTTTTCAGCTACCTTTTTCGTCAAGAAAACTTAACTGTTGTGTGTAATATTCAATCGGTTTTGTCAAACACACAAACTATTTTGTTCTTGTGCTTTCCATTGATCACCAGTGGCACCCAATTTTTTTTCTATAAATGCTTATAACTTCTTCCTTTTAACGTCGAGATTTGAATTTCGGGACGTATGGTAAGTTTGATAGTTGAAACGTATGTGCCAAATTTCATTGTCATAGCTTTGTTATTTTCGGAGATACAAAAATCTTCCGAAAGAAAACACAAAATTTTACCGGAAAAACTAGTCCAATTTTCCTGCCTAAAAAGTTATGCGTAAAGTAAGGTACCTACCAAATTTCATCAAAGTGAGCCCATTATTTTTTCAGTTATCTGTGATATATATATATATATATATATATATATATATATATATATATATATATATATATATATATATATATATATATATATATATATATGTGTGTGTGTGTGTGTGTGTGTGTGTGTGTGTGTGTGTGTGTGTGTGCGCGTGTATTGCATCGATAAATCAAAAGATAACGGGCCGATTTTGATCAAATTTGATAAGTGCCTTCTTTTCGCAAGTGGCTTGGATAAGTTCGTTACCCAGAAAAAATCGGCCCAGGTTTTCCCGGAAAATTGTGTGTTTTCTTTCAAAAAAAATGTATATATAACAAAGTAAAGGCAACCAAATTGTACGCGTGTTTGTGTTATAAAGAGGGAATTGTGCACTAAAATTTAGGTCTGTAGGTTTAGAGACAGAAAAGTTATAGGCATTTAAAGAAAAAAATTGGGTTTTCCTCAAAACGTCAAAGTCGCGATTTGAAACGTCAAAATTGGCAACATTTAGGCAAAGAACCTGAAGCAAATACGGGTTATATAAAGAAAATATCGCCAGGAGGGTGTTCTGCAAACCATTAAGTTTCAGCTTCAACCGTCATTATCCTTCATTTCACTAAAATATTTACAGAAATGCATTCTCTGACACCTTGACGGTAGTTTTAGTTAAGTTTATGGTTTAACGGTTTGTTATTCTTAGCTAATTTTCATAAAGAAACTTCGTTAATGGGGAGACTGCTACTTTTTTAGTGAATTTCTCAATTTTAAACAGATTTCTTCCAATGAGCGCACGATACGCCCCCTAGAATCCAATCCCTGGTAAAATTTAGTTTTGATCTGTTTAAATTTATACAGGGTGACGGATTTCTACGGTAAATATATAATAATTGTTATTATGCAAGATACGAGAAAAAATTTTATACGTTAATTATAGGTTATCTTCAGCTGCATCTTATAAAATTGTTTTCACAATCACAGGTGGCTCATAAGTCGTTGGTGATCCCTACAATTTTTTTTCGAACACCCTTATATTATTGCATTTTTGCATTTTTTATCGAAATATCATGCATGCTTGTAAGAAAAAAAATCGAGACGCAGTTAGTTGAATGCTTCAAATCTCAATTACTCCATTTGCAATTCACCTAAGGTTTATTGGAAACATTTTAAGTTTATTTTTGGAAGTTATTTTGATAAAATATGGTACATTGTTGCTACTATATAGGTTATACCGGTAACCCGATTGATGGCTGCTTGCATTAAAGAGACATATCTGCTATTAAAAATATTTTTATGAAATTTCACTTCCATAACGCACTTGCGTCCAGACTTTTTTAACTAAGTTAATCAGGACTAGTAACTAAATAACTGTAACAGCTAAAGAAGCAGTTTCTATATAACAATCGACATTATATAACTATTAAATCAACTATTTTAAATACGGTTGTGGTCAATCTGTTTGACACTTCACAATATTAACCAAAATCAAAAATATCTAACAATGGATAGTCCATCAAATCGGTAGGCATATTTGTGTATTTTTGCTGCATTAAAATTTGAATAAAAAAATAGACAATATTTAAAATATTTTTTTGAAAACAAAATGGTTTTCACATAAAAAGTTGCATACAACAATAACAAATTCTCCATCCAATCAGGCGTATCTAGATTTACATTGATGGAATAAAAATAGGTACACCTCTCGCATGTACGTGCTAAATGAAATTTTCAATTATGAATTCTGAATACAATTCAAACCGTTCGAAAGCACAGAGAAATACACTCGTTTGAAAAAATATCTGCACGAGTGCATTTTCGAATGGGCAACGCCTGCAAAACTATTCCCATTCGACAAGTCCTTTGAAAAAGCACCATGAAATTCATATATCGCGGTTTCCACGATCAGAATGCAGGAAATGACGGGACGAAATTACATTTTCAGTAACTCAACTCAGAAGGTGTGCCAAGAATAAACATACAGTTTCTACCGAAGTGGATCTGTATAATTCTATATTTCACTGTATGTGCCTTTCAATATTTCTTTTGTTAAAAATAACAATATATCACTCACTCAAAGAACATGGATTTTTCATTGAACAATATTGCTGGATCAAAAGGTTTAAATTAGAGAGGGAGCATTTCTAGATAAATGAGCAAAACTATTGCCGAAAAGCGGATTAAAATGAAAAATATGCATAAGTAAGCCAGAAAATTGGCCTCTAGTTAAAAAATAGTATCTACGCAGCAACCGAATTTTAATATAAATTAGCTACACTCCTTTACTAAAAGTATATACGAGGTAAGCACAAAAATTTCCTAGCCTGACTATGAAAGAAACTGTGTAAACTCACAATTAAATTTTGTTGGTGAATTTTCTTAAAAAGAAAATCACTGATAAACAGTTCGCGACATTTGAATTTTGAAAAAATTTCTTCAAATGAGCGTAAGCTAGGCCCTCTAGAACCCATATCCAGGGTCAGTTTCAATTTTTAGTTAATTTTCTTTAAAAAAATCACTAATGAGGAGATCCCAACTTTTTAATTTTGAAAAAATTTCTTCAAAGAGCGCTAATAGGCCTCCTTGAAGACATATCCGGGGTCAGTTTCAATTTTTATATATCACACCGATAACTCAAAAAATAATAGGCCGATTTTGATTAAATTTGGTGAGTGGCTTTCCTTTGCAAGTGGCTTGGATCAGTTTGTTATCCAGGAAAATTGGTCCAGGGTTTCCCGGAAAGTGTTGTGTTATGTTTCGAAAAAAATGCCTATCTCCGGAAATAACAAAGTAAGGGCAACAAAATTTGTTACGCGAGTTTATATCATTATGGGTAAATTATGTACCCAAATTTAGCTCTGTCACTAAAAAGACAGAAAAGTTATAGACACTTAAAAAAAATTGGGGTTTTCCTAAAAACGCCAGAGTCGCGATTTAAAACGTCAAAATTGACAACATTTAGGCAAAGAACCTGAAACTAATACGGGCTATGGAATGAAAATGTCCCACGAAGAATGTTTTACAAACCCTGAAGTCTTAGCTTCAACCGTCATTGTCCTTCATTTTACTAAAATGTTTCCAGCAAGTAAGTCATTGAGTGAGTGTGATTGTTTCTAATTTTGTACTGTATTTTGTTTGTTTTGTCTTGGATCTTAAATTCTGACCATTTTGATTGGCTTATTTGTTACAATAGTTAGGATTGTTTAGTTTTGTAAGTAATGTTTGTATAGTGTAAATGAAATATGTCTTGTTATCTTCCTTGTAGCCATGCGCTGTCTGCCTTATTAAGATAGCGATGTTGCGCTGGATTGAGGATTGTTAAGTACAACATTTATATTCCAGACCCACGCACAAGTTTTTGACTTTTGTGGGATAGTTTAGATTATTTTCCCTCTGTTGGTATTTTTGTAAAATCATTGTAACTTTCTATTTGTGTGAATAAATCTATATATATATATATATATATATATATATATATATATATATATATATATATATATATATATATATATATATATTTGTGTGTGTGTGTGTGTGTGTGTGTGTCTGTGTGTCTCACTGATAAGTTAAAGAATCCCGACGCAGCAACTGCATTCTGGTAGTGACTTTTCATTTTAAAAAAATTAATATCAAATATATATATATATATTTTTTTTAAAGAAAGCAGGCATGAAATGTGGTTACCAGTAAAATCTATATAGGAGAAACAAAGTACCATATTTCATCAAAATAGCTTCATTGTTTAAATATGTAAAACATCTTCGAAAACAAACTCAAAATGTTCCGGAAAAAGCTGGTTCCTAGCCAACGAATGTTAAGTTAATAGCAATTTGAGCTATTGCAATTTGAAACATATAATGAAAATTCGTTACCATAATGCACTTGCTGCGTCCTGAGTTTCTTTTCTTACAAACATGCCTGATATTTCGATGGTCGAAAATGTAAAACTGTAATAATATAAGGTGTGTTCGATTTAAAAAAAATTGTATCACCAACTTATGGGCCACCTATGCTTGTAAAACTAATCTTATAGGATGCAACTCAAGACACCCTATAATTAGCATATACAACTGTAGAAATGCGTCACAGATAAAAACTGAAAATAACGCCGGATATGGGTTCTAAGTAGCCTAGTTCGCGCTTATTCGAACTAGAAGGTATATACAGTAGTATGTTAAATTTCTAACGTTTTCATTATTTATACCAAACAATTTTTATTGACAATAGATTTTTTGCTCATATTTTAACGAACTACCATAATTATCAATTTTAACGGTTTAACTTATTTTAATCAAAGGCTTACCTATGACTTTTTCTATTTCAACCTAGAGATCTGAATTTTGGTATATAGGATACTCTTTATTGCAGAAACTAGCGTACCAAACTTTGTTGCTATAGCTTAATTATTTCCGGCGATACTAAAATTTTCCGAAAGAAACCCAAAATTTTCCTGGAAAAACTCGTCCGATCTTCCTGGAGAACGGACTTATCCAATCTACTTGCTAAATGAAGGCTCGCACCAAATTGAATCAAAATCGGCCCATTATTTTTTGAGTCATCGGTGTGATACATTATATATATATATATATATATATATATATATATATATATATATATATATATATATATATATATATATATATATATATATATATATATATATATATATATATATATATTCCATTTTTAGAACCGATTTGAATATTACGATTAGATCGGACGAGATAAATAATATTTATGCGGTTGGAAAAGGCCATAGAAAACCATTAGTTATGGAATTCGTTTCATATGTGAAAAAAGTTGAAATCCTGAAATCGTCATATAAATTAAAGAACAAGAAGATTTTTATTAATCACGACTTAACTGTATCAGAACAGAAGATAAACAAAGTTTTGCAAAAACAGTTGAGATTAGCAGAAAAAGAAGATCCTAGGGCATATATTCGAAATAATAAGTTACATTCAAGGGGAGAAGTTTATACTGTAAGGGATTTTCCGGAAGATGGTACTGACCTGAAATATAAACAAATATACTGTTGAAGAGAAGTCAAATAGCGCACCTCCAACACCGGTCACATCGAGAAACATACCTGAAGAACTTGTTTTCACCGAACGAAAAGAACCAACAAACTCAGCTGGGAAAAAGGCCTTGAGGAGCAATTGAGGGTCTAGTACAAAAAATATACAGATTACTAAGGCTGTTAGGAAGGGAAAATAAGATTTGTATTCAAGTCTTGGTTTTTATTGGCAGAAATGATGGCTGCGGATTGACTTGGTTTTGATTTTCTGGCTGACGATATTGGAACTCATGATTTGTTTTTATTTGAGTTTTAATTATTTAAAGCTTTGTGTTATTGTTGTTTTTGCTTTGTCTTTGCTCTTTTGGATTTTACTGTAGAGATAATTTTAGTATTGTGATCTTTATGTTGTTTTTCTTTAATTATTGTCTTTTATAAAACATGTAAATTTTTGTGTGATATTGCGTATTTTTATGTAGCCATTCTGTTGGATATAAGTATATAGATTAGTTGTGGAAAAAAAAAAGAAAAAAAAATGAATCTTTATATCCGCCATTTTGTAAATCCAACACGGCAGACACAAACACTTTCTGTTTCTGACTATAATAGAATCACTTCTGAAAAAGATATACGATTTACAATCTTTCACAATATTATAAGAAATATGTCTACTTTTACACAGGAGTTCGATTGCTTGATTTTTACGGAAACCTGAGGGTACATGATGTAAACTGTTTTAAATTGGATGGTTTTTCTATGATATACAATGAGGGTGACATTAATCAAAACGATGGGACAGTCATTTACATTAAGGACAGATTGAGGCATGAGGCATGAGGCATGGGTAATTAAAAAGGATGACTTTAATAAGATAATTAAGTTGCACATCAACTACAGAGATAATATATATATATATATATATATATATATATATATATATATATATATATATATATATATATATATATATATATATATATATATACGCATTATATAGACCGCCTCAGACGTGTGTAGATAGGTTCAATTTGTGTTTACGGGAATATCTTGAAGAACATTGCAATGACTGCCAAACTCAGCACTTTCTGATTGGGGATATTAATATAGATATAAATTCTATGAAAGAGGAATCTCAGGAATACTGCAATAATTCTAGGATTCCGAACCAGTCGCAGTCTTGTATAGATCATATTTTTCTGAAGAGTGGAGGATGCTTATCTGCTGGATACATTATCAGGGCAACTGTTACAGACCACTATCCAGTGATGGCTCACATAGAAGAAGATGGAAGTATACAGGGGTCACCAAATCTTCCAACCTATGAAAGACACGTTAATAAAGAATTGTTGTTGTGGCGGTGGTTCCGACCGCACGGTTTCCGTCAACACTACTCTATGTTTCTGCATAAATACTCTTGACAGTTAAACGTTCGTTACGTTATGCGACAGCCAGCTGTCAAGAACGACGGCATATAAGAGACACCAGGCGATCTCTCTCTCTCTCTCTCTCTCCTCGCTACCAACCGCTACAGTGAACACACGTCCTCCACGCTCGGTCAGTTATCTGTTATGTACTCATGTACTGTTGTAATTGTTATAGTTAAATGTATCATATAGTTTATTCAGTTAGTGAAATAATAAAGTATATTAAATGTTTACGTATGGATTTAATATCAACAAGTGCAATTAACATCCATAGTTATTATGCTTGCTGAAAGACGAAGAGGTGTGGATGGTGTGGAAACAAAGACAAATGTCTTTGTTGCCAAGCTCAAAAAGGCAATAAGGAAATCAACCTCTGTCAGGAAGCTAAAACATGGGGAAAGGAAGCGAAAGCCTTGGATCACAGATGGATTGATAGAGTCCACAATCACTAAGGAACCCTTGTATGGAATGGTGCTTAAGAATCCCAATGATCATACGTACCTGACACAATATAAAGAATATAGAGATAAATTAAAACATTTTGTACAGATAACCAAACAAACGTATTTTATGAATTTATTAACAGACAGTGAACAAAACCGTAAAATAAAATTGGGAGGCTGTTAGAACATTAGTGGGCACTGGGGCATCTTCGGGAGATGTTGGAAAAATACAGGTAGGTGAGAGTATTATTGAAAATAAGGAGAAAATTGCACACGAGTTTAATAAACACTTTATTAGGATCGGAAAAGTTCCCCACATGGCAACACCAGAAAGACACAGTTTTAACAAAAGGAGAAGTGTGTGTCGATATACCATCTTCCTTACACCAACAGATAGATATGAAGTTGAGGATATCTAAACGCACTAAAGGTTGGGAAAGCGGTGGGACATGATGATCTAAACTCTAATCTGCTTAGAACCGTAGCGATGTATATTTCAGAGCCACTAGCCTACCTGGCCAACGAAATTTTGATGACGGGAATATTTCCGTCACATTTCAAATTCACAATTGTTAGAGCAATTCATAAGTCTGGCTCTTCTTTGGACCCGAATAACTATCGGCCGATATCCCTGCTTTCGAATCTGGCCACAATTGCCGAAAAGATAATAAAACATAGAGAGTCACAATATTTGCAGAAACATCGCCTACTTTCATAAAAGCAATATGGTTTCAGAGAGGGAACTTCGGCGGAGCGTGCAATATGTCGTGTTACGGATCAAATATTTAGAGCGCCTTATAAGGGTGAATGTGTGATAGGAGTCTTCCTAGATATAGCTATGGCATTTGATAGCATCAACCACGAGAGGCTGCTGGCAGTTCTGGAGGACATGGGTTTCAGAGGCGCTGCTTTCTCTCTGATGAGGAGCTACTTGACGGATAGGGCACAAATAACTAAGGTGGGGGATAAATACAATGTACCACAAACTATTGACTGTGGTCCCAGGGTCCCATACTTGTCCCAATACTTTTCACTATTTAACGCTGCAAAAGGTTCAGGAAGTACCAGAAAAATAACTTTAGGAATTTTATAATTTTTCTCCTGTAAATTTCAAACTAGAGATTTGAAACGTGACAACCAGTATAAGCATTGTCATTTATAAATAGTAAATAGTGCATAAAATGTATATTAGAATGTTTTAAATTTATGCTACACTTCTCATATTACATATCACATATTACAACTAATACCTTAAGATCATTATCGGTTATCTACCTTTCTTCATTGCAGTTTGTCAGAAAGCTTGCGTGGTGTTATGGTTAGTATTTCCGACTAATTAGAGTTGGGACGTGGGTTCAAATCTCACCGTTGACTGTTTTTTTTTAAACTTTTTTTCGTCTTTGATTTCATTTTAACGTTATCTGATCAGATTGTGTAATTACAATATATTTTTAGCGACTTTTTGCTGAAAATGAAAGATACTCACTTTTAAGACTTTTAGTTCCAGTTTAATAGTTGCTTTTGTTGCCCTTACTTGGTAAAACCGTGCCACAGTCAACATAGACGTAGAGATTTGTGACATGAGAAGAGGTTGCTTTCTTTTCTACAACCGGATTCAATTTTTACAGCATCCACAGGCAAAATAATTTTCTCTGTGAAGCCACAGAATAAGTATCTAGTTCTGTATTTAGATCAGATTTTGAATATTTTTTTATTTATTTTATTTATGTCTATTTCTATTAGTTAATTTTCTTGTACAAAATGTTCTTTAAATAGCAAATTTTCTTATAAATGAATTTAATGAATTTTCTTTGAAGAAAGGTTTATTGCGAATTTTTGTATGAAAAATTATTTAATTTATGGAACATTTTTTCAAGGAAATTGATCGAAAATCAGGTTTTAATAGATTTTCGTGCAACCAAATTATTTATTTTCAATTTTAATGACATTCTAGATATATAATTCGAATTTTATGTATTCTTTTTGCAAAATTTTTTGTAAAAAGATATTTAGCCAGTTTTCACAAAAATTTTTTGTACTTCGTGAAAATCATTTTTTGTAAGATATTTTGTGAAATTTTGGTAATTAATCATAAATATTTAATAAGTCATTATAAAAAAATTTTTACGGATTTTCTTGAAAAATTGTTTTTTCATTAAATTTTTGTTCTGTCGTCGAAAAAGTTGTGGAAAATTATATTTTGGCAAGTGGGTAAATAACTTTAAATGGTTGGTTGTTTAGGAAAATTGGACCTTTTTTTAATTTATTTTATTTATTTTTATTGGCGAATTTTATTGTGCAAAATGTTATTTAATTTAATAGCATATTTTCTTATAAATGAATTTAATGAATTTTCTTCGAAGAAACATTTGAGAATTTTTGTATGAAAAATTATTCAATTGATGGAACATTTTTTAAATGAAATTCGTCGAAAAGAGGGTTTTAATGGATTTTCGTGCAAACAAATTATTTTATTTTCACTTTTAATTACAGATTATGTATATAATTTGAATTTTATGTATGCTTTTAGCAGACTTTGTGTAAAAATATTTAGCCAAATTTGTTGCCTGCGTTCATTAAAAAAAGACATATCTGCCATTAAAAACATTTTTATGAAAATTCACTACCATAACGCGCTTGCTGCGTCCAGACTTTTTTTTGCATTTTCCCTATTTTGATGGTGTAGTGAGTTGCTTTTAGTGCTGACAGCATTCACCCTCCCTGCATACAGATCTAGCGAGTGCCTTGATAAATTGTTAAATGATATTATCACATGATGGTTCAATCGCGGGTTATTAAGGAAACTGAGTCAGCCGCATGGTGATTAGCGAATACCCTCAGCAGAAGAGTAAGCATGAAAGAGAGGGATAAGTCACTAACGAGTACATTATGCGTATATGTGCTGAAATGCATAAAAAACAGATTATATAAGCACATTTGCATGAAACCGTTCCCCTGGTTACAGATTATTAATATTTCGTAAAAATTATGTGCCTCATGCAAATTTTACCACGTCGTCAGCTAGATATTTTGCATGAGAAGATACGATCATTAATTTGCGATGTTTCCCTAAGAGATATTCTAAATAGACCCTTCTGGGTAGGAAACTGGTATTACGCGATATTAATTTGCCATCACTGAATATAAAACGTGTACTTAAACGTAAGACAGTTTAGCAAAAATACACATAAATATTTATATTTCGCAATACCGCTTGTGTTTCTACACGAAAATTTATTTAAGATCTATCTCATCATCATCGCATTGTAAAGACCATGTCGCCTTGTCGTTGCAGCCGTGACACTATGTCTTAAGCAGCACTTTTCATTTTTTAATAATAATTTTTTAATAATATTTTTTTTTTAATAATAGGGAATTAGAACAGGGCCTCGGGGATACAAAAATTGGGAAGGCAGCGGGCTTCGATGGCATCTACCCCGAATTCCTGGTTAATTGTGGTGGAACGACTCGACTTTGGCTCGTGAAATTTTTCAAAGACATCGTTAACACAGGCAGCCTACCACCAGAATTTAAGAGAACAAAGATTATTGCTATCCTAAAACCTGGAAAACCACAAGAGCTACCCGAGAGCTAACTACCTATAGCCCTCCTCAGCTGCTGTTATAAGCTGCTGGAAAGACTACTCTATAACCGTATATGTCCTGCAGTTTATACAGTGATCCCCGTGGAACAGGCTGGGTTTAGGGGTGGTCGTAGCTGTACTGACCAGGTCAGGTCCTGTCCCTGACGACTCACATCGAAGCGGGGTTTGAGAGGGGACTGAGAACATTCGTAGCGTTCATTGATCTTACTGCGGCGTATGACACCGTATGGAGGGAGGGCCTAATATACAAATTGCTCAGAGTCATGCCATGCCTGAAAACGTGCCATTTAATTAACAACCTATTATCAAACAGACTATTCCAGGTCTTTGTTAACGATGCTATGAGCAGTAATAGGAAACTGAACAATGGCCTACCGCAGGGCTCAGTGATCGCCCCACTCCTATTCAATCTTTATACAGCTGACCTACCTGAAACAAGGTGTAGAAAATTTGCATATGCAGACGACTTAGCGATTTCCTACCAGCACAAACTCAAATTACCGACTGAACATGATCTGAATGAAGACCTCACCAAGCTTAATGATTACTTCAGAAAGTGGAGACTGTGCCCAAGTCCGTCTAAAACAGAAGTCTGCTGCTTCCATCTATCGAGCCGGCAAGCGAATGATACCCTGCGGGTGGAATTTAATGGCAGGATCCTTAACCACAATAAAAACCCAAAGTATTTGGGCGTGACACTGGATCGATCACTGACATTCAGTCCACATCTTGGAAACGTGGCTGGTAAGCTGAGAACGCCCAATAACGTCATAGCCAAACTTGCTGGAACAACATGGGGAGCTACAGCCACAGTACTTCGGACAGCAGCTCTGGCCTTGGTATACTCTGTCGCAGAATATTGCTGTCCTGTCTGGATCAACAGTGTACACACCACAAAAGTAGATGTGCAACTGAACCAAACAATGAGACTGATTGCTGGGACCATACGGCCAACACCAACGCGCTGACTCCCAGTGCTCAGTAATATCACACCACTAGATATCCGACAGCTCTCATCAGGGAATATAGAAAAAACATGGCTAACGCAGCCCTACCAATCCATACCGATATCCCATACCTGGCGGGACAATATCATCGGCTCAAATCAAGACATCCAGCCATTCGATCAGCATTAGAATCGAACGAAAACTTTCATGCGACTAATAAATGGACTACCATATGGACAGAAACTGTAGGAAAGCACTACATTCAACTAGATGATCCAACACACTGTTTCAATGGATCCGACCTGCCACGCCGACTATGGTCAAAGCTCAACCGAGTTAGAACAGGTTGCGGGAAATGTGCTGACTCCTTACACAAATGGGGCAGGGCACAATCCCCACAATGTAATTGCGGATCTCCGCGGCAAACTATCCACCACATCGTATCAGAATGTCCTAACCGTTCCTACGCTTCTTACCTCGAAGATTTTATGAAAGCCACACCAGAGGCAATCGAATGGCTCCGCAATTTGGATGTAAATATATAGTTTGTCATAGTAGTTATGTTTGTCCATATATATTTGAAATTTCTCTGTTTATATGTAGTTTGTATGTTTTGTATATTTTGTATACTTTGTATACTTCTATCACGTGTATCGTACTGTAACCCCATACGCTAAATAAATAATTTTTTTAATAATAATAAAATATATTTCTAAAGATAATATACATTGTATAGAACTGGTCAAAACAAGCAAGAATAGAAAAATTAATGAACAAAATATAAACAAAGTAAACCCAAATATAAACACGTAAAAAATCAGCCAAGCGGTACAGAATTTAGAAAAACATATTACTACTTATGATGTCCAGACATAAACTATAAAAACATATACCCAATAAGAACTTCTCAAGTTCTCTTTTAGGAACTGACAAGTTGCTACATAATCTAACACCCTCTGGCAGTCCTTTGAAAACTCTAGGTGCTAGGTAATCCCGAACCTATTGGTTCACTTACATTTTTATTTATTTTTAATTTTTATACTACATATTTATATATGTACAAGATATAAGTATTATTAAGCGGAGGGGAAGAGGAGGGGGGGGGTAAATTAACATTGTGACAACACAGACTTGAATTACCATCATGTTACAGTAGTATTCTGATCATAAAAATTTACTTTCAACGGTATGCACACAAAAATTATTAAAATACATTTATAAAATCTAATAAAAACAACAGTTTCGTAATTTGTTAAGAGGTTATGAGATGTTATGAAACGTCAAAGTCACTGTACCGAAGCATTAACGTAATATTATCATGGACTTTACTCACCCCATTTCGCATGCGCGTGACAGTTCAAAAATAGGTAACCGCATTACCATATCTCTCTAGTAATTGTATCATGTCTAAAACCTAAATTTGGGGCGAAATTTCAGATTTTCATCTTCTTCTTCTTCTTCTTTGTTTACGTCGTCTGTTTCTACTAACCTAAATTTCCAATTTGATATTGACAATTGACAATAAATGACATTACCACAAAATGACAAATGACAGCTGAGCTCCGGCACGGACGCAGTCTAACAACGTTGTCTGATAGAGGAGTAATTATAAATTTGCAGGTATTAAATATAGATTACGGTATTTTTCAACTAACTGATAAAATTAAATTTTATAAAATGTTTTCTTTATTGTCAGAAGTTGTGAAAATTTGAGATGTTTATACATGAAAGGTTTAACTACATGGAACTTCTGAGGATCTGGCAACTCTGGTAAGAAACAGCTACATCTTGACATCTTGCAAAGACTGTAACTTCCATTGTTTAGATTTTATCTACGATTCATTTTAACAGCGTAGCAGTACAGGTAACGTCATCTGTCTCTGCCGAACATTGTAGATATTACATTACAGAATTTTGAAGTGGTGTCGAGGATTATTTTATTATTAGTTTGGTATAACCTCTTTCTTTAATCAAAAGACTTATTAATTGGCACACAACCACATCTGTCTATTTTCTTTTAAGTTGTAAATCTTGTTTTCAACCACTTAAACAATTTGAAAGATATTACGTTTAAAAAAAATATTTTTCATTTTTTTTTTGTTAAAAAAAATGTGCGTTAAGATCTGATGAACGAACTCATCCAAGACAATAAGCTTAATTTCCAAATTTGGTTCAAAGCAGTGAAGTATTTTTCTAGTTATCGGTTGGATACATAAACATATATATATATATATATATATATATATATATATATATATATATATATATATATATATATATATATATATATATATATATATATATATATATAAACTTTTTAACTGACCCTGGATATGGGTTTCAGGGACCCTAATTCGCGCTCATTAAAAGAAATTTTCCGAAAGTTTTACCATCGATTCCTCTTTATTAATGAATTATCTTAATGAAAGTTCACTAAAAACTGAAACTGACTCCGGACGTGGCTCCTAGGGTGTGCAGTTCGCGCTCATTTGAATAAATATTTCCAAAATTCAAGTCGCGGGCGACTCATTATTTTTTTCTACACAAGTTCGCCAGAATTTAGACTATCAAACTATGTCTAAAACTACTTGCAGAGCATCAGAGAAAGGCTCTATTAAAAATGAACTTTGTGCAAATATTTTAGTAAAATAGAGGACGATGGCGGTAGAAACTGAAACTTAGGACTTTGTAAAACACACTTCTCGCAAGATTTTCTCTACATAACTTATATTCGTTTCAGGTTTTTTGCCTAACAGTTGGCAATTTTGACGTTTAAAATCGCGACTTTGACGCTTTAAGGAGGGAAGCTATAGAATTTTCAAAGCAATGTCTGGTACTTCTTGACTCTTTTGCGTCAAAAATCCTAATATTTGTCTGTAATATGCAATATATTTTGTTATCCACACAAAATATTTTTTTTGTGTTTCTCTGGTCACAAGTTCAGTGGCACCCAAAATGTGTTTCTTTAAAGGTATATAACTTTTTTTTTTAACTTAGAGACCAAATTTTGGTAAATAATCTGGCAACCAATGTTTTTTCGTTAAAAGCCTATAACTTTTAGTGAATTTTCTTCAAAAAAAATCACTAATGAGGAGATCCCGACTTTTGAGTTTTGAAAAAATTTATTCAAATGAGCGCTAATTAGGCCCCCTAGACCACATATCCGGGGTCAGTTTCAATTTTTATATGTTTATATATATATATATATATATATATATATATATATATATATATATATATATATATATATATATATATATATATATATATATATATATATGTGTGTGTGTGTGTGTGTGTGTGTGTGTGTGTGTGTATAACTCAAAAAGTAATAGGCCGATTTTGATTAAATTTGGTGAGTACCTTCGTTTTCCAATTGGTTTGGACAAGTTTGTTGGTCAACAAATCGGCCCAGGTTTTCCCAAAAAATTATATGTTTTCTTTGAAAAAAAAATCATATCTCCAGAAATAACATAGTAAGAGCAACCAAATTTGGTACCATTATAGGTATTATTATAGGTAAATTACCTACCAAAATTCAGCTTTGTAAGTCTAAAGGTAAAAAAGTTATAGGCATTTAAAGAAAAATTAATTGAGGTTTTCCTCAAAACGTCAAAGTCGCGATTTAAAACGTCAAAATTGGCAACTTTTAGGCAAAGAACCTAAAACTAATAAGCTATGGAAAGAAAATCTCTCAAGGAGAATGTTTTGCAAAGCCTAAAGTCTTTGTCATTCATTTTACTAAAATATTTCCAGAAAATTCATTTCAAATAGACCCTTTCCTTGCTGCTTTGGCAGTAGGCTTAGCTATAGAGTTTATCGTTTAATGGTATATAATTTTTGTCGAGTTTTCGTAAAAAATCAATAAAATTCAATATATCCGTTACAAGATGCGAAAAAAAAATGTATACATTAATTATAGGGTGTCTTGAGCTACATCTTATAGAAAAATTCTACAATCACAGGTTGGCCCATAAGTCGTTGGTGATACAAATTCTCTTTTTTTATCGAACACGCCTTATTAAATGTTTGCATTTTGCAACGAAATATAATGCATGTTGGAAGAAAAGAAATTCGGGACGCAGCAAGTGCGTTATGGTAGCGAATTTTCATTAAATGCTTCAAATTTAAATAGCTAAATTTGCTATTAACCTATAAGGTTGACCAAGAACCAACTTTTTAGGGTACACTTTAAGTTTACGTTCGGATTTTTTTTTTACATTTTTAAACAATAAAGTTATTTTGATGAGACATGGCACACTGTTTCTACTATATAGGTTATACTGGTAGCCAAATTTTATGCCTGCTTTCTTAAAAAAACACACATTTTTAGGAAAATTCACTATGATAACGCACTTGCTGCGTCCAGACTTTTTTCTTTCAACTTAGTGATCTACATCTCAGTACGTAGTTTAATTTTGAAATAAACATATGCGCAACAAATTTTGTTGCAATAGCTTTGTTATTTCCGGAGATATAATAAATTTCCTGGAAAACCTGGTATGATTGACTTGACTAACAAACTTATCCAAGCCACTTGCAAAAGAAAGGTAGGTACTCACTAAATTTGATGAAATCGGCTCAATATTAATATTTTTTGAGTTATCGGTGTGACACCTATATATGAATATATATATATATATATATATATATATATATATATATATATATATATATATATATATATATATATATATATATTTGTGTGTGTGTGTGTGTGTGTGTACCGGATATGTAGTTGGGCCTAGTACGGAAATTTTTTCAACAATTAAAGCTCGCCATCTCCTCATTGGTGAATATTTACTACGAAAATTCACTAATACAAGCAATAAAGGACGTGGAATATATGTCATGCGAAATGGACGCCATTGGAAAATGAGTGGGTTTAGCAATAAATTCCCTAGTTTAGCAGCTACAATAATTGTGTTTACGAATAAGATAATTGGTTAAAGAAAATGGTAAGTTATCCTAACTACAAAATCATTCTGCAAACACACACAGACACATACACCCCTATACGGGCATTCGTTTACTTACAAGTACATTGTTCAAGTTGTAATGGATAACTTAAAAATTTAGTTCAAGAATCTACTTATACATATTCCTATAATACCCTTCAGCTTTACTCTATAAGAACACTTTATGTTCTGCTAAGTTAGCTGCTTAACTTAAAATGCAAAATGTTTTTCCATTCCAGCTTATTTTCGCACTCATAATATTTAACCCATTTAGAAGATATAGATACCATTCGTGTACAGCTATAAACTACATACTTTTTAACTATCAGCTTACTTTTAATCAAGCACTCTAGAATGATAACGGTGTTTGGGTTCGGTCCCTGTAATACCATTATCTTTCTGCAAGGTTACAGAATTCATTTTGAAACAGCTTACTGTGTACACACACACAGATCACTGTTATATGGTTACGACTGTTTTGTGTTGTAATACTTTGATCCTGTGAAAATTGGGAAATTGCATAAAACTAGTATGTATACTGCATATAGCCGACATAATAATGTGCACAATGAAATTACGCCTTGAAACTATGTAATGAAATTGTAACTTGTAAGCTTGTAGGTAAATTATGTGCGACATTTTTCAGTGGTAGTTTGGAGCTGCTCCAGAATTATACCTTAAACGAGATAGTTGCTTTCATTACTGTTCCGTGAAATTTACGATAGTTCTAATGCAATAGTTACAAATTGTCCTCCTAATAAACATAAAATACTGCTGTGTATACTGTGACTCTCGTGGAGTTGAAAATAGGAAAGATAATTACAACGAAATATTGTCTGCTTTTCTACATAATTAAGAAGTATGTCATTCGCTAGTCGTAAATCAAGTCAAACATGCTACAGTATTACTATGACTGAGCCGATTTATATTTAGAAGTCGCCGCTGAAAAATAACTAATTAACAAAAATGTTGACGTGACATCAAAAAGCGCTAAAAACAGAAGAAAAAAACCTTTTTATGTATATCAGTACAAATTTAATACCAAAACCTTAAATATGGTCTTACACACTGAGACGGTTCTAAACCTCACGTTGCTTGCTTAAATTTGAAAGGTCACAAAGAGATAGTTAATACAGGGGCATAATACTCACTTGGGAGCACTGTCAGTATTATTGTACATAAATTAAATAAACAGATTGTTTATTATGAACACCTGTAAAACTTCATTATTTTGAATTATACTTCCACAATTATGCAGGTCAAAAGTTGTATAGTAATCTTTACTAAAAATAAACAACTGGTATAAATCCATCGGTAAAACTTAACCTAATTCCAATTTAGTAAACAATTCAATTTCAGGTTTTGTTTACATTGACAGTGTTTCTCTCAGATAAAGAGCTTTTGTATCGAAATATTTCCAATTGCGTCTTCTTATCAGCCTTATCTTTATCAGCATATTTCTTATATCATTACTTGCAAATTTGTTTTCTTGAAAAAAAAAAGAAAAGACGTTTTAAAAATTAATTTTATTGAAAATTCAAATGACGAATGTAAGTGGCTTGAGTAAGTATGTACGCTATCCAGCACTGTGTGTGGGAGAACAAGAGGAGGGGCTACATCAACAAGCGGCTCCTCATAGCCACAGACAGCCAGGCAGGCCTTAAGGCACTAAGTAGCCCACAGGTAAATTCCTGGCTAGTGAGAGAGTGCAGAGACGAGACGAGCGACCTGGCTGGGCAGAATGAGGTGACCCTCATCTGGGTGTCAGGTCACTCGGGGGTCAAAGGCAATGAAGAAGCTGACTGTCTCGCAAAGAGAGGGTCAGCAGAACCATTTATGGGACCAGAACCGGCTCTGGGCGTGTCAAAGAGCACTGCCAGGGGAGCCATTAAGTCCTGGGTCAGAAACCAACACAAGGTGTACTGGGCGGACTGTCCAGGGCTCAGACATGGGAAGTCAATAATTGACGGACCCAGTTCAAAGAGAGCTGTGGAGCTGCTAAATCTTAGAAGAGGACAGCTCAGAAACACAACAGGTCTCTTGACGGGACACATGGCCGTCAAGAAACAACTGCATAAAATGGGGCGGTTCGAAGGGGACCTCGCTTGCAGACTCTGCGGCGAGGGGGAGGAATCAGCTCAGCACATATTGTACGAGTGTAAAGCTCTGATCTACGGTCAGTCTAGACCGGAGACAAAGCAATATAAAACTACCAAACGCTGTGCAGACTAGTTCAAGGCACAGTGATTTTGGAATGGGTGGACTAAGACTAAGGGTATGCACAATCAACCAAAAGTTGCAGTGCTATCGGGGTGGTAAGGCCGCGGACGAGCCCTGAGGATACAAAAAAAAAGGTATGTCATAATTACCTGCAGCAAGATGCGCTAGATATTCTTAAGTTCCTTGTAGTTAATTGTACCGCAAAGGTTGTTTAGTATACCACGTCAGTGGGATTAAGTTCATCACAAGGCACCATCTTTCAGTAATTAAAACCCCTGGTTTTATATAAACGTAGAGGTTCTCCTGGTTGGGCAGTTGATTTTTCCTGGCTTGGCACTTAATTTTCCGGCCTGGTATTTAATTTCTTGCTTGGTAAATTGTATGGTTAATTATATTTTTCGTCTTTAAATAGACTGGTGATTTGCAAATAAATTGAATTAACATGTAATACCCTGGACCTTTCTACTGGGAGAAATAGTGATATATTTTAATATTCCTGTAGCGCTTATAAACAACTATAACAGGCGTAGAAATACACAGCTTTGTTGGACCTACGGTAATAATCTTGAAGCAACCATCCTGTAAGTGAAACACCTTACATTAAAATACTAACTTCACCTTGTATAATATTCTTTCTTTTTTTATAATAATAATTACAATAACAACTTACTTTTGTGAACTCAACGCAGCGTTGCGACAGAGGAAAATTCGCTTTTAAAACAATCTATATATTGTTTTAAATCTCATACTTAGCTTAAGGTTGTATCTAAGATCCCTCTGTATTAAATATTTGAAAACAAAACTCAGATTTTATTTCTGAAATTTATTACAAGTTCCCTATATGTATCTCTCTAGTAAATAGGTTAATGGATATTACAAATTTCACGTTCGACACACATCATGGTGATTAGTCACTCTAGTAAGCGATTTGTACCGCTAGGGTGTTGCCAACCTCGAACGCGTAAAACCATAGAACTCGTTTAAAAGGTTAATTCTTTTAACATTTTTTTTTGGCTTTGCTCATTTAAACCAATTGTGACGGGCAAGGTTTTCGTATATAGGTTTCAACCCCTAGGAAAACCTGCCACAACACAGCCTAGAACCAACATACAGGGTATCCAGCCGGGAACCTACACGATACAGATTTCAGGAATTACTCAACATTATTTCTAAAGCTTCGCACATGCAACAAACAGAATGCGGTCTATTAAAGCAAAATATTTTGACAGTTCTGCCACTTCCGGTTAAACCGGAAGTTGACACAATCTTCGTTATTTTTAATGAAATACCCACCTTTTTATCATTGGAATCGATAGTCTATAAAATTTGAATGTCACTTTATAAAGCCATATGCCCAAATATTACGGTTCTCTATATATATATATATATATATATTCATAATTTTATGTAACAAAAGACAGTTGCAAACCCCCAAAGCGATTAGCCCGCCAAATAAATAATCAGGAAAATGCAAAATGTTATGCTCTGACGTTCATAAGCAAAGACGCAGGTATTTAGTAGATAATCATGAAATCTTCAAAACTATACAGGTGACTAAAAAATCGTCAACAGTTTGAATCCAAAAATATAGAATATCTTTTTTTTTTTAATAGAGCCAGCAATTTCTTTTAATTTCCTTGGGCTGCCTAACTAAAAATAGGGCAAGTTTGTGTTTACATTCCTATACCCAAATGTGACAGTTTCTATGTTATTGACGATTTTTTTGAAAATTGCTATTTTCTGAAATTTATGTAATTAATAGGTTGGCCATGAGAATAAATTGTTAAACATTCTCACAAAGTTGTCAAAATAACTAAGTAGTTTAGCCTGAAACACAATCTGCAATATGTTTCAGGGCAAACCACAAGTCATATTTGAAACGAGCATCAAATTCTACAAAACACTGCTAATTTAACCCTCTCCCTATCTCTAATAATAACTGAGATAGCAATACATTCCTATCCAGTGTGGGACACACTGTAGATATATATATATATATATATATATATATATATATATATATATATATATATATATATATATATATATAGTTAAGTTAGAACGAAACCCTTTGGCCTAGTCGACCACAAACAGTGGTCATATGAAAAGTGCAATGAACAGCTTACTCGACATCTCAAGTTACTTCGCATGTGATAGTGTTCTTACACAGCACGGAGTGTGTGATCTTGGAAGAGACGTTATAATCATTATTACGGAAACATTAGACGTGTTCACTGTAATCTTCATCGCTCTCGTAATTTGTATAACACTTGTAAAATTCAGGCATTTATATTATTATAATTAATTAGTTATTGAATGTAGTTTGCCTGTCTGTTTATAACTTAAATAAAACCTTTTTTAAAAGATTCCAATAAAATTGAAATACGTTATTATATATGTAAACACATTAGTGAATTTTTTATTTTAAAATTCACTACCATAACGCACTTGCTGCGTCCAGATTTTTTAACCCATGTTGTAACTTTTACAGTTCCTGAGATGCTAACTGTTAGCATCAAATTTGGGACAGGCTGTATACTTGTAGTTGGTCAGAGAGTTTACCCTATATCCGTATATAACTTATTGAACAGAAATAACTTCTCACTATTTTTTGTTTTAAACAGTATACCAAAGTTTATAATTTATGCATATGTTTGGCAAGTTACTGATTTATGGCAAACTGATTAAATATTCACCGTTGACAGCTGACAGCCTGACTTGATGTTAGGTGATAGATACTGTGGATAATTTCAACTATATATTACGGATTACGGATTTAGTAAACACATGTGTGTATAATCCACTGCATCACGTAACTAGAACTGCATTTACTTAATGTATATTTGATTAATCGAATCGATCGATATAGGAGTCTGCTCTCTTGCTTCCTGCATCGGAATCGGCGCAGCTGTTGAGAAAATGAGAAACAAATAACTCTAAAAAAGTCAAAAATTCAAGAACCCCTTTCAAATCGATCTGTCATTATCTCATTATAATGCAATCTAAAGGAAAATTAAAACATAATTAGTATTAGATTTAACTTTGAAATTAACCAGTTTTTACATTATAAAACAAACGAATATTGAGAGTAATTACCAGTTACTCTCTGAAAAAGAACAATATTTTTTCTCTTATATAGTTAGTGACCTCCAAAATATTTTGTAATATACGATATACAAATTAATTTAAAGGTATTTTTCTGGCTTTACAAAGGTTTGTTTTCTTCACTGTAACCAGTTTCGCTCTTTGACAGCATCACCAGACAGAAGAAAATCGAATTTATTTATACTACATATAAAAATCCGTTCCCACATTATTGTTTTGATAAAAAAAATATTTGAAAAATGAAAAAAAAAAAAAAAGTCTAGACGCAGCAAGTACGTTATGGTAATGAATTTTCATAAGAATTGTACACTATTAGTAAGATATATTATTAAAACTAATTCTTCAAATTTAAATGGACCTTGGAGATCGGTTTTAGAGTCCCAGTTAGCGATTATTTGAAAAAATTAATATTTTATACGGAGATACTAAATTAGGTGGGGGGCTGCTTCGTCGTGGGGATTTTCCTTCTCCGTCACGTGCATTCAACCATACTCGCTGCATAAACCACAAGAAAAATTTCTTGTTTCTACCCGCCAAGGAAGTTACGGCACGTGGTGGGATAGGGGTGCTGTGCGGGGTAGGCAGGGTTTAAGAGGCATCTGGATTCAGGATGTGAAAAAGACAGCTTTCAAGCCCGTTTTATTCGAATTTTCTGCTCATATTTCCTTTTTACTACCTACCCCGCATTTGCTAATATGTAAGTACGGCAGTGTGTTAAAAAAAATTGTGTTCTTTATAATAATAGTGAAATAATGTTTAGGAATTTGAATTTATTGTTTGAGCAAGCATCTTTCTTCTTTGTATCTTTTATCGCTTTTATAAAACGGGTGCATTGCGTTTTTCCAACACAGCACTAACTTAAAGATAGGAAGATTATCACTATACAATATACAGTTTCAACTTTAAGTTTATAACATAACCCATAAGCAAATAACAAAAACAGATACCTTGGTTAGTTATTAGTCTATATACTATATACATGAAAGTTATTTAAGTAATATTTTACTTACCATTTATAACATATAATTATTTTAGCGTCCCACATTATCTATTTAAATAATAATAAAAATGTAAAATAAGATTTCTGTTTGAATAAGAATATAAATAAGACGTCCATGTTGGTGTTTATTATTAACGTTGACGTTAGGTCTCGAGTATCTCGACGCAACTCGCAGCTATGCTGTCATCGCATGCAACGATGTCATATTGTACAAATTAGATTGTAATTATTTTTTGAAAATAAGACGAGGAATTGGTCACTCAACATTTATGAATATTAAACGACATTTAATGGATGGATTAATTTATTGTGAACTTTTATTTGTCATCAATAAGTAGTACATATATGTGTTATGACCATACTATGTTTTACATTCTAAGATTCAAATGAAATTTTATTATATCTGGCAATCCGACTCATGTATATTTAATTGTCAGGTGACTTGGTCAATTTGGAATTATCTACTTAGAATAGCACATTCACAGTCTAACCATGCTTGAAAACATTCACCGTGTGAAATGCCTCATGTAATTCGAAGTGATATCTTAGACTGTTTATTACTATAACATCTTTATTTTCGAATAACTCATTTTCTCGTGGGCGATTTAATTTGAATGTTGGTTAACAGGTATATTATCACGTCTCCTATATATGTGCAAATTTTCATTCGAATCACTCCAATATTTCATAAAAATATTGTGGTTTCAAAATTTTTTGAGTTATCAGATGGATACCTATATATATATATATATATATATATATATATATATATATATATATATATATATATATATATATATATATGTTAATATATATATATATATATATATATATATATATATATATATATATATATATATATATATATATATATATATATTAACATATAAAAATCAAAACTGACCTTGGATATGGGTTCTAAAGGCCCAAATTAGCGCTCATTCGAAGAAATTTCCCAAGAGTCTTACCATCGATACCACTCTATTAGTGAATTTTCTTAATGAAAATTCACTAATAATAGATGACATCTTCAAAATGTCTACGTAATGTGTGTGTCAACATGAAAATAGAATCAACTTATAACAATAATAACCATAAAAACAATTACAGCAATAAAGTAACCAAACAATAACAGTAATAAAGCAAACTTTATGCAACGAAAATATCGACACACACACAAATCCGTTACCTTATTACTTATTAACTTTTTAATATACACAACTCAACACTCAAAGCGTCGCTCCCAAAAAAAGTTTACCGTTTTTAAATTTGATGTTAAGAGCCTCGGTCGTTCAGTGGTAAGAACGGATGCCTTTGAACCGTAGGGTAGCGGGTTGAATCTCGGGGTTCTCCTTTCACTTTTTCAGTACATACTGTACAATTAATATCAACCGAGGTTGTGGCATTGTATTTGGGCAAATTAATGTCTGCATGTTCCGCCCTTCGGAGGGGGCGTAAAGCCGTCGGTCCCGTGTCAATGCGATGTTGGGCACGTTAGAGATCCCTCCTTACAAAAAGGCAGGCGTTCGGCAAATATTCCAGGATAGTAAGGTTAAACTGCTCCCTGGCGTCGTTGATTGGCCATAGTCGCGGAAATAGACCGACGTTAAAAAAACAAGAAGCAAAAAAAAATTTATGCAACATTCGATTGCCGCGTTCAAATTAAACTCTGTTAAAAGCGTTTGAAAGCATGGTCCTTTCACTATTCTCCCGTCGTTTTGTAAAATATTAGATAATGAACAAAAATTTTATACAGGGTGTTGAATAAAACATTGAAAATTTTCTATACCGTCAAGAAGCTCCCGTTTAAAAAAGGGACCCAAGCGACAGGGTTGTATTTGAGTTTTCCATTTATCCTTTTTATTTACAGAATGATTAAAAAAGCGTTATTAATGTTTTCGATTATAACTTTGTACTCGGCAACCGATTTTCATAATGGAGGGCTCATAGTGACACCAACGCTTTAGGCAGGAATCTTCAGTTAACAGAATAGATGCATAATAAACGATCAATACGCAGCACAGCATCAAAAGTGATCAAAACCCTAATCGTGTTAAAAATTTCTTTTGACAGCAGAGTTGACGGTAACTCAAGTTGATTATGAAAAAACCATTTTATCGCCTGCATAGGTCAAAATTTGTCGGTAAAATAACTAATTTACAAGCCACTTGTTTCCAAAGGAGATTCATTCAAGCTCTCATCTGAAAATGTTCGCAACGAAGCTAACGAAAAGCATTACCTTTGTTACGAACATTTTAAGATGAGAGATTAAGTGAATCTCCTTTGGGAACAAGCCATTTCTAATTGAGTTCCTTTGACGACAATTTTAGACCTATGCAGGCGAGAACCAATTTTTGGTACCCACAATTAATGGTTATTTCACAAGCAAATTGATTTCCAGTCAATTATGCTGTCGAAACGAAATTTTTAAAACAATTAGGATTTGATTCACATTTGATATCGTGCTGTATATTGATGGTTCATTCAACGTCAATTTTCTTAACTGAACGTTTCTGCCTAAAGCTGTGATTTCAAAATTAGCCCTTCATTAGAAAAATTTGTTGACGCGTAAAAAGCTAGAAGTTAGAAGTTAGAGAAATCAAACAGATCATTCAGATCATATTTCAACATGTTCTTAGTTGAAATTTAAGAAATACTTCTTTTTTAAATGGGAGCTTCTTGACGGTATAGAACATTTTCAATGTTCTATTCAACACACTGTATAAAACTTATGTAACTTACCTGATATTTTACAAAACAACGGGCTAATAGCGAAAGGATCGTGCTTGAAAACACTTTCAACAGAGTTCAAATTGATAGCGGCAATCAAATGTTACATTAAACCTAAGAAAGGGAAAATTTTCGCGATCGACGCTTTGAGTTTTGAGTAGTTTAGTGCGGCGTTTGCTGTTCTCAATTAGAGAGAGGAATTTCCAAGTAAAGAAAATCCCATAAATTAATTGGCTCTCTTAAAACAAAGAAGCTATTATCGCGACTTAACTTTACGGGTAAGGCGTTAAGCTTTCTTAAACAATATTTATTGAACTATTACACAATTAACATATAAAAAATATAATAATAAAAATAATAGATATCAGCATCAGTGCGATACTAATAAAATAATATACTGCAGCACGCGATGTGCAAAGTACTATGTTGGGAAGAGGAATGAACGCCCAGCTAAAGGCGAGTCGTCTATTTATAATGTTCACCTCAGGAGTGGCACTATTGTTCTTCAGATGTGACTTCTACTCTGCTGACTCAGCTTCTCACACTTTACGGCGTAGTTTCCCAAGGTGCCTTCTGATTCGCTGACTCTGGTGTCTGCATTCTCGGATTGCTTCATTGTTGTAATAATGGTTCGTTGTTATGGGTCCATTTATCTCGCCTATGCGATTTTTTCTTCTAGACCTTCAATTAAGTCAAACTTGCGCTTGTCATTACAAAAATGTAATGGCTCTATGTGTTTATTTACTGTGGATCTATGTTAACTATCAATAAGATGTTTTCCAAACATAGATTTGTCATCGTGATTATTTCTAAGTGCAGAAATATATGACTTGTATGTGGTATTAAAATTTCTAGGAGTAAGACGACTGTAGATGGCGTTACAGTGTATACAAAATATGTTATAAATTCCAGCTTTTGTTATAAAATTTGCTTCTTTCTTTCGCGTTATATAAAAAACTACCTGTCGTGTTTTAATATTTAGATGCTATGTTTATATAAATTAGCATGAACACATCGAAACGACATCGACATCGCCCAAACTTCTAAAAATTTTAATACCAGATACAAGGAACACTGCTGCACTTAGAAATTACCACGCTGACAAATCTACATTTGCAAAACATATTACTGGTAGTCGGCATTTGAAATCAGTCATCAAATGTTGTATAACCTATACAGTAGAAACAATGTACCACATTTCATGAAAATAACTTTGAAAAAGTAGAAAAATTTGCCAAAAATAATCTTAAAATTTCTCGAAAAAACTGGTCCGATTTTCTTGGTCGACGAACCGCTTGAAGTAATTTACACACGTGCCAAGATAAAATTATTCACAGAGCTGCTTGACAAACATTGTAAAAAAAGTTTACATGAAAATTTGCAATCAATTTCTTTCACGAAAATTCGCAATTGTTTTTATATTGGCTTAAGTAATGTTACCTGAAAATTATATTTTTTTAGAAAAATTTGACAAACAATTTTTTTCACGAAAAACAGTAATTCAGATAATTTTTAATCATCAATATTCAGAAAATTATAACAACAATTTCTATGAAAACACTAAAAAAGTTCTGCGAAAATTGAAGGTAAATAATATTTCAAAACTAGAAACTTTAAGTATAGAGTGTTATACAAGAGTCGAAGCAGAGTACATGCTCTCCACCTCTGAAACATAAAGTACAGGCTATTCCATTTGATACAATTAAGTAACGGCAGTTTGAGTTTTTTAAATTAAGCCACTATTGGGGAGCGCCTGTATATGGGATCTCGATTTTTCAACGACCAGTATAAACGAAAACCTCTCCTAATGCGTCAGAACTCGAAAACCATGAACGATATCAATTTTTTTGAAATTGAAATATTATTTGACGGAAAATTTAAAAATACAATAATGTAAGGGATGTTTAATTTGAGAAATGATAAGTTTGTATCACCAAAGACTTATGGGCCATACTACGATTAGGAAAATAATGTTATACTATGCAGCTCCAGACGCTCCATAATAAACGAATATATTTTTTTCTCGTATCTTGTGTAATGACACTCGAGCTTTACCGTATAAATGCGCCACCCTGCATATGTATATATAAACATATAAAAACTGAAAATGACCTCAGGTTTGGGTTCTAGTGGGCCTAGTTCGCGCTCATTTGAAACAAATTTTTCAAAATACATAAATCGCGATCTCCTTAATGCGAATTTTTATTAAACCACAAACTCTATAGTCGAAACTACTAAACTGAATTTTCTGCAATTATTTTAGTAAGATAAAGCACAATGACACTTGACGCAGAAACGTAAAGGCTCTGTAAAACTAACTTCACACGACATTTGTTCTAAGTAACCCGCATTCGTTTTAGCATCATTGTGTAAAAAATTTCAATCGTTTCAAATCGCGACTTTGACGTCTTATGAAAAAGTCTGGACGCGGCAAGTGCGTTATGGAAGTGAATTTTCATAAAAATGTTTTTAAAAGCAAATATGTCTCTCTAATGCAAGCAGGCATCAATCTGGTTACCTGTATAGCCTACATAGTAGAAACAATGTACCATATTTTATCAAAATAACTTATTGTTTGAAAATGTACAAAAATTGTCCGAAAATAAACTTAAAATGTTTCTGGATTCCTAGCCAACAAACCTTAGGTTAATAGCAAATTTAGTTATTGAAATTTGAAGCATTCAATGAAAATGTGCTACCAAGACGCACTTACTGCGTAAAAAAATGCAAAAGGGAACTAATATATGGGTGTTCGATACAAATATTTTAGGTATCACCAACGACTTATGGGCCATCCTGTGAGTGTCAAAGTAATATAAGATACAGCTCAAGACACCCTTAATTAACGTATACAAGTTTTTCCTGTATATTGTACAATAACAATTATATTGAGTTTTACCGTAGAAATGCGTCACCCTGTATATTTCTTAAGAAACAAAAACTAAGTTCGAACCCAGATATGGATTCTAGGGGGCCTAGTTTGCGCATTTGAAGAAATCTTTTTACGCAAAATCGCGGTCTCCTCAGTAACGAATATTTTCTACTAAAATTAGTTAAAAATGATAGACCGTTAAACCATAAACTTAACTAAAACCACCACCAAAGCATCAGATAAAGGGTCTACAGCAAGTCCCCGATTAACGTCCTCGTTAGGGATCAACCAATCGCGATGTTAATTGACACGACGTAAAACGAATCATTGGGAATGAATATAACGTACATACATAATATGTACATATTTGTGATTGCAAAATTATTTAAAAAAACAGTATTCATTTACGTATGTATTGTTTGTATGATTAGACATTGTTATATGTACTCCTTTTTTACCTACTATTTTAAACTTTTTTTTTAGAATTTTTTTTTTTTTTTTAATGTCAACAACACACCACGAGGGCTTACAGCCTAAATACTATCGTACCGTGGGTGTTGACAAGGAGGAAAGAGGCAGCTTGTTAATTCTGGACTTGAAGGTTTGGAGGTTCGGAGGAGAAGGAAAAACATGTGCCGGCAAGGAATTCCACAACTTGGAAGTCCTCGGGACAAAAGAGCGGGCATAACAAGATGTTCTATGTCTGGTAACCTGGACGTTAAGAGGGTGCATTCGCTCTGTTCCCCTGGTAGATCTGCTGGGGGCAGCAGGTGGGGGAATTATGGAGGAAAGCTCCTCTGAGCAGTGCCCGTGCAGATATCTATAAAAGAGAGAGAGGTCACCAACGGCACGTCGGTGGGCAAGGGATGGAAGCCTTTGGGTGAGGGTAGGGTCACCGATGAGACGTATAGCTCTCTTTTGAATGGAGTCCAGGATAGCGAGTGTAGAAGCGGCAGCTGCACCCCAGATGTGGGAGCAGTATTCGAGGTTTGGCCTTATTTGTGAAGTGTATAAGGTATAGAGATTAGTTGGTGAAAAAAATTTGCGAGCCCGGAAGAGGAAACCCAATTTCTTAGCAGCCGCTTCTGCAATTGATGTAACATGTTGGTGCCAATTAAGATTTCGATCCACAGTAATGCCAACAAGAGAAAAGGACTCATTACTTTGAATAACTTGGTTGTTCATTGTGATCGGTCTAGGGCTGGTGTATCTCTTGTGAGAAAGAAAGCAAGACTTAGTTTTGGTGGGGTTGAATTGTACAAGATTTCTACTTCCCCAGTCTAATATTTTTTGGAGGTCTACGGAGACAGAACCCTCCATGAGTCTGCGATCCTCATCTAATTGGGCTAAAGAGACAGGCTTAGAATATTGTATGTTTGAGTGGAGGGTGCTGTCGTCCGCGTAACTGTGAACTGGGTTGGATGTGCTAGAGAGGAGGTCATTGATGTGGAGAAGAAATAAAGTAGGGGCTAAAGCTGAACCTTGAGGAACTCCTGCATTAATTGGATACAGTTTAGAGGAATGGCCATCCACAACAACAGATATGCTCCTGTTGGAGAGGAAATTTGCTGTCCAGGTACAAAGTTTTGGTGGTAGGCCATAGGCCGGAAGTTTATTAAGCAGCGCTGCGTGCCAGACCTGGTCGAATGCTTTGGATATGTCTAGAGCAACAATCTGGGATTCACCGTGTTGTTCCATAGACTTGTTCCAAGAATGGGTGACAAAAGAAAGGAGGTCGGCAGTCGATCTGCGCTGACGGAATCCATACTGCCTGTCGTGGATTAGACTGTGTTTTTCAAGGAATTTTAGTAGTTCGGTATTTATATACTTTTCCATCACTTTAGAGATGACTGAAAGGAGAGAAATAGGCCTGTAGTTGCTAGGAAGCGCTTTGGATCCTTTCTTGGGGATGGGTTGTACTCGAGCAGTTTTCCAGTTACTAGGGAATATGCCTTTATTGTAAGATATCTGAAACAGACGAGTCAGGACAGGAGCAAGTTCTGGTGCGCATTTTTTGAGAACAATTGCTGGGATCTCGTCAAGGCCAGAGGCTTTCCTGGTATTAAGAGAAGAGAGCATCTTTCGTACCTTTTTAGTTTGGAAAATGATATCAGTCATTTTATGCGCGACATTGGGGACTGTTGGTGGTTGAACATTTGGAGGTGGGTTGAGAGTAGAATTTCCGGCGAACAACGAAGCAAAAAGTTCAGCCTTGCCCAGGGCGGTAGAAACAATTTCATCACCTGAGACAAGAGGTGGGAACGTGCTCTTGCAGAAATTATTCCCAATAGACTTAGCAAGAGTCCAGAAGGGTTTGCCGCCGTTGGAGCTTGAGAGGACTTTGTTTTTGATGTGGTTATTAAACGAGTTTTTTGCCTCAGAAAGAATGCGGACATAGCGGTTTCTTGCGTCGTTGAATGCTTGACGATTTTCTTGACTGGGATTGTGTAGAAGCGTTTTGTGAGCTTTGACCTTTTCAAGTCTGGCCTTGTCACAGGATTTAGAAAACCAGGGCTTTTGAGTGGCTGAAGAGGTTTTCTGTGTACGTGGAATAAGTAATTCCATGCCAGCTTGGATAATTTCGGTGACGTTTTGTGAGATATCAGAGGGGTCAGGATGAGAGAAGCAGACAGACGCCCATGGAAATGAGGAAAAGTAATCCCGCATTTCGTCCCAGTTTGCGGAGTTGTAGTGCCAAACGATACGTGGGTGTGATGACTGTGTGACCTCGGGTTGCATTGCACAGGAAGCAGTGACCATGCCGTGGTCTGAGCGACCAAGGGGGGCGGTGACTGATATCTTATAGCATTCAGGATTTGTAGTAAGAAGGAGATCCAAGGGATTTGAGCTGTGTGTTGGGATACGAGGAAAGTAAGTAGATTGCTGTACCATATTGGCCAAAGAATTGCTGACTGCAAAGGCCTCCGCTGCTCTCCCTTGTGGATCGGTTTTTGAAGATCCTAGCCATTCCTTATTATGGACATTGAAGTCGCCAAGAATAGTGACCTCGGAGGAAGGATATTCAGAAATCAGATAGTCGGTTTTTTCAGAAAGGTAGTCAAAGAGCTGGACAAAGTTGTTGTCAGAAGGTGACCGGTAAATGCAACAGATGAATTTAGTTGCAGCCCTGAGAGAGAGTTTTATCCATAGTATGTCTTTTCTTCCAGCTTCTAAATTGGGAAGTCTGGTGCAGGGTAGATTGCTACGGACGTATGCGCACACGCCTCCATGCAATCTAAAGGCAGTAAGGAGCTCATACCCCGGGAAATTAAGGTGATTAGTGGCTGTTTTGGCACTGATTTGGGTTTCGGTGAGGAAGAGGAGTTGGGGCCTGTTAGCCTGGAGGAAATGGTGGACGGAGTTCAGGTTAGAATTTAGGCCACATATATTCGAAAAGGATATGTTAAATCTTGATGTTGGCGCCCCCTGTACACCCCTCTCCCGGAGATCCGAATGGAGGGGTATTTTGCCTCCGGAATATTTTATTATTAGAATAACGATATACCGAATCAGTTTCAACGATAAACGATACATTTGCGTACAACAAACTGCGACGCTATAGTGAAACAACTTTAAATGAGACGACGCTATGCGAGTGCTTATCGTATTTGAAATGAATTTTCTGTAAACATTTAAAGGACAATGACGGTTGAACCTGAAACTTAAGGGTTTGCAGATCACTCTTCTTGCAACATTTGCTTTTCATAATCCGTATTTGTTTCAGGTTCTTTGCCTAGATATTGCCAATTTTGACGTTTGAAATCGCAGACTTTTTTGGGAAAACTCCAATTTTGTTTTTTAACTGTCCATAATTTCTTTCCTTTAAACTCAGAGACCTAAATTTTGGTACATGGTTCACTCTTTATAATACAAAGACGCGTACCAAATCTGGTTGCCCTTACTTTGTTATATCCGGAGACATAAATTATTTTCCAAAGAAAACACAAAATTTTCCAGGAAATCCTGGGGCCATTTTCCTGGCTAACGAACTTATCCAAACCACTTGCAAAGGGAAGGTACTCACCAAATTGGATCAAAATCGGCTCATTATTTTTTGAGTTAGCGGTGTGATACGTATATATATATATATATATATATATATATATATATATATATATATATATATATATATAAATACGTCACCATGTACCCAACTTCTATAAGTGACATTAGTACATTTCACAGTGACCCTGTTATAGAGAAAGGCATTGACCAGACATTGCTTAGTTTCAATTATTAAGTTTAAAGTACAATAAACTATAAAATGTATAATAATCATTTTACTTAGTATGCATATTTTACTTGCGACTGCTAAACGATGTTGCGTTAACAGTCGGTATTTGAAACTAATATAGTTCACATCTACTTGCTTTGTTCACTTCCATTTTATATTAATATTATTAGAATAGTAACACACTGTATTGTTTCCCTAAAATAAAGTTCTATTTTTATGGAAACTTAAGTTTTGTGTTACCTAATTGGCGCTGCGTGAACATGATGCCAAAACGGCATTAAATATAATAATCGCCGGTTTATTTCAATAATTTGTTTGGCATTAAAGAGCCGAAAAATTAACAGTGTTTCAAACGCTCCAGTTTCAAACATTGTATCAACATCAAGTGACCAAAAGTAATCCAAGTTCCAGAAAAACTCCAAAATAAGGCCTGTTAGGAGATGAATATCCTGTGAGTACCTTCCTTTATCTTTCACTGTGAATTTATGATTGCATCTCTTGTATTTTCAAGCATTTTTGCTTCGAAATACCTTGTCAATAATTAGTATTAAATCTACTGTATTTTCAAGCATTTTTGCTTCGAAATACCTTGTCAATAATTAGTATTAAATCTACTGTATTTTTCAAACATTTTTGCTTCGAAATACCTTATCAATAATTAGTATTAGCTATCGTATTTTCAAACATTTTGTTTCAAAATATTTCAAAAATTCTTTATGTTAAATCCCACGTATTTCCAAACCATTTCGGTTCGAAATACTTTAAGATATTAAAAAGTTCTTACGTTAATATTTTATTAATAAATTAAAATCAGACAAACCTATTTAGCATTAATACTTTTATATTGTGTATCAGCTTATTTGAAGATTTAAGTAGAAATAACGTTTAAAAATTAATTATACCCGATATCTGAAAAATATTAACTCGACAAAAAATAATAAACTATTTTAGTCATCATGTCACATAATAAAGGCGACATCTCCTTGTTATCTCAGGCATCTATGATGATCCCAGAATACAATGGAGGTTGTAGACATTTAAATTATTTTATTAGACAATGCGAACTGTTTATTATAAATTACAAAAAAGAGAGTACAGAACAAAATGCTGAGCATCACAATAGAATGATACTCGAATTTATTAAATTAAAAATTGTACAAGATGCTCGAGATATTTTATTATCTCTAGAAACTAGTTCATGGGAAAATATTAAAAATGGCCTTATGGCACAATATTCAGACCCACGCTCTGAAAATCTCTTGTTAACAGACCTCACTACCTGTTATATGACAAAAAATCAAACAGTTTTAGAATTTCATAGCAAAATTAAAGAAAAATTGAAAGCACTTTATGAGAATATCGAATTACAGGATTTAGGTACCGAAATTAAAATTTATAAGAAAAATTACTTTACTGAAATGGCTGTAACATCATTTAAAGTCGGCATACTAGAACCATATTTTAGTCATTTAAGACTAGTAAATGTAACAAGTTTAGAAACGGCTTTACTTGAGTGTCACCGCATAGATAACGAAATAAAACAAGCAGACTTCATAAATAGCTTAAGAAATAAATCACATCCTTCTTCACAAAAACAACCCCTAACATTTTTAGGAAAAATTGCTTTACCAAAAAGACCGTTACCTCAACAAAATATTAATTTCGTAAATAGATTTCAACAACCACCCTTTTTACGACAAAGACCTAATTTCTCCAGTAAACCTATATCCAATTTGAGAGCTCTACCACAAAATAAAATTTCTCCGACAAATAGTCAAGTTTTCCGCCATCAGCCGCCTCAAAATTCATCTGTATTTAACAGAACAAAAAATACTTTTTCGACACCCCCACAAAGACAAAATCGTCAATTTGATCAAACTACACCCATGGAAATATGTAATCTAGAATATCCGAATCAAGAAATGACAGATTATGTATCTCACGAATTACAACCCGAATATTATTTGCAATGTGTCGAAAACGAAAACCTTAATGATTATTCCGGTAATGAGCCAGAAAATCTGGATTTTCAGGAAGAAGCCTCGGAAAATCCTTTGTCACCCTAGATATAAACAATATTATGACACTACCCAAATTACCGTTTTTGGTCCTGTCAGACAGCATAATAAATCCGGGCCCTGCATATGAATTTTTTTCAGAGTACATTTTCAAAAAGCCCTTTTCCGTAAAATCTGTAGGAAAAATTACAAAAGGAAATGATAATGTCAGATACCCCCTGTTAAAAGAATACGGCATAAATTTCCCATTTACATTTAGAGTAATAAAATGGCATGAGAGGTTTGATGCTCTTATAGGTTCAGAAGACTTTAAAAAATTACAAACCAAACTAGATTATGAAAAAAGAACAGTAAAATTTAGAGAAATTGAATTACCTTTTTATTTTGAAATAAATCCCCTAAATTTTCAACCCTTTTCACAAACTTGTACTACCCGTATTCAAATACCTGTAAATATTGAAGACGGAACAGTTTTAATTCCAGAAATGGAAAATGAATTAGTTCATATACCAGAATCCATAGCTGAAGCTATATCTGGGTTTTGTTCTATACCATGTACAGTAAAAAATAAGTCACAAATCGCTGAAATTAACTTTACAGAACAAATTGAAGTAGAACCCATCCAAAATTTTGAAGAAACACCTAAATTTCCCAACTCAGTTCAAGTCGACGTGAGACAACAATTGATAACTGACCACCTCAATTCTGAGGAAAAACAAAAACGATTTAAATTATGTCATCAATATCGAAATATTTTTTATCACGAAAACTCGGATCTTACATTTACAAATGCTATTAAACATCATATTAGAACTCGCGATAATGATCCCATACATGTAAAATCTTACAGGTATCCATATCACCTAAAAATTGAAATACAGAAGGAAATTCAAAAATTATTAGACAATAAAATTATTAGGCCCTCTACCTCTGCTTTTTGTTCGCCCGTTTGGATTGTCCCAAAAAAGTGAGATTCCTCTGGAAAGAAAAAATGGCGATTAGTCATTGACTACAGGAAACTCAACGAAAAAACGATCCTCGAAAAATATCCCTTACCTAGAATAGAGGAAATCTTAGACAACTTAGGAAAGTGTACATACTTTACTACTCTCGATTTAGCTCAAGGGTTTCATCAGATCGAATTAACCCCTGAAAGCATTGAGAAAACAGCCTTTAGCGTAAACAATGGGCATTACGAGTACGTTAGAATGCCCTTTGGTCTCCGGAGTTCGCCCTTAACCTTCCAACGCGTAATGGATAATGTTTTTAGAGAATTTCTGTACAAAAACTGCTTTGTTTATATGGACGACATTGTCATATTCTCCAAATCCCTTCAGGAACACCTTATCCACATTAAACAAGTATTTCAAAAATTACAAGATGTTAACTTAAAGGTACAGCTAGATAAATCAGAGTTTCTTAGAAAGGAAGTTGAGTTTCTAGGCCACGTCATCACAATTGACGGCGTAAAACCAAATCCAAGCAAAATTGAATGCATAAAAAATTATCCTATTCCGAAAACACAAAAACAAATAAAAGCTTTCTTAGGACTTGTTGGCTATTACAGGCGTTTTATAAAAAACTTTGCCAAAATTGTTTATCCCCTCACAAAATGTCTAAAGAAAGATTCTACTCTTAACTTTAATGATCCAGAATACGTCAATGCATTTTCGCAGGCTAAAGAACTTATAATAAATTCACCCGTCCTAACATATCCAAATTTTGATAAAGAATTTCATCTGACAACCGACGCAAGTAATATAGCGTTAGGAGGCGTATTGTCTCAAGACAATAAACCTATCGCATTTTACTCTAGAACGCTTAATTCAGCTGAACGAAATTATAGCACTATTGAAAGGGAATTACTATCAATAGTGGAAAACACTAAACATTTTAGACCTTATCTTTTCGGGCGAAAATTTACTATAGAAACAGACCATAAACCTCTAGTTTGGCTTTTTTCGATAAAAGAACCAAATTCTCGTTTAGTTAAATGGAGGCTTAAACTAGAAGAATTCGACTATGAAATAAAGTACAAAAAAGGAAAGGATAACGTTGTAGCAGACGCCCTTTCAAGAACAGAAATTAATACGGTAGAAGATGATATAGATCTTGTGTCCCTTTTAGGCAACGCGGACCCTTCAGAACTAAGAGTTCTGGATGACAACGACCTTATAGAATTAGGAATCGACCCTCAACCTGACCAGAATAATAGCGAATCTCAAACCCAACATACTTCTTTAGAAAATCCTGTATTTTGCTTACCTATATCGGAAGGCCCAATCAATCATTTTAAAAATCAAATTTTAATTTGTCACGGATCGGAAAAACGTGAAATAACTACAAACCTTTTTAAAAATAAACAAATCAAAATATATTTACAAGAAGGTCATGAACTACAACTTAACACCTTTCTTAAAGAAAAAATCAATCCGTCTAATGTATACGGTATCTTATTCGAAACCCAAGAAATCGAGAGATTATTTATGTTAGTAGCCTCAGCTCTTTTTAACAGTTCAGTAAAAATAATAAAATGCAATAAACAAGTCGAAAATATTACATCAACTACCGTACAGAAACAAATTATTCAAAATTACCACCAAAATAACCACAATGGCATTAACGAAACTTACTAACAGCTTAAATTAAATTACTATTGGCCTAACATGAAAAAATCCATAAATGATTTTATAAACAAATGTGACATTTGTCTGCAAGCCAAATATGAGCGACGACCCTATAAATTACCCTTTTCCGGACCCTTGTTAGCCAAAAGACCTTTTGAAGTAATTCATGCAGATGTGTTCAGTTTTGAGAACCATAAATTTCTTACGATAATAGACTTGTTTAGTAAATATGCACAAGCTTATTACATTAAAGATACAACAGCTCTGACGATTTTAAGCAAACTCAGACACTATTTCTCTCATCATAATTACGTTTCAACCCTCGTATGTGACTCTGGCAAAGAATTTGATAATGCAACCCTTAAGGAATACTGCGACCTATTTAACATAAAATTACACATAACTACTCCTCAAAACCCAAACTCAAACTCCCCAGTTGAACGACTTCACTCAACTATATTAGAAAAATTAAGAACAATGAAGTTGGAGAATCCGTTAGAAAAACCTATTGATCTTATGATAACCTGTATTTTAATATACAATCAATCAGTTCACTCATTAACAGGTCATAGTCCCTTTTCCCTTCTTTACGGCCCTTATGACAAACTTGAACATATAGACCCCCATAAAACATTGTATGAAGACTATAACCATAGAAGACTTAAAGAAATATTACCCTTTTTCGATCAAATATACAAAAAATCTAAAGAAAAGTCAGAAACTATTCTTAGAAAAAGAAATGAAAATCGTAATGAGATACCGCAAATACAAACTGAACAAGTAGTAAAGTACCTTATGTAAAGAAAACTAACCCTTTATATAAAATTTATCATAATTCAGTTCAAGTAAATCAAAACAAATTACTTTTACCTGATTCCCAAAAGAAAACAGCCCATTTGAATGTAAAAAGAGTGAAAAAGACATTTTCTTTGCAGGAACATCATCCCCCTGATGATGGCCCTCAGCCAGGTCCATCAACTAGAAGTTAAACCCATAATCACTAACGGATACTTTAAAGATTATATAGGTATAGCTAGAATAATTAATCACTATCATAATTTCTACTTTTATTTTAATGTATCGGTTTTAGAAAATAATTATCGGGTGTTGACAAACAATACTATAAAAATTAACGAAAATTATGGCACTGCTATTAACAAGGAATATGTACAGATGCTTAATGACCAAGTTTCCAAAATTAACCTAGAACTTGAGAAATTAACGCACTCCAGAACGAAACGCGGGTTAATAAACGGAGCGGGGTCGCTGATTAAAACCATAACCGGAAATCTCGATCAAGACGATCTCGATAAAATAAACAAACATTTAAACACCTTATATTTAAATCAAGGTGAAATGATGACTCAACTAGACTCTCTAAATTCATTTGCACATATAATTACAGAAAGATTTGTAGAAGAACAAAAAATAATTAACAAAAATCTTCAGATGATAGCTGACAGATTTTGTGAACTAGCGAACATGGAAAAAAGGAGTTTCATTTAATATCAAATCTCATTAGCCCAAAATTTATTAGAAAGTGTCAAAATTATTCAAAGAACTATATCTCTTAGCTTTAATGAAATTACAAACATTGAAATATTTAGCTGGAAGGATTTAACACAAATAAGACAGCATCTTGAATTAATTTATAACAAAAATGAATTAATTAACTTTGACAGAAACCACATATTTAAAATTATTGAATTTACTAAATTAATAGTTGTATCAGCAGGAGACACAATCATTTGTTTACTAAAGGTCCCGATTTTACACCCTACACCAGGCTCCTACTTTCAAATAATTCCCTTACCAGAAAATCATAAAGTCCTTATACCCCCAAGTTCATATTATTTGGAAATAGCCCAACAAAACTTATGGACATCTGAAAGATGCCCATCAATAACAGAAGCCATAGTGTGTTCAAATCCACCACAAGAAGAAAGTTGCCAACTAAATCAACCCTCAAGTTGCCCTTCTGCAAAGGTAACCAATAGCTACACGACGTCCATCAAGATACGAAACAACAACGTGCTCATCTCAACAGATGTATCAGTCGAAGTTATAGAAGAATGTCCAAATAAAATCGACAGAAAAACAATACACCAAAATGCTATCGTAAGCACACTGCCTAACTGTAAAATCACAGTAAATGATGAGATATACACAGACGTATCAGGCAACATAACGTGGATTCCAGACCTGATATTACCACTCAAGGAGGAAAAATACGAAGTCCGCTTCAGTCCAGTTCACCTGAAAAATGCTGAAAAATTGAAGCAACAACTTTCAGAAGCTCCACAACATAAGATACTACATCCAATGCTGCATACAAGTCACATAGGTGTTACCACATTTATAATAGTAGTCATCATCATCACTATATTGGTTTGGTCCAGAAAGAGATGGACACCCTTCCTAAAGAAGAAGAAATCACCCCAAGTTGAACACGAGGACGTGCTCAAGACTAACGGTGGAGGAAATACGTCACCATGTACCCAACTTCTATAAGTGACATTAGTACATTTCACAGTGACCCTGTTATAGAGAAAGGCATTGACAAGACATTGCTTAGTTTCAATTATTAAGTTTAAAGTACAATAAACTATAAAATGTATAATAATCATTTTACTTAGTATGCATATTTTACTTGCGACTGCTAAACGATGTTGCGTTAACAGTCGGTATTTGAAACTAATATAGTTCACATCTACTTGCTTTGTTCACTTCCATTTTATATTAATATTATTAGAATAGTAACACACTGTATTGTTTCCCTAAAATAAAGTTCTATTTTTATGGAAACTTAAGTTTTGTGTTACCTAATTATATATATATATATATATATATATATATATATATATATATATATATATATATATATATATATATATATATATATATAAACATATACAAATTGAAACTGACCCCGGATATGTGTTCTAGAGGGCCTAATTAGCGCTCATTTAAAGAATGTATTTTTTAATTTAAAAGTCTAATTTTGTTACCATAGCTTTGTTGTTTCCGACGAAACAAAAATTTGCCGAGAGAAAAGCCAAAATTTTCTCGCAAAAACTGGTCTGATTTTCCTGCAAGCTAATTATTGTGTATTTAAATTTGTTTTTTTGTTTTTGCGGAAATATAAATAAGGGTGGTGCTTAATAAAATTATTATCTTTAAGTTTTTTGTTGAAAGTACCTTCAAAGTATTCTATACACTTTCTTTAATGATTTACGGTTTCAAAATGCAAAATAGAAACATTACCAAAATTTATATTATGGCCAGGATCAAGATTATTTTTTTTTTACATTGTGAAACCTAAAATATAAAAAATCTTTATTAAGAAAACATTGAAGTTCTTTTAACGAAAATTTAATAAACTTAAAGAAGGATAATAATTTTATAAATCACTACCCCTATTTATATTTCCTAGACAAAAACAAATAGTGCTGCAAATTGAATCATAACTTCCACATAGCTGCGATAATCTACTCTCCTCAGAAATACATTCTCATAAACGAATTCAGGGTCCATGACTCAATCACAAAGAAAATATTTATATTTATACAATCCGAAGCGTTCCTTTGTCGGGTGCTAACTGGATACCAAATTTGAAGATTGTAGCTCAATTCGTTCGACAGTTATTGCGCCTACCTAACAAACAGATGTAAATACAAGCCGACTGCCCGACCGACCTACAGACCAAAAAAACTTATTCCATAATCAAGTTTTCTCTATGTTTTGAGACTTTTTACGCCTTTTCAGCAAAAAAAAATCTAAAATTTCGTTCACTATATTCTACCCCACACATTCAACCCATACTTTAATTTCAGCAAATACCACATATTTGATGAAATTTAATGTTTTCTAATAAACAATCCCTAAAACGTTATATTACTCAAGTTTTAACGAAAAAATGTCAATTTTCACCAAGTCACCTCCCCATACACTTAACCCCCCCCCCAATCCTAACTATTAGTCGCTATTAACTAATGGGGCGATCCCGACTTTTAAAGTTTGAAAAAATGTTTCAAATACATATCCGGGGTCAGTTTCAATTTTTTATGTTTTTGTTTTTACTTTATTTTATTAAATAAAACTTAACAGCACTTGACAACACATTCTGTGTTAAACATTTTACCAAAACTACATTTATTTGTGTAACCTTTTCAAAAAGGGAAACCTTATATTATTTAAATTTCTAAAAGGTATTTATTCACATTCTGTTTGAAATTTAGCGTAATATTGATAAACAACAGGCTTAGATCTCTCTGTATAATAACAAAAGTCGGGATCTCATCACTAGTGAATTTTTGTTAGCTCCCACTTATGCACAAAACTTCAAATTTTATAACTTGTGAAACACTCACAATTTTCATTTCTTATCAAACTTATATTTATCTCATATGTATTTTCTTATACTTTTCTCCTAATAAAGGACATCCTGAATGTAGTTTAACTATTGGGTACAAAGGTAATGGTCGGTTTGAAAACTGGTCAAATAAAAGTTGTAAATTACCTACAGCGAGTAGCTGGATTTAAAACAAGATTTTCCATATTTGTAGTCCTGAAACAAAACACTGTGCAGTATAACTTTAGTCGGATTAAATAAGTCACCACATAGCTAGCAACCTATTTCTACATTTATTAAAGCCCCTGGATAGTGTAAGTTTAGTTTCTGTTTCAACTGCTTTGAATTTATTTATACACTTGCAAACGGTAATTTTCAATTGCTGTTGCAGGGTTTTCAATTATGGCTAATTCTTTTCATTCCACGTATGTTTTTCTGCTCTTTCCATAAATCACGAAACATGCTTGACAAATAATGGCTCATCCGAGTTATAACTAAGGACCAGGAAGACACGTTCTCTCGATCTATTTGCAGCCAAAGATGAGGCAGTTTAAGTTTTTACCATTTACCATCATAAAGTGGTTGGTAAAACTTCTACGCAACCTAGATTTTCGTTTTTTTCATTACACTGAATAACTCTATTTGGATAATATGTTCGTTGGCGAGTCTTAAGAGTCAAGATTTTTTCTTAAAAAAATGCAAATTTCCTGTCGAAAATTCTACGAGTATATCTATAAAACTCGTCAAATTATTTTTACAAAATTTCTCATATATTGCCATTAAACTACCTTTTCGCTGTTCCAAAATTTATTTTAGTTGGATAATTGTAAGCAAAGTTTTTTGAGTCTTACACCGGTAACTCAAAAAATATTGGGCCGATTGTGATATCTCCGGAAATACCAAAGTTATTTTTGAAAATTTTCTTCTAATGCGCGCGAACTAGGACTCTTGGAACACAAAGCCGAGGTCAAGACACAATATATATATATATATATATATATATATATATATATATATATATATATATATATATATATATATATATATATATATATATATATATATATATATTTGTGTGTGTCTCACACCGCTAACTCAAAACATATTGGGCCGCTTGTGAGATCTCTGAAAATAACAAAGCTTTGGTAACCAAATTTGGTGCGCAGGTTTATATCATAAAAATAAAACATCTTACCAAAATTTGGCTCTCTACGTTAAAACTGAAAAAAGTTATAGGCAGTATAGTTTTTCTTCTTAAAGTCACGAGTCAAAACGTCAAAATTCATATGTTTTAGATAACGTACATGAAACTTGTACGGCTTATGTACAAGAAATGTCGTACGAAGTGTGTTTCATAAAGCCTTAAGTTTCAACTTCAGCCGTCATTGTCCTTAATTTTAGTTAAATATTTGCAGAAAATGAATTTCAAATCAATTTCTCTGATGCTATGGCAGTAGCTTCAATTATAGGGTGATACATGAATCAAAAACATTGTACCCCCTTTTTAAGAACATTGCACTCACGGAGCAGTGTTTGATTTGGCATAGTTAGAGTTCATATAAAGAAGGAGAGCAGAAAGATAAAGTGTATATATAATATGTGTTACAAACAGATTGAACAGTGATTTGTTCTAATTATATATTAATATGTCAATGTAAAACACATATTACTCTATGGTCGAACAGATGTATATGGATGCGTTCACACGTTCATACTGAATATTAAATTTCAGTTTTTCAGTTCATAAAAAATAACTACAAATTTAACGAAGTAATTAAATGTTATGCTAGGAATTTACTGAATTTCCACTAAACATAATATTATCTTTGTAATTTTTCTTTTGTTTCCATAGTCATTTTAGTATTGGGATTTTTTAGTGAATTTCTTTTAAAAAATTCACTAAGATAGAGAGATCGCGACTTTTGCATTTGGAAAAAATTTCTTCAAATGAGTAACCAATTTTTGTAAAGAAAATGACATTTTTCTTTGAAAAAATTGTTTGAAAATTTTCATGCAAACATTTCTTTTTTATTTTTGGCAAAAAGCTTTTTGTCGATCATTATATTTTAGCAGGTGTGTAAATAACTTGAAGAGGTTCGTTGCCCAAGAAAATCGAACTAGTTTTTTCTGGAACATTTTAAGGTTTTTTTTTCGGAAAATTATTGTACTTTTTTAAAGAATAAAGTTATTTTGATGAAATAAGGAACATTGTTTCTACTATACGTAGGTTACACCAAATTCCATGCTTTTATGTAAAAAGACATATTTGCCATTAAAAATATATTTATGAAAATTCACTACCATAACGCACTTGCTGCGTCGAGACTTATTTTTGTATCTGTAGATGACACATTTCGGAAGCTTGTATTTATTAGCTGCATTCATATACCACATCCCGTCTTTTACATATTGCACCGCTGATTGGATCAATTTTAGCTCACATTTTTCATAACTTTTCGAACTGAAATCTGATTTATAGTTTCTCATGATGTATGTATGTATGTATCTAATGAGCTAGAATTGTTACAAATGCAATAAAACTCAAAATAATGTACTTACTTAAAAAAATAATTCCTCGGCAGATCAATGTGTGATACTCAACATAATACCATTTTTTTAGGTTACATTTAGCTTGATAGATGACAAGTGTCTGTGATTGTGGCCATAGATTTAAATGTAACATATGCATCTGTCACTTTGAACTACCGATTGTCATTTGTTCCAACGCTCTAATAACAAAAATGATTTTTTAAGGGTAAAAACTTGAAGAATCCATCATTTCAATCCTATTGACCCCTTGGTCTCCGTACACCCCGTTTGACGGTACGCCAGTTGCTAGGCTTAATATTGTTATGAAGCCCCCAAAGTATGTGGGCCCTATCTTGTACAATAAACTAGGTACCTGTGTACGTCTCTTTTACTGTTTAAAATAAGTTTTTTTGACAATAATTAGCTTTTATACAGAGACAAATATTTAAACTTTTTAAAAATTTGTTATTTTGATATTTTAGGAACTATATGTTGTATTGCGATTTGATAAGATGTAGTGATGTATTCTGTGACGAATCATATACATTGTAATGATGTTCTATGAAATAAAGAACTAAACTTTAGCTTGAACTGGAATTTAAATTCAATATGTGTTTGGGCAAAGAAGGTTAATTATCATCCACATATTAAATTTAACATAAACGAGTCAACAGGTCCAATGAATAATCTGTTAAGTAATTAGGTCAGATTAAGTAAGTTATAATTGTTTTAACTTATGAAAATTCGCTACTATAACGCACTTGCTGCGTCCATACTTAGCTTTATGTTTAAATTGATGTAAGTACCAATGTATTATTTATTAACTGTGTATTAGTGAATTGTCAATAAAAAAATACCGAAGTAGAGTCCTCAACCTTGTATTAGGATAGTTGCCATCTACAGCATCGATACTTGTGCCGCCACCTACAGGCGTCTTACCAAACTGAGCTCATGTGTATCCTGCCTAATAATATGCCAACCATTGACTTAGACGTTTCACATAGCTTTGTTACGGAAGACTGTAAAAGAAACAATCTGTTTTTGAAATTCATGATTTAATGATACTGTGTTTGCAATCTGTAAAATCTGTTTTTCCAAAAACACTCTGAAATTTTGTACGACTAATTACTGCACAAATGCAATAGAACAAAGGGTAAAGCTGTTATCAACCTTTAAATGTGAATTTTAATAATCATTATAGAAATAAAGGATTTAACTGATAAATACACTTGGAGAACCCAAATCACCACAACACATTTTAAAAGACCTGACGATCGTTTCACTAACCAAGTTAGCGTCATCAGAGAATGAAACATTATAAATAGTTAAAAAACTAACATTAACTTATATACCGGATCTAAGGTAGAGATCGAACTGAGATGAGACACTAGTCGTAGGCAAATTCCACAGTTTATTGTATTTTTATCGCCGGACAAGGTCTTTGCGCTATCCCTACTGCTTTATCTAAAAAGTGTCCATCTGTAATAGTTTTGAGAAGGTTCAACGACAGCTAAATTAACAACGATTCCTTTGGCGCAAGGAATATATACGCTTTCGAACCTATTTAGCTCTCCTGGTTTTCTAACATTTTTTATTAATTTCAGATTATCTTTATCAACGTGATGATTATTATCCCAAATATGTCGGGCGACGGCAGACTTATCTACAGTACCGTAACGTAATTGGGATATGTGCTCTTTGAATATAATTCCAATCGATCTTTTTGTTTGTCCGACGTATTTAAGATTACAATCTTTACAACTTATTTCATAAATTCCCGACATTTTGTCCGCGCTATCCTTGTCTTTTGGGTTACCTAGCAAGTTTTTTAAGGTATTTGTTGTTGAAAATGTTAGCTGTAAATTGACTTTTAAAAAATGCTGCCTAGACCCCTTGTGATTCTAGGTTCAAATGGTAAGCAAACAAAGTTTTTTCCGATTTTTCTCTTCTGAACGTCGTTGATTCCGTCAACATTTTCTTTGTTTTCTGTTGGTTGCTTAATTTTTCCACTAGGCAAGCAGTGTATCCGTTATATTCGGCCACGTTCTTAATATAATCAGATCTTGGAAGTGAAAGTGGTTATTTTCCTAGAGTGTGGTGTTAGTACATACTGTAACATTGACATCAACCGAAGTTCTGGCATTGTATTTGAGCAAGGTGAATGTCTACACGTTCCGCCCTTCGGAGGGGGCGTAACGCCATCGGTTCCATCTACATGCGATGCTAGGCACGTTAAAGATCCCTACTCACATTACAGGCTGGCTGGGGTTCGGCAGAATGCCCAGGATAGTGAGGTGAAACTGCTCACTGGCGTCGGTGATTGGCCATAGTCGCGAAATTAGGGCGAATATAAGAATATATATATATATATATATATATATATATATATATATATATATATATATATATATATATATATATATATATATATATATATAGCTCGATAAATTTTTATTTTAAGTACCAATTATGTAACAATATATATATATATATATATATATATATATATATATATATATATATATATATATATATATATATATATATATATATGTATATATATAGGCTGTTTTATTTGAAATAAGGATATTGGTGTTCACTTCCGGTATGACCGGAAACGATCAGCTATAGCTACTTTCTTTGAACAGATAAATATAGAAAACATACATCTAGAAATTTTAAGATTTCAAATTAGAGTAGCTCGTGATATACGCCTAACGGTCCAAGTTTGCAGGACAGCGTTTTAGATTTAGATTTAGTTTTATTTATTGAACTGGTCGACAATCAAAATTGTATTAGTGAAGTCATCATAAATACAAAAGATTAGTTGCGCACAATAACATAATCAATAAAGTTTGGGGCACAGCAAGTGCATTATAATAGCGAATGTTCATAAGAATTTGACACTATTAGTACAACATATTACTAAAAGTTATACTTTTATTTAAACAGATCTCAAACATCTGGTTTAGAGGTCCTAATACAAGCTCAATTGAAGAATTTCGCTCTTTCTATTATTAAAAAAATATTCAAATCTTGTGTTCTACCTCCTTTTGAGAAAAAACTTTGAATGCTCAAAACTCAATTTTCTATGACGCTATAAAATTAAAATTTGGTGAATCTAGGTACTGTATGTCTCCTTAAAAGAAACTTGCATTACAAATTTCACTAAAGTTATGAAAAGTGTCCAGAATAAAATTTAATTAACGTTTAGAAAAGGAATTTCCAAATTATAAACGTGACAGGTATTTATCCTTGTTAATCGCTTGGATGATTTCGTTTAAGTCAACCAAATCGAACCGGTTTTTCCAACAACAATTTTTTTAAACAAATTCTGTTAGTGAATTTTCTTAATAAAAATTTACTTATATTAACAATAAAGAATGTCTGCTGAAGTGGTTACTTTATCCAACTTTTCTGTGAGCCTGATTTTATAAAAAAATCCATTATGTTGAGCTAAACACTGATTTCTCCTGCGACTGATTTTAATAGTTTTTTTAAAACAGCAAATCAAAACAAACAAAATGTTCTATTCCTGCATTAATAAAAGTCAAGAAGTCAATTCATTATTCACATAACTTACCTACTTGAAAAATTACTCAACTGATATTAACGTTAATATTCTTATTCTTTTATTTCCAATTTTAGGAGCATACTATACAATTAGTTACTATTTAACCTTCAAACGAAACTGTCACACCACGATAAAAAATGAAACAGGTTATTATTCTTCTTTGGTTTCCAATTTTTTAAGCACATACAAGTTGTTATATCTGTTTTAATGACAATCATTAACCTCAAAAGAGAACCGTCAACACATTTTTTACAAATTCTCTACTTTTTACCATTAAAAAATATCTGATAAAAATTATAATTTTACACTCAAAGGTGACAAAGTTGCCCAGACGTTTTAAAGAAAAATGAGATCTCAGTCCAAATTTATGACATTAATGTTTCTACCAAATATTTAAGTTAGTGAAACAAAACAAAACGTTACATATGCATCGCCCGGGATGGAACCCGCGACGCCCGCGTCTCAGGCGAAAACTCCACCCCTTCAATACCGGCTCTAGCTAATATTATTGGTTTACGGGATATGATATCCTAGAGTAAATTAAATAAACTAATAATTACAGAATTAACAAATTGCTTAGAATTATTTTTATAGACCTCAGCCTATATTGTTTGAAAAAATTAGTTCATTTTTTCGTACATTTTTTTATAATATGAAGTTTTGTAAACTTTTTTTATTGCCTTTCCTAGACCTTGATCATTTTAATATATGCTACAATTTCAGTCTGAAGCTTTCATTTTTGCTGTTCATAAAGCTACAAATGGAGTGCATTTAAAAAAATTTATTGAATCTCCCACTTAAAAACAACATCTTTTACAATCACATCATTTTAAATTTCACACCATCTGTCATTATAACGCCATTAGTGGGCTGGGTGTACTTTGGCGTAATGAGATGGTGATGACAACGGTTTACAGGATTTTAGTGGCCGAGATTTCTGGATCGCTAGTTCGGGTAATATGTTTTACCAGTGTTATTTGCTTTATTGTTTGTCATGTAGTTTGTATCAATCTACGAATGGCAGCTAACTACTTTGTCTTTGCTAGGCATTATACTTCAACCACTTGGGTCGTTTCAATTCATGTCTTTCAGATTTTATTTACGATTTGAAAAAAAAAACTCAAATTTTTGTGAACTAAATTACTTAAAACAGTACACAACAGACAGGTCTATTTACACAATTTCTAGCTACATATGAAGTAGCATTCTAGTGACTCTAATACTTTGAAAAATATAGCGTTTTCAAAAATATTTTGGTATATTTTTGTGGGAACAAATGGTTGTAATTGCTGATATACAAACTAATATATGCAGACGACAGCTCCATTATCCTAAAACATCACAATAAATTTTAATTGGAAAAGGAATTGTACGAAGTTTTTTTCGATCTAAATAAATGGCTTCAATAAAATAACTTGAAGCTAGATACTGATAAGACAGTCATTGTTCAATTTGGCACAAAAAATAGTGACAGTGGTGTAAGCATGTATAAAATTCATCATGAAACCGTTATTAAATCAAAATATGAAACAAAATTTCGTGGATTAAACATCGATGCCTGGCTTGACTGGAAAATGCATATTGCTAGCTTAACATCAAAAAGTCTGGACGTAGCAAGTGCGTTATGGTAGTGAATTTTCATTAAAATGTTTTTAATAGCAAATGAGTGTGTTTTTTTTAAGAAAGCAGGCATCAAGTTTCGTTACCAGTATAAGCTATATAGTAGAAACCATGTGCCATGTTTCATCAAACTAACTATGTTGTTTGAAAATGTACACAAATTTCCGAAAGCAAACTTAAAGTGTTCCAGAAAAAAGTGGTTTCTTGGTCAACCTTATAGGTTAATAGCAAATTGGGCTATTCAAATTTGAAGCATTTAATGAAAATTCGCTTCCATAACGCACTTGCTGCGTCCCGAATTTCTTTTCTTACAAACGTGCATTATATTTCGATAAATAATGCAAAAATGCAATAATCTAAGGCGTGTTCGATTACAAAAAATTTTATCACCAACGACTTATGGGCCATCCTGTGACTATAAAAATATTTTTTTAAGATGTAGCTCAAGACACCCTAGAATTAGTGTACACAATTTTTTCCGTATCTTGTATAATAACGGATATATTGAGCTTTATTGATTTTTTACGAAAATTTGACAAAAATTATAAACCATTAAACGATAAACTCTATAGCTAAGACTATTGCCAAAGCGTCAGAGAAAGGGTCTATTTGAAATGAATTTTTTGGAAATATTTTTGTAAAATGAAGGACAATGACGGTTGAAGCTTAGACTTCAAGCTTTGTAAAACTTTCCTCTTGAGATATTTTCTTTCCATAGCTCGTCTTAGTTTCAGGTTCTTTGCCTAAATGTTGCCAATTTTGCGGCTTAAATCGCGACTTTGACGATTTGAGGAAAGCCCCCTCTTTTTTAATGCCTCTAACTTTTTTTCTTTAAACTTGCAGAGCTAGCTTTTGGTAGTTAATTTACATATAATGATATAAACCCGCGTACAAAATTTAGTTGCCCTTACTCTGTTACTTTAGGAGATGAAAATTTTCTTCGAATGAAAACAGAAAATTGTCCGGGAAAACCTGTGCCGATTTTCCTGGTTAACGAACTTGTTCAAGCCACTTGCAAAAGGAAGGTGCTTACAAAATTTAATTAAAATCGGCCAATTATTTTTTGAGTTATCGGTGTGATACATATATATATATATATATATATATATATATATATATATATATATATATATATATATATATATATTCTAGGCGCAGCAAGTGCGTTATGGTAGTGAATTTTCGTTTAAATGTTTTTAATAGCGTATATGTATGTTTTTTTTTTTAAGAAAGCAGGCATCAAATTTGCTTACCAGTATAAGCTTTATAGTAGAAACAATGTGCCATGTTTCATCAAACTAACTTTGTTGTTTGAAAATGTACACAAATTTCCGAAAGTAAACTCAACTCAGTATTCCCGAAAAACTGCTTTCTTGGTCATCCTTATAGATTAATAGCAAATTGAGCTATCTAAATTTGAAGCATTTAATGAAAATTTGCTACCATAACGCACTTGCTGAGTCCAGAATTTCTTTTCTTACAAACATGCATTATATATCGATGGGAAATACAAAAATGCAATAACATAAGGCGTGTTCGATTAAAAAAAAAGAAAATCTGTATCACCAACAACTTATGGGCCAGCCTGTGATTGTAGAAATATTTTTTAAGATGTAGCTTAGGACAGGCTATAATTAATGTATACAATTTATTTTCGTATCTTGTATAATAACGGATATATTAAACTTTATTGATTTTTTACGAAAATTTGACAAAAATTACATACCATTACACGATAAACTCTACATATATATAAACTTATACAAATTCTAACAGACCTTCGATATGTGTTCTGGGAACCCTGAATCGCGCTCGTCTGAACAAATTTCTCAAAATTTCACCATCGTTAACTCTCTGTTAGTAAATTTCTTAATGAAATATCTCTAATAGATTTTGGCTTATTACAAAAACTCGTCTAAACAATATTTGTCGATTAACTTGCTTGTTTACATAGCTACCGAACAAGGAAGATCTGTAATTTACTCGTATCTTAATGGTACTAACTAGTAACGTGATAATCCATTCTTTGGGCAAGATTCCCGATCTAATTCCGTATAAGAGCTTGCCACCTCACTGAATAAATTTCCCTAATTATAGCCAAAGCAGAAACCGCTAAAGCCCTCAATAATTCGACTTGAATGGAAAGTTTTGAGATAGAAACTTGACCCCTAGTTCTGAAATATAATCAGGCCTGATAAAGTTTAACCCCTCATATAATTTGGCTAATAACCAACTATGAGATAACTATGCACAGCCGCCCGGGAGAGATTTGTACTAAGCTCCTGCTATGGCCTGTAGCACTTTACTCTCTGTTTATTTTGTTTTAATTCGTCGCATAGGGTGGCTTGAATTGCACATGGTGTGTCACATGAGACAGCCATTTTGGATTCGTAACATCCGCTTTGTAGCAAAAATATACCGATCGCAATATAAAGGGAATAAACAATTGCTTGCTTGTATGAAGTACTGCGTTCATAAAGTCAATATTTGTGATAAAAGTGTGCACGCGAGAGATTAACTTTAATAATGTGGAGTACGAAATTTAATCACCATAGATGGGATCAGATTTAAGCTAACAACGTTTTATCTACTGACGCTTAATCGAATAAGAGGTTTTTAATCGAATAATTGCTGTTTGTTTATTCAAGAGTATTCCACCCCTGAGATTACGTTTAGATATGGAGTTCGTGTTTTAATATTTCAGTTAACAGCCCTTTCGCCAAAAATAAAGAATATTAAATTCATTCAATTAAACACATGTCCCTGTAGATTTCAATCGTAAGCATTTTTTGCTTAAGCCAATTCATTTGATTGGAAAACGGGTTGCATATTTACCATTATCAGAGTATAACGGCCATATTGTCTTGTCGCCAAAACCATGACTTTATGTCTTTAGCAGCTCTTTTCTTTTCATCAGGGACTAGGCATATGTACAAACATTTCCATACATTTTGTTTTTCGTTTACTTCTTCATTATTTTTTTTTCTAAGACTGTGTCCTTTAAATGATGTTTTTAGATAGTTATTATATTTTTGAATATGTCCAAAAATCGATGCCTTTCGACCAATTATTTTATATTCGGAACTCTTAGTAAGTTTTCGTTGAAAAAAATCATTAATAAGGAGATTGCGACGTTTTAATTTCTTTTAATGAGCGTAAACTAGGCCCCCTAGGACAGTCTTCCGGTGTCAGGTTCGATTTTCAAATGTTTATATATATATATATATATATATATATATATATATATATATATATATATATATATATATATATATATATATATATTGTATCGTTATTGAACGTCTATACAGTCTAATTGAGCTTTAAAATATGTATAGATAACTTTTACAATGATTTGCTAAAAAGCGTCTTTAAAATATTTAAAAAGTCTGGACGCCGCAAGTGCGTTCTTGAAGCTTCAGAAAAATGTTTTTAATAGCAAATGTGTCTCTTTAATGCAAGCAGGCATCAATTTGGTCACCAGTGTAACCTATATAGTAGAAACAATGTTCCATATTTCATCAAAATAACTTAATGTTTGAAAATGCACAAAAAATAAACTTAAAATAGAAAACTCGTTTAGTAGCCGACTAACCTTAGGTTAATAGCAAGCTGATTTATTGAATTTTGAAGTATTTACCAAAACGCACTTACTGCGTCCAGATTTTTTACAAACATGCATCATATTTCGATGAAAAATGCAAAAATTCCATAAGAAATGTTCAAAAAAAATTGTAGGTATTACCAATGATTTATAGACCATCCTGTGATTGTCAAAATAATTTTATAGGATGCAGCTCAAGACACCTCTCTCTCGTATCTTGCATATTTACAATTGTATTGCGTTTTACCGTAGAAATGAGTTACCTATATATTTGTAAGCAGAAAGTAAAACTAGTGTGATTCTAGGGGCCCTAGTTTGCGCTCATTTGAAGAGATCTTCTTAGAATTCAGATATATCTCTATCTATTTATATCTCGTCATTAACGATTTTTTTCTACGAAGAAAATTATAGACCGTTAAACCACAAACTAAAACTACTGCCAAAGCATCAGAGAAAGGTCTATTTGAAATGAATTTTCTGGAAATTTTTAGTAAAATGAAGGGCAATGATGGTTGAAGCTTAAACTTTAAGGTTTGCAAAACACTCTTTACATAACCCGTATTTCTTCCTGGTCCTTTGCCTAAATGTTCCCAATTTTGACGTTTTAAATCGTGACTTTGACGTTTTGAGGAAAACCACAATTTATTTTTAAATGCCTATAACTTTTTTGTGTTTAAACTTACAGACCTAGATTTTGGTAATTGGTTTACGCTTTAGAATACAAACACGCTTGGCACATCTTGTTGCCGTTACTTTGTTATTTCCGTATAAATTTTTCACAACAGAAAACACAAAATTTTCCGAGAAAACTGGGCCAATTTTCTTGGACAATGAAGCCACTTACAAACGGAAAATACTCAGCAAATTTGATCAATAGCGCCCCATTATTTTTTGAGTTATCGTTGTGAAATATATATATATATATATATATATATATATATATATATATATATATATATATATATATATATATATATATATATATATATATATATATATATATAAACTTGCCCTGGATATGGATTCTAGGGAGCCTAGTTCGCGCTTATTTGAAGATTTTTTTTCTAAATTCAATAGTCGGGATCTCTTCATTAGTAAAATTTTTTTCAGAAAATTGACTAAAGCAAGCACCTGTGAAGCCACGTGAAAAGTCTACGACTGTATTAAATATTGTACGGTTTCAGTTAGGGCAAGAGCAAACAACCAGATTTCTATTCAAATTGAACTAAGTCTTAAAAGTTTTCATCTCCCCTTATTAAATTATTTTTTCTACAAAAACTCGCTAAAAAATTCATCGGAATTGGTAAAGTGAAATGAGACTAAACAAAATTGATTAAAAGTAATTCACTAACTAGGATTTGAACTCGTCATATAGGACTCGATTATCTGATGTACAGGGCTTAGCCCACTCGGCTACGGTAGACATGACAGATGTATGTACTAGCATGTATATCCGGTAGTATGTTAATTGTCTAACGCCTTTACTATTTACACCAAACAATTTTTATTTACAATGGGTTTTTTGCTCATATTTAAAAAAAGAAGGAAAATAACAACTTAGACACAGATCTAGGAGCTTGTTAGTCATTTCGTGTCGTATTTTTCACCCACAGTCGTACTAATACTATAATGATCAATTTTGACGTTTTAACTTTCTTTAATCAGATTGAATTACTTAAAAATAAATGTATCTCTAACTTCTTTGTCTTTGGCACATAGGACACCCTTTATGGTGCAAACTGTCGGACCAAATTGAGTTGCTCTTACTTTGTCATTTCCGGAGATATACATTTTTTTCTAAAGAAAACACAAAATTTTCCGGCAAAACCTAGGCCGATTCTTCTGGCTAACGAACTGGTCCAAGCCACTTGCGGAGGGAATGCATGTACCAAATTTGATCAGAATCGGCCTCTTAAACTATATATATATATATATATATATATATATATATATATATATATATATATATATATATATATATATATATATATATATATATATATATATATATATATAAATTGAAAGAAACTGACCCTGGATATGGGTTCCAGGGGGCCTAGTCCGCGCACATTTGAAGAAATTTTTTCAAAGTTCACAAGTCGGGAGCTCCTCATTAGTGATTTTTTTTAAAGAAAATTCACTTAAATGTCAAAATGATTGGTCATTTTAAAACTTAAATTTAATTCTAGTCGTAATTTAGCGTTTCACATTTGTTTCATTTAGATTTATGCATAGTATAAATGGTTGAATTTACATTTGAAGAGTATGCAGACATGCATCTAATTTATGGCGAAGCGAGATGCAACTCCAGAGAAGCCATGCTTCTTTAGGCTGAGCGTTGCAGAATCGTCGACATCCTTGCCGAAAAACACTTTCGGCAGTCTATCGTCGATTAAGATAAAGGGCAACTTTAAAACAAATGGAGGAAGTGGACGTCGACGAACTGCACGGAGAGTTGCCTTTGGGGAAATGGTTCTGCAACGAATTGATGAACAGCCTTCCACCAGCCCCAGTGCACTGCTGCATCAAATGACTGATGCGTATCAAACAGTGTGGCGAGTGCCTTAAGAGCAGCTATTGCACCGTTACCACCGCTTTAAAGTGCAGGCATTGGGTGGGCAAAATTATGAGCTGCGAGTTAAAAGGACCACCAACAAAGACCCATTATGATACAAAGTTGCAGTCCCAGTATACAGCCATCCGAGTCAGCTGGATCAAAAGGCATCTTGGGAAACTGCGCAGTAAAGTGTAGGAAGCTGTGTCAACAAAATTGAAATCACCTCTAAGAATAATAGTGCTACTCCCTAGGTGACACGTTATAAATATACGACTCACCTTCACCGAGGCGTTCATTCCTGTTTCTTGCTTTAAGCTTTGCACTTCGTGTGGTCAAGTTATTATATCACACTTATATTGATATTTGTATTTGTCAAAAAAATAATGAACCGATTTTGATCAAATTTACCTTTCTTTTGTGGTTTGTGTTTTCTTTCGGAGAAAATTATATCTCCGTAAATAACAAAGTAGGGGCAACCAAATTTATCACGCATGTTTGTATTAAGTGTGAACTATGCACCAAAATTCAGGTATCTAAGTTTAAAAACAAAAAAGTTATGGGCATTTAATAAAAAGTGGGATTTACCACAAAACGTCAAAGTCGCCATTTGAGACGTCAAAATTTGCAACAAAAAATCTGAAACAATTACGGATCATGTAAAGAAAATGTCGCAAGAAAAGTGTTTTGCAAATCCTTAAGTTTCAGCTTCAACCGTCATTGCCTTTCGTGTTACTAAAATATTTCCAGAAAATTCATTTTAAATAGACCCTTTTTCTGATACTTTGGCAGTAGTTTTAGTTATGTCTGGTTTAACGGTCTATAATTTTTGGCTAATTTTCGTAGAAACAATTCGTAAATAAGGGGACCGCGACCTTTGAATTTTAAAAAGATTTCTAGGCTTCCTAGAATCCACATCCGGGTTTAGTTTCAGTTTTTATCTGCGCATATATACAAGGTGACGCATTTCTACGGTAAAGCTCAATAACTGTTATTATACAAGATGCGAGAAAAAGTTATATCCGTTAATTATAGGGTGTCTTGAGCTGCATCTTATAGAATTATTTTGACAATTACAGGCTGGCACATAAGTCGTTGGTGATACCTACAATTTTTTTCTAACGTTCTTATTGCATTTGTGCACTTTTTATCAAAATATGTTGCATGTTTGTAAGAAAAAAAGTCTAGACGCAGTAAGTGCATTTTGGTAGCGAATTTTTATTAACTGCTTTAAATTTCAATAACTCAATTTGCTATTAACGGAAGGTTTGTTGGCTAGGAAATTAGTTTTCTCGGAAACATTTTAAGTTTGTTTTAGGAAAATTTTTGTACAATTTTAAACAATAAGTTATTTTGACAAAATATGGTACATTGTTTCTACTATAAGCATAGGTTATACCGGCTACCAGATTGATGCCTACTTGTTTTAATTTTATTTTATCAAAACATATTTTTTTAATTTGCGTTACCTTCTTCAGTTTGAAGCAAAATTTCGTAGCGATTTGTTGGGCCGAGCTTGAGTGAGTGAATCTAAACACTCAAGCACTCGGGATGTCACGAACATATCGTTCATTCGCCATAGATGTTTGTATTGCGGTTGGAGGCTATTTATATTTTTAAGGTAAATACCTGTTAGTAATAATAAACCCCATTACATTCTTAACATAGATAAATACACCTATACACAAACACACACACACAAATATATATATATATATATATATATATATATATATATATATATATATATATATATATATATATATATATATCCGATGACCGAACTAGAGCCCTAATAAAGTTCAGGTTAGCTCCAATTAGGTGAAACTTCTATAGGGGGTGTTTTGTACACTACTGTGCCCTTGACAAATAATAATATGAAATTTTTTGTCGGGATGATCAATTAAAATCTTTAAAGCATACTTATCGACGTAAATTAGACAAAAAGCAAACATTGAAAGGTGAAAATGGAAATTTAATTATCTTTTTTATGCTAGAATCAGAATTCAAGCAGTAGAACAGAAACAAAAAAAAATTGTCGACTAGTGAAATGAGCTACCACAACCAAGTTTCGTACGCTGGTATATGTTATAAATAGTATACTGTAAAAATATTCTAAGTTCGAGAAAAAAAGTTGTGAGTATTTATGGAAAAAAACTGGGTGCCACTAATTATCAGATAGTCTCACAAAAGTTTTTGTGGATATTACAAAGATTAGGTTTTTTGACGCAAAATATTAAGGAATAATAGATATTTTGAAAACTGTATGGTTTCTCTTCTTAAAACCTCGAAATTCACGACATTTAAACTAGAGAGTTATATAGAAGAACTGTCGTTAGAAGAATATTTTAGAAAATCTTAAGTTTCTACTTCAACTGTCATTATCCTTCCTTTACTAAAATATTTCCGGAAAATTCATTGCAAACAGACACTTGCCTTTTTTTGATGCTTAAGCAGTAGTTTTGGTTATAGAGTTTGTGATTAAACAATCCATAACTTTTATGCGAATTCTCGTAGAAAAGGTTCGCTAACGAGGGGATCGCTACGAATTGTAAAATATTTTTTTCTAATAATCGTAAACTGGGATCCTTAGGACCCAGATCCGATTTTAATATAATAATATTTTATAAGTAGATACCTCCTTTTTGTAAACGCGTTGGATAAGTTCGTTAGCTAGAAAAATCGGACCAGTTTTTACGGAAAATTTTAGGTATTCTTTCGGAAGTCTTAGAAGTAGAAAGATCCTCTCAGACAGTCAGGCAGTACTAAGGACCCTGAAATCTTTTAAAATAGAGTCGAAACTGACCTGGGACTGCAAAAAATATTTCAAGCAACTGGCTACGAATAACATAGTAACCTTTATGTGGGTACCAGTGCATCAAGGCCTCTAAGGAAAGGAGGAAGCGGAGAGCATTGCAAAAGGGGCAGCAACAACTCTTTTTTTTTCTGGTCCACAACCATATTGTGGACTAACAAAAGGCCACGTAAAAATGATCTTGATACTTGGGAAAAGAACCAAATGCTGTCATACTAGAGGAAAACGCCAGGCTTGAGGCAGGCAAAACGGTTCATCACCAAAGCAACAGAGAAGTCTGAGCTGTTTCTTAGGTTGAACAGGAACGACTTGAGAATAATCAGAGGGCTTTTCATAGGTCAACCTTATAGGTTAATAGCAAATTGAGCTATTTAAATTTTAAGCATTTAATGAAAATTCGCTACCATAACGCACTGCGTACCGAATTTATTTTCTTACGAACATGCATTATATTTCGATGGAAAATGCAAAAATGTAGTAACATAAGGCGTGTTCGATTAAAAAAAAAGGAAAATTTGTATCACCAACGACTTAGGGACCACCTGTGATTGTAAAAATATTTTTTTAAGATTTAGCGCAAGACGCCCTATAATTAATGTATACAATTTTTTTTCGTATCTTGTATAATAACGGATATATTAAGCTTTATTGATTTTTTACGAAAATTCGATAAAATTATATACCATTAAGCGATAAACTCTATAACTAAGACTACTGCTAAAGCATTAGACAAAGGATCTATTTGCAATGAATTTTTTGGAAATATTTTAGTAAAATGAAGGACAATGATGGTTGAAGCTAAGACTTCAGGGTTTGTAAAACATTCTGCTTGAGACATTTTCTTTCCAAAGTCCGTATTAGTTTCAAGTTCTTTGCCTAAGTGTTTACAATCTTGACGTTTTAAATCGCGAGTTAACTTTCTTGTTAACACACTTGACTTTTTAAAAGAATTTATTGATTATAGTTACATACAATACTTATGAATAATAATAAAAAATAATAAATATAAATTATGACAATTTAAAAGAGACTCAAGCAATAACAATGTAGGAATGTCCGTCCGTGGTCTGGTAACTTCCATATATAGTCTCTGGTGGGGCGTGGACCGAGAGGCGGTTTCCACCTAAGTTGCAGTCTTGAAGGTGATCCTAGCAGGTGGCTGGTTGCTGAATTGAAGGTCTAGTTGTTTACCCATTTATGAATAGTCTATTCTTCTAATTGCGCTGCTTTTAATTAACCCATTCGTCAGCGACCTTGGGTGTTGAATCGGGATCTGTACTTCTTATATACATTGTATGAGTTGGCTATTGTTATCTCCTCCATCCTTTAGAGAACGAAGCCTATGGTTCGTTCCGAATAGTGATCGGGAATCCAGTAATTGGTTTGGAGTCAGCAGTTTTCGTTTTTGTTTTTTGCCAGAAGTATCTTGCAGTTATTGTGATTATTGTTATTATTATCACAAGGTATAGTATAATTGTCCATACACTAGGGTGGTATATGGGCAAGTCGATGGTTCCTGGAATTTTGCCATTGATGGATTGTAATTGGGATTTGATATTGTTCAAGTCGTGCAGTTGGACATTTTCTAATTTTAGTTCTGGTAATTTGTCTGGGAATATGGGTGCTTTATTTGCTACCAATTCGATGTTTGGGAGATTGAACGATTGTTGTGTTTCCGATGCCATCTGTACTGAACTAAATCTTTCGTTATTGATGATAAGTTGGCATTTGGGTTTCAAAGTCGCCAGTTTTGTTCCGCTGATTATTTTGGTTTCTTCATTTTCTTCGCAGCTAAGTTTGATTTTCGTTTCTTCGGGTGCCACTATTATGTATTGGGTATTGCCATATTTAGAGACTGTTGTTTTTGTTATTTTGACAAGTTCTTGCTTGCAATTGTTTATCGGTTTCTGGAAGTTGATCAGTTTAATTTCGCATGGGTTGTTTTCGTTAAGTGCTGTCGGGTTGTCATTTTCACAAAAGTATGTCTGGTCTTTTAGATTCCTACACTTTTCGTTTCTGTAAGCGTAGTGTTTGCTGCTAAGGATTAGGTACTTGGTTCTAGGGACAATCATTCTGAAGGTATATGGATTTTTAGGGACTGGTAATGCATACAATTGATAATAAATATAATCTGATTTGTCTACTAAGGGTATATCTATTTGGAATATAATTTTAAAATCAATTTGAACTGTTTTTATGTTAAATATTTTTTCGTAAAGTGAAATGTCGGATTTTGTTATTAATCTTGATTTTGAGATATGGTTTTCAATATTTTCTAATTCTTTTGATATAAATTTCGGTTTCAGTATTGACGTATGATACGTGTTCAATTTTGAAAAAGTAATTGCATTTTCTGTTGTTAATATCATGTTTAGTACATTATTTAACAAATAACTGATTTGAGTGAGTAATTCCAAATGTTTTACTCTATGAAAATTTGTTAGTTGGTCGCTTTTTAGACTATCTATTGTATATTCCAAATCGTTTATTCTCGCTACTATGGCTTCTTGGTTATGGTTCAGGTTGTCTATTGTTTTATTGAACTCTGTTATAGCATCTATCATTAGGGATGTCTGTGAACTAAAAAGTTGATGTACTTGATTTTGATCTTTCCTCAAAATTTCAAGAGCTTTATATATTCTGTCGCCGTCATCTGCATCTAAGTTCCCAGTTATTGATTTGAATATCGATCCTAGTCCGTTTATTATACCTCTTTTGTTCCTAATCGTTCTTGGAAATATTCGACAAAATGTGTCATCGATATTGCTGATGATGAAATTGATTGTTAAAATAAAATTTTTATATTCTAACTTGTATTCTGCATTCATTACGCTTATTATGTTGTCAAAGTAAGTTTTTAGTCTGTTAAAGTCGTCGTATAGTCGTCTTAGGTCATGTATATGAATCATTCTCCATTTATCGTTTTCTGAAAAGGCTTGTCCCAGTTTGCGTGGCAGTATGCCTGGATTGTCTGTTAGGTCTTCTAATTGTGGTTTTACTCTGGTGAAGAGAATGAACCTGCAAGGCGAAGATTGCGTAAATTGGTGATCGTCTGTTTGTCAAGTTTGTCGTTTAGTATTATGGTTTTATTAGTCCGTTTCTTACGTCATGTCTCGTTTGTCGATTATCCGAATATCTTGGTTCGACTTAGCTAGGTGATATAATCGTACTGTTTGTTTAATCTATTTAGTTGGAACGAGTTATTTTTTTCGTTATTGCAATATTGGCAAGCTCTAATAAAAGCTTTTATTTTTTGTTTCATTTTTGGAAAATTAAATTTAGTTTTCATCCTTAAATATGTTTCATTAGCATTTATGTGATTTAATTTAGGTTAGGTTAGGTTTGAATGTGAGTGGTCCATACCGGACCTTCCACCGCGACCAAAGGTCTATTGTGGCTCACGCCTAATGTTTATATTTCGCCCAACAAATCCAGCCTCCTGCAGAGGTCGATAACCTTTGTGGGCGAAAGTCGATCCAGATCCTCTGGAGCAAGCTTTACCTTGCCAAAGAGCAGGTGTCTAGTCCTATCCGCTGCCGGACAGGAACACAGCACGTGCTCTGCTGTTTCGTCATCCTCCATACACAGTCGGCACTCGGTCTCCTGACCGATTCCAATACGGTGCATGTGATGCCGCAAGCGACAGTGTCCTGTATACAGGCCGACTAGAGTACTCAGTTGTTGTCTGTTCAATTCTAGAAGTTTCTTAGCCCTTGACTCAGACAGGCCATTTATGAAGGCCTTAGAGTGAGCTAATCCTGGAAGATTTTGCCAATATTGAATTGTCCATCTATCTGTCCAGGTCTTTAAGGTGCGTTTTGCTGTGCAAGATGTTATTCCCAGCACCGGTTCTGGTCCGACAAAGTCACACTGGGCACCACTCCTGGCAAGCGCGTCTGCCGCAACGTTGCCATCATGGTCCGAGTGACCCGGTATCCAGACCAGCGACACCTCATTACAGCTGCCCAATTCGTTAAGGGCAGATTTACAACTCCATACCGTCTTTGAATTGTACCGGTAGGAACCAAGAGCCTTTATTGCAGCTTGGCTATCTGCAAATATCTTTATCGATTTGTTTGTGCATAGGTCTTTTAAGCTTTCCCTTGCACACATCTCGATGGCATAAACTTCTGCCTGGTGTATGGTTGCGTACTTGCCGAGGCTAGCTGATAGTCTAGCATCGGTGCTGCCCCCATATGCGCCGGCTCCTACTCCCATATTGGTTTTGGAGCCGTCAGAGTACCAGCAGAGGTCCGCTCTCAACAGGGTCGATTGGTTCCGGTCCCAGTCCTCCCTTTCCGGGAGGACGGTCTTGAAAGACAGATCTCTGCCGATTTTTGTAGGCATCAAGTCCGAGACCATTCCCAGAATCCTGTGACAATCACTGTCATCAAGGAGTCCGGACCCCCTCAGACTGACTTCCCTCGGCATGTTATCTGCCGTTTGTATTAGTCTGTACTTTGTCCACCTCGCCACCCTCTCCAGCCATATGTGAAGTGGGGGAATATTGAGGAGGACCTCCAGAGCGACTGATGGTGCGGTGCTTATCGCTCCCGTTATCATCAGACATGCTTGTCTCTGTAGATGAGCCAGTTTGGCCCTCGCGGTACCACGAAGCACCTTAGGCCACCAAACTATGGCTCCATATGTTATCATAGGTCTGATAACCACTACATAGAGCCAGTACATCTGTTGGGGGTTTGTTCCCCAGTTGTTCCCACAGATTCTCCGGCAGGTCCACAGGGACATCTTAGCCCTGCGGATAACATTTTCTAACTGTCTGTCCCAGTTGAGCTTCTTATCTAGGATAACTCCCAGATATTTTGCTTGGTCCGAAAATGGAATGTTTTCCCCCATAAGATTAGGTGGTTTTAATTTGTCCAACCTTCTTCTTCTGGTGAACGGGACAATGATCGTTTTGCGAGGGTTCACAGACATCTGTTCCCTACGGCACCAATCATTGACTACATTTAGTGCTTCTTGAAGAGTACTAGACAGTTCCTCCTCAGATTTGCTTCTAACCATTATGACGAGATCATCCGCATACGCCTGGACCTCAATCTCCCAGAGTCCGAGGATAGCCAGCAGGTCGTCCACAAAGAGGGACCACAACAGGGGGGATAGAACGCCCCCCTGAGGACACCCTCTCGCAGCCCTAACGCTGACCACATCTCCCCGTAATGAGGTAATAATGGTCCGATTGTGCAGCATGTTTCCGATCCAGCCACAGATGGTAGGTTCCACCCCCCTAGCGATAGTGGCCTCGTAGAGGGAGATCGGTAATGCATTATTAAATGCTCCTTCTATGTCGAGAAATGCCGCCACCGCAACCTCTCCATTTTCCAGAGAGTGTGTGATCTTCTCGACGAGGTTATTGACCGCTAACTCAGTTGATTTGCCAGTTTGATAGGCATACTGGTGGGTATTTAGGGGGTTCTTGGGTAAGATGTTCCCCCTAATGTGTCCGTCCAGTATTTTTTCCAATCCCTTCAGGAGGAATGATGTAATACTGAGAGGTCTCAGTGAAGTAGGTAGGAGGTCATTACGTCCCAATTTGGGAATGTAAACCCCCCTAACCACCGTCCAGCTGGAAGGAATATAGTTCCAGGCCAGACTGGCTCTGAACAGCCTGATAAGGAAGGGTAGGAGAATCTCCAGTCCCTTTTGTAGTAGGACCGGTACCACCCCATCCTCCCCTGGCGACTTGAATGGCTGGAAATTATTCACAGCACACTCCACTGCCGAGGCTGTAACTATTCTCCGAGCAACTAGCCAGTCCTCCCTTTGGGGGCGTTTAGATCGTCCCTCAGCTGGTAGGACCTCACCGTTGCTCAGGATCAGACAATCTGGGAAGTGTGTGTGTGCTAAGAGCTCTAACGTTTCTTTCCGAGATTCAGTAAAGGAACCATCTGGTCGTTTTATCGATCCCAGTTCCTGTACACGGTCGCGTGAGAGAATCCTGTGGATTCTGGCGCTGCTGGGCAAATTATTAATGTCCCCGCAGAACCTCCTCCAGGACTCCCTCTTAGCGTTCCTGATCTCTTTATTATAATGTGTTAGAGCAGTTTTATATTGCTCCCAGTTGCCTGTAATCTTAGCACGATTGAAGAGACGTCTAACTTCTCTTCGTAGTTTGTCGAGGTTATTATTCCACCAGGTAGACCCCCGACTGTCTCTCTTTGACCTCAGTGGACAGTTTTCGTGATAGGCAGAGACCACAGCTTCCCTAACCTGTTCGGCCGCAATCTCGATCTCATCACGATCCCTCACTGTGGGGATTGCGGACCCAAGTCTGCCGGCGAGGGACTGTTTGTATCCCTCCCAATCCGTCCTCCTCGGGTCCCGATACTCTAACACAGGTCTAGGGCCTGTTTCAATTTCAAATAGGATATGGGCATGGTCTGAACATGAGGGTTCAGACGACACCCTCCATTTGAGGATTTTTGAGCTCAAAAGCCTTGAGCTGATCGTAAGATCTAAAACCTCTCTCCGGTTAGCTGTAAGAAAGGTGGGTTCCGAGCCTCCTCCCCTAAAATGTATTCAAATAATGATTCACCTCGTCTGTTAGTGTCCGTGCTCCCCCAAGCCAAGTGATGGGAGTTCGCATCACACCCCATTACGAGGTGATAATTGTTCCTCTTGCAGTAGGCGATCAATTTCCGCACCTCTGCTGGAGGTGGTTGTTCTGCATCTCTGTCTCCAGGGAAATAGGCCGAACAGGCCACTACTTCCAGCCTGGTCCCCCCGGATGTGATCACGAGATGGATGGATGCCATGTCCTTGGTGCTGTACTCTGAAAGTGTAAAATACTGCAAGTTGTTTCTGATCCAGATACAGGCTCTGGGGTTAGTACCAGAGCCCACCTCTACTATCTTACCAGAAGTGTTACCCAGCCCTTTTGTTCGTTCCGAATTAGCGGTCCAGGGCTCTTGGAGAAGAGCAATATCTATTTGCTCTTCCTTTAATTTCATGCTAAGGAGGTATGTCGCAGCCTTAGCATGATGCAGATTAGCTTGAATGCACCTTAAGTTGGTGGGCATTGGGGTAGGAATATAGGAGTGTATAGAGGATAAAGGAGTAGGTTAAGGAGCTTAAAGGAAAAGGGAATTATGGTGCAGGTTCCTCCTCCTTTTTAGGAGCTCGATAACCAAGCTTCCTATAGGAGGGTCTACCTTTGGTAGTCGTCCTAGGGGTGGACTGTCCTTTCCCCTGTTTTTACCCTCTGGAGGTTCCAGTGGAAGGTTGAATCCTGCCACCTCCTCTATTGGGTCTGTGTAAGTCGTGTCCATGTTTGGTCCCACGAGCAGCAAGGGAAAATAGACCTCCATGGAAGAGCCCCGCATCCCATGAATAGGCATTTACACAGGGAGGTCGCCCGGTTTCCCTGGGGAGGGTTAACGTTAGCGACAGAATTACCATCCTGCCAATGCTCGGCCATATCGGCCAGAAGCATCATCGCCTCGGCACCAACCCGCCAACGACCTTGCGATGTGGGTTTTTTATAGAGGACTCTCCTCGCAATGCCGGCCAATTAAGGCAAGCATTCCCGGCCCTCCTAAGACATGACTAGGAAGGTTACGGTTTGGTTAGTTCATTTAGTTCACGTCTAATAGTAGACGCTATCCAGGGTGCACCACGGGGAGGCGAACTAACTTTACACCCCGTGATTTGATTTAATTTACTTCCGTGAAATAATCCGATTGCGTCGTTAATTTCATTGTCGTTTATATGTATGATTTTCTCTTGTTTATTTATATTATTTAATCTTGATTGAGTTTCATTATTTACGGGATTTATTTCCGACTTGTAAACCTTATCGTGTGAGAATTTCTTTTCGTTATTGATTTTTGATTTTATTATTTGTGAAATTTGTTCCTTACCTATTTGCCGATGGTCGTCCTGTACCTGAATTAAATTATTACTTAACTTATCATTTTGCGTGGTGCCTGTATATTTTATTTTGTTCGGAATAACCGCCCTGTAACAAGGTGCTTTTGTATTTGGGATAAACTCTTCGATTTTAACGGGTTGGTCGATTTTATTGTGTTCTTTACACATTGAATATACATATTTCATTATACTGTCTGCATTGCTCGCTTTTTGTCGAGGCTTGTGCAAGACATCTAACCTAATTTTATCTGTAATATTTTTTTGTACACTCCCCGTATAATTATTATTATAATTCTGGTGATCGTAAGAATTATTTAATATCCTATTTGCTTTATTTTGAATTTGCTCTGTTATATCTTTTTGTATCGTCCTCGTATCACTCACATTTTTATTTCGACGATATTCATATGTGTTTAATGAAACTTGATCCCGTTTACATTTATTATGGGTGAAGTTTTCTCCTGTGTCCTTTGTTAGTTGTAACCTTCTATCGTCATCATTTAATGGCTGATTACGCTTTCCTAGTTCGAGTTCAAGTGCAATAATGCTTCTGTCTATTGTATTACTTACGTTAAGGTGATTCATTTCATCATTTGCTTTGATGAGCCTACTTATCCGATTGTTATTGCTACTACTATTACTACCCATCTTATCTTCATGATCCCTTGTATCAGGGAAGTTTATCTTAATGCTTCGATTTTTTAAATTGAGTCTCTGGTTTTTAAAATCAATGTTCGCTTGATTTTTTATCAAAAAGTCAATTCCAATAAGAGCTATGAAATTTTTGTTAAATTCAAATAGGCAAAACTCTTGTTCACTGTCCGTTAGTGAGTTTAAAATTATTCTGGCTCGATTATTATGGCTGGAGTAACCATGCGAACTTTTTATCAAAAACGGGTGATTGTAAATCTTATTATAAAAGTTGTTATATGCTATGGACGGGTTTAAAAGGCTCTTAGTACTACCTGAGTCGATCAGTATTTTTCCGGGTAGTTCTTTTATTATTACGTAGGGTAATTGGGATATTGTGTTAAAATTATTAATATCTATTACGGTTCTGTTTTTGAGCTCCCTGCTATCGGAAAATTTTGATGCTGTGCATCGTATAATTCGGAGGGTGATTGTTCATTATATGTTGCGTCATAATTTAATTCTTCTGGTAAGAAATGTTGTCTTCTTTCTAATTCATTGAAAGGAAAAGAATTATTCGTTTCGTTATAGTTTATTTCTTCTGGTATGAAATTTTGTCTTTTTTGAAAATTGTTGGAAGGAAAATTGTTTCGTCTATTTTGTGAGGGTTGTTTTCGGCTGAAATTAGTATGTCTCGTGTTGTTACTGCCGACATCCATAGCCTGTGGATATCTTCTAGTATTGTCATTAGGGTTGTACGTGGGTCTTCTCATTGAGAATTGATTTGAAGGGTTCCCCTGAAATTGTGGGTGAGACATTTGGGGTCTGTTTGAATTATAGTTAAAAGGTGCACGATAATTTTGTTGTTGGAAGGGTTTTTGAAATTGAATATTGTTAAAATTTGGGGTATTTCTTTGGAAAACTGGTTTTTGTTGTTTGTCGTGCCTGTTATTGTTATTATTGTTGAAATTTGACCGTTGTAATAATCTGTCCCTATATTCATAATTTTCCTCGGAAAATATAAATTTTAAAGCTTGTTCTATGCTGTCTGGTTGAGTGGATCTGACCACCATACCGAGGGGGTTTTTTAATCCACCGATAAACGCTTTCAGTGTTTGTTGTCTGTACATGTTTTGTTTTAATACTAAAATTCCCTCGTTACGTTCATTAGATATTAAATTAGAGATGAGTAATTGTTCAATGTGTCTGCAACGATTACTGAACGCTAAGGCATCCTCGTTATGTCTCTGTTTCAGTGTCAATAATTCGCCTAGTAAGCTAATTTCATCTCGCTGGTCTGTAAAGTTCTCAACAATTGCCCGTCTTAAGTCTACCCATGTGTTTATAATTTTAGTGTTAATAATTAACCTGGCTTGTGCAATTAGTTTCGTTTGAATATAATTTAATAGGAAATGGTTAAGATATAAATTTGGATTATCTGCATCATAGAATTGGTTCATTACTAGATCACAAGCTTTTAAGAAGTTCCCTACATTTTCAGGTTGTCCGTTAAATTCGGGGATTGCTTTAAGGTAAAACTCTTGGAATTGATTTGCCATATTTAAATTGTTTCTAGAATTATTTATATCGGGTTGTTCTACAATATCAATTTCGCCAATACTAATATTTCTTAATCTATATTCCAAATGTTCTAAATTATCAATATCGCTATCAGACATATAATATTATCAATATATGAGGAAATACAGTATATATATATATATATAGGAAATAAAGGAAGCAAACAACTTACAGAATCGATGCTATTGCTGCTGTCTTCATGACGTCTCTCTTGATCGGTTCTTTGGCTGTTAAGCGTTGAAACGCAAAGAATCAATATACTTTTGGTTCTTCACCACTATCCGTTGCGACTGCGCCAGTTAACTTTCTTGTTAACACACTTAACTTTTTAAAAGAATTTATTGATTATAGTTACATACAATACTTATGAATAATAATAAAAAATGATAAATATAAATTATGACAATTTAAAAGAGACTCAAGCAATAACAATGTAGGAATGTCCGTCCGTGGTCTGGTAACTTCCATATATAGTCTCTGGTGGGGCGTGGACCCGGAGGCGGTTTCCACCTAAGTTGCAGTCTTGAAGGTGATCCTAGCAGGTGGCTGGTTGCTGAATTGAAGGTCTAGTTGTTTACCCATTTATGAATAGTCTATTCTTCTAATTGCGCTGCTTTTAATTAACCCATTCGTCAGCGACCTTGGGTGTTGAATCGGGATCTGTACTTCTTATATACATTGTATGAGTTGGCTATTGTTATCTCGCGACTTTGACGTTTTGAGGAAAACCCCAATTTATTTTTCCTTAAAGGCCTCTAACTTTTTTGCATTTTAACTAAGAAAGCTAAATTTTGGTGAGTAATTTACCTAGAAAGGTATAATTCCGCGTAGCAAATTTGATATAGATTTTTTTCGAATGAAAACACAAAATTTTCCGGGAAAACCTGGCCGATTTTCCTGGATAACGAACTTGTCCAAGCCACTTATAAAAGGAATGTATGCACCAAATTTAATCAAAATCTTCCTATTATTTTTTGAGTTATCGGTGTGATTAATAACATTCATAGGTAAATTAGCAGATTAGGGTATTGTTCGTTTTTTGGAAAAAAATCAGGAACATGCTTAGAGGAACCCTTATATGCATTAACCATCGGACAAATGCTGCGGTCCCAACTTCACAATAGAGTTAAGAGACCTAAAGCAAATTTGAGGTTCTGTGCAGGGTAAACATGCTACAACGGAGCTAGAAATGCAAACTGTAAAAAACTCACCTTACAGGAGTCCATAGAAAGGAAAAATCCTCACCAACACCGTTTCTCCATAAAAAACTTCCGCTTTTCCCAATTGAAATAAAACGCCATGCACAAGACTCCTTAAGTAATCTACAATCTACAAGCAAAAACATCTATAGACGTTTAATCAGAAAAAATGTTGGTTACCGCTGGAGGTCAGAGCAGTACACAGATCAAAGATATTGTGTGTGGTGAATAAAATCTATTGAATTTTATTTTTTCTTAGAGCATATATACCTAATTTTCGAAAAAAATTTGGTAAATCATTCTATGAAAATTCATTACCATAACGCCCTTGCTTCCAGCCTTCAAGCTTATCTATAATAGCATGTCTAAGGAGGGGGTTATATGCACAATCAACCAAAGGTTGCAGTGCTATCTGGGCGTCAGGGCCGCGGACGAGCCCTGAGGGAAAAAAGGGGGGGTTATGTCTATAATATTGGCACTGACATCAGAACTTTATTAGGTACTTATACAGGGCTTTCATTAATTCCCGAACCCCACGTCACCGGATTCTGTCTCTCTCTTAGTGAAATATGATTTTATGAGTTGGCAGTCAAAAAGTAACAAAAAAACCACTAGACTAGGGACCCTAAAGTTACTAAATCGATTGACAATTGACAGTTCAGTCCATTGGCGCTCAATTCCCTTTTGGCGGTTATTTTGTATGTATATTGTGCATTTTCCAAGTTCGACAAGTGTTTACCTTCTTCAAATAATTTTCTATCTGTTGGACAATAAAAATAAACAGTTATTATCAAAAGTTAGCATTTTCATTGCGTCTTTACGTAAGTAAAAAGTGTAGATTTGTTACATGTTACACAATACACATTCCTAAAACCGTAAATTATAAGTTTAAATAATCGGACCTCAATTTGTTTACCTACATTACAAAATTTTTTAATCTATACAAAATAAAAGTAATATTTTATTATGTTTATAATTTATTTTTTTAACAATCAATAACAGTAAACCATACATGAACAGACTTGCTGTTAAAAATAGTAAATAATAAATACATTTAAGACATTTACTGTTTCACCCAATTATAATTTTTATATTTTTTATGAAACCCCAAAGGAAATATGAGACAACACTGGCATCTTAGGGATTTCATTAATTCAGGTTGTACAACCGTGTATGCCGGGTTGCCTAACTTAAGCGGTCACAAGGGGTTCGGGAATTAATGAAAGCCCTGTACTTCTACTAACCACTCAAATACGATAAATGATTTTTCTGCTCTTAGGTCTTATTTTCTCTGCACTTTTTAAAGTAATTAATAATGGTTAGATGATTTAGAGAATTATAGTTTGAACAATACGCTCTAAGTGGCTAATAGTTTCGCATATTTAATCATGTAAATTTATTTGAAACCTTATTGCTTTACAGTATTAGATTAATATTACTGGCGTTAACTATGTAATACTTGTACCTACCTCGCGAAAAGACATGAGACAAAGCAATTGTCTAATTTAGTAAAATTTAATTTCGGGGAACATAATTTAATCCCATCGCACGAACTCACTAATCATCTTCTGTTGTCGCGGGGACTGTACATAAAAACCAACCCTTTCATACGTTTGCCTAATTAATTACCTTTCCTTTGTGGTCCAAACGTAAAGTTATATCGGAGACCCATACTTTTTTGTAGTGAAATTTTGCTTCTAATTATACGGATTATTCCATTCTTTGTTTATTTTTACAGTCTACGGCTCTTTGGCTTTGCCTGTGTTTTTCACTGTTGATTCAAACTAAATACGACTAGACAGATTTTTTTAAATTTAGTGCAAAATCAAATAAACCTCGTCAGTTGAATGATATTAATACACCTGGTGTATAAGATTACAGCGCAAAAATTATGGAGCTCTTTTGTAGTGTGGCGTCCCAAATGTTATCAACATTAAAAGCTTAAATATTATGGTCTTTCCAAAGTTGTTGATAAAAGAGGACAGTCCAAATTGAAAAGACATTCTTAGGAAATTTATGTAATTTACTTACTTATACAATCATAACTTTTATAAAACGTCTTTAAATGAGTATGAGCTAAGACCTCTAGAATCCATATGCCTATCGTCAGGTAAATAGGCCCCCTAGAAAACATATCCGGTGTCAGTTTTAAATTATATATATATATATATATATATATATATATATATATATATTGTAGCATATAGCTAATCGCTGGCATATAAAATCTAGACAAGAATTTAAATGGAAAAGGCATAAATAAGTGCCAGCGAAAATAGTCAAATTAAATATATATATATATATAAAAATTAAATACCTGAAAATGGACAATCCATGTTCTACACAGCCATACTCAGAGTCATGCGTAGTAACAGAATCAATTTTCCAATGGAACCTACAAGTTTGAAAAGGGAATATGGAAGTTAATTGCACTTGTTGCACAGGGAACAATAAAGTTAAATGTATATGCAACATAATTCAATATAAATTAGCTTGTACACATTGTAACGCAATCTACATAGGTCAAACTTCTAGAAATTTTAACACACGGTACAAAGAACATATTTCTGCATCTAGGAATAACCACGCTGACAAATCTACATTTGGAAAACATATTATTGATACCGAACATAGACCTACAGTAAATAACTGCATAAAACCACTACATTTTTGTAATGACAAGCGTTAAGTAGAGTTTTCGAAGCTTTAAAACTCAAAAACCACACACACGAAAATATCTACCTTGCTTTAAATGAGCAAAGTGATTTAATGAAATCCCTCATCTTGGATATTCTTCTTCATAATTAAATAAATAAAAGAAAATAGATCTAACAATTTTTTCAAAAAAAGTTGTAATAAGGTCATGAGTTGATGTATGTCGATATTTCCATTGTATAGATTGTATAGGATGCTGACAAGCAGCGAAACTAGTTACATAAACGTTTAAGAACATCCTAGAATATTTAGAATTCAGAAGCGTCACTTGCTATAGTTAGCTTACGCGCTGGCTAAGTTTTTCGCCGACAGAAACGAAACGCAACAGTGAATCCAGAGAACTAGTCACCAAGTCTGTATGTAGTATGGACCAGTTTTACCAAGTAAGGGCAACAACAACAAATGAATAAAAGGTGATGTTTAGTGTAAGTAGTTTAGAATTTTTCATCCTCTGATGATGCTTTGTTAGTGAAACCATGGTCAGGTCTTTAAAAAGATGTGTTGTGGTGATTTGGTTTCTCCAAGTGTACTAAGAGTTTGGCGAGTAAAATACGATAATCTATGTATATTCAAAACCAGAAATGACTGACGCGACTTACCTTTTTCTTCACAACCCCCTTGATACGAAGATCAAAATAAAGGATTTGATGAGTAGAAAGCGCTTAGCGATGTGACAATACAAAATCCCTGAAAGAAATGAATCGCATTAGTAATTACAGAGCTCCTGCATTATAATTTGTATCTATATGTAACATTTGTTTTAGCTGGAATTACAACATATATATATATATATATATATATATATATATATATATATATATATATATATATATATATATATATATATATATATATATATATATATATATAATTTGTATTTTTGTTTTGTACATCATGTTTTTTTATAGTAATTTTTTGTTTTGTATAAATTGTGTGACAATTATTGTAAACTAAGGGTGTTGTAATTTTAGTTGTGTGGTATATAGTGTTTTATAGTTTTTATATTTGAATATTATGTTTTTTATTTAAGTTTATATGTATTTTGTTGGAAATAATGTAATTTATATTGAATAAATGTATGTTTTATTATTTTCTTTGATTGTGTATTTATCTAGGGCGCCTTTTGTTTTTACTTATATTGAATTGAATATTAGCTTAAACACGAATGTCTGTTTATTTCAGGACTCCCGCTACTTATACCTTTATAGCTAAGGTTATATTGCTTTTAAATGTCAAAGTATAAATTTTTTATTATATGTTTATTGTTAAAAGATTTTCTACTAAAATAAATATTTACCTGCTCCTTTTATGGATCTATTTACTTTACCACAGCTAGCTATAGTTGAGTTTCTCTTTTCTCTACAGGGAATGTTTTATATTTGAGTTCCCCAAAGCCGAAAATCCTTACACTTGCAGCCTCTATATTTTATTTGTTAAACCTATTTACTTACTTGAGGATTGATTAGTCAATGGACAGGCGTATTTGACAGCGGTAGAAAAATGAAACAATGAGCAATATACTACTCAAATCTTTAAAAAAACATTTATTCTGGTTATGAAAATTTCTTATGGACTTATCTTTAATTAATTTTAACATTCTTTTTCTGTTAAAGTTTAAAATCATAATTGGGATCCCTTATATTTCTTATTTTTAAATAAACAACAAATATGCCAGCTTTTGTTAAGGGGATATTACTAATTTTGATTATGATTATTATTTTCAATACGATGCTTAAAATTTGACTCTACTTTCTATAACGAATCCAGTTAATTTCATTTGCAATATCTATCACCATAGCAACCTTGCTTTTGCTTAATCTGGTAACCTAGGAAATTGAATCTTAAAATAGTTGAAAGGGTTTTATATTTCTTACGTGAACTTGTGGGTAGCGGCGTCCTGTGGTTCTTTCGAGTACTTCTTATATTGATTTGATTTATACTCCTATACTTGGCACAATTGCTTGAGAAATGACATATACTTCTTAAATTGACATATTATTATTATTGTGTTAATGGAGTTTACGATCTCTACGAATTATACTGCAGTTTTTATCATTCTTTGATGAATTACCTGGATTTGAAACTGTGGCGTGAGTTGATATTTACCATTATTCACTGTTATTTACACTATATGTACTGGTATTCTTGCTTGAATTTGTTCTGATGTTGTTTACTGGTAGGTGTAACCTTCTTATTTCACTTTGACTATTGTTTACATGTTTATTTCACTTTTTTGAACATTTTTCTTCATCTGTAAGCCACTAGCTTGTTGTCTCGATTGGCTTCTTCCTAACAATCCTCTTCCTTCATGCGGAAATTAAGATTCGTCTCGTTTTTGTTTTATATGACGAATTAAATTTGTTAATTACTATTTAAATTTGCTTATCAACCAATTACTGTTTCTGTTGCAGATAAGGCCAATAGCATTATAGATTTCACCAAATGAGTCCAGAGAGAGTCATTTCCTTTCGATAATTCAATAATTGAATTTTAGACTCAGGTTGGTCAAAACTTGTTTGTATTGATAATTTCTAACCTATAATTTTCATCAACAAAATTCAATCCTTAATCGTCCTTATTATTATTATTATTATCATTAACAAGCTCTTTTCTTATTTACTAATTTGACAAATTTACCTGTCCTTACATAATTTTCCTTACATATTCACAAATTTTCATGAAATTTATTACTAAACACGTTGCTTTTAAATTCATTAGTTTTTTACTTCGTCGAAGACAGTTTATGAAACTTGTCCATTCACTGGCTTGTTTTAGATCTGTCTACAACGTTTTGTCTCTGGGATTCATATCACTTTTATAACTTTGTACATTGTTAAGCAGTTCATTCATTGACTTGAATTGTTCAATATATGTGCATTACAAAAAAAATATGTCTTATCTGGTAGCTTTAAATGATGTCTTGATCCATTCATTGACGAATACATATAGTTAATTATTTTAAATTTAAGGTTCAGTTTGATAATAGTCTGCAATTTACCCCCTCTATCTGAATGTAGCTGAGACAACAAAATGGATTCTTACGTCCAGGTATTTATTTGAAAACTTTTATTATTAAAAATATCGCTATGTCTGTGCATGCAATAATATATATATATATATATATATATATATATATATATATATATATATATATATATATATATATATATATATATACAGGATAGTTCTATTCGATCCTCATCATTGGGAGCTTGTTAATCGTAGGAGAGTAAGAGATACGAGGATGATTAAATTGGGGCCAAGTTGCGTGTTTCCATGGTGATCAATTATCTGAAAGAAAATTTTAGGTGACATTTTTAGTTCTTTAATTATTCGAAAAAAACCGAAATTTTCAATATTTTTTTCCTTTCTAAGCCGAAATACCGAAAGAACTAGATTTTTTTAATTATGGCATTGTTGAGACACTTTTTTATGGGCAATGTAAATCTGTCATCATATTTCCCAAGGTGTTCTTGATGCAAGAGTTACCATACTAAACTTTGATTTTTCTTATGGGCGCCATATTGGATTATCTAATTTTCAAAAAGTCTGTTTTTTCCGATTACAATGATATATCACACGATACGATCACATATTACCTGCTATCAAAATTTAGAAAAAATCGTTTCTGCGAAGAGTGATAAATTTTAACAGTTCAGGCAAACTTTTATGTTTATACTATTTCTGTACATTTTCTCTTTAGCATTTGTTCGAATATCATAAGTGTTACAAATGAAGAAAATAAAGACATGATCAGAATATATTACTAAAATAATAGAAACGCTGGAGTTGCTAGTGAAAACTATTTAATGAATATCCGGGAAAGCGACAACCACACTATTCTTATTTCAATGGATTAGATCGTAATCCAAAAGAATATAGTTCATTTGGAAAACATAGAAACAAGTATGATAGTAGAGTTAGCGAAGTTAACGAAAATCTAGTACTACAACGGGTAGGCGTTTAAGAGATTTAATTGGTGTTCTTAGAACTGAAGAAAATCGTTATCATGTATATTACTTCCACATCGTCAATACGTCAGGAAAATGATATCTATATAGTTTGAATTGTTTTTCGCCAAAGCGTCGTAGAAAGTCTTAAAACAAATATATAAAACACAATTTGGGAACGAACATTATTATTTGTCTTTCGGTCTGTCGGTTTGTTAGTGTGTGTCGATCTGTATGTCTGTATATCTGTCTGTTAATAGGCATGATAACTCTCGAACAAATTGATATATAGTCTTCCAATTTATAGCAATAATAGCACCCGACAAACCAACAGCTCTAATTGTTTTTTGTAAAATCGCGCCAGGGGTTGGAGATAAATAAGGGGTGATTTAGTAAAAATTGACATTTTTTCTGTTAAAACTCGAGTAATATAAGGCTTCGCAGTTTGTTCACTAGAAAACTTTTGATTTCATCAATTATCTGGTATTATGTGACTAAATTGAAGAATAATTTTGTAATGTGGTCAGATTCAGTTAATAGTATGCACCTAGGGTTTAACGCGGCTTTTTTCAGACGAGCAAGGAGAGTTTCTCAAGCGAAGCAAGTAGAAACCAAAACACTCATCAGAGAAACGATTTTTTCCAACTTTTGATAGTAGCTAAGATGTTATCGTATCGTGTGATATATCATCGTAATCAGAACAATAAAGACATATCAAAAATTCAAAAATCCAATATGGCGCCCATAAGAAAAAATAAAGCGAAGTTTAATAACGCTTTCATCAAGAACGCCTTGGAAAATGTGATGACAGATTTATATAAGTGTCCCAACAATGCCATAGTTAAAAAAGTCTAGCTCTTGCGGTATTCGATTGAAAACAAAAAAAAGAAATTTAAAATTTCGGTTTTCTTTGAATAATTGGAAAACTAAAAATGTCACTTAAATTTTCTTTTAGAGACTTGATCACCATTAAAGTTCGCAACATTACCCCAATTTAAGCATCGTCGTATCTCTTACGGCTTAGAAGATCCCAATTGTGAGGCTCGAATTTGAACTACCCTGTTATATATATATATATATATATATATATATATATATATATATATATATATATATATATATATATATATATATATATATATATTGTTAAAAAACTGAAAGCGCAAGAAATGGTAAATTTTAAAATACATCAATATATTTTTCATATATCATTAATCAACTCTAGATAATTATTTATTAAAGACTGTCCCATCATAGACACATTGTGCATTAATAAAAATTGACACAACAGCCTTTAAATATTGCCCTTTTCACCCGTAAGCTATGTTATTAAAACATCAATATACATTGTAAAAGTCCTAAGCATAATTCATTAATGCGTTTAATTTTTTGAAAAAAAAAGAACTCATCGACAGGTTAATTTTACCTTTTCAATTGCCAAATTATGACGTAAAATTACATTTAGTATATCACCTATTTCTGAATAATGACGTCCTCATAAGTTTTTTTTATGACAACCATATTTTTTGCTGTTTTTTCCATAGACCTGCTTACTACATAAATGATGAAAAATATTGGTACCTGGCACCAATTTTTTTTAATGCATTACCTTTACTTAAAAAGATGGAAACGTACATTTAACAAGAAATAAAAAATGTTTCTCACCGTTTTTATTTAGGACGAGTTTTCCGTAGAAAAATGAGGTTTTCCTTCACTTTTCTAAAAAATGAACACTCGATTTTTTTATTTTTGATACGTTGTCAAGTAACTATTTGACAGGTGGTACAAAATTAAAGTCAAAACCAATTTTTAACAACACTCGTGATAATTTATTGATTCTTTGCTGTTATCATTGTACATTTATTGGTATTTTATCGCAGTATGGTTTTGGAATTCAGTGAATAAAGATAATAATGCTAAATCGTGAATTAATTCAAAAAATTATCTGTCGTTTAAACCGATTAATTGTCTTAATAGTGAAAGTGTAAAAGTGCTAAAAGTAATTAATTCTAATTCGAATTTAGCAAAAATGACAGTTTTAACCGAAAGGGAAAAAATAGAGAAATTAATGATGATTATATATGGCGACAGGCTGAGAAGTGACCAGGAATTATGCAACTTATTTAACCAACAGAATTCTGATACACCACCAATTTCAAGGTCTACAGTAAGTAAATTGGTTTCCAAATTTACAGAAATGGGATCCGTAGAAGATCTTCCTCAACAAGGTCGGCCTCGCGGAGGTGAAGAAGTCAGATTAAATATATTGCTTGAATCTGAAGAAAATCCTCACTATTCTACAAGGCAACTAGCCCTAAGTAAAAACGTGGACCTATCGTTAGTGGTGAAATTCTTCAAATAAGAGAAGTATCATCCATACAAAGTGCAATTGATATACAAGCTAAACGATGATGATGCAGACCGCCGCGCCGTTTACAATTTTGTGAACAATCAATGTGACGCTTCGATGAAGATACCAATTTTCTTAGTAACGTTCTCTTTTTTGATGCAGCCACTTTTTGTCCGAATGGGACAGTAAATCGTCACAACTCAAGATATTGGTCACGGGAAAATCCTCACTGGACTCAAGCCTCCCACAGTCAACGTCATTGCAAAGTGAATGTATGGATGGGAATAATCGGACGGCGTTTAATAGGGCCTTCCGTTTTTCAAGGAACTCTTACAGTTTACGATCTTGGGGCCGAAGGCACCCTCAAAGGAACCCCTATAACCTCTACACTCTCAATACTCACCGGATAATTTTAAACATTAGACCCATGGAACCCTCCTCACATTTATACGACTGTTCACTACACTCTCACTTTTCCCGAAATCTATCTTTTTCTCTATCCGGCGCCCTCTCTTTCTCCGCGATTTGCATCAATAGCATTTCGCGTTTCCTCTTCCAGCTCTATTTCTGCGGCCCATTCATTTAAATTCCTCATTTTCTCATTCTTGATAGACCTAATTACCTTGAACTGGCAGGAACCTTCAACCCTGTTCTGGTTTCTCGCAAATTTTTCTCTTGCCGCGCTACGATTTTCAATCTGGCAGTCTTCCAGCACATGTCTTACTGTCTCCTGCTCTCCGTTTCTGCACGTACATTCTCCCGTTACGGGCCTTAGGTTAAACCTAATAAAGTAACTCTTGAAGGGCCCGCGTCCAGTTAACAGGCTCACCGTCCTGTGACTCGAGCCCTTGGGGCCTACATCCACGCTCTCTCTATATCGATAAGTGGTCCTACCCTTTGTCTCCTCGTCGGAGTGCTTTTGCCACTCTACTTAAGTGCTCCCCTTGGCACTTCGTTTGAGCATTCTACTCATACCTTCGAACTGGTCGCTACCCCACCACATATTTTTTGTGTTCTTGCGTGCTCCACCTTTTGCATCTTCCTGTAGATTCTGTTTGCCGTTCCTCCCTTCCTCCTGGTGAGCATGCCCAGGGAGACTCTTCTATCGAAAGCGATGTTGACGGTTCCACCCTGTAGAGTGCCACCAGGCCTATTCCAACCTCATGTCCGGCTGTAAACGCGTCTGTGTATATCCAGCGTCCTGTTGTCTTCTCCGCTCCTTCTATTATCACCCAGGTTCTTCACCGTACGCCGGTTTTCCCCCAAAATTGGCTGCTTTCGCGTGTTCCCATCATATATGCTGCTCCTGTGCTTCCATTAACAAAATGGGACACCCCGCCAGCACTGCGAGTGCTGCGTTGGAAGTCGTTCTGTAGGCGTTCGTTATGCCCAACAAAAAAGCTCTTTGGTCCGACTGAAGTTTTCTAGTTACCCTAGAATCCCTCGCTCGTTCACCCCAGATTTCGGCGCCGTACAAGAGAGCTGCCTTCACTGCTCTCTCATATATGACCTTGAGGGTCTTTGGATACGCCCCCCCCCCCACGTCTGTACCGCTACCACTCGTGCCCTATGCGCCGCCCTGCTATCTTGTCTGCTACGTATCTGGTATGCTCCACCCAAAATATACCTGAGTCGAGCATCACTCCCAGATATTTTATTTTGGCTTCCGGCCTGATGGTTACGTCTCCCATCTTGATCAGCGGGTGCCTTTGCATCCGCGCTTTGATACCTTTCCTCGCACCCCTGTAGAGAACCTGCGTCTTCTCGGGGCATATTTCAGTTTGTGAGCCGATGCCCATTTATGGCAAGCCTCACAAGTACACTGCCAAGCTGCCTCGAATTGTCTTCTTGACGGCGCAGTTATAGTGATTTTTGCTTTCGTCTCTGTCGGATCCGTGGACTCGATTTTATTAAACCAGTCCTCTATTATAAGTAGCCACAGGATCGAGCCTAAAGATGACCCTTGTGAACAGCCCTTGCGGGTGTTTTTCGTAACCCCTTTAGAAGTGTCGCACTTGTCCTCCAGGAAATTGGCTACCGCTCTGACCAGGTTTCCCGGACATCCAGATTCTGCCAGTAGTTTTTTAAGCATGGGGGACCAGGCCGAGATGAAGGCATTTTTAATGTCTAACGTTACCAGCAGGAGGAAATCTTACAGCAGCACGTTATCTAAATGTCCTGCGATTGCAGTAACTTTTCCAGGTAATCACGAGGCAGATGTGCTTCATCAAGATATCTTTTTTTATACTTTATTTGTTATTCTGAGCTATAACGAGTAACACAAGGTCACGCTACATCTTTTAATTAACGTTCCTTGGTGCTGGACTTTACAGTCACAAATGTTGCGACTTCTAAATCTTCAGATATATAAAGTGATTTGAGACACAACTTGTCAACTTTGTAATAAAAGTCAATCAAGCATAGAATACAATACTGTAGCTATTAAGCTTAATGAATATAACGCAAAAATCTGTAACAAACTGTTGTGCTGTACTGTTGCTCTACAGGAATGTTTTCTGTTGCTCCATAACAATGACTTTAATTCGTTCGAATAATTAAGCACAACAAATCGCCTGAAAATTGTGAGTTTTCTGACCGGGATGCTGTGTTCATTAGCGTTGAAACAAAATATGTAAAACCGTATTCCCTGGCGTGTAGGCACATCAAGTCCGTTTCTTCTGCATTTGTTGACAGTAAGTTTTGATTATTCAAATTTTGCACCCCTCAGAATCACTGATGTTTATGCAAATAGAAAAAGTGATTGATATGCAAAAGAGGTCCTTATAAACTTTTGTATAATTCAGTTTTAATAGGAATATTCACTTAACTCATTTACATATAAAAACGCGGAGTTGTTATACATTCAACATACTAATTCTGGAACAAACGTTGATATAAAGATATGATAACAAGAGAGGCTAATTGCAGGAAATAACAATATATACAGGAATGTCCGCACGTAGTGAAAACTCTCCTGGTCACAAGAACTATTTTGTTATGCAGTGTTATCCATGGCGAGCATTCAACATGGATTTGAAGTCACTTAAATCTTCTAATGTAATAGGCTAATAGAGAAGTAACGATGGTGAGACTTTCGGAACATTATACCAGGAGCTACTCTGATTTTAAATCTGAAATCTTCTATAATTACGTTTTTTATAATTATCTGTTCAATGAAAATAGTAATAGTTTTAGATCGTTTCCGGTTATACTGCATTGCAAACAAAATTACCAAATTAAATTTTAAACAGGCAGGCTACAAAATCATGTCACAATAAACAATCGGCGCGGTTGCCATTTGCCATAACTCTCATCTGAATCTGAAGATAATATCAGTAAAATGTATGGTAATAGTAATAAATAAAAATATTAATGAAAGTTATTTAATTTATTTAAAAACCCTGGACGCAGCAAGTGCGTTATGGTAGTGAATTTTCATTAAAACGTTTTTAATAGCAAATATGTTTTTTAAGAAAGCAGGCATCAAATTTAGTTACTAGTATAATTTATATAGTAGAAACAATGTGACATGTTTCATCAAAATAACTTTATTGTTTCAAAATGTACAAAAATTTCCGAAAGTAAACTTAAAGTGTTCCAGAAAAAACTGGTTTCCTGGTCAACCTTATAGGTTAATAGCAAATTGAGCTATTCAAATTTGAAGCATTTAATGAAAATTCGCTACCATAACGCACTTGCTGCGTCCCGATTTTCTTTTCTTACAAAGATGTTTTAGATCGAAAATGCAAAAATGCAATAACATAGGGCGTGTTCGATTAAAAAAAGTTCTAGACGCAGCAAGTGCGTTATGGTAGTACATTTTTATTCAATCTTTCAAATTTGAATAAGACAATCTTGTGTAAACTTAGACATTTGAATTTTGGTACGTGGCAAGCTCTTTCTCAAGGCAACATATCTACCAAATTTTATTAAAATAGTTCTGTAATTTTTGGAGAAAAAATTTTTTTTTGAAAGAAAATTCAAAATTTAGGTAACTCAAGGTTCTATAAACGTAGAAAGTTTAGTTTTGCTATGTAGTAAGGTCTTCCACGAGGCTACATATGCACCAAATTTCATTAAAATATATTTGTAATTTTCGGAGAAAAAATTTTTTTTCGAAAGGAAACTCAAAATTTTCCCGGAAAACCTTGTTCGATTTTCTTGGCTAACAAACTCATCCAAGTCATTAATAAGTTCTAGAATAAAACTCTTTATTATAGGCCGAGCTTTCGGAAAAATTTATTCCTTTCTCAAGGCTACAGCATGGAAAAAAAAAGTTTAGAATTTACTTGAAAAAAATATAAAAGTTTAAAATACTTACATATAACATGGGTTCTACTAAACTAATTATGTAATAAGAAACATGAAAAGAAAACCTTTTTATGAATTTGAGTGACGTCGAAAAGTGCCAAACTGACATACAAAACTAACTACTGTCTAATTAAATTTGTTTTTTGTTTTTGTCTAGGAAATATAAATAGGGGTAGTGATTTCTAAAATTATTATCTTTCTTTAAGTTTATTAAATTGTCGTTAAAAGTAATTTCAAATTCTTCTAAACACATTCTTTTATTACTTAAGGTTTCGCAGTGTAAAATATAAACATTACTAAAATTTATATTATGGCCAGTGTCGAGATTATGTTCTGACAGAGCGCAAGTTCTTTTTGTAAACGTATGTCACTTTTGTGCTGTGTTAACCTATCTTTAAGGACTCTGCTTGTTTGGCCAATAGATCTCAAACTACAATTATTCCATAGCCCGTATTAGATTCAAGCTCTTCGCCTAAATGTTGCCAATTTTGACGTTTTAAATCGCAACTTTGACGCTTCGAGGAAAACCCCAATTTATTTTTATTTAAATGCCTATAACTTTGTTGTCTTTTGACCGACAGAGCTAAATTTTTGTAGCTAACTTACCTATAATAATGTAAACCCCTCTACCAAATTTAGTTGCCCTTACGCTGTTAATTCTGGAGATATTTTTTTTTTCTAAAGAAAACACGAAATTTTTCGGGAACACCTGGGCCGATTTTCCTGGATAACAAACCTATCCAAGCCATTTTCAAAACAAAGGTACTCACCAAATTTAATCAAAATCGGTTCATTATTTTTTGAGTTATCGGTGTGATATATATATATATATATATATATATATATATATATATATATATATATATATATATATATATATATATATATATATATATATATATATATATATATATATATATATATATATATATATATAAACATATAAAAATTGAAAATGAAATATTTGTTCTGGGGGGCCTAATTAGCGCTCATTTGAAGAAATATTTTCAAATTCAAAAGTCATTATCTCCTCATTAGTGAATTTTTTAAAGAAAATTCATTAAAAGTAATCTAAACCTACATTCTGTTATGCATAAATATCCTTCTCATTCTTCACGGTTTTTAAAAGCCATCACCCTCTCGTAGTTTAGTTTAACAACACTCCTATTTATCAATTGTTATTCTGCTAACTGACGGCAGTCATGGGATAATCGTGTGCTCTCTGCGCCTAACCTAGAAATAAACTTCGCTAATACCTTTGAATCTTAGAATATAAAACAACTCCAACTGCCTATATTCTAAGGTTAATGTTAATGCAAACAGTAGGTAAATAATAACGCAACTTTTAATTTTAACCTAACTTTAACAAATGCCCTTGGCCGTCGACTCTAGTATATTATGATTCTAACATCCAATGAAACAAATAAGAAAGTAATGGGTAGATCAAGCTGTGTGCATCAGATTCAGATTCTTAATAAATGCATGTAGGTATGTAATGTATTAGTATTACCAAAGTGAAATAAAATTATTACAAGAAGAAATATTCCTACCTCCAACTAATACAGTAAGTACTTATAATACTTAGGTAGCTACATAAACTAGATAAACAGATCTTCAGTGTAAATTATTAAAATTTTAATTTCAAAATTTTGTATTGTTTATATGTATTTTATATTTAAAAAGTAATGATACAGCAGTAGTAAATAAGTATTTGGAAAGAATTTAAGAGCAGCAAGTGGGTTATGGTTGCGAAGTTTTGTAAAAATATTTCAAATGGTGATAACCCAATTTTCCATTAAACCAGAATCTTCAGTTTTATTACATAGCAAAACCTCTATAAGAGCAGCGTGGGTACTAAATTTAAAAAATAACAGGGTGAGCTTCACAGATAACTACAAATTTGTTTTCAAAAACGTTTTTGTTATTTTGTTTGCAGAAACTGGTTCGATTGAGTTGACTAAAACGGATCGTCCATTGCGATTAATAAGGAAAAATACCTACCAGGTTTATAACTTGTCAGGTACATTCCTTTTGTAATAAATATTCAATTTTCGGTAAATCTCCAGGTTAGCGCACAGGGCGTTTTAAAAATTTTTCAGAAACATGCTTCGAATCCCTTCTGGATGCACAATCCGCAAGAAAAATTTCTTGCAAACAGCCTCCAAGATAGTTACGGGACGAGGAGTGAATAGGGGTGCTGGGCGGAGAAGAAGAAAGCGAAATGTGAACAGCAAGTGCAAAAAGAAAGATTAGTTAAACTTCTATAAGCCAGCTTTATCCCACTTTGCAGCTATACCACTTAAAATCCTGTCTATCCCGCCCAGAGCCCCTATTCACCGCAGGTCCCGTAACTTTCTTGGGGGTTATTCCCAAGAAATGTTTCTTGTTTACATTGTCCATGTTTATGCAATTAGGGTGGCTATAGGCATGTAGAATGGGAAGGAGAACCCCCTCGACGAAGCAGTGGACCAAAACCTTCAATTTATGTTTAAATTGTTACCTCAATTCATTTGTTTAAAATATATTTCCAAAAATGAGTTTGAGGTTGCCTTGTTTGCAACTGGAACGTGAAAACAAACGAAACAATATAATCATTTTTGGATTAAAAAAGCCGGACGGTGCAGTGTCGGCAGATTTTATTTGCCAGAAAATAGAGTCTTTGATTGGAGTTAGTCTTGCGAATTGTGTTTTTACTTTGATGAAACAGCTTGTGCTAAAAGTTGTTATAAACTCAAGGGTAAGAATATAGTTGTAAGTAGCGATCTAACGTTTAAACTACGCGAAGACAATAAAATTTTGAGAAAACTTAACTCTAGACAAGTTGGCTAGAATAAAATTTTATAAAATATGTTCAAGACGCAGCAAGTGCGTTATTGTATTGAATTTTCGTAAGAATACTATATGACAGTGATTTAGCCTTATAATAACAGTTAGAAAACGTTACTTTATTTAATTATGAACGGTAAAAAATAAGGTAAAGAAGCGCAAGCCAAAACATGACCTCTAACATAAATATTTATACAGTAATTTGGATACAAAACTCAACAAAACCGTTGATAAACAGGAAACGTACTCAACAAAAAATGCACTAGAAAGCGGAGCATGAAAATATTCCTGTGTTTCACGCATTGAGTGTCATTATATACATGCAGAAGGGGAAGAAAAATCCCCAGGACAAAGAGATTTTCTGCCCCCTCACCCAAAAACACGGGGAGTTCTCCTTCCGCTTGTCCATGCATAAAACTACCTTCAAAGCATAAAGCACAAGAAGAATTTCTTGGAAGCAACCCCCAAGAAAGTTACTGGACCTGGGTAAATATAGGTGTTCTTCGGGACAGACAGGGTTTAAAGGAAGTATTGCTACAAAATGTGAAAAACGCATATTTTCAAAGTCCGACTAAATGTTTTTTTAGCATTTTCCGCTCAGGTTTCCTCCGTGCCCAGCAAACCTATTCATTCTTGGTCCCTTAACTTTTTCAGGGGTTGTTTGCACTAAACTTTCCTTGTGGTTTGTGCATCCAAGAGGGGTTCTCAGCATGTTTCTGAAAAAAAATCTAAAAACACTCCTTGCGGTAAACTGTAAATTTGCCGAGATTACATTCCACATTCTCGCCTATAATGTCTTTTTCAGATAATATGAAATACAGCACTAAAGCAAATAAATTCACTTGCTGTTTCACTCCTTTTTTTATTTTTGTATTACATATGTAAGCACAAAATAAGTAAGTATAATAAAGGGGGACCCTTAATGAACATTGGGGCTACACAAACTTAAATGTAGAGGAGACATTTATCGTGTCTGTGTGCACACAAAAATTAGTAAATTTACAAAATCTAATAAAAAACAGTTTTACGATATTATTTTAAATAAACCATTAGGCATACGTTTCGCGGCTATTTCGCAATTCGCGAGTGTATGAATCTAGGTTTTCGAAGACTTCAGTGAAATCCGGTCGACGTCGAAAGCAGGAACCTTTAAATTAAGCTCGATAGGCTTGGGCGCTAAACAAACGTAGGTATGTCTAATTTTAAGCTGGACTGTACCTGTTTGAAACGTACAATATGAGAAAGACAGAAATACGCTTTAAAGTGCTATTTACTAAACTCACTAAAAAACTAACCTGCGAAATCATCGATAATAAAAATGATGGATCTAGTACTTATATATCAGTATCGTTCTCATTTTGTGAGCAGGTTTTGATACTTGCAAAGAATATTGTCGCATGCTAAAATTTAGCGCTTTTGAAACCGGTATTATAAAAGAAATGGGCCAGGTCTGACAATCTACAAAATTGTTAGTTTATTGTACACATATCTCCATCTATAACATTTTCTGATAATTAGAGCTGTTGTGACAACATACTATCTGATTCCGCACCGAGATGGCGCCCTGTCTACGTTCTGACATGTTGCAATAATACTTGTAGCTTCCATTGTTTAGATTTTTATCGACCATTCACTTAAATAGCATAGCAGTACAGGTAACATCATCTGTCTTTGTCCAACATTGTAGATATTGGATTATATAATTTGAAGTGATGTCGAGGATTATTTTAATTTTAATTTCGAATAAATTTATTTTTCTTTGATCAAAAGATTTGAAAATTGGTACAGAACCATGTCTGTATATGTTCGTTTAAGTCGTAAATTTCCGGTTCAATCACTTAAAGAATTTGAAAGATATTGGGTTTTAAAAAATATTTTTAAATTTTTTGTTAAGAACAACTGGGCGTTAACATCTGATGAACGAGCTCATCCAAGCCATTAACCAAATAAGAGTAATTCAAAAATATGGTCCAAATCAGTGAAGTATTTTTTGAGTTATCGGTTGGATACATATACCATGGAAATGGGTTCCAGGGGCCCTAATTAGCGCTCATTTGAAGAAATTTTCCGAAAGTCTCAGACTCACCATCGATACCTCTCTATTAGTGAATTTTCTTAATGAAAATTCACTAAAAATAATATGCGGCTTGTAGATAGAACGTCGTACGTCGAGATTGACGGTCCTTTTTGCTGATTTGTTTTATAGTTCTTGGCTTTGTATTTAGTTATAATCTTTTGGACAACTAGCATTGTTCTGTTTTTACTTACATTTTATTAGGTGGTGTTTTCATTGTGTTTTATATAATAAGAAGTTCTAGTATAAATTATAAAGTGGGTATAGGATTCATACATACGATTCATACTTACGAGATTTACCGCCTTCCATCTTTCGACGCTACTGTAACAGAATCTATGAGGTCTATAAAGACAGTACTAGACGGTGAAATAATATGTTAGTAAAACCTACCATAAAATTTGGCGGTCAATCTAGATCCGTCATCTTCTATTTGAAATAAGAAAGTTGACGTCTACTTCCGGTTTAACCGGAAGTCCCATACTGACGTCAATATCTTCAGCTAACTGGAAATTTCGAGAAACCCACGTGCGTGAATTTTCAGAATTCAATTGTGAGCCGTACTCCAGAAACGGCTAATGGAAAGTCTATGTGGGACACCCTATAACATATCTAATGCTAGATTTGGAAATCATTACCTTTCTCACGCACAAGTTTTTACTTTTGTGTGAAATTACTGTTTATTGTCATAGGAATTTTTTGTATACTGCTTTTTTGTAGTACAAATAGCCATTAAAACAATCCACAGGCAATAAATATACACCTAAAAACATATCGTTCTCCATAACTGTTCACCCGCTGCTGAAAGACAATCTTTGTATGTGGACAGCTTATGAGTACTTGCAACAATAAGAAGAAATCTCCGATGATTTGCAACGATACAAAACAAAATCTACGCATCATACAACTCATCGTAATAGTTAACAACAAAATAGTACTTTATAACTAAACATTACAGTCTATAAAAATAATTAAAGCACATATCACAAGGTACAATAAAATACACCCAAAACTCCCATAGTTTATAAAACCGCTTTAGCTGACCATTATCTCCCTCCACTTAAATTCGACTTTCGAACTGAAAAAGAAAATCACAACATTGCATTATATAAGTCTTACATTAATTGTGAGAGACTTAAAAATTAATTGCATTAAAAAACTGGTTTGACATATATTCTACCAATGACCGCAACTACATAGCAGAATGTTTTAGTAAGCCTAACATGTATCTTACATTAATTAGTCGCCAAGACAATATAACTAGTTTTCCGCAAATACATTTTTATCTTTATAAATAACTTAGCTTTTTAGTGAATTTTCTTTAAAAAAATTCACTAATGAGGAGATCCCGACTTTTGAATTTTGAAAAAAATTCTTCAAATGAGCGCTAATTAGGCCCCCCAGAACACATATCCCGGGTCAGTTTCAATTTATATATATATATATATATATATATATATATATATATATATATATATATATATAGGTATATATATATATATATATATATATATATATATATATATATATATATATATATATATTTGGTCTCATACAAAATTTACAATTTCGGCAAAAATATGGGTAGTTGAGAAAGGTTTGCAGTTGGAAAAGTATTATGGAGTGATTAGTATTAATTGTAAATGGAGGTATCAGATGAAAGATTAGAAGAACGAAATGGGACAGGAAATAAATTTTTTGGAATGTCAAAATTTTAAGGTTGTTGAATTTGGAGTGTTGTCAAGCAGTTTTGGATGAAACTATGTATAAAATTATATTAATATTCACCACAAGTCTTGGACTTATTGAATAAACATGTTGTATAATTTTAAGCAATAAAGGTAATAAAGGTAATATATATATATATATATATATATATATATATATATATATATATATATATATATATATATATATATCACACCGATAACTCAAAAAATAATGGGCCGATTTTGATTAAATTTGGTGACTACCTTCCTTTTGCAAATGGCTTGGATAATTCGTTAGCCAAAAAAATTGGCCCAGGTTTTCCCGGAAAATTTTGTGTTTGCTTTCGAAAATAATTTATATCTCCCGAATTAACAAAGTAAGGGCAACCAAATTTGGTACACGGATTTGTATTATTATAGGTAAGTTACCTGCCAAAACTTAGCTCTGTAGGCCAAAAGACAAAAAAGTTATAGACATTTAAATAAAAATAAATTGGGGTTTTCCTCAAAACGTCAAAGTTGCGATTTAAAACGTCAAAATTGGCAACATTTAGGCAAAGAACTTGAGTCTAATACGGGCTATGGGAAGAAAATATCTCAAGAAGAATGTTTTACAAACCTTGAAGTCTTAGTTTCAACCGTCATTGTCCTTCATTTTACTAAAATGTTTCCAGAAAATTCATTTCAAATAAACCCTTTCTCTGATGTTTGGCAGTAGCCTTAGCTATAGAGTTTATCGTTTAATGGCATATAACTTTTGTCAAATTTTCGTAAAAAATCAATAAAGCTCAATATATCCGTTATTATACAAGATATAAAAAAAATGTATACATTAATTATAGAATGTCTTGAGCTACATCTTAAAAAAATATTTCTACAATCACAGGATGGCCCTTAAGTCGTTGCTGATACAAGTTCTCTTTTTTTAACAAACACGCCTTATGTTATTGCATTTTTGCATTTTCCATCGAAATAGAATGCACGTTTGTAGGAAAAGAAATTCTGGACGCAGCAAGTGCGTTATGGTAGCGAATTTTAATCAAATGCTTCATATTTGAATAGCTCAATTTGCTATTAACCTATAAGGTTTATCAAGAAACGAGTTTTTTTGGGAACACTTTAAGTTTAGAAATTTTTGTACATTTTCAAACAATAACGTTATTTTCATAAAATATGGCACATTTTTTTACTATATTTATTTATATCACCTTCTCCTAATAAATGTATAACTAGTTGCATAAGATATTTTAATATATGAATCGATATTTCAAATTTCCCGGCTTTCTGACTCCCACAACTCAAAGGGTATTAGTGAATTCTCCCTTTTTTTAGTGAAAAAAATCACTAATAAGGAGATCGCGACTTTTGAATTTTAAAAACATTCCTTCAAATGAGCACTAATTAGGTCCCTGAGAACACATATCCGGGGTCAGTTTTAATTATATATATATATATATATATATATATATATATATATATATATATATATATATATATATATATATATATATATATATATCACACCGATAACTCAAAAAATAATCGGCCGATTGTGATCAAATTTGGTGAGTGCCTTTCTTTTGCCAGTAGCTTGGATAAGTTCGTTAGCCAGGAAAATCTGTTCAGTTGAAATACATTAAACAATGATTTGTTTTAATTAGACAGATGGATTCCCCGGTCAGTATCAGTTCTGAGCTGACCTTAAATGTATGGACTTTCGGCCACGAAATTATAATGCATGTTTTGTAAAAAAATACATTTGGGACTCAGCAAGTGCGTTATGGTAGCGAATTTTTATTGAACGCCTCAAATTTGAATAACTCAATTAACCTATAAGGTTCGTTGGCCAGGAAACTAGTTTTTTTCGGGAATATTTTAAGTTTATTATCGACAAATTTGTGTACATTTTCAAACAGTAAAGTTATTTTCATGAAATATGGTACATTATTTCTACTATATATGTTATACTGGTAACCATATTTGCTGTCTGCTTTCTTAAAAAACACACATATTTGCTATTTAAAACATTTATATGAAAATTCACTATCATAACGCACTTGCTGCGTCCAGACTTTTCTCCCTATGTTGCTATTACATAGGCTTTACTATGTAGCATAATTTAAGATTACAACCTAAGGGAATGGTTGTAAGTTGTGAAGACATCTTATGAAAATTCGCTACGATGATGCTGCATCCACCCATTTTACACTACATTATAATTACATAAAAACTTATCTCTGTTTTCATGAGATATTATAAAAACAAATTAAATATCTTCTTGTGCAACCCATTTACTGTTAAGACCAAATTATTATTACATGCACTGTGAAATAACCTACTTCAAAAAAACAAACATACTTGTTGGCACATATGTGCCGTCAATCAGAAGCAACTTTATGAGACGTGGTGACAAATGACAGCGCATATTCCATAAAGCTCTTTGATATTATGACTTGGTTTTTGTGTTGTGAGATGTTTCAATTAGTTATGGGAGCTCAAGTCGCTTTTGAAGTAGAAACTCCGAAAGATCAAAAGTTAAATTTGTCTTCAGCGGCCAGTTTTTGTTTCTCTTATTTACAGTCAGCTGTTTTATTTCACTTTCCGGCAGTCAATGATACAAAGCCGCATAGCATAATTATGCTTTATTTTCATCCAGAAATTTCACTGCCAGCACATATGGTTTGGTTATATTTTATTAATCTCACGAGAGTGACAAATTAGATGAGTTCAAATTCTTCTAAGAAATTTCGAAAGAATTATTTCGTATCAGATTATTATATCAATTTGAAAACAAATTTATATTACTTATAGCATATGTGCCAGGAAGATTTATCACCGGTATCATTTACCAAAGACAAATTGGTGCAAGATGTTCCGACTTATTTTTGTTTTCTGTTTACTATGCAATTAATATGGTGGAATGCAAACAGCAAATAGTTTCACGACTTTCTTGTATCTTTTCTATCTAAAATTTACTCATTTGCCATAAATAACTCAACCATTAAATTGGTATGCCAAGAATTAACGACTGCTTGCCTGTTGCTATTTTTCTCAAGCTTATATTCTATATTTAGGGCGAAGATCGTTTGTCTTTTTCACACAACTAATTTACATAAATTTTAAAACGAAAGGAATTAGCTTATACCAATGTGACCTATTTGTATTTTTGAGTAATTCAGCAGACAGAAACATATAAATAACACCTATTTTATAATTCTTGTTTAAAATAACATAACAGCCAAAATATCATCTATAAAATATTACACTTTAGCGAAGGTAAAGCGGATATTCACTGATTTCAAGTATAAGAATAGTTTTAGATTTCAGATTTTGGTACCATTTAAAATATAAGCCAGCTAAAGATATTTTGCAAACACAAAAATATGTACATTCAGCGAAAATTTGAAGCAATTTGGCCGCCTAAATTTAAAACCTACATTTCACCGTTCTATAGTAGCTTTTAAATGACTACCACATCAGGGGATGGAATCAAGAAGCACATATACTCGTGAGTCGATTTCAGTGAATTTTCTTTAAAAAATTCACTAAAAAATTTCGTCAACAGACCCTTGGAACTCAAATCCGAGATCAGGTTCAGACTTTATATATATATATATATATATATATATATATATATATATATATATATATATATATATATACACAGGCGCATTGAAAACGAAACAGACCGAATTTCTTTTAAGAAACTCTGAAACACGTCAATTTTAATATTGAGGGGGACATGTTTTGACATAAAACTCAACTTTGTCATATCAAACCCTTACGGGTGGTGATAACAACCCTTATATTTTAAATAGGGAACATGGGTCGAGTGTTACATCATTTGAAAGCTCTTTCTTTTATGAATTCAGCACACTATTTTTTTTTTTTTGAAATTTTGTCAACTCGTTTAAAATATATTCACAGTTGGAGTTGCAAGAACGTATTTCTTTCATTGTGATAATAGATGCACTAATTAATCAATTTTTCGTTAAAAAAACTAACAAACAAAACCAAACGATTAAAAATGTTTATTAAGTTGAGTAAGTGTTCAAATTGTTGACCACCAACTTCCATACAAAAGTACAAATTTTGTTCAAAACGAGCTCTGACATTCTGGAGCATTTGTGGAGTTATTAGACAGCATTCTTCAATAATGCGTCGTCGTAATTCTTCCAGAGACTCCGGTTCTATTGCGTAAATTCTACTCTATAAATGGCCTCATAGAAATAAGTCTAAAGGAGCACCTCTACGCCCAATCCATTGCTCTGGAAACTATCTGTTCAAAAACTTGCTAACACATTGTGAAAAATGCGAACGAGCTCCATCTTCTAAACACTAATTGGTTTTCTTGGTAACGATCATCATTTTCAACAATGTCAATTAGCAGAGGGTAAACGATATTTTCTAGTAACTCTAAATACGGTTCGCCATTCAAATTGCCGTGAAGAAAAATTAGTCCGATTAAACGGTCTCCAAAAATGCCAGTACAGACATTCAATTTCTGTGGAGTTAGAGTGTGGACTTCGTGAAAATTTCTTGGATTATTATCTGCCCAATAACGACAATTATGACTGTAGAGTTTAATAAAAACGTACACTCCTCTGAAAAACAGATATTGAACAGAAAGTTCCCGTTATCAGCTATTCGTGCAGTCATAACTTCACAAAACTCCAGCCGCCGATCAAAATCATCTTCATTCGTTGTACAAGATGAATTTTATACGAGTGAAATTTATGATGCTTCAATATTCGCTGAATAGTTCTTCTTTTGATGTTTGAAACAGTGGCCAATTTTCTCGTGCTCAAAGTTGGGTATCATTTCTAACCGGAAATTCACGTTCAGGATCCCATTTTTTGTTGGCTACTGAACCACCTTGTCGAAACTTTGCAACTAACTCCAAAATGTATTTTCTTTTAACATGTCTGTTCGCATATCGTGCATTAAACAAATTTGCGGTACGGTTGGCACAGTCCTCGGTCTTGAAAAAAAGAGTTATTATTTCAACCCTTTCTTTTACAGAATACACCATTGTGAAATTAATTTTCGGTAGTACTATCAAGTATCAAACCGACAGATAAACTTAAATAATAAACCGCATTTCTCTAATTCCGATAAGAAATGTTCTGATAGTCAATTTCTTGTTTACAAACCAACAAAACATTGACTATTAGCACATTTCTTATCGGAATGAGTGAAATGCGTTTTTGCATCTTCAACTGTGAATAATTGTAAACGAGTTAATAAAACTTCCAAAAAAATGTGTGTGCTTAATTCAGAAAAGAAATAGCTTTCTAACGATGTAACACTCGACCCCTGTTCCCTATTTAAAATATAAGGGTTGTTATCACCACCCTTAAGGGGTTGATGTGACAAAGTTGAGTTTTATGTCAAAACATGTCCTTCCCAATATTAAAATTGACGTGTTTCAGGGTTTCTTAAAAAAAATTATCTGGACGCAAATCGGTCTGTTTCGTTTTCAAAGCGCCACCCTATATATATATATATATATATATATATATATATATATATATATATATATATATATATATATATATATATATATATATATATATATATAGATATATATATATATATATATATATATATATATATATATATATATATATATATATATATATGTCTGTGTGGGTGTGTGTATCACACCGATAACTAAAAAAAAGGGGTCGATTTTAATCAAATCAAAGGTCTATCTGAAATGAATTTTCTGGAAGCATGTTAGTAAAATGAAGGACAATGAAGTTTGAAGCAGAGCACTCTTTTAGTGATTTTTTTTCAAGAAAATCACTAAAAGTGAACCATGAACCAAAATTTAGGTTCACAAGTTAAAATAGGACAGTGTTATAGACATTTAAAGGAAAAAAACTGGGGTTCACCTCAAAATGTCAAGGTCGTATTTAAAACTACAAGATTGGCACATTTAAGCAAAGAACCTGAAACGAATACGGGCTATGCAAAGAAAATGTCGCAATAAGAGTGTTCGGCTTTAAACGTCATTGTCCTTTATTTTACTTAAATATTTCCAAAAAATTCATACAAATAGACCCTTTCTCTGATCCTTTGCAAGTAGTTTATCGTTTAACGGTATATAATTTTCGGCGATTTTTCGTAAAAAATCAATAAAGCTCAATATATCCGTTATTATACGAAAAAAAATTTTAAACCCTAATTATCGGGTGTCTTGACATCTTAAAAAATATTTATAAAATCACGGGGTGGCCCATAAGTCGTTGGTGATACAAATTTTCTTTTTTTTTTAATCAAACACGCCTTATGTTATTGCATTTTTGCATTTTTAATAGAGATATATTGCATGTTTGTAAGAAAAGAAATTCGGGACGCAGCAAGTGGGTTATGGTAGCTAATTTTCATTGAATGCTTCAAATTTAAATAGCTCAATTTAGTATTAACCTATAAGGTTAGTTGGCCAAGAAACCAGTGTTTTCGAGAACATTTTAAGTTTACTTTCCGAAATTTTTGTACATTTTCTAACAATAAAGTTATTTTAATGAAACATGGCGCAAAAGACAAAAATTCATTGAAATGAAATATCACTATATGCGCTACCTACTTATCGGTTTAAAGTCGGTGCCAAGCCAATTAGGTGGTAGGTAGATAAGCCAGGTCTACTCCCGCCACAGTACAAGTTTCTCCGCGCCACGCGACGGAATGCGTGAGCGTGGATTGGTCTTTGATGATTAACGACAACTTTAGGTATTTCATTAGAATTATAATCCGTTGTTAATTAGGCTGTCTATATCGCTAAGTATTATTGTGTTTCAGGCTTGGCACCGACTTCTAACAGATAAGTAGGTAGCGCATATAATAACATTTCATTTAAATTAATTTTTGCCTTTTGAATTAAACCTGTGTAATCCAGTTATTTACAGCTTTTTAGTGCCTCTTTTGAAATCGGCGGAATGTTTTTAAAAGTTTGTTCATTTTTGTTATTCCTCATGTAAATATACGTACGTAGTGAGTACGGTATTAGGAAACTATAATCAAAGTGCCGTATTAAAGTGGAGCTTTAAGTTACGTAGATTATAAGATTATTTCCCTTATTCCCCTGCTATCTCATCTTCAGATCTCGACTTAGTTAAAGTGGGACCACCTCAGGAATATACCCTTTTAAACAAAAACATATTTTTACTTGGTCCACAATTGATTAAAATGTCGGCGAGTATACATAAAAAAGATAATTTTTGAGGATTTCCCTGGATTTCGTTGAGATTCCATCAGCAGATCCTGACTCGGTGAAAATGGGACCAAAATCCACGTACGTGACCAAAATATACGTACGTAGTGGGCACGGTATTAGGAAACTGTTATAATATAATCAAAGTGACTTATTACAGTAGAACTTTAACTTACATAGAGTACGAGAGGATTTCCCTCGATTTCCCTGAAATCCCATCATCAGATACTGACTTGGTGAAAATGGGACCACCTCAGAAATATATCCTTTCAAACAAACAAAAAAAGTAAGTGAAGATTGGAACTGTATTGAGCACTGATAAGTACACTTGGAGAACCCAAGTCATTACAACACATTTTAAAAAACCTGACGATCGTTTCATTAACCAAGTTAGCGTCATCAGAGGTTGAAAAATTCTAACTACTTAAAAAACCAGCGTCACTTATATATGGTATCTTAGGTAAAAAGACCGAACCGCGAGGGAAACTAGTCGCAGGCAAATTCTGCAGTGCACTGTATTTTTATCGCCGGACGAGGTCTTATTTACTTATCTAAAAGGTGTCCATATCGAATAATTTTGGAAAGGTTCAACGACAACAAAATTACTGTCGCGAATTTAAGAAATATGTTGTAAAGATTGGAATCTTAAGTACGTCGGACAAACAAAAGGTCGATTGGAATTAGATTCAAAGAACACTTAGCCCAATTACTTTACAGTACTATACATAGATCTTTCGTCGCCCGACATATTTGGAATAATCATCACGTTAATGAAGATAATCCAGCCAAACGCGTTCGGGTATATATATATATATATATATATATATATATATATATATATATATATATATATATATATATATATATAGCGAAATATAGTTACAAAAAAAAATTATAAACGTTTCACCACCGCCGATTACGATTACCTGATCGATTGCTTTGTAAAATAAATTCCCACGTTTCAACACGTCTTAGAGATAACATAAGAATATAGATATTTTCGCCAAAGGAAACTATGTTAATTTAGTTGTCGTTTAACCTTCCCAAAATTATTAGAGATGGACACCTTTTAGATAAGTTAATAAAGACAGTTCAAAGACGTCGTCCGGCGAAATAAATACAATACACTGCAGAATTTGCCTGCGACTAGGTCTCCTCTCGGTTCGGTCTCTTTACCTAAGATCCGGAATGTAAGGTGATGTTAGTTTTTAAAGTAGTTAGAATTTTTCATCCTCGGATGACGCTAACTTGGTTAGTGAAACGATCGTCGCGTCTGTTAAAATGTGTTTTGGTGATTTGGGTTCTCCAAGTGTAATTAAACAAAAAAAGATTTTCTTGTCCACAGTTCACGAAATATCGGTGAACATACATAAAAAAATTATTTTTGAGTATTTCCTTCGACTTTTTTTAAATTCCGTCATCAGACCCTCACTTGGTAAAAATGAGACCACCTAAAAAATTGTTTTTATATTGGTCCACAATCGACGTAAATATCGGTGAACATATACAAAAAATCGTGACCTGGCGAAAATGGGACCACTTCAAGAGAACACCCTTTCAAGTAAAAAAAAAATCTTTTAAGCTTTCTTCACAATTGATGAAAATATCGGTGAGCATACATAAACAAAAAATTTGTGAGGATTTTTCTCGATTTCCCTGTGTTCGTATTATCATATGCTGACTTGGTGAAAATGGGACCACCTCAGGAGTGTACCCTTTAAAACCAGAAAGGATTTTTTTAAATTGGTCCAGAAAAAGACTAAAATATCGGCGGACATAGAACCCCCTCGTTTTTTGAAGTCGGTTAACAAAAAGACATTAAATTAATTCATGGTTAACACCTATTAAGGAAACAAAATAGGGTAAACAGTACAGTCGTTGGCACTTATACAGTGATTGGCACCATCTATCGAAAATGCCAAAAATAACATTACAGAAGTATTACAAGCAAATTTTAGACTACCGTCATGTGGTTCCATCTATCCGCTATCTACTAAACTCATCTAGTGAACTAAATTTTTTCATGTTACTATTCTATCTTCATGTGTGCGACACGTGTCAAACGAACTTGCTAATTTTATCTAATCCTTATACATTTCGTAAGGTTAGTGTAATTTTCAAGGTGCAGAAACTCGTGGTGTTTGATCCTGTACAAGTATATTAAACCGGTACGTAAGAATATATTATCTGTCTAACTTTGAGCTTATAAAACAGTTAATTTTGTTAAAATACGAATGCGAACCACTATGTTCTAAAATCTTTAAAATTTAGTTATTGACACTATGGTGCCAATAACTGTAAAATACGATGAAGCCATATTCTGAACTAAAATTGACACAGTGTTACTGATATTGTTGCTTTAGTTTAAATCTGGCTCAAAAACACTTAAATTATTTGCCCTTACAGTGCTTGACACCAGTGACAATTATTATATTATTGAATGCCAGTCACTATCAGGTAGGTAAGCAGACAATGAATTTCCCACGTTTTGTAATCTATTGTGCTTACAATTTTCAATGATAACTTTTGTTCTATATTTATGAGTTACTCTTAATAATTATGTATTATCGGCGGTTAATCTAGCACACATCCAAATGAATAACTAAATATGGGTAATTTGTTTGCAGGCAAACAATATGCCAAAAACCAGGGAAAATATAAAATAAATAAAAAATTATGATGAAGAAAACGTGTCTGAAGCTTTAGATAACATTATAAGTAATGGACTACCTAAAAAGACTTCTGCAAAAAAGTATGGAATTCCTCGGTCAGGGTTGCAGTTTCCACTTAGCGATAAATTCAATAAAACTACTTTAGGACCGAAACCAGTATTGTCGCAAAGAGAAGAAGAAATCTTAGAGAAGTGGATCCTAGAAAGCCACAAAAAGGTTTTCCGCGCAGAAAGGAAGACTCGCATGTCAGTGTTAAAAGCTTTCTAGATGAAGACCCGAGAGAAAATCCATTCAAGGACAACCTCCCAGGTGATGGATGGTATAAAGCTTTTTTAAAGAGACACCATATTGCGTAAAAGAGTGCCCGAAGCAGTCACTGCAGCCAGCTCGCGTGTCAGTGAGGCAGACATCAGAAAGTGGTTTGAAAGTATCGAAAAATGCCTTATAGCTGAAAATTTTAATTAGGACGAGACTTTTTATGTCCTAAAAATAAAACCGTTTTAGCTCCAAAATGAACACGAAACGTATATGAAGTGAACAATGCTCCAGCCAAAGCAAACTTCACAGTTTTATTCACATTTTCAGCTGTATGTGATATCTCACCGCCATTTATTATTTACCCATATAAGAGGTGGTCTTCTACCATTACTGCTTCCTTTCCAGACGAATGGGGCATTAGGGCAAGTCCAAATGGGTTGATGAAAACGGAACTCTTCTCTGACTATATTGCCAATGTGTTCTATCCACATTTGGTTAAAAAGCAAACTAAATTTCCTATTATACTATTGGTAGACGGACATCCCACCCATATATTTTATCAATTAAGTGAACTTTGTTCAGAACTCAAAATAATTCTAATGTGCTTATATGGAAATCCTACACATATTTTACAGCCCGCTGATGTATCAGCCTTTAAGCCCTTAAAATCATACTGGAAGAAAGCAATTTTAGACTGGAGTAGGAACAATAATTCTGACGCCTTATCACAAGAAAAATTTGCCACAGTTCTGCACATTGTTATCAAGAATTATCTTCAATCTCAAACAATTAGAAACGGTTTTGTTTCTACCGGACTTTGCTCATGGAATAATAATGCTATAGATTATAGCAAGTGTCTCGGAAGATCTAAAAAGATTCAACAAGACTCTCAACCTAAGAATTTATCTTGCGAGAAATTCGTTGAGATTGTTGGCGAAGATCTAATCAGAAAATTCCAACTCAAACAAATCAATGGTGATGAAGAAGGTGAATACAGACTACTGTACAAGTTATGGCAGAAATTTTAAGCCAGCAAACTCCTTCCAGAACAGCTATGTGTTGAAAAAATTACGAACAAGCAGATAAAGCGACTGTAACACAAGTTATCATTGCCGTAAATAATAGTCTTGACAATAAGGAAATAAATTATGACACGATAAATATTCAAGATTTGCCAATATTTTTCGCAGATTCTCAAGAAATAGATCCATCGGAAGAAACTGGTTCAAATGTTCCTACTACAAGTAACCAGTTTGCTAGTATTACTTTCACTGATACCAACCAGTGTGCAGATGCCAAAAACGTGGCTGACAACGAATATGTAAATAACAGTACAATTAACAACCATTCATTACGGCCAGAGTCCTGTTAGAAAGGGCACTAGAAATGCAGAGAGACTACCCTTCGTTCTCACCTATAAATCGTGGAAGAAGATGCAGGTAGAGAGAAAATAGAAAAAAAATGAATGAGGCGAAAATTAAGCAAGAACGAAAACGTTAACGCGAATTAAAACGGGCGGATAATGAACAAAAAAACTATGGAGAGTTTAATTTAGGGACCAAAATGACAAGAGAAATAATGCTGTAAAAATAAAAACAAAAAGGCCAGGAATTGCAGTAAGCATTACAATGGAAAATACGGAAACAAAGTATAATATAGGAAAAATGAAGAAGAAGATCAGAGAGAACAATTAAATTCCAACAGTAGCGAGACTTTCGAAAATAAAATATCTGGATGTAACAAAAAATAAACATTTCATCTAACATTCAGGTCACTACTGCTATCGAATTAGCGAAAAATAATATATTTAAAGATGACGAAGACAAAGAAAATAAGGATTTTAAGATTCTAGGACCTCCCATATATAGTGGATTATGCTTTGCGTGCACAATAAACATTAAAAAATTATAATCCAAAATGTGCTACCTGCTTACGTACCTATCACACCAGTTGCATCCTCAAAGATGGTTTATTTGATATAAAAAATGATGAAATATTCGCATGCAGACCTAACTAAATAATGGCGTTTTTTATTCTTCACATACCTCATTTTACGTCATTCATCTTTTTTCAGTTAGTCACAAATTAAACAGGAAATTTATCAGAAATAGGCCCTAAATTGCTAAGCTTGGGTCAATGAGGTCGCATTTTAAGACAGTGCCAATCAATGTAGATTTTGTGTGCCATTCACTATGGAAAGAGTGCCAATAACTGTAATTTTGATCAAATTATAATAAATGACAAATTTTATTTGTTATGATAAACAAATATAGTAGATCACTACGTGAATCAAATCAGTATACTTCAAAGAATTATAATTAAACATTTACAAAAGTTAACTGTATTCAAAATTGTAAGAATTAGGTGATATAAGTCAATTCAATTCTTAAAGTGTCAAGCACCGTACTGTTTACACTAGCCTCTTAAAAATGATATATAAATTTAAATTGACCACGGTTATGGGTTTTAGTGGTCTAAGTACGCCCTTATTTAAGTAATAAATAAATAATATAAAGTGCATTTTTAATTTGGTAACAAAATTACCCCAAGTACGAGGTAACCTGGTCGCCCATTTTTTTTCAAAAGCTAATTATTTTAGAAACACGAAACCAATGCAGGGTTGTAAGACTTTATTTAGGCAAACATTCGCAAAGATTAAACGGTAACGTTTGCGCTTATGATATTATGTGAGTTAAGACTTTTTTAAACTGAAAAAATCCTAATTTCAAATCACTATTAGTTTTCTGTAAGCATGTCCAATAGACGGTCACTATGAATATATCATATTTAGCAAACTGGCAACGTGCTTTAGAGGATGAATTATGAAATGATATAGACAAATTTTAATCACACGAGAACCCACCTATTGTTAGGTAAGCGAACACATAATGCCTGTTGCTTTGAAACTCTATAAATGTCTACCAATATTGTCTGTCTTTCTGTAGATACCATATAAATTAGTAAGTTCAACCATCCCTGTTAATCACGCCCTACACTCCAGCAATTAGTATCTGACTGTCTGACACACGACTATTTGGCAGAAGGGATTAAGAACTCCCTATAATGTTTCTCCATCCCAGGGGAGTGCGTGATCCCTGCAAAGAGTCTTTAGTTGAGCTCTTGATACTCTCCCAATTTGTTGGTCATCCCTTGCTGACTAACAACTACATAGCCTATAGAATAGATACTTTGTGTGAAATGTAATACTCAGCTCTTAGTAGAGCTGCTACTTATACCTCATGTTATTCATTATAGAGGTTTGCCGTCATTGTTACAGATATTATAGTCTACATACAAAAAATCACAATGTGGTAGGCACTACTAATTAGCTCTATATGTCATAATAAATCGTAATAAAGAGAAGAACAAAACTGTGAATCACTAAATTACATGTAAATTTAAAAAGTCCTGTCAGCAAGTACGTTACGGATGTGAATTTTCGAAAAAGTATTTAATGGCAATGATGTCTTTTTTAGTGAAATTTCATTAAGAAAATTCACTAATAGAGAGGTGGTGAGACTTTCGGAAAAAAATTTCAAACGAGCGCGAGTTAGGGCCTCTGGAACCCATTTCCATGGTCAGTTATAATGTTTATATATATATATATATATATATATATATATATATATATATATATATATATATATATATATATTTAGGAATATTGCACTACACTGTAATCACTTTTAAATATACACTTTATTTGTTTGCTGTACGTTTGTGATTTCTTATTGGTTTGCGTGGACTGCAGTTTCGAACCGTCCCGGTTCATCATTGAGTAGCGTGCTGATGATGAACCGGGACGGTTCGAAACTGCAGTCCACGCAAACCAATAAGAAATCACAAACGTACAGCAAACAAATAAAGTGTATATATATATATATATATATATATATATATATATATATATATATATATATATATATATATATATATATATATATATATATACAGTGTGCCCGAAATTGGTGATGCATGTATTGCGATCTCCGAAACTGTTAGAGATAGAAAAGCGGTTAAATGGGGAAAGTTTTAGACAATTCTGTTTGTAATTGAATGGCGTTTAGTTTACGATTTTATCTCTTTCGGTTTTTACGATATTTGAAAAAACTAAAATGACGCATTTTCGAAAATACCCTATATTTTCTTTATCTATTAAAATTTCTGAAATCTGTAAAAACTTTCTTATAGCAACTTTTTATGTAGTAAACATCTGTGCAGTCACATTTCATTTCCAACGTTTCGGTAGTTTGGAACCATCATCAACTTTGTTTTTTCATATAGGCGCCATACTGGATTTTTACGGTTTTGAAAAGCCCCTGTTTTTACCTTTACAAATATGTATCACACTTAGTGAAAAAAATTAGGTTATGGGTTGAAAAACGAAAAAATATGATTTTGTTACGAATTTGGCAACGTCGCACGATGAAACACTCACACTTAAGGTGATTCTATTGCATTTAATCTCTTAACTACCATTAATAACAACATATGATCCTTATAAATAATAGTTTCTTCTATGTGAAAATCTTTTGAAAACATAGAAATTACCCTTTTTGAAATTTTAACAAAAAAAAAGGAAGGAAAAAACAATAATGTGTCAAATGACATAAAAATTACCAAAATAAAATGTCTAATGTAACGTTCAAAATGCGACCAATTTGCTTCCATACATTTAGCACATGTTTTTTATCAACGATCTGGTAACTCGATGAATTGTGTTGCGTTTAACATTGGACAGAACATCCCCCGTTCGCTCTTCGAGGAGTTCTCTGCTTTCTGGGGGATCAAATTCTTAGATTTCATTTTTAACATGTCCCCACAAATAAAAGTGATAAAAAATGTGCTAAATGTATGGAACCAGATGGGCCGCATTTTGAACGTTAAATTAGACATTTTATTTTGGTAATTATTATTTCATTTGACATATTATTGTTTTTTCCTTTCTTTTTTGTGTTAAAATTTCAAAAAGGGTAATTTCTATGTTTTCAAAAGATTTTCACATAGGAGAAACTATTACTTATAAGGATATATTGTTATTAATTGTAGTTAGGTGTTTAAATGCAGTAGAATCACCTTAAGTGTGTGTTTCATCGTGAGACGTTGCCAAATTCGTAACAAAATCATATTTTTTCGTTTTTCAACCCATAACCCAATTTTTTTCACTAATAAATATTTGTAAAGGTAAAAACAGGGGCTTTTCAAAACCGTGAAAATCCAATATGGCGCCTATATGAAAAAACAAACTTGATGATGGTTCCAAACTACCGAAACGTTGGAAATGAAATCTGACTGCACAGACATTTACAACATAAAAAGTGGCTATGAGAAAGCTTTTACATATTTCAGAAATTTTATAAATAAAGAAAATACAGGGTATTTTCGAAAATGCGTTATTTTAGTTTTTTCAAATATCGTAAAAATCAAAAGAGATAAAATCGTAAACTAAACGGCATTGAATTACAAACAGAATTGTCTAAAACTTTCCCTATTAAACCGGTTTCCTATCTCTAACAGTTTCGAAGATCGCAATACATGCATTACCAATTTCGGGCACACTGTATATATATGTATATATATATATATATATATATATATATATATATATATATATATATATATATATATATATATATATATATGTGTGTGTGTGTGTGTGTGTGTGTGTGTGTATCCAACCGATAACTCAAAAAATACTTCACTGATTTGTACCAAATTTGGCAATTACCTTTATTTTGTTAATGGCTTGGATGAGTTCCTTCAACAAATCTTAACGGCCAATTTTTCTTAATAAAAAATTTAAAAATATTTTTTAAAACGCAATATCTCTCAATTTTTCTAAGTGATTGAAACAAAAATTACAACTTAAAAGAACATAGACAGACGTGGTTGTGTACCAATTTTCAGGTCGTTTGATCAAAGGGAAATAGAGTTATTCAAAATTATTAAAAAAATAATCCTTGACATCACTTTAAATTCTGTAATGCAATATCTACAATGTTGGACAAAGACAGATGACGTTATATGTACTGTGCTGTGCTATTTAAATAGATCTTAGATAATAATCTAAACAATGGAAGTTATTGCAAAAGGTCAGACATTGTGACGACAGGGACGCCATCTCGGTACAGGACCAGGTACTATGTTGTCACGACACCTCTCTAGTTTACACAAAATTTTATAGATAGAGGTGTGTACAATGTACAACCAACTAGTAAAATGTCAGCCGTGGACCATTTATTTCGTAATACCGGGCCAAATCTTGCGTCCAAAAGCGCCAAATTTTAGCATGCGAATGTATACTAATAAATAAAAAAAATATGAAAGTGATTCAATTTGTTTAAAGACAATCTAGAACAATGTCTCATTATGTATAAATATTAAGCTTCTCATGGTTCACGTTCACGGTATTTTGAATATTCTATGTATTACCTGTGAACTCTATACATAATTCACTGATAGGTATTACGGAAGTGAAACAAAAATTATTTTAAGAAGAACTATCTATACCTTAAACTAATACAGTAAGTACTTTAATATCTAGGTAGGCACTACTATTTATTACATACATCCCTAGGTAAAATTACATAAAGAGATGTTTAGGTTAGATTATTAAAATTTTAATTTCAAAATTTTGTATTGTTTATATTTATTTCATTTTCAAAGAGTATGGACACAGCAATTGTAGATCAGTGTTGAAAGGAGTTCGAGTATATAGAGGTAAGGTACAATATTAAAGCCCAATATATTACGAGTGTTTCAAGATTAAACATCGTGTATTTCTCCCTTGTTTTGAATTATAATTAAGCTTGTTGTAATTTTCAAAATAAAGTTTGTTTTGTTTTAAGGTGCCAAAAGAACCTTATCCAAACTCGCGAACTAGGCCCCCTAGAACCCATATTCGAACTTAACTTCAATTTCACCTGTTTACATATACCTATACTGGGTAGTGCATTTCGACGGTAAAGCTCAATAGATCCGTTATTATACAAGACACGAGAAGACGTTGGTGATACAAGTTTTAATATTTTTTTTATAAACACGCCTTTATTATTGCATTTTTGCATTTTCCATCGAATTATAAAACAGGTTTAAAAAAAAAAACAAATTTGTTATCGTTGCTCGTTTTCGAGTTATTTCAGTTGTTTTGTAGCTTTTTTCATTTTTGGCGCATATCGAAAATTGTGATACGACGTTTTAACTAAACAGTTAGCGGAGCCCCATGAAAATGAGCATCAAGAGAGGTCCACGTTTATATTGTTCAATAAAAAAATCGAGATACCGCTTTTAAATACTGGTTTAATTTGAACAAATTCAAACTGCCGTAACTCAATCTTTTCAGATAAAACACTATATATATATATATATATATATATATATATATATATATATATATATATATATATATATATATATATATGCGGTCTTAGTTTCCATTTTTATCTGTTTACATATATACAGGGTGTCGCATCTCTACAGTAAAGGTCAATATTGCCGTTATTACACAAGATACTGGAGAAAATTGCATACGTTAATTATAGGGTGTCTTGAGCTGCATCTTATAAAATTATTTTGCAATTACGGGCTGGCCCGTAAGGCATTGGTGATACAAACTTTGTTTTTTCATATCGAACATCTCTTATATTATCGCATTTTCGCATTTTCCATCATATTATAATGCATGTTTATAAAAAATATATTTGAGAGCTTACATCGTTTTCGAGTAATTTCAGTTGCTTCACATTTTTGGCATATATAAAAAATTCTGATACGGCGTTTTTACCAATATATAGCAGAGTCTTATCAAAATAACGCAATCAGAGTGGTTTTCGTTTATAGTATTCACGAAAAAAATGAAGGTGCCGTATACAATTTTTTTTCTGTTTCCGTAGAAATCATTGTTTGTGAAATTTTTGTGAAATTTGGAAATTTTAATAAATATTTAATAGGTCATTGTAAAAAAATATTTTTGGATTTCGTACAAAAATTATTTGCTAATTTATTTAAAAAAAATTTGTAAATCTTTTTATGAATAATTATATTTTGGTAGGTCGGTAAAAAGCTTGAAGAAGGTAGTTGACCAGGCAAATCAGACCAGTGTTTTCGGGAACATTTAAAGTTTATTTTCGGAAAACTTTTGTACTTTTTCAAATAATATTTTGTGAAATATGGTACATTGTTTCCACTATATAGGTTATACTAGTAACCAAATTTGATGCCTGCTTACATTAAAATATTGCCTCAAATTGAATCGTAACTTCCACATAACTGTGATAATTTATTCTCTTCAGAAAGACATTCTCATGGAATGAATTTAGGGCCCATGACTTGACCACAAAGAAAATATTCGAATTCCTGTACCCATAAACTTCTAAAACGTTATATTACTCGAGCTTTCTTGAAAAAAATTCCATTTTCACCCCTCATTTATCCCCTACCCCCTGAGGCGATCTTACTCAAAAACGATTCAAAGTGTTCCTTTGTCGGATGCTAACTGGAAATCAGATTTTACGATAATATCTCAATTTGTTCGAAAGGTATTTTGCCTATTAAGAGACAGACGTACAGCCCAACAGACCGACCGACCGATATAGCGACAGACAAAAAAAATTAAGAAATTTTGTTCAAGAATCAGGTTTTTTATATGTTTTGAGACTTTTTACGCCGTTTTACCAAAAAAGTGTTATATCTAATCAAGACCCTAACCGTTGCCCGGCGAGATCACCGGACTTAACGCCTATGGACATTTATCTTTGAGCAAGACTAAAAGATCTAATTTTTAAATTGTTGACGAACTCCGGACAAGACTTTGAGCTCCCGGTAGTGCAAGCTTTTGCATTTCTCACCTACCACCCCACCCCCACCCGCAATTAAAGCTGATTAATTCAGCAAAACATAAGCACAAACGATCGACATTTTGATAACCTCTTGAATTAGGTAACTATCTCCAATGCTTTCTCCGTAAAATTCTAGTTTTCTGTTCATTGATGTTTATATTTATTAGTTGTTATTTTTGTTAATTATCTTGTATGTTAAATATTCTTTAAGAAAAACTTTAATTTATGGCATTATTATAAAGATGAAATGTAATTGCTTCTGAGAACTGCTTTATTCGTATATTCTTAAAATGGTGATTTCAAGTTTCACTGAAATATGCCAAAATATACTGGCTGGCTTACTAAAAAAATGTGTTTTCTGTTTAAAACCACAAAAATATAAATTCTAAAAAATGTGTTCTATACCATTCAGTGTACCCAGCAGAAATGACAAATCAAATTCCCTGACATTTCCAGGCCACTCGAGTAATTTTTATTATAATCCTCGAAATAAAAAACACATATACTTAAATACTTTTTTGTTAACAGAATAAATAAAAAGTTCGGGATGCAGCAAGTGCGTTATGATAGTGAATTTTTATTAAATGCTTCAAATTTTAATAACTCAATTTTTTCTATAAACTTGGAAACTTCAATTTTGTATGTAGTAAGGTCTTTCCTAAGGCAACGTATTCACCAAATTTTATAAAATAACTTTGTACTTTTCGGGAAAAAAAAATTTTTCTAAAAAAAAATATAAATTTGAATAACTCAATCTTTTATAAACTTAGAAAGTTGAATTTTTGTGCGTAGGAAGGTCTTTCGCAGGGCAACATATCCGTCAAATTTCATTAAAATAACTTTGTAATTTTCGTAGAGAATTTTTTTTTTCCAAAGAAAACTCAAACTTTTCCCGGAAAACCTTGTCGGATTTTCCTGGCTAAAAACTCATCCAAGCCATTAATAAGAGAAAGGTACTTGCCGAGTTTCATCAAAATAGGTTACTTATTTTTTGAGTTATCGGTTGGATACATATATATATATATATATATATATATATATATATATATATATATATATATATATATATATGTATATATATATATATATATATATATATATATATATATACATATATATATATATATATATATATATATATATATATATATATATATATATATATATATATATATATATATATAAGTATAACAGGATCTATAACACGGCATTTCTGTACTATACAAGGAAAAGGGGTTAAGGGCAAAGCCGCAAGGAGACAACCGCATACACGTGTTTCAAGCTTATTAGCCATCATCAGTACGGTATAGCCAGGTGAAAATGGGAACACTCTGGATAAAGATGCAAAAATACACGGAGTCACAACAGGCAACCAGTGCACATTTGCAGCAACATTTGGAAGACCCTCAATCCGAGGGAAACAACCAAAATAGCCACGGAGGCAAAGAAATCACCTGCGTGAGCATCCGCAGCCCAGGAAGTTATACCAACTATAACAGGATCTAAAAGTGGTTGCCTGTTGTGACTCCGTGTATTTTTGCATCTTCATCCAGAGTGTTCCCATCTTCACCTGGCTATACCGTACTGATGATGGGTAATAAGCTTGAAACACGTGTATGCGGTTGTCTCCTTGCGGCTTTGCCCTTAACCCTTTTTCCTATATATATATATATATATATATATATATATATATATATATATATATATATATATATATATATATATATATATATATAACATATAAAAATTGAAACTGACCCCGGATGTGGGTTCTAGGGGTCCTAGTTTGCCTAGTCTCATCATCGATACCCCTCTATTAGTGAATTTTTTTAATAAAAATTCACTAAAAATTACGAACAGAAAACTTACATAATCAAAAACATAAGTATGCGTAACTCTGTTAGATTTATAATATATAGCATTTTCGGGAAGAAAATTTGCATTTTTTCTTGGAAAAACTTGACTTTCATAACTGGCCAACGAAGTTAGCCTCCAGAAAGAATTTTCCAGTGTGATGAAACAAACCAGAAGTCCCCGGGTGGCATAGAAACAGGAAAGCCTGGGAAATGGGTCCCAAAAGCTCAGATTCGCGCCCATTATTTTTTGTTTGAAAATTAGAAAGTCGTTACCTCTCTAAAAGCGAAGTTTTATTTATAAAAATTTGCTGAACAAATGAAACAAACATACTGCTTACATGCGCCATATATAAATGCCAAATATTTTGAAACTTTCAACATGATCAAGGTTACAATAGAATAAACACATTCACAGCACAGCTGTACTCGGCCAATACCTAAAACGCATTTTTCATTTTATGCATTCAAGGAAGAACATTCCAAGTGAGATATACCTACATGAGACATGTTTGAGATAGATGAAGGCGCTATATATCGGCGCATTATGTGGCATATGCTGCGCTCATTGGTGGATTTAATTGAGATTGGTACTAAAGGTAAGCCGCATGGTTATCAGATATATTTTCGTAGGTATGAGAAAACTACTTACGTGAGAAAATTCATATAATATATAAGAAATCAAAATAAAAATGCATCTGCTAGTGACGAAAATTTATAAATATATAATTTCCAGGTCTACTGAATGATTTCTATGACATTTGAGTAAAATCACAAATTTCCCTGACATTTTAGGGGGTATTTCATATACCCTGATCTTTCCAGGTCGCTGGGTACCCTGCGTGTTAAACTTTGCGTACACGTGCTTTATACATGTTTCCATAGAAATAAAGAATCTTCAATCGAAAAAAAGTTATAGCCACTTTCCAAAAATGCACAGTTTCGAAAAACACCCCGTATCTCTGAAATGGTGATAGATATCGGTATCCGGTTTTCACCATTAACTTTATAATGAAAATGAAGCCTCAGATACTGACATGAGGTTTTGCTTATCTCATTTAGAAATAGTAGTTTCTCTTTAGTATTGAGCATTTTGGCTCGCCTGTACAACAATACAAAAAACGTACGAATTAAACTCCGCAACTGTAAATAATTATTTGTTACAGTTGAATATGATACGAGATAGAGATACTATCTCTGCCCCCGCTTATGTAGCGGACAAAGTGTGTTTGTATGTACACAAGTGCATTCAGCACGCTAACAGGTTTCCCATTGTTAACCCTATATAATTATTGCCTCATTTACGTGTGACTATAATTATAGTTAGTCTCGAATTGTGATGTCTTAATTGCAAAGAAGATTAGTATGTAATATATTATAACATACACGCCTAGCTAATGGTTAATATTTTTAAGTGAGCTCGACAAATTTACAAGATTTTAATAACATGTCTTGGAGAAGTTTGCCCATAACGCAATAACGTTGACTTTTGTTAACAAAAAGGGTCAACTGCAAAATGGTTGATGAATGGCATAATCTATTTGTTAAGGCGTCCATTTTTCAAAGAAAGCTCATGCACCTCTTTCACTGTTCTTTTACCAGTCTTCACGCATTCTTAGTTCGGCATCACAACAACTTTAGTATATTCCTTTTGAAGCTGCTTCTTATAGAAGTTTAATATTCAGTATCGAAAATGTCAGTTATTTGTTTTCCTGAAATTACGTCAGTTTTGTAATCAATGGTCCGATAGAATGGGTCAACACTCCTACCTTATTTGACGAGTATGTTTCCAAAATGCAACTTTTTTTAAATTTTTACAACACACCACAAGAGCTCACAGCGTAGATACTATCGTACCGTGGGTGTCGACAAGGAGGAAAGAGGCATTTTGTTAATTCTGAACTTGGTAGGTTTGGAGGTTCGGAGGAGAAGGAAAACATGTGCCGGCAAGGAATTCCACAACTTGGAAATCCTCGGCATAAAAAAGCGGGCATAACAAGATGTTCTATGTCTGGTGACCTGGACAGTAAAAGGGTGCATTCGCTCTGTTCCCCTGGTAAATCTGTTGGGGGCAGCAGGTGGAGGAACTATGGAAGAAAGCTCCTCTGAGCAGTGCCCGTGCAGATATAAGTAGGTAATGCGGCACTTTGAGCAGACAGTGACGTCACAGGAAGTGACGTCACGGCGCCGGCGCCACGCCCTGGCGCCGGCGCCACGCCCTGGCGCCTGCCCTGGCGCCGGCGCCACGCCCTGGCGCCTAGCCACGCCCTGGCGCCTAGCCACGCCCTGGCGCCTGCCCTGGCGCCGGCGCCTGCCCTGGCGCCTGCCCCAGCGCCTGCCCCGGCGCCTGCCCCGGCGCCTGCCCCGGCCCCGGCGCCTAGCCACGCCCCGGCGCCAAGCCCCGGCGCCGGCGCCCAGCCACGCCCTGGGCCAGACAGTCACATCCGTGTTATTCCTAAGGTCATTGACCTGTCTTTGGCCAGACAGTGACGTCACATGACTTGTGCCAGACAATCACATCCAGACAGTCACATTTACATTTAGCCGTGTTATTCCTAAGGCCATTGACCTGTCTAGGAAACTGTGACGTCACACGACTTGGGCCAGACAGTCACATGCAAACATTCCAAAGTGTCTAACCTATTACTTCAAATTATTATATTTTGAAAAAAACCATTTGGAGCAGGTGAGTTTCGAACCCGGGGCATTCAGATGGGAGGCAACGATGCTACCCGTTGAGCTAAGCAGACGCTTATTAATTTATTGTTTTAGGTTGGTATATATATATACGACTACAAACAAACAATACATGTAACATAATTAAAGTTTATTATTAGACAAATGGATGATTTACAAAATAATGTTTAATATTAGAGGCTGCTGAACCAAAACGGAGGAAAATGGCGGAATGAAAGATGGAAGCCTGTGATACCTTAAGCTGACATTATAAAAATGGCGGCTTTCTTTCTTAAAGAGAAGGAAGTTCAGAAACAAAATAGACAACAGGTTCAACCGTGAGATGTACGATGGAACCAATACATGCACGGTGTTAAGGAGGCCAAATCAAATTGGAATATACAATAAAATGGCCACTTCCGGTCTAAACTTTAAATCGTTATATCTTTTGAAGGACAAGTGATAGAAATGAACTGACTTTAAAAAATGTATGTTTCATAACAAGGTCTACAAGAAACTGAGATAAAAAACTTTAAACCCTTATCGCGGAAGATCCGTGAGACGTACGCAGGAACCAATACATGCACGGTATTAAGGAGGCCAAATCAAATTGGAATATACAATAAAATGGCCACTTCCGGTCTAAACTTTAAATCGTTGTATCTTTTCAACGACAAGTGATAGAAAGGAACTGACTTTAAAAATATATCGTTTCATAACAAGCTCTACAAGAAAATGAGATAAAAAACTTTAAACCCTTATCGCGGAAGATCCGTGAGATGTACGATGGAACCAACACATGCACGGTGTTAAGGAGGCCAAATCAAATTGGGATATACAATAAAATGGCCACTTCCGGTCTAAACTTTAAATCGTTATATCTTTTCAACGACAAGTGATAGAAAGGAACCGACTTCAAAAATGTATGTTTCGTAACAAGCTCTACAAGAAAATGAGATAAAAAACTTTAAACCCTTATCGCGGAAGATCCGTGAGATGTACGAGAGAACCAACACATGCACGGTGTTAAGGAGGCCAAATCAAATTGGAATATACAATAAAATGGCCACTTCCGGTCTAAACTTTAAATCCTTGTATCTTTTCAACGACAAGTGATAGAAAGGAACTATCTTCAGAAATGTATGTTTCGTAACAAGATCTACAAGAAACTGAGATAAAAAACTTTAAACCCTTATCGCGGAAGATCCGTGAGATGTACGCTGGAACCAATACATGCACGGTGTTAAGGAGGCCAAATCAAATTGGAATATACAATAAAATGGCCACTTCCGGTCAAAACTTTAAATCGTTATATCTTTTCAATGGAAAGTGATAGAAAGGAACCGACTTCAAAAATGTATGTTTCGTAACAAGGTCTACAAGAAACTGAGATAAAAAACTTCAAACCCTTATCGCGGAAGATCCGTGAGATGTACGATAGAATCAATACATACACGCTGTTCAGCAAAGCAAACTCTATAAGCATATTCAATAAAAATGTTACTTCCGGTAGACACTTCCGGTATAGCTATTCTTAGAGCTACATACATGTGTGACACATCAAAATAATCGTCTTGTTGAACAGAAGAAATATAATATTTAAGTAAGTTAGAACAAGCTGTATTAACACCTAAAACCAACACACACTCTCTTGTACAGGCTGATTACCCTGCCATCCAATTGTTAGTAAGGTTATGTTTGTATTTGTTATTTGAATACAAACAGACATAATAAGAAGAGTGTACTTACATACAGCAAGACACGTCATCCTTGTTTCACGACTTAACACATACTGAACAAGTGTCTCTCTCTCTTGTATTGAGGAAACAAACTGATGTAAGAGAGAGGGGGTCTTACAAAGGATAAACAACGTTTTTTACAGTTGTTAACCTTACAGAAAGGGGTTAATAAAAATGCAACAAAATAAAAATAAAACAACTGATTTACATACAATAAAAATTTATTAGGATTAATTAAGTTGTACATATTGATACATAAATGACATACATAAATGACATACTATTATTACATAATGGCTCTAACGATACCCGTTAGAGGTTTATATTCCATTACACTGTCATGAATAACCAGACAATAAACACGAGTATTTTTTGGGAAGTTGGCGTGACTCATAAACTCCACCTTAATGTCCACCGTTGAAGACTTGATTGACTCGTTCTGGTACTGACAGTCAATCACAAATAGAGCTCTGTCTTTAAACTCGTCATAATTCAAGATAGGCTCCGACATGTTTTTATAACAGAAGCTTTTTTGAAAATCTGTATACATGTTATAGGCTTCTGCATATTTCGATTTCTCAAAATCCATATTCATAGATTCATAAGGGTAGCATTCTGAATTTAGAAACACTCTGAGGTCCAACATACCAATGTTATCGAAATAGTCTGACCTCTTCTTCACGTTATCCTTACGATCTGTTTGAAATGCTATAATCACATATCGAGGTCTTTCCAAGTTGGTTGCAGTTTTAACAGCCCACACATCTCTGTTGATATCTCTGAGTGCTGGTAACTCGTATATGTCCCATTTACGGTATGCGAGAAATATAGAGGTGTCTTTGGCTATTTTATCCATCAGTTCCAATTTCATTTTATCATTGGGAAATACATGTTTTACCTTTAAAAACATATTGGTTACGGTAATTTTTGCTCGTGCCGTACCAGTGCTGTAATAGCCGTTGGAATCGTTTCGACTTCTTGTAAAGCGGAAAGTATGTTTGCCACAGAGAACTCCTTTGAAATGATGAAAGAAACTGAAGAGGAACCAGACAGGTATGAGCATGTGAAACTTGTTATCATTTAAGGTGATGTGCTCCGACGACACATTCAGACCAGCGTTGCTAAGAGATTGGGCTTCATTCTTACTGAACGATAGCAGACTTTTGATGATGGTTGTGGTGTATGGGTCTCGCACTCGTTCCACTTCCTTGTTATTTAACTCATAGGTCATTGATTCAAACAGAGCTGCTCCTCCATTATTTGACAGATAACAAGCACCAGTGGCATTTTGGATTGCTACAGGTTCCAGAGCACCTTCGATTATTAGAGCTGACTCGGCCAGACATACGAACGCATCTTGTTGGTTGATGGCTATTTCAATTTCATCGCTGTTACCAAACGATTTAGTTGGTGAATAGTAAGAACGCAGCTCTTCTCGATCGATGCCATCATCAAACACGGGTTCTTTGAATATTTCTAGTTTTGACGACATGATAACCCAGGCTTTGCAGGAACTCAATATTATCGGGACGAAGCGTACCCTTTGACGTGTCTGACTCAACTGAATTTGATGTGGTAGATGCACTTGATTTTATATCCTTGAAGACCAACATACTAAGCAACTTTTATAAGTTTTAAGCGAACAGACACCTCTTCACCTTGAAAGTTGACAGGAACTGAATCTTGGTCGACGATGTCGATGCTTATATTGGAAATCTCTTGCTTGTTCACCGGCAAGTAAATTAAATTGTTAGGTTCTATGTCGATTGCGTAGCCAGGATCAACCATCGGAGCAAACTCATACAGCGTATGTGAGGGTTGTCCGTTATAATAGGAACCAGACACAATATTGGTTTCGATGCGAATCTGTCTAACATCCACTATATCAACAGGTAAATCAGATTCATAAAAGGTGTCCGGCTGAAGAACTTGTTTTGAAAAGCCCAACATTCGCCCAATCGAACCATCAAATTCAAAACTGACATTTGTATAACACTTTAGTCTGCATTTGATGGTGTTCGGATTAGGTCTCAGAAGCAGAGCCTGTTGCTTTTGTTCGTGTGTTGCTGTAGCACCAACAAGTTCATTTTGAAGTAACTCTTCCAAGTGTGTTATTTCATAAGCACCGGTGGGTATCGTGATGGTTCGCCAACCGGTTCCTTCTTTTACATGAAATTTGTTTTTACCTTCATAGATGTTGGGTATGTTGTTGTAGGTGTGAAAGCCTATCAAGGCAACAGCATAATTACCATCCAAAACAATTGGTGGATGGTAGTCTGACGACAGATGGGAGCTGCGGTCTTTCAACACAAAGGTGTGCGCCATGACTGATACACACAGGCTACTGTTTAAGGCTTTTATTTAAAAATTTTAAACATAAGTGACCACAATTATAAGTATTATATTTCTGATACACATCATGATTGTACATTAAAGTAGAGTTTTTAAGGTAACGCTGCAGCTCAACTGGTGGTTTCAAGTTTCCATATGAGTCAAAGTACACGGCTGTGTCACCACGTTTCTTAACTGCAACCCAATGACTGCCAGGTTCCTTGTTTGTTTGCAAATTCATGATAAGTGATTCATTCTTGCGTGGCCCATTCGATGGCAAAGTATCTCGCATGTATACACCTCTAAAATATGGAATTTTCATTTTACCAGCAAATTTCACAAGGTCTTCATTTGTTAGAGGTCTTGCTGGTAAACATCTTACTCGTTTTTTGGTTTCTGCAGATACAACCCATAACCGGAGCGCTGTTTCTTGAGATACATGCCTGTGCCCAGTCTCTTGCATTTTGGCTTAAATTTCAAGCCACTCCCTCTCCTACCCATCGCGATGGCTTCCATTGTTTTGTTGTGCCGTTCTTCCTCCTCTAGTTTCTGTTTCGCAGACTTGGCATCGTTCACGGCTTTGGCAATACCTGCAGCACCACCACCCAGAGCTCCTAGTGCTGACAGCCCACCAAATATCAGAGGCAACAGCGGAAGGAAGCCTCCACTTTTAGGTATTGGAATAACTCGAGGTTTCTGCACATTCTTACGCCCACCAATGTTTCTAACGATTGTATGAGCTATATCAAATACGGCGTTCGCTGTTGGAATAAGATTTCTATCTTTTATAACTTCCTCAATCAGACTTAGTATGTTTTTAAAGGGAACCTTCTTCTTTGGCTTCGAGTTGATTACATAAAACCCCTCATTAAGTTTTCTGTTAACTTTCATGGTGTTTGTAACGCCCCGCAACGTTTCAGCAAAACCTGTATCTGTCTTTGTTAATAACAGCCCTCACTCTGTGACACCAACATGCATACTGACTGGGTGTCTCACTTGCATTCATATATATACACACCCAAATAAAATATAGTTTAGTTTAAGTTAAGATGCGTACCAGCAAACACGCTTCTGCCTTACCCATTACAAATATAGACGATGTTGTTACGGACACAGCTCAACAACAACTGAGGCATGGTCCTCTCTTTCCAAACACCGTTCGCTGTATCATATGTGGTCCCAGTGGGTGTGGCAAAACTAATGTCATGCTGAGTTTGTTGTTTGAAGCAAACGGTTTAAAATTTGATAACGTGTATGTGTATTCAAAGTCTCTGTATCAACCGAAATACAAGATGTTAAAGGAGGTGATGAATGCCACAAAAGGTGTTGGTTACTATCCTTATCGAGAAAACGATGAAATATTAGATCCGGAAGATGCCAAGGACAACTCTGTGTTTATATTTGATGATGTAGCTTGTGACAAACAAGATAAAATAAGAGCATACTTCAGTATGGGCAGACATAAGAATATTGATTCATTCTATCTCTGTCAAACATATACACGAATACCCAAACATCTGGTACGTGACAACACCAATGTTATTGTGTTATTCAAGCAAGATGAAACCAATTTAAAACATGTGTACGACGATCATGTGACCACCGATATGGACTTTAAACAATTTAAAACTATCTGCCACCAATGCTGGAAAGATAATAAGTATGGTGTGTTGGTGATTGTGAAGGAAAACGATGTACACAAAGGTCGATATAGAAAAGGATTCGATAGATATATATTATTCTAACAAACGATGATAGACAGGACAGTCAGCTGTCTAACACAGGTGTCTAACACAGATGTCATACAAGTGTCTAACACAGCTGTCATACAGCTGTCATACAGCTGTCTAACACAGCTGTCTAACACAGCTGTCTAACACAGCTGTCTAACACAGCTGTCTAACACAGCTGTCTAACACAGCTGTCTAACACAGCTGTCTAACAAGACAGCCAGACATCGTGATAAATAAGAAGGCATGTACCATGAAGGAGTCAGTATATGTTAAACCACCACACAACCTGTATCGCTCAAACAAATTATTAGACCAGCTGGTAATACCGACCAGTTGTAGCACAATGGAAGTGTTGGGTAAGGAAGAGCGAAAAGTTAAGAAAAGGATTTTACAACTTGCTGACAATATTCGAAAAAAACATTTAATGCTTAAACTTAACAGAGCCGAGAATGATGATGCTCTGCAACGTTTATATAAACCACTTGTTGAGCCCCTAAGTGAAATATCTAAAAACACAGCAGCACAGCAGCAGCAGCAGCCCCAGCAACAACCAAAGGCTGAACAAATCAAAGAAGAAGTGGTACCAGAAACGAAACCCCAAGTACAGTTCCTTAAAGACCATGAAGTTTTTGAAGCTGAACCTAGGGAAGAGGCTGAGGAGACAAGTTCCGATGAGGATATCCCAACATTTGAAGAGCTTGAGGCAGATCTACAAACTGTCACATCCAACCCTGCATATCAAGAATTTTTGGAGCAATATCCTGAACGAGTTCGATATTATGTAGACAAGTATTTTACTGAACCACCAAGGCTCGCTACCATTGATCAAACGTATGGTGCTCGCTACGCTAAAGATACCGGTAGCTGGAGTCTTGGCAATAAACACTTGGATTTTACTGATAATGACATTCGACTAGGTCAACGGAGATATCCGCAAACACAAGGTCTGCTAGAATTGATATTTATGAAAACACCTAGAGGGTATACCTATGACGATCTTCAACACTATAGAGATATTCTAGAAGCAACTAGTGTGCATAAAATGAACTATGATCCTAACGCACGAACCAAGGGTTGTTCCTCTGAAAAGTACCTGACTCTAATAAAACCGGTGATAAATCCACGAGGTCGTAGATCCTCAACTCCTCAAGGTTTTGGTTACGACACACATCATAACGCAGAACAAAAAACTGAACCTAGAGCTCAGAATGTAAGCAGCAACACTAACAACTATATGCTACAAAATAACAAACAAATAGAATATGTCTATTGGGATGACATAAATGAGCTGGTTGATAGACTTAGACTTTTAGTAGCTTCCCAGGCTGCTGGTAATAATGCTCATAACAATGAAATTCAGTCAATCATTGAAGAACTGAAGGAGGTTGGTGTTATCGCCTAGTATACCTACATATATCAAAGATATACCTACCTTAGTGCTTAGTATAAAAATGTCTATCGATAAGTTCGGACGTTCCCAATCCAATAAAGGTTCTAAGTTTAAAATTATTGAAAGAGAGATTTTCCCAAGAACTACTAGTGGTGATTTTGATTTGCAAAGCCATAGATTGTGTAACATAGCTGATCCAGTCGATGCAACAGATGGTGTAAATAAAAAATTTGTTGATGTATGGATAGACGACTATCAGAAGAACAAAGATGAGGTAACACAAAGAATCATTGCCATACTACTTGAAGCTGTACACAAACCTGAGTTGGAAGATTTAAAAAACGAATTTGAAAATAAATTGAAAATTTTAGCTAAGAACATAACTGCTCAAGTTTTAAAAGATGTTGATGTATTAAAGAATAATAAGCTAAAGAATAAGCTGGGAGAAATAGACGGTAAACTAAAAGATTTACATGATAAGTGGATACTTTTAAATCCAACATCGCCATGAAACAAACAGACATCTATCTGGTTGAACGCATCTTGAGGAAGAAAGGCAAGCAGCTCTATGTAAAATGGCTGGGTTTTGATAAATCTCAGAATTCTTGGATAAATTCAGATGATGTTAAATAAGCTTATATATTTAATGTATTAATGTACTTAGAATAAAATAAAAGTCTTTATTAAAATAATGTTATTTTATTTTTTCATCTGGTTACATACAATTAAGCTAAGTGAACAATTACAATTTATATCGTAAATCAATAATATCCTGAATAAACTTCTCCTGAGGTACATCTGCTATCTGTAGATCGTTTCTCTTCGCCTTGAGGTATTCGACTTCGGTCTTTATTCTGTTAAAGAGATTTACAGAATTTGGATCATACAACATGTTTAAAACTACTTCGGAATCAGGGTGTTTATTTTTAAAGTTCTTGACAGCTCTTTTAAAACTTTTCTTCTGAGTCCTTACAGCATGATATGGATAGGTAGTATCCTTCTCATTTCTTGAAAGCAAACCAAAAACACAAAGTTTTCCAGGGTTGCTTGGTTTTGGAGATATATCTTCTAAATGTTCTGTGATTTTAGCATTTGTTTCTCGCATACGCTGCACTTCATCATCTATCTCCATTAATTTCACTTCAATTTCTTTGAGGTTATCCTTGTATTTTTGATTAAATTCACTTACGAAAAAATCAAAAATAATTTGGTTGCACTTTTCATAGAAACTATTGGATATCCAACAAGCCAAATTTAATATCAAATCTTTACAGACATATGTACCAGATATCAAGTTGTTTTCAGTCTGTGTTCCACCAAAGTCCACCAAGTATGTAGCGGTTGTAGGTGTTAGTTGAGATGTTGCTTCCAGCACATCTAGGGGGCCGGAATTCCGGCCCCCTAGATGTGACTCTAAGTGGACATCTTCGGTTGAAATATTAAGGTAATCGGTATTCTGGCTACCTAAATGTTTCTTCGCCTGACCGTTGTAATAGGTAATCAACTCTTTAGTTTTCTTATTTTCCAACCAATGTCTGAATCTTTTCTCACCATCTTTACACAGCTTAGTCGCATTAAAATAACCAGTGTTTTTATCAATAATTAATTGAAAGTCTGCAAATAAACCATACCAGAAGTTGTCTTTAATTTGCTGGTAGCACACATCATTTAATGTAGCCATTTTAAACACACTACTGAGCACTTGGATACGTTAGAGTTAACTGAAGCACGTCTTACCTCTACGATAACTAAATTTTGAATGAGTTTAACAGTGTGTAGTGAACAATTTACATGGATGATGTCATCCTTTCGGTTTGTACTAGACAAGCTCAAACACGAGTAATGGGGGTGATTGAACAGATATAACACAAGATAACATTCACCAAAGTCATCAACTGACACGTTATTTACCCTAAGCGGGCCTCTCTCTTGCGTATATTAAACAGATACACAGACAAGTTCAAACACAAATAATGGGGTGATGTCATTCAACGGAAATTACACTAGATAACAACCGTACAGACAAAACTCAAACAGGTTTGTGGAACAGGTTTGTGGATGATGTCATACTTCTAACGGCTGTATTCTAGACAAGCTCAAACACGAATACCATTTACCCATCAAGGGGCCCCCTACAGTATGTTTCTGAACTTCCTTCTTTTGTTTGCTAACGACCTCTGTGTGTTATTTTTAAATAAGTCTTCAACCATCAAGCGAAAGGCACCATCTTTAAGAAAGAAAGCCGCCATTTTTTATAATGTCAGCTTAAGGTATCACAGGCTTCCATCTTTCATTCCGCCATTTTGGTTCTTCCGTTTTGGTTCCGCCTCTAATATTAAACATTATTTTGTAAATCATCCATTTGTCTAATAATAAACTTTAATTCTATTACATGTATGGTTTGTAATTAAAAGTCGTATATATATATACCAACCTAAAACAATAAATTAACAAGCGTCTGCTTAGCTTAACGGGTAGCATCGTTGCCTCCCATCTGAATGCCCCGGGTTCGAAACTCACCTGCACCAAATGGTTTTTTTCAAAATATAATAATTTGAAGTAATAGGTTAGACACTTATGTGATTGTCTGGCACAAGTCATGTGACGTCACTGTCTGGCCAAAGACAGGTCAATGACCTTAGAATGTTTACATAACAAGACTAAATGTGACTGTCTGGCCCAGGGCGTGGCTGGGCGCCGGGGCTGGCGCCGGGGCTTGGCGCCTGGGCCGGGGGCGTGGCTAGGCGCCGGGACCGGGGCAGGCGCCGGGGCAGGCGCCAGGGCAGGCGCCAGGGCAGGCGCCGGCGCCAGGGCGTGGCAGGCGCCAGGGCGTGGCGCCAGGGCGTGGCGCCAGGGCGTGGCGCCGGCGCCAGGGCGTGGCGCCGGCGCCGTGACGTCACTTCCTGTGACGTCACTGTCTGCTCAAAGTGCCGCATTACCTACTGATATATATAAACGAGAGAGAGAGAGAGAGGTTACCAACGACACGTCGGTGGGCAAGGGATGGCAGCCTTTGGGCGAGGGTAGGATCACCGATGAGACGTATAGCTCTCTTCTGAATGGAGTCCAGGATAACGAGCGTAGAAGCGGCAGCGGCACCCCAGATGTGGGTGCAGTTTGGACTTATTTGTGAAGTATATAAAGTATAGAGATTAGCTGATAAAAAGTATTTGCGAGCCCGGAAGAGGAAACCTAAATTCTTAGCAGTCGCTTCTGCAATTGATGTACCAATTGAGATTTCGATTCACAGAAATGCCAACGAGTGAAAAGGACTCATTACCTTGAATAATTTGGTTGTTCATTATGATGGGTATGGGGCTGGTGTATGTCTTATGAGATAGAAGACAAGACTGAGATTTGACGGAGTTAAATTGTACAAGATTTATACTTCCCCAGTTCAATATTTTTTAGAGATCCACAGAGACAGAACCCTCCATGAGTCAGCGATCCTCATATAATTGGGCTAAAGAGACAGGATTAGAATATTGTATATTTGAGTGGAGGGTGCTGTCGTCTGCGTAACTGTGAATTGGGTTGGATGTGCTAGAGAGGGGGTCATTGATGTGAAGAAGAAACAAAGTAGGGGCTAAAGCTGAACCTTGAGGGACTCCTGCATTATTTCGATACAGTTTAGAGGAATAGCCATCCGCGACAACAGAAATGCTCCGGTTGGAGAGTAATATTACTGTCCAGGTACAGAGTTTTGGCGGTAGGCCATAGGCCGGAAGTTTATTAAGCAGCGCTGCGTGCCAGACTTGGTCGAATGCTTTGGATATGTCTAGAGCAACAATCTGGGATTCACCGTGTAGTTCTATAGATTTGTTCCAAAAATGGGTGACAAAGGAAAGGTGGTCTTCAGTTGATCTAGATCAAGAAATTTTAGTAATTCGGTGTTTACATACTTTTCCATCACTTTAGAGACGACTGAATGGAGAGAAATAGGCCTGTAGTCGCTAGGAAGCGCTTTGGATCCTTTCTTGGGGACGGGTTGTACTCGAGCAGTTTTCCAGTTACTAGGGAATATGCCTCTATTGTACGATGTCTGAAACAGACGAGTCAGGGCAGGAGCAAGTTCTGGTGCGTATTTTTTGAGAACAATTTGTTCGGATTTCGTCAAAGCCAGAGGCTTTCCTGGTATTAAGAGAAGAGAGCATCTTACGTACCTTTTTAGTTTTGAAAATGATATCCGTCATTTTATGCGCGACTTGGGAATTGTTGCGGTTGAACATTTGGAGGTGGGTTGAGAGTAGAATTTCCGGCGAAAAATGGGGCAAAAAGTTCAGCCTTGCTCAGGGCGGTAGAAACATTTTCTTTCCCTGAAATAAGGGGTGGGAACGTGCTCTTGCAGGAATTATTCCCAATATATTTAGCAAGAGTCCAGAAGGGTTTGCTGCCGTTGGAGGTTGAAAGGACTTTGCTTTTGATGTGGTTATTAAACTTTTTTGCCTCAGAAAGAATGCGGACATAGCGGTTTTTGGCGTCGTTAAATGCTTGACGGTTTTCTTCACTGGGATTGTGTAGAAGCGTTTTGTAAGCTTTGACGTTTTCAAGTCTGGCCTTGTCACAGGATTTAGATAACCAGGGCTTCTGAGTGGCTGAAGAGGTTTTCTGTGTACGTGGAATAAGTAATTCCGTGCCAGCTTGGATAATTTCGGTGACGTTTTATGAGATATCAGAGGGGTCAGGATGAGAGAACCAGACAGGCGCCTATGGAAATGAGGAAAACTAATTCCGCATTTATTCCCAGTTCGCGGAGTTGTAGTGCCAAACGATACGTGGGTGTGACGATTGTGTGACCGTGGGTTGCGTTGCGCAGGAAGCAGTGACCACTCTGAGCGACCAAGGGGGCGGTGACTGATGTCTTATAGGATTCCGGTTTTGTGGTAAGAAGGAAGTCCAAAGGATTTGAGCTGTGTGTTATGATGCGAGGAAAGTATGTAGGTTGCTGAACCATATTGGCTAAAGAATTGCTGACTGCAAAGGCCTCCGCTGCTCTCCCTTGTGGATCGGTTTTTGAAGATCCTAGCCATTCCTTATTATGGACATTGAAGTCACCAAGAATAGTGACCGCGGATGAAGGATATTCAGAAATTAGATCGTCGGTTTTTTCAGAAATGTAGTCGAACAGGTGGACAGAGTTGTTGTCAGAAGGTGACCGGTAAATGCAACAGATGAATTTAGTCGCAGCCCTGAGAGAGAGACTTTCAACCAAAGTATGTATTTTCTTCCAGCTTCTAAATTGGGGTGTCTGGTGCAGGGTAGATTGCTACAGACGTATACGCACACATCTCCATTTGGGTTTTTGTGAGGGAGGGGAGTTGGGGCCTATTAGCCTGAAGGAAATGGTGGTCGGAGTTCAGGTTAGAATTTAGGCCACATATATTCGAGAAGGATATGTTAAATCTTGATGCCGGTGACCCCTGTCCACCCCTCTCCCGGAGATCCGAATGGAGGGGTATTTTATCTCCGGAATCTTTTGTACGAGGAGGAGACATAGTGGCTGTTTTGGCACTGGTTTGGGTTTCAGTGAGGAAGAGGAGTTGGGGCCTATTAGCCTGGAGGAAATGGTGGACGGAGTTCAGGTTAGAATTTAGGCCAGATATATTAGAGAAGGATTTGTTGAGTCTTGATGCCGGCGCCCCCTGTACACCCCTCTCCCGGAGATGCGAATGGAGGCGTATTTTATCTCCGGAATCTTTTGTACAAGGAGGATCCATCATCATTTTTGTTTGTAAGGGAAACCGACTCATACACCAGAACCGGAAACGTCCGTTGGGACTTCACCAGCCCCTTGATGTAAGGGGTGGTACCTCCTTGGGTGGGAAAAAATCCTTTACTATCACGTAAAGGAAAAGTCCACTACTACCTGCCCCCTATTAGTCGCATTTTACGACAGGCAGGAGTTACCATGGGCTATTATTTTAGTCAGTCCCCGGACCCACAGGGGACAAACCCATATTTCAGTACTAGATAGAACAAAGTGTATGATAGAGCCGCGAATCGAACAAAAAAGGCAAGTTTAGTTGTAAGCACGATCTGTCTCATAGAAAACTACAAAGGCAAATGTGATGTTCCACTATCAAAATTTAACATGTCCTCAAAATTTCATTTTCGAAATAAGACATATCCAGTGCATTAGCCGTTTATACGCGTTCATATTTCATGTTTACCTCAACAGTGTTACAATGCATCTGCCGTGACAGCGTCATTTCGAAAATTTTCAGTTACCTAATTATTTATATAAGTTATGTGTATACCTACCTAGAAACGTGTTTTATTGTTGTAGGCATCTACATATCAATCTTCTAAACTTGAAAGTTAGAAGCAGTCACACTGCTAATAAAAACATTAAATGCAAAGAAATAGATACAAAAACTTTGGAATATGCCAAGTAGTGTTATTGCAAAAATAGCAATAGGAACAATCAAAATTATCGTAGTATGCTGGTAATTGAAATCCAAAATCCAAACGGCACAGAGAAAAAAATAACAATAAGTCTTGTAACATGTCACATGTATTTAACATATGTGTAACATGTCCCACGTGTCACCACCTATAACGAACTATAGATCTATTGAATCAGTCCCACTAGTGACGTCACAATCCTTGGCGTAGCGTACACAGTTCGTTAATAAGAATACGCCTGCAAACGTGACAACTCGACGATATGTCAAGATAAAAAGTCTTTATAAAACGATCTGAATGCGTGACACGCTCTCTTCTCTCTTATTGAATCAACCTGAGACATACTATCGTATAGTTAACTTTTAATTGGGAAAGGCAACATGCCTAAATGGCCACCCCGCTAGTCAAGGACCAGCTAGTCAGGGATCCGCTAGTCAGGGACCCGCTAGTCAGGGACCAGCTAGTCAGTAATCCGCTGGTCTGTAACCATTCGTCTGGACCCACCATCGGACCGCTATTTTGAGATCCCATCATCCTGGAGGAGCTTCAGTAACCCCGAACATCAACCATGTGTGCCAAGTCACGAAGCCGTTCCTCCAGGAAAATGCACCTACACAATGAGGCACCTCCAACATCCTGGGCTGGACGGATATAGTCATCACAGTCTGAATCACAAGCTAAGTACATCGTTTATCTGCAAAATATCTTCTTTAAAACGTAGTGGTATGCTCCACAATTCATTTCAACAGTTTTATATACCAATTCAACATAATTAATCACTTTATATTTTTATTTAACTCTGAACAACTTCAGGTAGTCAATTTATATTTTTCTTTATTTAAATATGCCTAATTGAAAGCAATCAGCATTATATAACTTCACAATTTTTAATAAACCAATTGTTATTTTTACTCCTGACTTTTATTTGTGCATTTTAAAACCCACCGAGTGCAAGTGCTAAAGCCGACGCCCTACGTTAATTTATATGACATTTGTGCCCCGACTGAGTAGCCAAGCTAAATGTTATTCATTAATTCTTTAATTAATACACAGGGTATTTATTTTAAGCTATACTGCCACCTCAACAGTGGGGCTAAATTGCGTTATAATCTCATTAACCACTTTCAAATAAAATCTAGACATTGCAAGGGGAAATATGTGTATCAAGTTTGCGGAGGTTTTATCAAGAGGTTGTTTGAAATTTCAGCACAAAGAAGCATGAATGTTGCAAAACAACTAATAAAAGGTAAAGAGGCGAAAGATGGGAAAGGTGGTCACAGACGGTCAAAAAAAAAGAAAGTCATAAAACCGAAAGGGTGAACTATTTAACCGAAAAATTGAAGCACGGGAAAGTCATTACAATGGGACTAAATCAAGAGGTTAGACTTTCCTGCAATATTGAATATTTCTAAAATATACAACATGTATAATATTCACGTGGCAGATAATGAATGACTCAGACTTCACTCAACGCAGTGGAGTCAAAACACATAGAAAACACACCTGTCGAAATGACAACCAATTTTCTAACTCGGTTAACAATAAAATAAATAATTGAAAATCACGTACAGCAACCATCACTTCAAATTCTGTGATGCAATAGCTACAGTGTTGGACAAAGACAGATGACATTACCTGTAGTGCTATACTATTTAAATAAATCCTAGATAAAAATATAAACAATGGAAGTTACAATCATTGAAAGATGACAAATGTAGTTGTTTCTTACCGGGGTTACCATATCTTTAGAAATTTCATGCAGTTAAACCTTCCATGTATAAACATCTCAAATTTTCACAACTTCTAATAATAAAGAAAACATTTTATTAAATTAAATTTTATCAGTTAGTTAAAAAATAGCGTACTCCATAGCTGTATTGCTGTCTTTAAGATCTGCAAATTTCGAATTACCCATTTCTCATGATTTTTAACTTATCGCAGCAATCCTAATTTATTCTACCTGACAACGTTGTTATTCATCTTTTTCTTATTATTATTGTTTATCTTCTTCTTATTTGTTAATAGTGTCTGTTTCTACTAACCTAAATTTTAAATTGGATATTGACAATTGAAAAATGACAGCTGAGCTCCAGCACGAACACGAACGCAGTCTAACAACGTTCGTGCGTTCTTGCTGGAGCTCAGCAGTCATTTGTGAATTGTCAATATCAAATTAGAAATGTAGTTTAGTAGAAACAGACGCCATAAACAAAGAAGAAGACGAATAAATTGGAAATCTGGCCTCAAATTTAGACGACATGACACAATTACCAGAGAGATATGATAATGCGGCTACCTATTTTTACACTGTCATGCGCATGCGACGTGGGGTGCGTACTACAGTAGTGTATTATTTGAAAATAAATTATACATGGTATTATACATAAAAGCGAGGCTTGTGCATGCACATCATACAGTTTCGAATACAAATGTCAAGATAAAGATAGTATAGTCGCAACATAATAATATTATGCTAATGCTGCGGTACAGTAAGTTTGACGTTTCATCGCATCTCAAAACCTCTTAACATATTACTTAACTGTTGTTTTATTAGATTTTATAAAAAAATGAATTTTACTAATTTTTGTGTGCATACAGTGAGAAGTAATTTTTGATGATCAGAATACTACTGTGACATGGTGATGAAATCTAGTTTATGACTGTTAACACGCTCTAAATAACTCCTCTACTTTTCAATGGTTGCCACAATGTTAATTAAGACCCCCTTCATTATACTTATTTTGTGCTTATATATGTAATATAAAAAAAGTGAGCCTATTTAATTTAGTGCTGTATTCTATATCATCTGAAAAAGACATGGGCAACCAAGTGGAGTGTAAATTCGGTAAATTTGTAGTTTACTGCACGGAGGGTTTCAGTTTTTTTTTTCTGAAACATACTTAGAACTCTTCTTAGATGCACAAGCCACAATAAAAACGGGAAGCAAATATGAGCAAAAAATGCTAAAAAAATATTTAGTCGGACTTTTTAAATATGCATTTTTCACATTTTGTAGCAATACCTCCCTTAAACCCTGTCTACCCCGCACAACAACCATATTCGCCCCAGATCTCGTAGCTTTCTTGGGGGTTGCTCCCAAGGACTTTTTCTTATGCTTTTTACTACGAAGGTGGTTGTATGCAGACATAAAGGAAAGAACAACCCCCCCGTGTTTTTGGGCGAGGGGCAGAAAGCCTTTTCGTCGTTAGGGTTCTTCTTCCCCGTCTGCATGCACACAATCATCCTCAATGCAAAACCACAGGATTTTTTTTATATTCAGCTTTCTAGTGCATTTACAGTTGAGTATATTTGCTGCGTATCAATTTCTTTGTTTAAGTTTTGTATCCAAATTACTATATAAATATCTATGCCAGCAATCAGGTTTTTGTTTTCCCTTCTTTACCTTATTTTTTACTGTTATTAATTAAATAAAGTCATTTTTTTTTAACTTTAATAAGGCTAAATCACTAATATACTATATATTATTCTTATGAAAATTAACTACCAAAAGCACCTGCTGCGTCCCAAATTTTTTCATATAATTAAATCGTTAATGTGTTTGAAAAGGCATCCAAGCCAATTAATGTGAGAAATACCGGGTTCGGTTAACAGCAATAATTGTTTTATGTTCCTTGGGTCTAGGTTTAACAATACTGAAGAATTAAGAGACGATATGTGTGACATATATGCATTAGTGTTTCTTCATCAGTGGAGATAATATTCTTAATAAAATTTCTGTCAGTGTTATGCTGGTTCAAAATAAGTTAACAGAACTGTAATGGTCGTGGAATATCTCTTGCGGTACTGGAGTGAAGTGATAAGGATAGAAGTTATATTTTCTTAGAATTCTAATAATAGATGATTGACTTACTCCTGACAGACGATGTAAAATAGTAAGTAAAATAATATTTCTTGCATAAAGCTATACCTTTGTGTTAATTTTAATAACGATTTATGAATACGTTGTGAAATTATTACCAAAAAATGAGAAAAATATGTCACCTTTAACACCCTATATCTTTTTCCACAGCAACATTCTATTCAGGCATGCTTGGTCCAATCCTCGTATTTAGTCCAAATAACCATGCCTATTGGGAAACTATTGAGTTTTAACCCAGACTGTATAAACAGATAAAGACTCTTATTATGAAAACTGGAAAGGCATTACCTTTAATTAAGCGAACTTTTTTATGAAAATTCGCTACGAACTGGCAAGATTGTGACTTCTAAATATTTAATAACAATAATAAACTTATCGCGAGAAAAAAACGCAGAATTGTCAAACATAGACTTCACTGAACTCAACAGAGTGAAATCGCAGAAAAAACAAACGGGGTAATTGGGCAATGAGTATTTTAACTCGGTTAATAATAAAATTAATAACTGAAAAACAACTATATCCTAAATCAGCCAACAACATATTCCTAGATTTAATTTACGCAAATGAAAATATATTTTAGTTAATCGCAATAAAAAAGTCTGGACGCAGCAAGTGCGTTAGGGTAGTGAATTTTCATAGAAATGATCTGGAACCAAATATTTGATTAAACTTTTTTTTCTTGTAACATATAAATCTAAATTTTGGTGTATGGTTTACATTTTATATCGTAAACCTACCTACCAAATTTGGTTATCACAGCTTTTTTACTTTTCCAGATAAAAAAAAATTCTAAAGAAAACTCAAAATTTTCCCGGAAAACTTTGTCGATTTCCCTGGCTAACGAACTCGTCCAAGCCACTTGCAGAAGGATGGTACACACCAAATTTGATCAAAATCGGCCCATTAGTTTTTGAGTTATCGGTATTATATATATATATATATATATATATATATATATATATATATATATATATATATATATATATATATATATATATATATATATATATATATATAAATCTGAACTGACCCCGGTTAGGGCTTCTAGGGGTCCTAGTTCGCGCTTATTTGCAAAAACTTTTCAAAATTCAAAAGTCGGTATCTCCCTCATAGTGAATTTTTTCTGCGAAAATTCACTAAATCACGTTAGCTCAAATTTAGAATTTAGTCTATAGCCCGATTGTCACAATGCCCTTGCTACTTCTGGAGTCCTGTCGACACACTAAAGCGAAAGCGGCTGAGGAATACTGACAGCAGCAGCAGCAGCAATATGGTGCACACAGTTTATTTTTATCAGAAAATGTTGCTGCCATCTATTAGCACTCGTTGCGCCCGTTTCCGAAAAGTTTCTTGTGTCATCTAGGTAGGTTTCTCACGGCGCGCGAGACATTGCAGTCTCCTCTATATTTTACAGACCAGTTTTATAAGCAGATTCTATATACCTGAACATACATTTTTGTAAAACTTTTGAACACTAGATGTCAACACTAACAACCAAGACCAAGATATTAAATTGCACTAAAATTGAAATAATACCACGTTGTAAAAATGAGCTAATTGTTTCTTAGACAATTAGGCATAATTTAAACATATTTAAGACAGAAAATTGTAGCTTTAGTATTAATCTGACGCCCCCTGATATATGCGACATTTTAAACAAGTCTATATACTATGTATATAAACGTTTTAGACAGCCTTGGATCGTCCCAATCCTCTTGCTACTTCTGGGCTCCTGTTAAGACACTAAAGCGAAAGCGACTGCAAAATATAGCGACAGCAGCAGCAGAACATGGTGGGCACGGTTATTTTATCAGTGTATGCTGCTGCCATCTATTAGGATTCGTTGCACCGGTTTCCGAATAATTTCCGTGCGGCATATAGGTTCCTAGCGGCGCTCGACATACTGCAGAATCCTCTATGTTTTTATAGCTGTCTCTTTTTTCACTGCGATTTAAATTTTGTGTTTAGTGCAGATATTTTAAGGGGGGACTAAATGCTGCTCAACGTACTGTAATTCAGGTAATGCCCGTATGGAGTCTCTAGTCGTTACAGAAACATTTTAGCGGGCTGATTTTAAACTCAAAACCAAACAGAAACAAGGTTAACCTCGTGCTCCGCCTTCGACTGCTGCATCTAGTTTATTATATTCAATTAAGATTTACTTACTGTTTTACTATATTAGCATGGTAATATAATGTTTATTATTCCGTAGTTATATTATTCGATTTATAAATTGAGTAGGACGTGCAGTGCAAAATGCATAGATATGCGAGTATAATCTAAAGCTCTAAAGAATGTTCATAACACAATTATTTTGAGCGAATAATAATAATAAATACACCCACCTCAATGATCTTATAATTACTATATCATTGACCTACCTACTGTCCTCTAAACTTCAACACTGATAGCAAAACGCATGCAAATGTTCACACTACCATATGGTGCGAAATTAAAATTCGGCGGTTGGATTGGCATGCACGGAATATCTCAAACTAGTGTTTTCATCAAGTAGAACATTTTTAAATTAAAATATTTGTAAGCTTTATGCCATGATTTGTTGTATAGCTCATTCTTCTGATAGTATAATGTTTGATTGATCTTAAAGATGAAATATGAAAAAATCTCTTCAACTAAACGCGAACTCGGACCCCTAGAACATATATCCGGGGTCAGTTTCAATTTATATATATATATATATATATATATATATATATATATATATATATATATATATATATATATATATATATATATACGTGGAACATAAAAGTGGCTCACCCACTCTGGAATCTTTATTTATTAAGATAATTTAACGAAATTTGGGAGTTAGCTATTATAACATATAACAGCATTTTTGTCATTGCAAAATAATTTTTATCGCATCTGGTTTGACCGGAAGTAATCTCAACTTTGGAATTTCAAATAGAACAGCCTGTATATTTTTGCACATTTAGATTCAAGAGGACATTCCAAGTATGTTACTAAGTTTTGCTTCATTTCTGAAAGTCAATGTCAAAAAAAAATCCATTTTGAATCCAGAGTGCTTTGATATGCCAGGAAAATATAATCTTATTTCATGTCCCCATACTTTTTACAAGTTGCAAAATAAACAGCAGTTTCTTTGAAAATAAATCCTTTATTTGAATAGGGACTAAATAAGCTCATTAGGTATCAAGAAATGATTTAACATTTCAGAATTTGACCAAAACTTAGTAACATATTTGGAATGTCTCCTTGCAACGAAATTTTCAAAAAATATAGAGGGTGTTCCGTTTGACATTCGAAAGTTGAGGTCTAACCGGATGTGATAAAAGATTACTTTACAATTTCATAAAATGCAGCTATATGTGTAATAGCTAACTACCAAATTTTGTTAAATTATCTTAATAAAAAAATATTCCACTTGGTATATATATATATATATATATATATATATATATATATATATATATATATATATATATATATAATGACACTGATAACTCAAAAAATAATGGTCCGATTTTGATCAAATCTTGTGAGTACCTTCCTTTTGCAAGTGGCTTGGATAAGTTCGTTAGCCATACGAAAATCGGACCACTTTTTCAGGGAAAATTTTAGGTTTTCTTTCGAAAATTGTTATATCTCCGGAAATAACAAAGTTATGGTAACCAAATTTGGTATGCAGCTTTATACAAAATGGTTCAAAAAGATGTTACCACTGAAATGGGATGGACTTTTATTTTTATATGAACACATATACTATGTACACAACTCCAAATACAGTTTTCAGACCTGACGATAGTTTTGCTAACGAAGTTGGCGTCATCAGAGGGATAAACAAAGAATTCAGTTTTTAGACCTGACGATGAATGAAGGGATAAATAAACTCTATGACGCTAACTTTATTATCGAAACGGTCTTGGGGTCTACAAACTGTATTGTGATGAATTAGGTTCTCCAAATTATCAGTGCTCATCACAGGTTCGAAACTTCCCTCATTTCACACATAATCATGATCTGCGTCGCCCTTGTTGATAAAAGGACGTTTATGTAATAAATTATCTATAATTTCTTTTTCTTCACTTTCTGGCTTTGTTATAGTAAACTTTTTGCTGTGGTGCGTTTCTGAAACATTCTCTTATTGGAAGGTTCCGTGCTCGATTTAGAAATCAAAGGTACAGCTTTCTGACATATAACAGTCATACTACTTCCTTTCCTTAAATAGTCGAACACCTGACATAAAATAGTACCGTCAGTGATTATACTGCATTTGACTGATATTTCGTTCATTTTTCCATCATACTCTAAGTAAATCTTAATGCAATATATAAACTAGATTTATTAGTGGTCGGGGACCTGAACCACCAGCTTTCAGTTTGTTTTTGTTTGTTTCCAAGCTCAAAATTAGCGGGGTGAACCAAGAGAGACACCACGCGGATAATACGTGAACTACCGTACGTTGAGCAGCATTTAGCCTCTCCTTAAATTTGGTGTTTAGTGCAAATATTTATGCACATACATTTGTACAACTTTCAGGCACTATATGTCAACACCAAAGATATTAAATTTTATAAAATTGAAATAATACTACATTGTGGTAATGAGCTGATTGTTTCTTAGACAAATTAAGCACAATTTAAACATATATATCACAAAATTCCTAATCTACCGAAGTGGGAGAATTAGTATGATACAGCCCGAGATATGCGAGATTTTAATAGAGTCTGTAGATCAAATTTGTAGATAGACTTGAACCCCGAGTTTTAACGCATATTTAACTATAGTCAACGTTTCACATTTTGATGACAGACCAAATATATTTACATTTTAAGCAAATTTCTTTTTAAAAAATCGCTGCCCATGATATCGTGACTTTTGCATTTTGAAAAAAAGTCTTCAAATGAGCGCGAACGAGGCCCGCTAGAACACATATCCGGGGTCAGTTTCAATTTTCATATGTTTATATATATATATATATATATATATATATATATATATATATATATATATATATATATATATATATATATATATATATATATATATATTGTTACGTTCTACGGGGTTCTGAATTTGTTGATTAACAAAACACAGCTTTCCAAACTACTAATTTATTATTACCAACTATTTTCCAACACCAGTGTCAATTTCTCTTCTCCATTATTAAATGTCCATAGAACTATATTCCACTATCGCCTTCTATGATCGCTTCTTATGCACCAACACTTACTGTTGACTCGCTTAATACTCTATCATCACTTCTTTTACACCACACTACTCAATACTGAACTAACTTACTCTGCGCACCGCTCGTCTATTTATACTGTATATAGATATTCTAGACGTTCTACACTATTCTGCACTTGTCACTTCTGGTCTATTCTAGAAATGTCATTCCAGAGTGTTCGCTGTGACAATATATATTTGGGTGTGTGTGTGTGTGTGTCACCGGGAAACTCTTAAAAAATAATGGACCGATTTTGATAAAATTTGGTGCATACCTTCCTTTTGCAAATGGCTTAAATAAGCTCGTTAGCCAGGAAAATCGGACCAGGTTTTCCCGGAACATTGTGTGTTTTTTTATATCTCCAGAAATAACAAAGCAATAGCCACGAAATTTGGTACGCAGGTTTACATCGTAAAAACTAAACTATGCGTCATAACTTATATTTCTAAGTTAAAAGACATAAAAGTTATAGGCATTTAATGCAAAAAAAATCGGTTGCTTCTTCAAACTGGTTAATTGTGGATGTGCGGCACAATTATCCACCACAATCAAAATGTTCCTATTCCTTCTTTCCAGTTCTCTATCCCATTCTTCTACTTCAGTTTTACAAATATTGCCAGTCACCTAAGCTTTTTTTATTAGCAACATATTTCACCGGAAAACTCTTTACATTCTTAAAACATCTTAGTTTTGTGCTTTGCCAATAATTAGCAGTCTTCGAAACTCAGAACAGTCCGAATTTATACAAGCTAGTACAGTCAGTCGCTCTTTCGAAAACGTCTCACCGGCACATTTTTCATTTTTAGATTTTAGAGTTCTGTCCGGCAACAACTTGTAAAAAAGTCTAGTCTCGTCTGCATTGAAGACATACACATGCCTGATATTCCTCGCATATTTCTCCAAGGTTATTCTGAAGCCAATCAGATGTGACTTCTTTACAGATTTCGCTTCCCCAGAAACTTTTTCTGGATTAATTGAATGTCTTTGTTAAGAACATGAAATCCAACTTGTAGAACCCCGGAAATTCTCTCCGTATCCCATTTCTCTACCAAGAGAAACAGCTTTCTCCTGGAGAAATAAACCACTTATAGAATTGTTGGCGTGCCTCTGATATTTGAACGAAACAAACAATGTTTTGTCCAAGTTCTCCCTGTCGTTTGTTTTCAGACTTTTTCTCTTGTTGTCAATAGTGTTGGAACCACTACCCTGGACAACAGAATTCTCGAACTTTAAAATTGTTAATAATGTAGACAGTGAAATACCGAACTGCCTACAAACATCGCTTGTTTTCGCTCCCGTTTTCACTAAGTGAAAACAAATATGAAAACGAGTCCTGTTTTCATATCGACATTTTCTTTTCAATGGTAAAGCGTGTTATTTTGATACAGGACGCACCCTATCTGTACACAAGACCATTCGCCTTCCCCAAACACGCGAAGACCAAAAACTGATCGAAATAAGGCGCAAGTTTCAAGATATAAACAGAAAGCGAAACAAATGAACAGTTGGAACGAATTCGCGTTGATTTTAAGTGGTATCATTGTGTGAGTGGAAGAACCGCTAAATATTTTCTCTTCTACTGTGTACAGTAAAACTTATTGCCCATTAGTGTCATATCTGAATCAGCAAACATATGCAGCTAGTCCTAGTGTGTCTGTGTTATCATATTTTTTAGGTACAAGGGCAACGAAATTCACAGAAAAGCGATGCCCTCTTGGTTACTTTTTCAAATCTGTGTATCCCAATAAAAATGTGAACAGGCCAGTCTAATAATTATCTCGCTAAAACCGAAATCGCCTAAAAAGCGGTCTCGTTAAATCATAAACATTTTAGCATTGTCTCTTACACAAGTCCATTCAAATCATCAAAATTTGCTCGTTAAATGACAAATTCGTTACATCTGCAACTCGTAAAACACGGATCCTACTATATATATATATATATATATATATATATATATATATATATATATATATATATATATATATATATATATATATATATATATATATATATATATATATATATATATATATATATATATATATATATATATATACGATAAATCAAAAAAGAATGGGCCGATTTTGATCAAATTTGGTGCGTAAGTGTCTTGCGCAAGTTCGTTAGCCAGGAAAATCGGCACAGTTTTTCCCGGAAAATTTTGCCCGTTTATATCTCCGGAAAAAGCAAAGATAGAACAACCAAATTTGCTACGCGGATTTAGATTATAAAAAATTAATTACGTACCAAAATTTAGATCTGTAAGTTAAAAGACAAAAAAGAAAAAGTTAGGCGCCATTAAAGAACAAAAAATGGCGTTTTCCTCTTAAAACGCCACAGTCGCGATTTCAAACGTCAAAATTGGCAACATTTAGGCAAAGGCCCTGAAACCAATATGGGTTATGTAGATAAAATATCGCAAGAAGACTGTTACAGACCTTTAAATTTCAGCTTCAACCGTCATTGTCCCTCATTTCACTGAAATATTTTCAAAAAATTCATTTCAAATTTCTCTGATGCCTTGGCAGTAGTCTTAGTTATAGAGTTTATGGTTTAATTCTCTATAATTTTTCAGCGTAGAAAAAATCGCTTATGAGGAGACGGCGACTTTGAATTTTGAAAAGATTTCCTCAAATAAGGTCGAACTAGTCCCCCTAGAACCCAAATCCGAGGTTAGTTAAAGTTTTTTTCTGTTCTACTACCCCCTACAAAGATAAGGAGCGAGACTTTAGTAGACCATCAGCCCTGGGCGTTATTCCCATTGTGGATAGTCACGACAGGGGTGGCACGTGGAGTCAGCCTCTAGAAGTCCAGTAGCTAAGTCACGCATCGATAAATCAAGAGAACGACCAGCGCACGACCAGGCTAAGCGACCACACCCCCCAAACCCCCCATGAATATATATATATATATATATATATATATATATATATATATATATATATATATATATATATATATATATATATATATATATATATATATATATATATATATATATATATATATATGTGTGTGTATATGTTTATGTATGCTTCTTTGTATTAAACCGATTACATACTTAACAAAAAAATAACAGCCTGAATTTGATGAAACTTGGTGAGTATCTTCCTTTTGATTTGGAGAAGTTCGTTAGCCAGGAAAATCGGACAAGCTTTTCAGGAAAACATTTTGGTTTTCTTTCGGAAAATGTTGTATCTCCGGAAATAACAAAGCTATGTCATTCAAATTTGTATACCATAATACAAACCAAAATTAAGTCCCTAAGTTAAAATACAAAAAAGTTACATGGATTTAATGAAAAAACTGGATGTCACTAGGGCCAGAAGAGTGTACAACACCAAATTATTTTGTTATAAACAAAATCTATTGAGTATTACAGAAAATATAGCCTTTTCCTGACACAAGAAAAATAGTTTTGGGAAGTTTATAGTTTGTTTTATTATTTTATATATTTTTTAAATATTATATACTTATATATATATATATATATATATATATATATATATATATATATATATATATATATATATATATATATATATATATATATATATCTGTGTGCGTGTGCGTGTGCGCGCGTGTGTGTGTGTGTGTGTGTGTGTTTATCACACCGAGAATTCAAAAAATAATAGGCAGATTTTGATGAAGTTTGTTATGAAAATACACTACCATAAGGCGCCCATACTTTTTTTATTCACTTTTATTAGGTTATAAAGTTTTTTTGGGCATTTAAACTCGAACAACTCTAATTCTTTTGTTATTTCATAACATATGTCTACTAATAATTCATCGTGACGCACCTGTATATGTTAACAATTATTTGTTTAAAACTAAGTTCTTTTTTTAAAGCAAAAATAATTTGGGATTTTAAACTGTATTGTAAGATTCCGTAATGCGATACCTACGTACTATGGGTGATCATTCATTTTGTTTGAAAGGCAAATTGGATAGACTGCTTTGCTCTTGACTGGTTCTGAATTCCTGTTAACGGTTAGTAAGAAACGTTACTTGCATTCATGAAGAAGAACATGGAGGAATGGTGTAAGATGCTCTTTGTTACCACTGCCATCTTATTGAGTACAGTCGAAATATTCTTACATGTAATATTAACAGCTTACTTTTTAGCTAATCAATTTTAAACCATTCTGTATAAAATATCGGAAAGTCAATGGTTTAGAGCTAATTGATCATTGACTAATCTACTTTATTTATTACGATGCAGTATAGCACTATAGTACTTCTACACGTTCAGTCACTAGATGGCAAATTACATGGCGGTTGAAACTGAAACTTTCTCCTATTTCATTTAGACTTAATACACAAAAACATTTGCAAACAAAACAAGTCGATATTCATTGGCTAGGATAGCAAAACGATGATTGGTATCTGCTCTGATTCAGCTTTAATTTTTGTTTATGTAATTGTGCTCTTTTAATGAGCCATATTTTAAATCCACCGAGATAGGACATCACATTTTTTATTACCTTTGCCTTCCTGTGATCCTGTTTTCAGGAAGCCTGAAAACGTTACTTGTGGAATTCTTAGGAATGAATGAATTATTTATTATAAATAAATTTGATTTATTATTTGTTTACTTAGTGGCAAATGAACTCAGGAATGAAAATAAAAAGAAAGAAGAAAGCTTTAATCTGGGTATGAACGTGTACAACGATTTCTGACTGACCAAAATTTTTTGTCTAGTTTTAAAATGATGAAGTTTATATTACAATAATAATAATTAATGATGGTAGAAGTGTAATTTAAAAAATGTGTTGTTCTAAAGATTTCACAAGTATTGATGTTTGTTCATTTTTAAATTTCATTCATTTGATCAATTTATTTGTATCTCTATTCAAGTTAGATAGATATGTCTCAAAACATAATAAATGTAAAGTAGATATGAAGTGATTTGTGTTAAATTAGAAAGCAATTACTTATTAATTAATGTGTAAAATAAATACAATTCTGTTTTCTTATATGGTCTATAGGTTAAGCAAAACTAACCTTCTACATGTCATATCTTCCTGTTCTCCGGAAACCTCGAATTGTTACCAACAACGGATTCCCTAAATTGATCCGGTCCCCGTTCTCAAGGCTGCTAGTGGACAAAAGTTTAGTTTATTCTGTCAACTGTCACAAGTTTTATAGATAAAAAAGGACACATATTAATCCTTGCAGAAAAGGTCGCTTCCAGTCAGTGCATTGACTGCTGTTCATATTTTCTCTGGTTACCCTTACATTCATTGATTAACAACTAGCATTGACTAAGTGAAAAGTTTTAGCAGCTGAAACTTGAGGAGCAAACATGCAAAACGCATTTTGTCCAAAAGTTCATAATTTTAGCTATAGGTGGCGCTCGCTTGCTTATACATATTTCCATCTATTAGGTCTATCTAAGACATTTAAACCGAATTATTTTTCATCTGAAACCTTACTAGAATGTTACTTGGATAAAAAAAGCGCATTTTGTCCAACAACAGTAGACAAACAAATCACGTCATGTCCACAAATTGTGGACAAACTGCATTTTGATTAGGATTTAAAGCAGTAAGCATATGTTCTTACTTCTTAGCAGGTGTGTAATAATATTGTCAGTGCTGTTTTATATGTTGTGCATTATTGTTGTTACAATACAATATCTTTTTGTTTCGATCTTCAGCAAATCCAAGTACTACCCAAAGTACCAATACAAGATGCATTTTATGCCCAACAGCTTTCCCTATACTTTTTTTGTATCGTTAGAGCTAATGGCGGAAGTCCAATATTTTACTCATGGATGGAACATCAAGGTGGTAAAGGGGTTGTGGAAGTGTCGTCTGCTCTTTTACATTTTTTAAATGAAATAGAACTTTCCCCAGATATAAACTGTTTACGACTGTTCGCGGATGGTTGTGCGGGGCAAAATAAGAACAGCTATGTCATACACATGCTAATGATATGGCTTTATAGATTTGCCGCCGAAACAGTTAGAACTATAGCGTTAACTATATTCATACTTACCTGCCGATAGAATTTTTGGCAGGGTCGAAAGAATCTTGAGGCGCCACAGTACGATAAAGACACCTGAGAAATATTATCAACTTTATTCTCAAGTAGCAGAAATACGTCAACTTGGCAATGATTGCTTTTTGCAAGACATTAAAAATGCATCAGTATGTTTAAAAAAAGTGACTGGAATAAGTCAATGTAAAAGAATTTACATCAAAAGGGGAAACCCTGGTGATAAAATTTTAGTAATAACAGAAACTTTATACAGGAATGACGACACATCCAAAAATGCTGAAACCCTAATAAAACCACGAAAACGTTAAGATCAAATTCAAATCCCTGATATACCTCTGGGTCATAAAATAAAAAAGAAAAAAATAGACAGCCTCAAAAAGCTGTTAAATTCTTTATCAGGTGAAAACTGGAGCACTGTGGATCCGGAATTGGCTTGGATGGTTCGAATCTTTTCTGAATTCGTCGATGAAGAAAATGGTCTGAATGACGATGACAACGCCGAAAGTTGTGTGAATGTGATGACATTGAAACAGTAAATTTTGTATAAAAAGTTACTTAATTAATGAGCATAGGAATTAAAAATTGCGTTTTTTCTTTAATATCTGTCTTTTTTTTAATGATTTCTTCAATCAAGCACTTGTTAGCTGTTATATTGGGTTTTAGAATTATTTTGTCGTTTGTACGTACTGATAAAAAATATAAACACTTGCAAAAGGCAGTTTCTCCACTATTGATATTCAAATTGCATTTTGTCCTAACTATTTTTTTGTGTTCGTAATTCAGGGGTAAACTTTCTTGTGTTAGTTTTTAAAGCAAATATCTTTGATTTATTTTCTATTTTTAGAAAGAAATCCGATTTAAATAGCATCTATAGTTATGCTACCACAGTTTTTTATGTTTCCTGTAAATTTACAATATTGGACAAAATGCGTTTTGCATGTCTGCTCCTTACTTGCAAATAATATGATTTCCAGCATATCTTCGAACATTTTTGTTTATGATGCATTACACATTTTTTTAAGAGCAATTTAAGAAAAAATTCTGGACCCAGCAAGTGCGTTATGGTAGTTAATTTTCATAAAAATATTTTTAATAATAGGAATCTTTTTTTTAAGAAAAAACTGCCCATTAATACCCAATTTTCTAAAGGAGTGCAACTTGCATGTTGTCGATGGTGTTTCATAAAAAAAATTGATTCGGGTGTTCCATAAGGTTCAGTTTTGGCTGACACTTTTTTTTTCGCATATGAATATGACCCTCTGTTAACAAACAACCAGTGGCGGCTCGTGACTTTGGGAGTGTGTGAAGCAGAATCAGCGCGGTCCCAAAGGGGGGTCCAGGGAGATGAAGACCCCCAGCGCCGCAGACGAAAGTTTTTTAAATTTTCAAGGCCTCGCGTTCTCCTGGCACTTCAGTATTTAAGTGAAAAATCCATGTGTACAAAAATATAAACTTTCACAAAGAATAATTTTCGAAATAATGACCAGGAATATTCTATGACAGTACATATACTGTACACGCACGCATACGGTAACATAATGTAATTACCTATGCAAATATGTTTATAGAGGGAAGAGCTACAAGCGTTTCTTTTTCACATTCAAGGTCCTTCTTATTTTGTTACAACTTGAAATTTTATATCTAATATTTTATTATTTTAAATTTATTCTTTTAGAGGTGATAATAAACAAATCAGTTCCACTTAAGAAATATGAAAAATCCAGCTTTTCAGAGTCTGTAAATGACACATACCAGATTATTTAACGGCACCATAGTAAAAATAAAAATACGCCTCTGACGAGTCGACTCAATCTAAACAAACGACAGAAACTAAGATGTAAAGCAGGCTCAGAAGGCTGCATCACTTTTGTGGTCCAACCTACCAGTGCGCGTGCCGTTGCCATGGCACACGTCTTATGCAAGCGTCCCGAAAGAGACACAGCATTTGTATACGAACAAATCTGTCTCAGCCAGTCCGCAGCCTCTTGACGCTTTACAGTTCCGCAATACGTAAGCGCTGCGCGTTGCGGCATGTATACATTCAATTCGGTGGTCAGGGACGGGCTTGCAAATTATATCCTACCATAAATTACTATAAAATACATTATCGACTTCGGCGCGACGTAACAAGACATTTTTATGTGGTTGTACGAAATTAAATTGAGAGAATGAAAAAAAATATATGGTGGATTGGAATAAAAAAAAGTTTAGTTGAAGCAAAAAATATAGGTGAAGCAGCGCTTCACCTGCGTCATCGGACGTGCCGCCACTGCAAACAAAAATCTGATTCACAGCTTTACTGATGATAGCATTAATCACAATACGATCTCATCGACTCACTCTATATCTGTTTCTAGCTTCTTATCAACAAGTCAAAATCAACTTCCTAAATGATAACCTGTTTAAGATTCTTAGCTTGCGACTCTGCAAATCTTGTTATGTTTAATGCACCAAAAACGTAGAATTGTATCTTGCCTATAAAAAGTGAAAAACTCCTGGACATTCAGATGTCTGACAAAATATTGCTCACAAGATCCACCTTGTCTACATTGGGTATAACAGTTGCAGAGGATATTTGCTGTAACTTTACCAGTTTTAAACATTGCAAAGGCAGGAACAGAGAAGCTTGGGTTTCTGTTTGGAATTAAAACTTTGTTTTCATCACAGCTGCTCTGTATGTGTAAAAAGCACAGATACGTCCACAGTTGGAATATTTTTGTCATGTGTGGGGTGCTCCCCCAAAGACAACCTTGTCGCACTTGTTCGTAGAACAGAAAACTATCCAAGAGGGCATTCCGAATTGTGAAAATATATTTCAGTATTATTTTTATTTTATAATATTTCTACGAAAATTCGCTACCGTAAATTAAAATAATTCATATATATTAAGTAGGTCACATAAGTATTATAATTATTGGCAATGAAATATTACATTACATGTTTAGATAAATAATAAAAAAGTTGAAATTGCAGAGTACAGTATAAGGAATGCTGACTGATGAGGTTTGCAATTGTGAATTATGTAGACCAAGCAAGGTTATAAGTAGTGGTGTTGATAATCATTAGCGAGACTTTTGCTTTGAAAATGTAGAGAATAATATCAGAGACGTTTAATTAAGATTTTAATATGTAAAGATTTTGTCGGTTTTAAATTCAGTTAGTTAAATTAGTAGTAAGAATTGTTGAATTTTATTTTATCTCTTAAAATTTATTACATCGTTACTATGTCAAAATTATCCTAGTTCTAAAAGTTATTGCCTAATTATCATCCCCTCCCTGAACATGGTCCTTCGCGGAAGTAATCAGTGCCATTGGTGATGCAGTGCTCACTAAAATCGATTATCCTTATCAAACATCCTTTAACCCAAGTCTCCAAATACCTTTTTTATTTTAGGTAAAAGCAAATATAGGACAGAAGCGTCCAAATTCGAAGCAAATAAAGGACAGAAGCGTCCAAATCCAAAGAAAATAAAGGACAGGAGCGTCCAAATCCAAAGCAAATATAGGACGTAAGCGTCCAGGAAAGTACCAATATAAGGTTCCATTTCAAAGTAATTAAGGACACAAGCGTCCAGAAAAGCACCCATACAAGGTCAGTTTCAAAAGCAAAACACCAATACAAGGTCAGTTTGAAGCAGAGCCCCTATACAGGGTCAAATTCAAAGTAATTAAGGACACAAGCGTCCAAAAAAGCACCCATACAAGGTCAGTTTCAAAAGCAAAGCACCAATACAGGGTCAGTTTGAAGCAGAGCACCTATACAGTGTCAAGTTCAAAGTAATCAAAGCAATCAAGGCACAAGCGTCCACAAAAAGCACCAATGCAGGGTTAAAGGCAAAACTTAGGTCACAAGCGACCAATAAACCAAATCAAAAAGAACTACGAATCAGACAAGGTAACAAAAAACTACAAATATTCATTAAATCAAATAAAATTAAGGAAGCATAATGGAGGAACTAAAAATAACAATCACAAGACGTTCGAGACAACTAAAATTACGAGTAAACTACTTTATCAAAAAATTAGAAAAAGCAGAAATGATGGACGATAACGATATACTTATCAGCTATGAAGTCACGATAGAAATATTAGATATGCAATGGGAAAAAATTGAAGAGAACATAAGGGATATAAATACAATAACGGAATCAGAAAATCTAGATGAAGCTCATTCGCCGCTAAGCCAATGGTACGATAACGCCATGGTCAAGCTGAAAAGAGCAATTAACAAACAAACAGACCGCTATTCAAGGGTTAGGTTTCCATCTTTCAAACTGCCAAAAATAAAAATACAAATCTTCACTGGCAAGTACAAGGAACGGACAGCATTCCAAGAGCTAGTCCAGAAGGCAATAGACTCAACAGTTGAGGAATTCTACACAAAAACAGCGTCAATAAGCAAAGATGAAAAATGTAATTTAAAAGTTGAAGTTCCATTCAAAAACAAAGTACCAGAGGTAGAAGAAGCCAGAGACGAGCATGAAATATTTATTTTAAAAATTTATCCGGATAATCTTCTATCTGGAGCCGAATCAGCGGCGGAGATTAAAACAGATGTAAATGGACAAAATAATTTATCCATTTTTGAGACATCAATGACAAAAGTAAAGAAGGAGGTACCAGAGGTAGAACAAGCATTAGTACAAACAGAAAAAATTCCAATAGAAACGAAGGTAGAAAAGGAAGAATTTTATATGGAGAATATTCAATCTGGAACGGAATCAAAGCAACGAGTATTAGTACAGACAGAACTCAACGAAACGATCAGATCATGTGGGTTCAATTTAAGTAAATTGTCCAGCAACAAATCACGGAGTATTGCAAAATTGCCGAAAGTGTTGCAGCAGCCAGCCAATGGGGCAGACAAATCGCTTGATACCTACAGGGTACCAAGGGAATATACAGTCAAATGGAAACTAGACTTAAAATATTCAGAAATTGTAACAATAAGGCAAATATTATCGCCGATAGCCAAGTTATTTGACCCATTAGGGCGGCTATCGCCGGTGGTGATCGAAGCCAAGCTGAAAAGTCCCAAACAATGGATGAATCAAACCAGGTGGGACGAGGTGGTACCCACTACCAGGCAGAAAAGAGGTATTCAGGTTAGTCCGATAATTCTAGTCATAAACAAGCTGTCCTCTAATCACAGCAGGAAGGTTGGAGACCTCTGCCTCTTCCATTAATACTGTCACTGACATTGCTCCTCAGAAATTGCTTCTTTGGTACCTTCACTGGCGACGTCTAATCGCTGCCAAGCCCGTTTTAGCTAAAAATCAGACCTTTTTTCAAGTCAAATTATCCCACTTGTCGAACAGTTCGTTACGAATCCTCGTTCTTTCCTAGAGTGTCTAAATTTTGGAATACCCTCGCAGAAAACATATTTTTGAATATATATAATCTCCAACCATTGAAGAAGCCAGTAAACACGCTCATATTGTGGCACAACAATCAAGTTCAAGAGATCCTTAGAGGAATGTAAGCTTTAGCTTTCATGAACTATTGCATAATAAAAAATCAAGTTTACCATGCACAATTATTCGATCAAAAAAATGTACTTTACAAATAGTTTAATCTAACTATGTCATAATAATTGCCACTCAACCAATTATTATACAGGATGTTTCGCATAAGAATATCGCAAAAATATCCCCAGGATAGTTTGTTGGTAGATTTCGGTATGAGATCACTAGCTGACAGAAGATCTTTTTAAATTAATTCATGGCTATATTGATTCACCTAACCTGCTACAACAGTTAACTTTTTGTGCCCCACCTCCTCGTCCTAGGTTACGATCCTATCCTACATTGCGCCTACCTATTCCTAGAACAAATGTTTTAAAAGGTCAGCTTTATATGCAACTATGGAAAAGTGCAATAGAATCGCTGTTGATATGATCATGCCTGGTAATGTAAAGACTTTTATAGCTGCTGTTTACGACGATCAAGAATGTTGCTCTTTAACATGATTCTTGTTTTCTTTCTTTTAGCTGTTAGAATAAGCTATGCCGTTATTCGTAATATGTGATATGGAGATGCTCTCTCTGTTTAAATAAATATATTATAACCAACACAGAGCAGGGTCATGTAGGGGAACTTAAAATATGGTGATTTAACGCAGCTTACCTCTATACTAAGTTCTGCCCCTGAGAAGTTATGGGTCTTCAAAGAGGGGTTTGAAATTTCTAGAAAAAAAATTCATATCTTCGTAATATTTCAACTGAGAAAAAACAAATTTGGTATATATTCTAAGTGTACCACTCGATGGTAAGTATTGTTAAATTAAAGTATTTCAAAGGCTTGAATAGGCGTGATGCACCGTTAAAATGTGACAGAATTGTTTAACACATCGCGTGAGCTGATGTCACGGATCCGTGACGCCCCGTTTTCAATAATCGCGCGTTGCAGGGATCCGTGTTGCACATCTTACTAATGTTGTACATAATCGATATATTTCCATAATCGAATGAATCGAAAAATTCAACCCGAATGATCGAATGATATGTAGGGATATCGATTATGAATGATTTGCATGAAATTTGTGTAACGTATCACGAAAACGACCCAAGAAGAAACTGTAAGCAAGGTGCTTACCTGTTTAAGTATCTAGTTTTATGAAATTTCTCCATATATAAATGTTCAGAGAAGATGTAAATTAATTACTGGGTTAGATCTCAAAAAGTTCATGAAAAATCGCCAGAACAAATATTTTAAGCGATCGTCAATATGCATAATTATGTAGGCTCTGGGCATGTTGAAATTATAAACAATTAACTGCAAAAGTTGCAGAGTGCAGCCGTTGACCTAGTATTATAATACCATAGCCGGCATAAAAGTTTCGGTTAAAAAAACGGTTACCATTGAGACATAGTACAGAGCTACAGTGCAATGCTAGACTCGCAAGTTTCGAGTTTTACGGCCTCTAAAACCAGGTCACTCAGTTTCAACAGAAAAAATACGGCAAACTCAGAGTTTTTTCACTCGGCGACAGAGGAAAGAATTCAGAGTTAGTGGGCCTCGCGCCTGCCTGAAAGTAAGAGGTCTCTCGTATTTGAAGAAAAAGGAGAACGTCGCGATGGAAATGTCAAGTTTTTTTTTTCTAAAATCGGAGTAAAGTTAGGAGTTTGAGTGGATTTACGGGGGAGTGAATTAGTGTCCGAAATAGGCACCTAAAGGCTTTAGGGTTTCTTTAAATGGGGGGTTACCCGCGGACAAATGTGGTTGAACGGCCGGTGTGAGCGAGTGATGAAGGAAGGCCCAGAGCAGGATGTTTCCCATTGCTCCGGTGAGTATGTTCCATTCTGTAAAACTTTTTTAAGGTGACTTTTTTGTCAAAGGCTAGCTGTCTCGGGTACTGACACAATTTTTATATAAAATTTCTATACATATTTTTTGCCATGGGGCTGTTAGATAGAATATTAGCATAGATAGTTGAGTCGTAGGGCTTGAAATAGAATTAGTGTAAACTTGAAATAAATTGAAATTTAGATGTTGTTTTTAGAGGGATTTTAGTAGATGGGGAATTTTTGTAAAATTCATAATACGAAGGACAAAATGGGGCTTGGAGCCATAAGGGTTTAGTTGGAACTTAAAGGGGAGGAAGTTAGATACATTTGAGTGCTATAATTAAGCTAAGAAAGAGTTAATTATTAAACTTATGGAATATTATACCGGGGGCTAAAACAATTCAATTTTCACAGGTATCAACTTGTTCAGTATCAACAGTTCTTTTTTAACATTAGAAAAGCCTCCCACACAATTTGGTTTAAATAACTTTTGAATTTGAGTTATTGGAGTTGAGAATTTTGGTCTGACATAGACAGAACTTTATCCGAGTTATTGTTACAATTTTAATTTAAGGAAACCTTTGGATTTATTAATTATTTTAAAAAAAATTGTGCCGTTAAAATGTTTATCTGTATAAATTTTATTTTTGTCGTAAAGTAATTTTAAAACTTGATACTGGGTTTTATTCTCAGCATAAAAAGCCTAAACTAGAGTTTATTTTAATCATTTTATTATAAAGTGATTGTGACGCGTTTGGTCACTAGGTATACGCTAACGCGGAATATATAGTAAAATTTTGGGCGAATTGATCCCAAATGCTCGGTCATAGTGTTCCAAATAAAATCAGGCAAGACCTCCCTTGAGGGTCGTTAAACATAAGTATTTTCTTCCAACGGGTAGTTTTTGGAATACACGTTCTGCCGCTTGAGCGTTGTCAATTTTAAAAATATGCCTAAGTAAGTATTTACATAAATTTTATTATTAACAATAATTACAGTTTACAGTCATTTTAAATCTTTGTTTTAAAGAAAAGAAAATGACTTGTAAAACTACCCCGGTAGAAAACTAAGGCACGATTAAGTAGTTCCCAGTTAGCAAGATTTCAATTTACCAATGAAATGACTGGCGGCACTTTTGATTTATACCGTTGGAAACAAATAATATTGTAACATAGTTCAAATAAACCTATGTTGTGATTTTAAGTAATTTGGCATATAATATTTATAGTTTTTTAAAATTAAAAATAAAATCCCAAAGACATGCGTTGAAACCACTTAGTGGTTAAAGTCCAATGCCTGACAGACAGAGTAGTTAACTGCCATGCGTAGATTGATTCATACAACAGGTATTAAACATACATAAACGGTAAGAAAACTAAATATATACTAGGCATAAAACATACTACCCGAACCAACAATCGTGAAATCTCGGCCGCAATTATGGAAAATGACAGTCGACATGAAATTCAAAATTTGCCAAGTGACTGTTATTTACCTGGGGGATTGAATCAATTATTAAAATGACACTACACACACACACACACAAATTATATATATATATATATATATATATATATATATATATATATATATATATATATATATATATATATATATATATATATATATATATATATAGAAACATATCAAAAATTTAACGGACCTTGGTTTTGAGTTCTACTGACCGAAATTCGCGCTCATCTGAAGAAATTTTTCCGAAAGCTTTTCATCGTGACCTCTCTATTAGCGAATTTTTCTTAATGAAAATTCGCTAAAAGTGTACATCAGTTACAATTTTTGGACCATATTGTTTTACTTTCTTATCAGCGACAAAACAGAGTAGTATAGAAAATTTGGTGGACGCTTACTGGATTTTTTGAAAAGTCTGTATATTTTTTGTAATAACTTCATGTTTACAAGGAAATTGATCAGTGACGTTATATTCATGTCGATGCAACACAGTAACCATTACATGGTAAAGTATAGATTAAATAGTTAAAAATGTGTCCTATTTAAGTTAAAACGAATATACAAATCCTTTGAAAACCATCAGTCAATAATCATTAAGTTTTAGAAAGGGGACGGATAAGTGGCTTACCTTTGATGGGGTTCGGCTTTAATTATTTATATAGTTGTTCTTTTTTACTGAGACATTCTTTAAAGACACAGAAACATGACCAAGTATTGTACCCTTGTCTTTCTAGGATCCTGTTTTCAGGAAGGCTGAAAACGTAGCTTTATTGCAGCATTCTTAGAAAATCCATATATGGATTTAGGAATTAAAATAAACAAGAAAGGTTTTTAAAATAGATAACCATTGCTGGCCGCGCCCAAATTTGTTACCTACATGGATTGCACTGAGGAAAGATACCAAATTGAATGTTATGCTTGAGTTTGAGGAAAACCCACATACTTAGGGTCGACAAGATCCACAACATTGGATGTTGTTAGCAATACATCGATTATTCAAATATTAAAGTGAAGCAAAATGCATCCCTATAAATTGATGCACACTCAGGAGCCCATGGAAGACAATTTCAATAGAACGTCTTTTTGTAAATAAATGATGGACATGTTAGTTAACAATGTTATCCAACTAGAGCATGTTTTATTTTCTGATAAGTGGAGTTTAACACTCCACGGCCATGCTAATCGTCAAAATTGTCGCTACTGGTCTAAACAAATTCACAGTGGATGAGAGAAGAGTATACACAATATCCTTAGAAGGTTAATGTTTGGGCATGAATAGTTGGAAACCATGTCATTGATTCCTTTTTTAATAATGGAAATTTGAATCGAAATAGTTATTTAGCACTGCTCCAAAGTAATGCCCTACCAACTGTGGCAAACTTATCGTACGAATGAAAGGCTAGAGTGTGCACGTGTTGCGATCGCTCCTGCAATTTTTGCAAAAATAAACTCAATAAAGTGACTAGTATTGAAGTGTATTGTGCACAAGTGTTCTAGAAGTAAAGTAGTGTCTATTGGTGGTGTTACCTACAAGAATGGCGTTTACGAAACGGCAATTAGAACAAATTAATGAATTGATTGAGAGTTGTGTGTCGAAAACTCTAAAAGAAAACTACACGCTCATGAAAGAAATCACGTCTTCTGCCGTGAAGGAAGCTTTACTTGAGATGGAGGAAAGATTGAAAAAGCAAGAAACTCAGTTGAAATGTATATCTGAAGAAAACAAAAAATTGATAAAAAGACTTGATGTATTGGAACAACACAATAAGAGAAAAAATATAAGAATTTTCAATATACCAGCTGAAATCAATGAAAACATTTTAAATAAAGTCGTAGAATTTTTCAACAAAGATATGAATGTAAACATATCTGAAAACAACATTCGCACCTGCTACCGTTTAAAAAACCGGAATAATCAGAAACCTCCGATTTTGGTATCTTTCACAGACATTGAATATAAACATCGAATAATAAGAAACACAGCTATATTAAAAGACAGGGGAATTTTCGTGGCAGAGGACTTGACTTACAGTAATCTTAATCTTCTAAGCAAGGCTAAGGAAGTATATGGCAGAAACAAGGCCTGGAGTTGGAACGGCAACGTATATGTTAATACTGGTAATAAACAGAAGCTCCGTATTGCATCACTGGATGATCTACCTAATCCAAATATTTGAAGTTAAGAAGTTTGATAGCTGCAATTTTTAATCTATGTTATATCTAGTTTGCTTTGTTGAACAAAAGTTTGGTTGTGTTTTATATATTATGCAGGTTGCTGTCGCGGGCTGCACTCGAATTTCTTTTTATTTTTGATAACTTATCACACTTTATCGTTTCCTTTTTACAAGTAAAGTAAAACTCTTGCTTGCCTTCTTATCGCTTTTAGTTATTGTATTTATATCTAACTAATCTTTATTACCTTTACTGTCTATATAATTTTTAAAATATGAATAAAAAAGAATTTAATAAATATAGTTTTGCGCATATAAATGTAAGATCTTTACTCTCTGATTTTGCAGCTTTTAGGATTTTAATTGAAGAAAATAATTTTGATATTGTGGCTGTGTCCGAGACCTGGCTAACTTCTAATGTTACAGATGAGGCTATACAAATAAAGGGCTACAATATTGTGAGAAAAGATAGGTTAAGTGGCCGCGGTGGTGGAGTCTTGTGCTACGTAAGTAACAAATTAAACTTTCTTATAGTTTCAACTAGCGTGAATTCTGATGCTTTTGAATATCTCACTCTGTCAATTAAAATTAATGATGAAAGCTTTTTGATCTGTTGTTTGTACAGACCTCCAGATCGGAATCTGCTTAGTGCGCTGGATGGCTTTGATGAGCTTCTTTCTTTAATAGTTCCTGCATATGATCATATTGTTTTACTATCAGATTTTAATATTGATCTACTAAAAAACAACACAGCTGTTCTGAAATTTTACGAAACTCTTCACTCGTACGATCTGCTACAACTCATATCAAAGCCGACTAGACTCACGCAAAATTCACAGTCTCTTCTTGACATAGTTATAGTTGATAAATCGCTAGGTGTATTAGAAGCTGATACAGTCGATACTCATGATATCTCTGATCATTGTCTTGTATATTGCATATTATCTTTGGCTAAAGCAGAATCATTAAAAAGACAGTATCATACCTTTAGAAGTTACAAAAATTTTAATATTAATCAATTCAAAAGTGATTTGTCTGCTGTAGACTGGATGCATTATTATAGATTAAACAGCGCTGAAGATAAAGCAGCATCACTTACTAATGTTTTGAATAAACTTTTCGATACGCATGCCCCTATCGTTACGGTACGAATAACGAAAAAGCCGGCTCCATGGCTAACGGATAATATCAGGAATATTATGAAACAGCGTGATAAAGCTTATAATAGGTTCAAAGATAGTCGCGATCCCATTGATTGGCAAAATTATAAACTAATTAGAAACCGAACTACAAATGCCATAAAAAAAGAAAAACTTGCATTAGCGGAGCGTATGCTGTCTGAAAGTAAAAATAATAGGACGGCCTGGTCTTTGGCTAATAGATTTGGCATTATTACAAAAAAAGACAATATGTTACCATCACATTTGAGTGACGCAAACAAAATAAATCAATACCTCACGTCTATTAACAGTAGTAAGGCTGATATTAGCGAATTAAAAACATATTACAATAGTAATATTTACAAAAATGCAAATAACTTCCATTTTAAACTTGTCAATGAGACAGATATTATGAGGCATATAGCCTCAATAAAAACAAAAGCTAAAGGCTTTGATGGTGTGAGTGTCGACATGATTCACCTATGTCTCCCGGAAATTCTCCCTCAGCTGCTTCATCTTGTAAACTTTTGTATTGAGACAAAGTGCTTTCCCAAAGTTTGGAAAGTTGCAAAGGTTTTCATGTTTCCAAAAGGAAATAATCCAACTGAGTTTAATCATTTAAGACCTATAAGCATTTTCCCAGTTCTTTCAAAGTTATTGGAGAAAGTGATGTCCGAGCAGATAACTGCTTACCTTGGGGACAACAACATCTTGCCAAATGTACAGTCCGGATTTGTTAGGGGCAGGTCCACCACAACAGCATTAGCAAATATTAATGATGACATCCTCACAGCTAACGATAAAAATCAAGTTACAGCTTTGGTATTGCTAGACTACAGTAAAGCTTTTGATACGATCAGTCATGAACTATTGTGCTCGAAGTTACAATATATTGGTTTCAATCATGACGCCGTTCAGTTTATAGAAAGTTACTTTTCAGATAGGGCACAGAGGGTTGTCTGCGGGTCGGATGTATCGGATTCTTTGAGTTTATTAAAGGGGGTTCCACAAGGCTCTATCTTGGGCCCCCTTTTATTCAATATTTATACGTTTGATTTTCAAGAACAAATTATCTCGAGTAAAATACACTTCTATGCCGATGATACCCAGATTTACAAATCCTTTCCTGTCGAAAATGCCTTAGACGCTATAACAAGTTTAAATGCAGACCTTGATAGGTTAGTCAGGACAGCAAAGAAGCATGATCTTGCGATAAATGTCAATAAGTGTTGCGTACTTTATTTTGGCAGGAAAGTCAGTAGGAATAGGGTTTGTTCTCAAAATATTGATATTTTGATAGATGGGAGTCGCTTGGAAGCAAAACAATCTGCAAGGAATCTTGGTCTCATAATAGATAACAATTTAAAATTTTCTGATCACGTCACTAATCTTCGTAGAGCTAGCTTTGGCCTATTGAAATCTTTTTATAGCCACCGAAATTGCCTTCCAGTGAAAGTAAAAGCTCTCTTGGTAAACTCTATGATTCTCTCGCGCTTTAACCATGCTGATGTTGTGTATGGACCTGCCCTTGACAGTTGGGATCAGCAAAGAATAGATAAGGTTCAGAAGTCATGTTTACGGTTCATCTTTAATCTAAAAAGAACAGATCGTGTTTCCTATAAGTTAAAAGAACTAGATTGGCTGAATATGAAGAATCGCTGGAAAGTACATCTTCTTTGCTTGACTCACAAGATTGTCCTCGGGGCGGGGCCTGATTACCTACATCAGAAGCTCTGTTTTCGGAGACAAATACATTCGCTCAATACAAGACTCGATCACTTGTTTGCCATACCTAAATATTATACGAGCCAATATCGGGGGTCTTTTTCCTATGTTGCACCACATCTGTATAATAAAATACTCTCTCATAATAGATAACAATTTAAAATTTTCTGATCACGTCACTAATCTTCGTAGAGCTAGCTTTGGCCTATTGAAATCTTTTTATAGCCACCGAAATTGCCTTCCAGTGAAAGTAAAAGCTCTCTTGGTAAACTCTATGATTCTCTCGCGCTTTAACCATGCTGATGTTGTGTATGGACCTGCCCTTGACAGTTGGGATCAGCAAAGAATAGAAAAGGTTCAGAAGTCATGTTTACGGTTCATCTTTAATCTAAAAAGAACAGATCGTGTTTCCTATAAGTTAAAAGAACTAGATTGGCTGAATATGAAGAATCGCTGGAAAGTACATCTTCTTTGCTTGACTCACAAGATTGTCCTCGGGGCGGGGCCTGATTACCTACATCAGAAGCTCTGTTTTCGGAGACAAATACATTCGCTCAATACAAGACTCGATCACTTGTTTGCCATACCTAAATATTATACGAGCCAATATCGGGGGTCTTTTTCCTATGTTGCACCACATCTGTATAATAAAATACCTTTTAAACATACTTTATGTTCTCTGCCAGGGTTTCGGAGATATGTTACAGATTTTTATAAAAATAGTCAGTTTGCGTAGTGTAGTTATAATAAATCATATTCATATTTAGGAATTCCTTTCTTTCAGCTAAATTTAAGGCGCACAATTGTCAATGTTTTGTTGTTATATTGTTTTGTTGTTTTGGATACTAAGGCATTTATGATTTGTTTATTTTATAATTTGTTTATTTTATAATTTGTTTATTTTGTAATTCCTACATTTTAAGTTATCTTTTAAGGGTTAAGTGGAAGAAAATTGTAAAATTAACTTCGCCCTAATAAAGACCTCTTAAATAAAAAATATCCTGTTCGAGTAAACCAACAAGTACCAGTGAATGTGATATGGTTTTAGCAGAATGGAGCACCAGCACATTTTTCTTATAGAGATATGTGAAAAGTACACGATTCAACTGACTTAAGAAGAAGAATAACGATAATTCGATCACGCCTAAGATGTTGTTTAACGTTAGAATGCATCTTCATTTACGATTAGGATGCTGCCACGACGTTGAAGGCATGCATTTTGAACATCTACATTAAGATTGATGATGTTTTTTATATTTTTTCTCATTATCAGATTGATACGTGATAGTTATTAACTTTTTAGTGTGTTGCAGCAAAGTTCATCAATCAGATGAATTTCATTTTTTTCTTGTTAATTTTTGCAATCAATTTTATAAGTATAGTATTTTTTTATTAGGGAATGAAAAGTGGTGTCAAATGAGGTATCACAAACCGCTACTTCCTTTTAGAAATTTGGGAAAGGAGGTTGTTGGAAACACAATTGGCATGCCCCTGTCTCTTTTACATGTCTTCTTTTCAGGGGCGGCTCCTCAATAAGTGCGCCAAAAATAATATTTTTGCTATGCTATATTTTAATAAATTTTTATTCACTTTTTTACCTTTTGCATTCAACAACAAAAAATAGTATATCGAGGATTGCAGAAAGTCGGCAGCCATTGATACAGAATCAGAATAAGTATAGTTTTAATCGTTGCAGACGATATATGCATCCATATTCATATAAAGCAGGCGGGCGGCGGTGTGTATTTTTCGGCGCTCTCAGGCAATGCGATACTTCAGTGCGAAATGATCGCCGAATCTTGATGAACCTCGTCGAAAACGACCGAATAAGCAATCTGATGTGCGCTATAAAATTACACACTTCCAGTTTGTAGTGGACTTTTGGCACAGCGTATGTACCTACTACCTAGTAATTTTCGTCTTCGCGTCGGATTGATTTTTAATTAAATCATTTCGTTGTTGTTTACATTTTCTAACAAGACAATTATTATTATTATTATGGTTACTACTTCAGGTTGCTTAATAAGTGGAGAAAATAATTGTGATACTGTGATTAATTCAATTGATAATTTAAATTTAAAGGTTAACTTTTTAAGGGACTTTTTAATTACTATAACGTATAACTAGAGGAAAACTTGGTGAGTAGATAATAGTTATTAACTTTAGTAAGTAGATTTCTTTATAATACATTTTCGGGGAAAAAATAGGCGAGCCCTTAATTTTTAGTGAATTTTGATTTTTAAAAATTCACTAATAAAGAGGTATCGATGGAGAGACTTTGCAAAAATGTTTTCAAATGAGCGCGAACTAGGACCCCTAGAACCCATATCCGGGGTCAGTTTCAATTTTAATATGTTTATATATATATATATATATATATATATATATATATATATATATATATATATATATATATATATATATATATATATATATGTATCCAACCGATAACTCAAAAAATAAGCAACTGATTTCGATGAAACTCGGCAGGTGCCTTTCTTTTATTAATGGAAAATTTTGAGTTTTGTTTAAGAAAAAATCTTTTTCTCCGAAGGTATTTTAATGAAATTTGGGGCATATGTTGCCTTGTAAAAGAGCTTACTATGAACATGTTGCCCTGGGTAAGACCCTGCTATACACCAAAATTCAACTTTCTATGTTTGTAGAAACCTGAGTTATTCAAATTTGAAGCATTTAATAAAAATTTACTACCACAACGCTCTTGCGGCGTCCCGAACTTTTTTTTTCTTGCGCACCCCCAATGCATTAAGGCACGAGCCGCTACTGCTTCTTTTGCACTGATATTTCCATCTCCTACCTGGAGTTTCCGTTCTCTGAATTGTATAATCCTTTTCAATTTTCTGGTAATAGTTATCCTATAGTCGTCTCTATATGAATGTCTGCATTCCGTTTACGCCTGAATAATGCCATACAAAATTTACATATTTACCGTTAGGTCCATTCCTGCAAGTTTAATAGCTTTATCTATATTTGACGTGTTCTTAAAAATCTTCTAAGGATGTGCCCCTTAGATTTCTGTACTACGGAATAATACTTTAACCAGTTGGCCATTCTGCATTGCTGACATTATGTCAACTACGTCAACTAGCGCTACCTGAAAGCTCTATAAAAGCGAGCCTTTCGCAAATAACAACTCAGTTCTACCACATATCTCATCTTCTTAGCTTCTTCGGACCTCTGAGATCCCAATCTTCTACTTAAACATCGTCGTGTGGTTAAGCCAGTTCAGTTCAGGTTCCAATCTTCCAACTCAAATTCCGTTCGTACAGTGATACCGTAACTATTCAGTGTTTTCTTCTAAATTAGGAAGTATACGTAATCAACTTCCATCATACGCGCATTTAAAAACATGCAATACACGGGTAGCTAATAATATCCTGAGTAACTCATCAAATCAAGTGTAAAACCGCAAATTGTAAATAAGAGTTAAGATAAAAAGTGCACATAGTGACAATACAACATATTATATAAAAATTACAAGTGTATCATTGAAATCTCCCGGAATTCAGTAAACCTAAAGTTAAATATAAAGTCCACATACAGTTCACACCTTCAACATATTCTTCAAACGCTAATTAATAAAGCCGACGAATTAGCGAGGGTGGGATCAATACACTTGCAAAACATTAGGGAAAGAAAACAAGCTCTTTCTCCCCCAGAGGTTGAAGATAGGAGTGGTTCATTTTGCAGGATCTTAGTTTTTGATTTAGAATTGAATCATTTGGCTGTTTTACATTGTATAAATTACTACCTGTTTTTGTTTAAATAGTTATTGTCTTATTAATAGGTTTGCCTAAGCAACTAATTTTGTTATTATCTCGACTCGATGACGACCTACAAGGGCAACCTCAACAATATCTGGTTGACAACCAGCCGGAAGTTCATTTATTATTCTACCTATTTCCATAGGATGTAACCTGCCTACATTTTGAGTTTCATATTCAGCAAACATTTGGTAAGGGACTTTATCTTTATTATTAAAATTTTAATCGAAATGTACTTTTCTCTTAATTACATCCGTTTTTATGGGTATTTATATTTGAGGAAATATTACGTAAATGACTATTATTAAACATAGCAGCTAGATATATATCATTAGATACATATAGTATCGCCCAGAAACGTTGAAGAAGCCATCAAGAAATTAAAGATTGGTGGTGCAATGGGTGTTGATGATGTTCCTTCGTATGTGATTAGGGGCTGTATGGAATTTTTGATCGCACCACTATGCTACGTGTTTAATCTAATACTGGTGAAATGCCAGTATCCCCTTCTATGGAAAGTCAGCAAGGTCATTTCAGTTTTTAAGTCTGACTTAAGGAAACTCGTGGAAAACTATAGACATATTTCGATACTGTGCAATTTTTCCCAAATTTTTAAAGTATTTTGTATTCTAAAGTATTCTCACATGTACAGCATCTGATTGTAGATGAACAACATGGATTTCTGCCACGCAGGTCTACTGCTACCAACCTTGCTCTCTTTACTCAGGTGGCAAGCGAGACAATCAATGCTGGTGGTCAGCTGGACACCATATATGCAGATTTTCAGAAGGCATTTGATAAGGTGGACCACAAGGTTCTTTTGAAGAAGCTTTATATGTGTGGGTTTTCTCTAGACCTGATAGAGTTATGTACATCTTATTTGACTGGCAGGGTACAATATGTGATTTATGGTGGAAGCGAGTCCTCATTGTTTTCAACACTCTCTGGGGTGCCCTAGGGGTCAAATTTGGGACCTTTATTGTTTTTATTGTTTGTCAATGATCTGCCGAAAAGTATAGGTGACTCCCGTTGTTTTCTGTTTGTTGATGATTTAAAGACCTTTCGTGTTATTTCTAGCATTCATGATTGTGAGGAACTACAGAGGAGCATTGATGCACTGTCAGAATGGTGTTTTGAGAATAGAATGTTCCTGAATATTTGGAAATGTTTTGTTTCTACTTTCACGAGACGTCTTGCCCCTGTTGAGTACCAATATACTGTTGGAGGTGACCAACTTTTGCGTAGGACCCAATTTGGTGACTTAGGAATTGAGTTTGACACTAAATTATCATTTGCGAAGCACGTGGAAAAAATTGCTGCCTCGAGGTTGAAAACGTTGAGCTTTATTGTGCGAAACACAAGAGGATTCAGTAGAGTTGAAACACTTAAAATTCTTTTTAATGCATATAAACGTCCAAAAATGGAGTATCTGTCGGTGGTGTGGATTCCTTTTTACAAGGTTCATTCTGATGTGGTGGAGAAAGTTCAGCGGAGGTTTGTTCATTTTCTGCATTTTAAGTTTTTTGGATCTTATCCCAATTTTACATCCTATGTGAGTTTGCTTGCTGTGTTTGACATAACCAGTCTTCAGAGCAGGCGCATAGTTGCTGACCTGGTGTTTTTCTTTAAAATCGTGGGGAACTTGGCAATTTTTTCTGAATTTTTGGGCAGCATTCAGTTTAGGGTTCCTCAGAGGGATAGTAGACTGGAGCAACTGTTATATATGCCGGGGTGCAGAACGAATCGTCTGTTCAGTTCTCCGATTTATAGAATGTGCACAAGTTATAACAGACTGTGTAAGCATGTTGACATCTTCAACATGAATTTAAGAGCATTTAAGAACGCATTGACTGAACATATACATGCCTTATCACGTTGTCCTGTTGACTTTGTTGGGTCTCCAAATTACTTGTACTGAAAGAGATATGAATTTGGAATAGACAGAATAAATTTGAATTTGATATTAGTTTCGTACAATTGATGGACTGTCTGTGAAGCCTGAACTGGAATCTATGCTTACCGAAATGTTGTTTTGTATTGTTATTGATTTGATGTGGGTGATAAGTGAGATGGTAGAATTATAGGTGTACACCATAGTTATAGTTTATCTTGTTATGCAATACGTAAATGGTTTATAAACTGTGTATTTGCATATTGAATAAATAAATGAATTAGAAATTTTATTCATCCTTATCGGGTGGCTCTGTTGGCATTTTCTTGCCACCTTCACCGTATTGTCCCCGTTGATTGACTGGTTGGTTTAATCATATTGTGGGAAACTAAAAAGTATTACAATTATTATACTTATCGGTCACCAGCTAGTTTCTTGATACGATAACACATACAGCAATGTACTATCACCACAGAATAAGTTATGCTGTGACCATGATGTACTACGCTCTACGTTGTGCTTGCGACTCTGAGACTCGGTTAACCTTCTGCATTTCATACCTTCCTGTTTGATGGAAACCTCGAATTGTTACCAACAACGGATTCCCTAAATTGATCTGGTTGTTTCTTGTCATGTTCTCTAGAGACTATGACAGGTTTCTCTTTTATTTTCTGTACTTTCTCATTATATTCATAAATATATTAAAAGTAACAGACGAAATTCTTGCAGTAAGATTGGATGGTGGCTTCGAACCATTCATTGCCTTCTTTGTGGTTTCTACTTTCCTAACTCCTTACTGTCTGTCATTGACTAAACTGGCATTTGCCAAGTCAGTGTTAAAAGCAACCATTTGAAAGTTTAAAACTGGCATAAATCCATTATGATGATATATGCACTTTGGAAAAGTGATCCAGGATATAAACCAAACAGCGAGTATGATCTACAGAAACTCTGGTTTAAAAAAAGTCTGGACGCAGCAAGTGCGTTATGGAAGTGAATTTTCATTAAAAAAATTTAATAGCTAATATGTCTCTCTAATGCAAGCAGGCGTCAATATGGTTACCGGTATAGCCTATATAGTAGAAACAATGTACCATGCGTATTATAACAAAATATTTTTTGTTTGAAAATGTACAACAATTTTCCGAAAATAAACTTAAAATGTTTCCGAAAAAACTGGTTTCCTAGCCAACAAACCTTAGGTTGATAGCAAATTGAGTTATTGCAATTTGAGGAATTCAATGAAAATTTGTTACCAAAACACACTTTTTTTCTTACAAACATGCATCACATTTCGATAAAAATGCAAAAATGGAATAAAATAAGAGTGTTCTAAAAAAAATTGTAGGGATCACCAAGACACCCTATAATTAACGTATACAATTTTTTCTCGTATCTTGTATAATAATAATTATATTGAGCTTTACCGTAGAAACGTGTCACGCTGTATATATATATATATATATATATATATATATATATATATATATATATATATATATATATATATATATATATATATATATATATATATATATATATATATATGTAAACAGATAAAAACTGAATGTAAACCCGGATATGGATTCTAGGCGGTTTAGTTGGGGCTCATTTGACAAGATCTTTTTAAAATTAAAAAGTCGCGGTCTCCCCATTAACCAATTTTTTTATATGAAAATTAGCTACAAACTATAGACGGTTAAAGCACAAACTTGACCAAAACTACCGCCAAGCATCAGAGAAAGGGTCTATTTGAAATGAATTTTCTGCAAACATTTTAGTAAAATGAAGGACAATGACGGTTGAAGCTGAAACTTAAGAGTTTGTAGAACACTCTTCTTGCAACATTTTCTTTACATAATTCGTATTTGTTTAAGGTTATATGCCTAAATGTTGCCAATTTTGACGTTTCAACTCATGACTTTAACATTTTGAGGAAAACCCCAAATGTTTTTTCTTTAATTGGCCATAATTTGAAAAATCCATATCCGGGTTTATTTTCAGTTTTTATCTGTTTGCATATATACAAGGTGATGCATTTCTACGGTAAAGCTCAATATAATCGTTATTATACAAGACACGACAAAAAATTTTATACATTCAATTATATTCAAACCCGGAGAAAACGCAACAATTTGGTGTGAGAAGTGTGGGATAAGTGAGTGAAGAAGTGGACAACTAAGCTAGCTGTAAATGGTAAACACCAGATCGACTGACTACGACAAGATGGCTGAAATCAAAGAGTTGATGGACTTACTGAAAAAGCAACGCGAAGAAGACGAACAACGACGACAAGAAGAAGAAAGAAGACGGCGCGAAGAAGACGAACGACGGCGGCAAGAAGATAAAGAAGACCTCAAGAGGCAGCGCGAAGAAGACGAACAACGGCGCCAAGAAGATGAAAGAAGACGGCGTGAAGAAGACGAGAGAAGGCGACAAGAAGATAAAGAAGACCTTCGAAGTATGTTCCACAATATGAGAATCGATGTAAAAGAAGAAATTGAACAGATCAACGGACAAATAGAAAATGTGGACAAGAAAGTAGAAAATGTGGACAAGAAAGTAGAAAATATGGACAATAAAATAGGAGTGGTGAACAGTAAAGTGGAAAATGCAACAGAGGATTGGAACAAACGATGGGAAGAAGTTGAAGGGTTGAAAGAACAAATGAAGATGATGATGAAAGGCACAGAAGTCAGACATAGAGAACTGACAGAACAGGTGATGGGCCAGACTGATAGAACTCAACCAAGAGGAGTTACTGGAATGTCCCCAGTGCAAAATCGGCCGGAAGAAGATATGCCAATCGTGCAGCAGCCTCATGGAACCTTGAAGCCGCCGACTTTTGACGGAGAAACATCGTGGCCCATGTACAGGAGGCAGTTTGAGGCGGCAGCTCTCAGCAATGAGTGGAGCGAACAACAGGCAGCAACTGCTCTAATTCTCTCGCTTCGAGGTAAAGCCCTAGAAATCCTCCAGAACATCCCGGAGTCGAAACAGCAAAACTACTTAACAGTGATACAGGCCCTAGATTTGAGATATGGTAACAAGTACATGAGCCAGGTCTACCAGACACAACTAAAGTCAAGGGTCCAAAAGCCAAATGAGACGCTGCAAGAATTTAGTGCCGAAGTGGAGAAAATTGTGCGACTGGCATATCCCCAAGCCCCAGAAGAATTTGTCAACCAGATCACCGTCCAGACCTTCATCGATGGGGTACTTGACAATGAAATGCAACAAGCTTTAAGGCTCGGAAGGTTCAAAACACTTACAGACTGCGTAATTTATGGCTTGGAATTTGAAGCAGCGAAGAATGCATCTCAACCTCGCCGCAACAGGCTGCGCGAAGTGAAGGAGATAGAGGACTTTGCAGACACAACAGCGGAACTAAGGCAAGAAATGAAGTTGTTAAAAGAAGCCATAAGCAAGCTCACTGCACCGGTTGGGGCACGTAGGACGAAAGCAGATTGGTCAGACATAGAATGCTACAAGTGTGGTAGGAAAGGGCACATAAGTAGGCAGTGCTCACAAACCCAACAGGTGGCTCGCAGAAGACAAGAATATACCAACAGTGAGCGGCGTCAGGGAAACGACCTGACGCCAGTGTAAGGGGGCGGCAGCTGGCGTGCGAGTCCCAAGGCCCCAAAGTCAAGGTCTCCACTATCCGACGCTACCGCGAGAGCCTCGTTATACCTGGCAGCATACACGGAAGACAATGCAGTTTCACCATCGATACTGGTGCCACTAGATCCGTTGTACGTCCAGACATGTTGCCAAACAAGTCGGCACTCACTACCAACAAACAGCCTGTGTTGGAGACGGCAAAAGGAGATAGAATACCCGTGCATGGAGAGGCCACTGTTTACATTAGGCTGGGCAGTACTGAGCTACAGGTAAGGGCTGTCGTCGCAGAAATCGTCGACGAATTTATTCTGGGCCTGGATTTAATGGAAGAGTTCGATGTCCTTTCAGTAGACTTCCAGAATAAGATCTTGAGAATCGGTAACGAAGAATTGTATTTATCTCCAACAGCAGGCGAAGCTAATCCCAGGGTGAGACTTATTGTCGACGAGGATACACGGATTCCTGGTAACAGTGAGAAGATTGTCAGAGCCAGGCTAGAGGAGAAACTTGATGGTATGTCTGCTCTCATAGCGGAGCCCCTTAAAGATAGACATGATGGTGCCCTCGTCGCACGATGCTTAGTAGACCCGAAGAAGACAATACCCATAAGAGTGGCTAACGTGCAAACTAACAGAGTCACATTGAAGAAAGGTGAGGTTATCGCCACTTGCGAGCCCATTGACCGAGTGACGTTGTCAAGAAACGTGACACCCACTTCATTAGACAGAAGACTGCCAGTAGAAATAGTAGAGCGGTTCAAGAGTTCATGGGGCCAATTGAACAACATGGAGATGGAAATGGCCCTGAAGTTCATATTGGAGGAGGCCGATATTTTCGCTCAAGAGAAAATTACAGGTCGTACGAGTCTAGTGCAACACAGAATTAATACTGGCGACGCAAGACCAATTAGACAGCCGCCGAGAAGACTGCCTTTTGCCAAGCAATCAGAAATCAAGGCGATGGTTAACGAAATGCTGGAAGATGGTGTGATCGAGGAGTCTAATAGTCCTTGGTCGTCCCCAGTAGTTTTGGTCACCAAGAAAGACGGCACTATGAGATTTTGCGTGGACTATAGGAAGCTGAATGATGTCACCAAGAAAGACAGTTATCCCCTGCCCCGGATCGACGACACTTTGAACACTTTGGCCGGATCAAAGTGGTTCTCTACATTAGACCTGAAAAGTGGTTACTGGCAAGTAGAACTCCATAAAGAGGATAAGGAGAAGACTGCTTTTTCAACCGGGAATGGGTTGTACCAATTCAAGGTCATGCCATTCGGCCTGTGTAATGCTCCTGCCACCTTCGAACGACTAATGGAGTTAGTGCTGAGAGGACTGACATGGGAAACATGCCTGGTGTATCTTGACGATGTCATGGTGATTGGAAGGACTTTCGATGAACACCTGTCGAATCTGAAGCAAGTCTTCTCCAGGCTGAGAGGTGCCAATCTGCAACTCAATCCCAAGAAATGCGTCCTCTTCCAGAAGAAAGTGAGTTTCCTTGGACATGTCGTTTCTGAGAAAGGGATAGAAACCGATCCAGAGAAAATAAAGGCAGTAAGAGACTGGCCTGTGCCGAAGAACAAACATGAGGTCAGAAGTTTTCTGGGACTTTGCAGCTATTACCGACGCTTTGTGAAGTACTTCAGCAGCATTGCGAAACCTCTGCATAGCCTGACTGAAAATAAGGCCGAGTTCATCTGGTCACCAGATTGCCAAGAGTCTTTTAGAGAGCTCAAACATCGTCTTCTCACTGCTCCTGTGCTGGCTTATCCTCAGGACGAAGGACTGTTTATACTGGACACCGATGCTTCCCAGTATGGCATTGGGGCAGTACTCTCACAGCTCCAAGCCGGAGAAGAAGTTGTGATAGGCTACTTCAGCAAAACGTTCGGAAAAGCAGAAAGAAATTACTGTGTAACCCGGAAAGAACTGCTGGCAGTTGTAAGATCCATCGAACATTTCCACAGCTTCCTGTACGGAAGAACATTCCGCGTGAGGTCAGATCACTCGGCTCTGCAATGGCTTCTGAACTTTAGAAATCCCGAAGGACAGATAGCCCGATGGATAGAGAAACTGCAGAGCTACGACTTCCGGATTGAACATCGAAGAGGAAGAAGTCACACCAATGCAGACAGCCTGTCAAGAAGACCATGTTCAGTGCATGAATGTAAATTTTGCGAGCGACAAGAGAACAAAGAGATCGATAAAGTAACTCATCAGATCAAACAACTGGTGACGGAAAAGGAGAATAATACCGATCTAGACGTAAATCTTGAATACATCAGAGACGCACAGAAGACAGATCCAGACTTGAAAAATATTAGAGAATGGCTACAAAAAGGGAAAAGACCTGAGTGGCATGATGTGTCCCGGTTTGGGGCGGAGGTTAAAGGCTACTGGCTACAATGGGACTCATTGTGTCTAAAGAATGACATGATCACTCGAAAATGGGAAACTGCCGATGGTAGAGACTGTATATACCAGACCGTTGTGCCAAGTGAGTGCATAGACAGTGTTCTTCAAGAGTTACACAATAGTAGAAGTGGAGGCCACTTTGGGGTCAACAGGACTCTTGCCAGAGTGAGAGACCGCTTCTATTGGATAAACTGCCGAAGAAGCGTGGAAGAATGGTGCAAAAGGTGTGACCAATGTGCTTCAAAGAAAGGACCAAAGACCCGATCCAGAGGAAAAATGATGCAGTACATCTCAGGTACACCGTGGGAGAGAGTTGCCGTAGACATCGCAGGACCTTTTACCATCACAGAGTCTGGGAACAGATACATAATGGTGGCGATGGACTACTTCTCGAAATGGCCTGAAGTTGCGCCGATCCCCAACCAAGAGGCAACGACCGTAGCAGAAGCCCTGATGGAAAATGTCATATCACGGCATTGCGTACCCTTGGAGATTCACACCGACCAGGGCCGGAATTTCGAATCAGAGGTCTGGAAGAGCCTAATGGACTTGCTAGGCATAAAGAAAACGAGAACAACGCCACTCCACCCTCAATCAGACGGCATGGTAGAACGGCATAACAGGACCATCAATCAGTATCTTGCTATGTTTGTTGACGAGAATCAGAGAACCTGGGACAAGCTGATACCTCTGTTCCTCCTAGCTTACAGAAGCTCTCAGCATGAATCTACCGGCTACACTCCATCCATGATGTTGACCGGCAGAGAGATGCGGCTACCAATCGACATGACGAGACCACCACCGAACGAGGACATAGCGGACCTAGCTACGTTACCTGAGTATGTCGCCGACCTAGAAAGAAAACTGCGCACTATACACAGATGTGTCAGAGATAGGCTCCTCTTAAGCAGTGACCGGATGAAGATGCGCTTGGATCGCAGAGCAACACCCCATACATTCAAGGAAGGTGATGCAGTGTGGCTGTACCAACCAACAAGGAGAAAGGGCCTCAGTCCCAAACTTCAGAAACCATGGGAAGGGCCATACTTGGTGACTAAGAAAATTAACGACCTAGTCTACAGAATCCAGCTGTCTCCAAGAACTAAACCCAAAGTTGTTCACATAGAGAGGTTGAGTCCCTATCGGGGCAACGAACCCCCAAGTTGGCGGCCGGTAAATACTGTTCGGGACGAACAGTCTTAAGGAGGGGGGCAGTGTTACAAAGCACTTCAATAGACGTAGGTGCGGTGTTGCCACATCTCCAGAATTTCCCCAACATCTGGGAATTTTTGCACAATCTGGCAACACCGCCTCCCCGCCTCCCCTGGGGGTGTCTGGGGTGACCCCCCACGGGCGAAGTCTCAACCCTCTAGGACCAGAAATAACGAAGTTACCAACTTGTACCCCGTCGGAACGGATAACTGAGGTCTGCACATTCCGAACACCCTGTATATACACCCTGTATACGCAGAGAAACCCTTACACCCTGTATACGCAGAGAGATCTTATAGTTCGAGAAACACCTCTTGTGTAACATAGGAGTGGTGACCACATTTGGATCATCCTGTATATACATCCCCCTGTATACACACGGGACCGATCTGTATTCACAGAACCTTCTAGTAAAAGAAGGTTCTGGAACGTTCTGGAATGGAACGCTCTAGAAAGGAGGGGAAGGTACGGCGAGTATATAAAAGCGAAAGCAAGCCAGCCCGAGTTAGTTCAGTTCAGTAAGAGAATGTGGTAGTGACTTGAAGAAGCAGTGTAAAGTGTTAAGAGAGTAGCTACTGTAGTACCAGTGTAGAGACTTGTGTGGAGATTAGTAATTGTAGACAGTAAATTAAGTGTTTTGTGAGAGAGACATTCTAGAAATTTTATTGTATCCATATTTAGAGTGTAAATAAAGTTGTTTTGTTAAAATTAAAAGTCTCACTTATCCAGAACCCGGAGAAAACGCAACAATATGATGCATGTCTGCAAAAAAATCGAGACGCTGTAAGTGCGTTTTGGTAGCGAATTTTCATTAAATCCTTAAAATTTCTATAACTCAATTTGCTATTAACCTAAGGTTTGTTGGCTAAGAAACCAGTTTTTTCGAAAACATTTAAAGTTTATTTTCGGAAAATGATAATAAACAAGAAGAAATAATAATAAATAAGTATCTTTTTCATATTTACTTATAACTGCACTTCTAGGAATTTCGTTGAAATTTATAGTTTAGAAACATATATAAACACTAACAGAATAACCGTTCTCTGTTTGAAAAGCAAACATATTTTATTAATAAGTATTACCGACAAACAAATATAATCCCATACAGCACAATATATTCTCAGAATGTTCTCACAACGTGAGAACATTCTTTTTTCAGAATATTTGTTTCGTAATGTTCTAATAACATTTATCGAATTTAAAACTGCATCTTGAATATTCTGAGTACATTCTTTGAAACTGACCCTGGATATGGGTTCTAGTGGTCCTAGTTCGCGCTCATTTGAAGACATTTTTTTAACATTCAAAAGTCAGGATCTCCTCATTAGTGATTTTTTTTCAGAAAATTCACTAGAACAGATTCCCAATGTCATTATGACATTCCTTTTATTTGCGAATAATAAACTGATTAGAAGTTCTATTTGCTTTGATATAAACCCAGTGCCTACATAGAGACCGAGATGGCGACTCTGTCGTACATCTCACAATATTCTAGGAGGCTGACTACCATAGCCATTATAAGTGTGTTATCGCTATAATTAGTATACAGTACTGATGAGCACTAATTACAGCGTAACCGGTGTACGGTTCTAGTTATGGTGAGAATACATCTAGGCTTACACACATTGTCCCTATATTAGGCAAGAAATGGGCCAGGGCTGAGAATTTACAAAATTGTTAGTTGGTTGTACACAGTCTTATAACATTTTGTGTTATTTGGAGCTGTCGTGACAACATACTAGCTGATTCCGCACCGAGATGGCGACCCTGTCGTACAGCTCACAATGTCCTAGAAGGCTGGCTAGCCGTACTACTTTATAGGTGTGTTCTCGTTGTAATTGGTATATCGTACTGACGAGCTATAATTAGAGTGAAACCGTTCGGCGGTTCTATATATATATATATATATATATATATATATATATATATATATATATATATATATATATATATATATATATATATATATATATATAAGGCTAGATGTACTCTCACCACTAGAACCGCCGAACGGTTTCACTCTAATTATAGCTCGCTGATAACTAAATTTGGTAGGTAGGTTTATGATATAAAAAGTAAACTATACACCAAAATTTAAGATTTTTATGTTATAAAAAAAAGTTATAAAACATTTGGTGCCAGGTGCCAGATCATTCCTATGAAAATTCACTACCGCAACGCACTTGCTGCGTCCAGACTTTGAGTTATCACTGCCATCTTCGATTAATACTTGTACCAGAGCCGAAATATTCTTCGTACTTGTAATATTTGCGGTTAACTTTGAAGCACACCACTTTGAAGGCATTGGTTATATTGTAAAGTGTAAAGTAGTGAATGGTTGTATTTCATTGTTTTATTATGAATTTCATGTTTAACAGGGAATTGATCATAGACTAAACCGCTCATCTGGTTTATGCGGCATAGCACTTGTTCCGTGTTCAATCGGTAGATGGCAAATCATTTGTTATATAATTATTGTAAATTGGTCTTATTTTATTTGAGATGAATATATAAAATCATTGACAAACAAGCATTCAATATTCATATATGTATTTTAAAAAGCAGAACGAAGATTGGCTCAACTTTACCCACATTTCGCTTTAATTATTTATATAAATATCCTTTTTTAATGCCACATGGAGATTCATCAAGTATAGTACTCTCGTTTTTCTGTGATCCTGTTTTCAAGAAGCCTAAAAACGCTACTCGCTGCATTCTTAGGAATCCATAGTTACTGTTACAAGTAAGTAGTAAGTGGCTGTTCCTGTCATGAGAGATTTATAAGTGCTTAGGGACATTTAATTGCTAAATTTGCAGTTTGAGTGCTAAAATAGCCACAGATTTAATTGGAACCAAAATTAATAGAAACTGTACGCTTTAATGCTAAAAGGTCTTATGAAAGAGGGGAAAATTATGCATATTTATGATAATAAACCGTTAATTAAACCAAAAATTAAATATTTTGATTTTTGAAAATTAACACGCAAAAATAAGTTTCTTTGAAATAAATAAAAACAAATCTATTGTAGGTGCCAATGGCGATTAATTTTGGGGCACCAATTTTTCTTTCAATAAAAAAATAATTCTCTTACAAAATAAAATAAAAATCCATAAAAATTTGAGGATTTGACATTTGACAGTACGCAATACGCAAAAGTAGAAAACTATAATCATGAATCTAACCATCTAGTAACGGGTAGACGGGGAGGTAATGTATATGCGTAAATCGGAAACTACGAATGCAGTTCCTGAATGTGTATATGTTGTATGTTTTATATCCGTGTCTGACTTGAGAATGGCACGTAATTATTTTTTTTAAATGTGCCAGAAAAGTGTAAAGGGGTGCTAGAGTGCCAAATCTGAAGACACGGTGCTAAATCTGGCACGATCGTGCTAGCAGGAACAACACTGAGTGGGTGGTGGTAGTCCAGTATCACAGCATAATAATAATTACTATGCTGTGCCAGTATTGCCAGGTTTAAATTTCAGAAGTTACTAGATTGTGCCTCGAAAAATCACTAGAATTTCACTAGATTGAAAATCAATGGAGGGGTTGGTTGATTTGTAATAAATCTTATTGACAAAACAGTATTTTATTCAGGAATTAGGTGTGTGTGTATACAAGATTATTCTAAATACAATAAAAATAATAGACATACATTTTAAATGTAATCCGTAGACTAGGTTGCATATATTTTGTTATTATCATTATTTAACAACTCTTTCATTACTTCGAAATCATAACAATTTTTATGAGAAATCAAACTTTTCGATCGGAGAATGCCTGCCACGCTGTCTGCACAAAGTCTATTGCGTTCTTTCGTGTTATTTAAGTTTATCACGCTAAATACCCTTTCAACGCAAGCACTGCTATGAGGAAGAGTGAAGCAAAAATTTACAAAGCTTCAAAATTTGAGGATAGGCTAGACTTTCATCTCCCTTTTTCATGTTTTGCACGTTCTGCCAAAATGTTACATCGTCGATATCAAAGTCTAGATCCGAAGCTTTCATTAGTCGAAACTCCCGATCTAACGAATTGATATCAATAAATTCTTGGGGAAATTTCGTAGCTAGGGATGCAAGACTTTGAATTTTCTTTATCTCTTGATTTCTTTGCGAATTTTTACTTCCCGAGACTGAAAAGGCAAGCGTTTATAAATCTGATCTGCAGCCTGGATATAAAACTCCAAACATTTCAGACGAAATGTATGGAGGGCATATTGTTGGATTTATTTCCTGCAATTGCTAATGCTACTTTTGGACCTAGATAAAGCTTCTTAATCGAAATATAATTTGCGGGATTTTTAAACTGTACATCAGTAAGATCAGTAGAGTCAGTAGAGTTTAAGTAATCAGGTTTCATGTAAAAGCTTAGTAATAGCTTGAAAGCAGATGACATTTTAGAAAAAAATTAAATGGATTTTTGGAGTTTCGGACTGAAGTTCTGCATTCAAATCTGTAAATACAGGCAAAACATATTGCAAAAAGTTTAGGTACAAGTGAATTACGGGTTCATTAAGAAAATTGTGAATTTCAGCAGCCCCAGATGCTCTGTCGAAAAATTCCATGTTAAAATAAAGTTTCAAAGCCTCATATTGTTCTAAAATTCTATTAACTGCAGCTGTTAAAGACAATCATCTGGTTTGACTAGGTTGTAGCATTTTATGTGGTTTTATATTGATACATGTTTGGAACTGCTGAAAGTCATATTTCCGTTTAAAACTGTACTGCATGTGAGTGTACACACCCCGTACCAGTTTTTCAACTGCATCAGGCAAAACTTCACAGGCATGGGAAGCGCATAGAGCCAAAGAATGGCAAATACATTTCATTACAAAGAGATTTGGAATGTCATTTGAGAGAAGGGTTTTCAACGAATTATCATTTCCCATCACTGTGTTGGCACCATCTGCCCCAAAACCTATCATATTTTCCTTATATGGTACATTATTATTATTAAAAAATTGAGAGATCATTTGGTACATGGTAGCTGGAGTAGCATCACCAACAGGAATTAAAGTTAAAAATTCGTCTTTAGCTTTCAAGTTTTCTGTATAGCGAACAACAAGTGCTAAATTTTTAACAGAGAAATGATCTGTGGATTCGTCAACTAATAATGAAAATTTTGTAGATTTTAGTTTACATATTAAATTTTCAAAGCTTGTTTTACCAATAACATTATTGATTATTGCAGTGCATTTAGATCGTCCACAAAAAATTTTCGAAACTTGTTTAAGCTCTATTCCAACTGCCTTTATTAGTTTGTAAGATAATCTGAGACGCTGAACGCCAGAGTATGCTCTACGATGAAACTAGCAATCCTATTTCATTTTCTTTGATTATTTTATCATTAGAGATTGTAAATGGTTTTTGAACTAAATTTGGTTGATTTTTGATGGCGGACATTTTACTCTGAGGTTTTTTCGAATTATTATGCTTTTTTACGGCAGCTATGCTGCCAATATAATCCTTGAAACAAATTTTGCATACAAATTAAATATCACCGCGATCACTCTTTTGTATCCAGTTTCTGAATTCATCAACTTGTTCCCATTTAGTTCTGGGCATAAAATTCATTTTTTTTTTGGTTTAGACCTGCCTTCAGTTTCACTGCCTGATGAGGAAGATTCTTCTGGGCGAGGGGGTGATCTTGCCTTACTGGTTGATGGCTGCGGTTGAGGAAATGTTTCGCTTGCATTTGAAGTTTCTATATTAGGCTCTTCTTTAAGGCGAGGAGGTGATCTTGGTTTACTGGTTGATGGTTGTGGTTGCAATAATGTTCCGCTTTCACATGAAGTTTTTTTTTCATCACAATCAGAAATTTCCTCAGGTTTCAATGTTTAAAAAATTTAACATTGTCAATAGAAGTATATCCAAGTAAAAAATGAAATTTACTTACGTTTAGTCCAGTCAGCTAGACACGTACAACACTAATTACTGTAGTTTTTGGTAATGGATCAAAAAGCAAAAACTGTTGGAACGTAAAAGTCCTGAAAAGTACTTATAGACCAGCTCACAAGATACCACACGCTAATTACTGTAGTTTTTGGTAATTTTAAAAACTGATAGAACGCAAACGCTCAACAAAATTTGAACGCTTAGACGAAAATCATTCAAATAAAGTGAAAAGCATATTTGACTCCTATTTATAGCTTCACTTTGGGGGTTCACCGGTAATTACTTCAGTGAATCCCCGATATAGGAGTCATATTTAGCTCTGGTTTCCCCGAGATGTATCTCCAAGACCATAGATTCCTCATGCCGTCTACAGAGGAAGCCCTCAATTACATTTAATACAAATTATAAACCCAAATCTAGATTAATTACAGTTGTCGCTTTAGCTATCTTCCCCGTTCATCGGTAGGTGTCACTACACAGTGAAAACAGTAAGTACAGTGTATTTATACGTCAGAATATGTGTGGTAATGTACTAATGTACTGATGTTAATTGAAACTATTTTAGAAATTGAACAAGAGTTATTATTTTAGATCCTAAGAACGTAGAGTAAAGTGTCATAATATCGGATACTTTTTTATTAACCCTTATAATAATTTCAATGTGTCAATAAATCCACGACGTTTTTAGAGCAAAACAAAGGAAAGGGTATACAGAACCATATATTCAACCAAAATAAGTAATTCTAATCAAATTCTACGAAAAATGATCAATTTTCGTTGACAAACAAAAATGTTCCTAATACCGGATAGTAGGATAACAATACGAAATTAGCCATCAAGACAGAAATCACAAATATATACGTCTTTTTTGTCTATATTGGCACAGTATCTATGAGCCCACTTGAAACATTTTGAGCACTGAATCCATTGTCCACCCGCCCTATCTTCAGAGAAGAGTTCAGAACAAAACATACATTCTGCTTCCTCTTCCCCAATGTCACAATCCATGTCAGAATCATCATCTAAAACGAGTTCTTCATCTTCTTCAAATCAGCTATTAGATTCCTGGTTCTTAATACTTTTCTTGCTAACCTTGATTGTTATTATTTTCATAGCACTAGATTTTCCTTTCTTTTTATTTGTTTCCTTAGAAGGCACACATTTGTTTATTTTCAATTTCGGAATTCCTTTTAAGACACTTTTCTTTATATTCTGTTCTGACAAACTATTTTCTAAGACAGCTTTATATGGGGTACATGTAATCAACGCAGCAGATCATTTTCTTGACTTTCTTTCTATATCACCAGGCTTGTAAAACGAAGTGCTCGGTAAAGGGCTAATGTCTTGAGACCGCACTTTTGGATCTTTGGGATTAGAAATTCTGTTACAAGATGAATCTTTCACACATTTAGTCGTGTAAATATTTCTTGGAGGAGTCGCATGCCTTGGAGAAGTCACTTGCCTTTGTTGTTCAGCATCAAGTGGATTTGGAGCTAGAATTCGGTCACCTTCCGCTTGATGGTGAGTCGTGGTCTAGAAAAATGTGCTTATTAAACGGACAAATACCTCTCTTTCGAAAACCGTTGATAGCGATTTCAGCCGTAGCACATCTTACATACGCTTTTCCAAGCCACTCTTAAAACTTGATAGCTGGTAACCACTCTTCCAGGGTTATTTCTTGGTCAATTTTCAATATCTTGTAATAGGTTTTGAGAGGCCCCATGAATGCAAGGTCTAGCGGCTGAATCTTGTGTGTCGAATGCGGCGGAAGACTTAGAATAACCACATGGTTTTGTCGCGCCAAGTTTATCGTGTCAACGTTCCAAGTATGGGAGTAGTGGCCATCCAAGATTATTAGAACTGGATCAGCTTCACTTAGTTTAACGTGGCTAATAAAATGTTGTAACCAATTCGTGAAAATGCGGCTCTGAATCCAGCCAGACACATGGCAGGCAGCAATTGTTCCTGGTGGAGCACCGTTGAGTAATTCTGCCTTCATGTTTTTTAGAGGAAACATGACCATTGGAGGCACATAACCACTAGCCGCAATCATATAGGTAACCAACGTCACTAATGCTCCTCTTTCTGCGGAGGTAACGGCCCCTACCTGCTTTTTACCTTTTAGCGTGGTTATCTTTGTGTGCTTAGATTGTACAGACGTTATGCCTGTCTCATCTACGTTGTAGATTCGACAGGGATTGAATTTTACCTTCTCCGGCGCAGGTTCCAAAATGTCAAAAAAACGATCTACGTTTTCTTCTGTGGATCACTTAATTCGGACAGTTGACAAACCCTGTGGTCTCTTGAACGTTAGTTCAAGATGCCACTTTAAAAATGAACGCATCCATTTGTAACCTGATTTTTTCTGATTATTTGAAAACGTATGTTTTAAATTTTTGCGACTGGCTAATTGAAAGGCTAGTCTTTGAACGTCAGAAGCTCGCAGACCGTAAAATCTCTTATCCATTTCTACACAATGATCAACCAAATCTGTTTCAATTTCTTTAGGCAATACTGGTGGACGTCCTAGATTTGTATGTATAAGTTCTTCAGGTGACTTAATTTTATTTTTCACGTAGTCTTCCAACGTGCTCTTAGGAACTCTAAAAGTTTTCGAAGCTAGCAGGTATCCCATCTCTTTATTTCTAACTGCAGTAACAGCTGCAAGCATGGATTCACTATTTCACTTCTTTCGCATTTGTTTGGGTTTCGACATTTTATTTCTAAAATTAAGAAAACGTGTAAGAGAAAAAGTAAAATTAGCAAGGGTGGAACACGGATTAAAGCATAAATCTTTCTTTTTTTGACGAAAACCTTAAAACGTGGTTGTTAATAAGGCCTTAGCTACATAAAGATAGTAGTCTTCTATAGAAAGTAAAATATGAAATATTTTGCCCTAATATCAGATATCTGATATTAAGACAGTGCGACCATCCGATATTAGGCAAATTGTCTCATGTTTAAGGTTAAATTTATGGAACAAAGAAAAGGTATATAATCCATTGTCCACATGCACTTAATTGAAGTAGACATATTACACATTAGCTTAAGCTACAGAGTCAAATTTAATAACTTACCTGAATGTGTAAAAATTACGTTACCGATCAGCATGTGTAAAAACTCGAAATGTCACAGTTCAGGATAAGTGACTTTAGAGCCCTCTATGTTTTATTACTAGCACCTAAAATATTATTCCGTGGCTTGGGTTTAGCTCCATGCTAAACTGTAGACAGGTTTCTTATTTACTGGATTAAAGATTTTTAAAAAACATATCTAACCGATATTAGGCAACTATACGATATTAGGGCATTTTACTCTATATATTGTCCTACAAAACATGAGAGGTATAAAAATCACTAGTAAATGGCATTTTGATAAAAGTTTTCACTAAATCATTAGATTGAAAAAAAATCACTAGATTTAGTGAAATTTCACTAGACCTGGCAACCCTGTGGTATTTAGTCTCGATTCAAATGAAGTGAGGAATAAAAATCTCGGGACGCAGCAAGTGCGTTATGGTAGTGAATTTTCATAAAAATGTTTTTAATTGCAAATATGTGTGTTTCCTTTTTAAGAAAGCAGGCATCAATTTTGGTTACCAGTATAACCTATATAGTAAAAACAATGTGCCATGTTTCATAAAAATAACTTTATTGTGTGAAAATGTACAAAAATTTCCAAAAGTAAACTTAAAGTGTTCCCGGAAAAACTCGTTTCTTGGTCAACCTTATAGGTTAATAGCAAATTGAGCTATTCAAATTTGAAGCATTTAATGAAAATTCGCTACCATAACGCACTTGCTGCGTCCCGAATTTCTTTTCTTACAAACATGCATCGCTGAAAAATTCAAAAATGCAATAACATAAAGCGTGTTTGATTAAAAAAAAAAAGAAAATTTGTATCACCAACGACTTATGGGCCATCCTGTGATTGTAGAAATATTTTTTTAAGATGTAGCTCAAGACACCCTATAATTAATATATACAAATTTTCTTCATATCTTGTATAATAACGGATATATTGAGCTTTATTGATTTTTTACGAAAATTCGACAAAAATTATATACCATTAAACGATAAACTCTAAAGCTAAGGCTACTGCCAAGCATCAGAGAAAGGGTCTATTTGAAATGAATTTTCTGGAAAAATTTTAGTAAAATGAAGGACAATGACGGTTGAAAATAAGACTTCAGAGTTTGTAAAAGATTCTTCTTGAGACATTTGATTTCCATATCCCGTATTAGATTCAAGTTCTTTGCCTAAATGTTGCCGATTTTGACGTTTTAAATCGCAACTTTGACGTTTTGAGGAACACCCCAATTTTTTTTTAAATGCCTATAACTTTTTTGTCTTTTGACCTACATAGCCTAAAAATGATAGGTGGCTTACCTATAAGGATATTAACTAGCGTACCAAATTTGGTTGCCCTTACTTTGTTAATTCCGGAGATATAAATTTTTTTCGAAAGAAAACACAAAATTTTCCGGGAAAACCTGGGCAGATTTTCCTGGCTAACGAACTTATCCAAGCCATTTGCAAAAGGAATTTTTCCACCAAATTTAGTCAAAATCGGCCTATTATTTTTTGAGTTATCGGTGTGATACATATATATATATATATATATATATATATATATATATATATATATATATATATATATATATATATATATATATATATATATATATAAACATATAAAAATTGAAATGGACCCCGGATATGTGTTCTAGGGGGCCTAGTTCGCGGTCATTTGAAGAAATTTTTTCAAAATTCAAAAGTCGGGATCTCCTCATTAGTGAATTTTTTTTAAGATAATTCACTAAAAATCTAAAAAGTCTGTACGCAGCAAGTGCGTTATCGTGGTGAATTTTCATAAAAATGCTTTTAGTAACGAATAGATCTTTTGTTTAAGGAAAGACATCAAAGTTGGTAGACAGTATAATCATTTATATGTAGTAGAAACCACATACCATATTTCATAAAAATAACTTTATTGCTAATTAACTATTGCTAATTGCCAACTTAATTCAAGTAACTTACATAAAAACTACACTGGCCAATATATAATCATCCACAAAAAGCTGTTTGATAAAAATTACAAAATTTTACATGAAAATTTGCAAACAATCCTACGAAAATTAACTAACAACTTTTTACGTAATTCGCTAAACAATCACCTTTCACGAAAATTCGAAAACAAATTCTTCATATGAATTCACCTTCAACATCAATATTCAGCTTTCGGTGGATTGCATCTTTCATCATTCCAATACTCTACAATTTCTAACTATACAGAACTAATATTACTGACTAGTATGATAACTTGTCGGCATCTATACCGTACTAAACGACAACTTGTCAATGAATTGAATTTTTTTACTCTATCTAGCTTTTATAGACCAAATAAAAAGAAACTCTGAGACTGTAGTTATCCACATAGTGAGTTATCCATCATATTCGTTGTAGTCAGTGACGAAAAATAGGAGGTACTCTAATTTAACGACGAGCCAGTAGGTGTCGCCCGATACGATGCTGCCACAGCTGTTCATACATTTAGATTGAGCTTGAGCTTGTTTTCTCTTCTGATCTCCTTATGAGCAAAACAGTGGAAATGGTGTGTAAAACACTGTGACGTCCTCACCTCGCCAACTCTTCTGTTTCTTTCTGTTTTGCTGAAAATCATTTTGCTCTAAGGAAAATAAAAAAAACGACGGGACGCAGCAAGTGCGTTATGGTAGCGAATTTTCGTAAAAATGCTTTTGATGGCAAATATGTCTTGTTTTTAAAAGGACATTTGGTTGGCAGTATAACCTACATATTAGTAATATTTCATTAAAATAGCTTTGTTGTTTGAAAAAGTACAAACATTTTCCGAAAATAAACCTTAAAAGTTCCAGAAAAAAACTGGTCCAATTTTCCTGGCCAAGGAACCTCTTTAAGCTGTTTACACACATGTCAGGATATATATTTTATTCACAAACAGCTTTAGGACGAAAATTGAAAAAAAAAATTATGAAAATTTGCAAAATTTTCTTTTACAGAAAATTATCTTCTTTTTACAGAAATTGCCTTCAGTAATGTTACATTAAATTACATTTTTCACAAAAATTCGACAACTTTTCTTTTACAATAACTTACTAAACATTTATTATTAATTACCAACATATCACAAAAATCTTACAAAAATAAATTCCACAGAAACACTAAAAACATTTCTGCGAAAACTTTTAAAATTAAGCCACTATTTGAGCGTCCCCATATACAGCAGCTCGATTTTTTCGACGAGTAATACAAACAAAAAGCTCTCTGAATGCGTCCTTTCCATGGGCCTCCGGTATTTGTTTATAAAAACGCCATTTTACAATTTGTGATGTGTTTGAAATATGTGCAAAAAATGTAAAAGGTTGCAAAACAATTGAAATAACTCAAAAACGATTAACGATATCAATTTTTTTCTTACAAACATGCATTATAATTCGCTGAAAAACACAAAAATGTAACGAAATAGGGGGATGTTCTATTAAAAAAAGAAAGTGTGTATCACCAACCACCTATGGACCATCCTGTGATTGTCAAAATAAGTTTATAAGATGCAGCTCGAGATACCCTATAATTAACGTATATACTGTTTTGTCATATCTTGTATAATAACGGATATATTGAGCGTTGCCGTAGAAAAGCGTCACCCTGTATATGTGTAAACAGACAAAAACTGCAACTGACCCCGTACATGGGTTTTTGGGGTTCTAGTTTGCGCTCATTTGAAGAAATCTTTTTAAAATTCATAAGTCGCGGTCTTCTCAATAACGAATTTTTTCGACGAAAATTTGCTACAATATACACTATTAAACCATAAACTCTATAGCTGAAACTACTGCCGAAGCATCAGTATGAGGATTTATTTGAAATTGATTTTCTGAAACTATTTTAGTAAAATGAAGGACAATGATGGTTGAAGCTGAATGTTAAGGCTTTGTAAAACACACTTCGTCTACATAATCCATATTTGTTTCAAATTCGTTGCCTAAAAATTGCAAATTTTGACGTTTTAAATCGCGACTTTGACGTTTGAAGAAGAAAAATTATCAAATTTTCAAAATATTTTATCCGCTACTTCTTGACGTTTTTGCGTCAAGAAAACTTAACCGTTGGATGTAATATTTAATTGATTTTGTTAATCACACAAACTATTTTATTCTTGTGCTTCCCTCTGATCACCAGTGACACCCAATTATTTTTTCTTAAAATGCCTATAACTTTTTTTACTTTTAACTCAGGGATCTTAATTTTGGCGTGTAGGGTAATTGGACAGTAGAAACGTATATGCCAAATTTGGTTGCCATAGCTCTATTATTTTGGGAGATACGAAAATTTTCCGAAGGAAAACTCAAAATTTTCCAGGAAAAACTGGTCCGATTTTCCTGGCTAACGAACTTATCCAAGCCACTTACAAAAGGAAGATACGTACCGAATTTCATTAAAATGGGTCCATTATTTTTCGAGTTATCGGTGTGATACATACATACATACATACATACATATATATATATATATATATATATATATATATATATATATATATATATATATATATATATATATATATATATATACTCATTAGTGAATTTTTCGTTTTACGAAAAGCACTAAAAAGCAGGCCTTGGTTCTAAAGTTTATTTCGAATAACATTTTTTTATGGCCTCTTATATTAAAAGCTTTTTTACATTTCTTTTAATAGGTAAATTCAATACAACATTTATCACTTTGAATTGGAAAATAAATAGGGATAAATTTTAGTAAATGTTCTTAAATATATATATATATATATATATATATATATATATATATATATATATATATATATATATATATATATATATATATATATATATATATATATATATATATATATATATATATATATATATATTGTGTATAACGAAATCTATTGTATACTCCACCAAGGATTAAGTTTTTTTGGCCCGAAAAGATCAAGAAACGACAGAAAAATTACTGTGAAAATTGTATAGTTTTTCCTCTTAAAACGTCAAAGTCGCGATTTAAAACGTCAAAATTGGCAACTTTCAGACATAGGACCTGAAACGAATACGGCTTATGTAGAGAAAATGTCTTTAAGTTTCAGCTTCAACCGTCCTTGTCATTCATTTTACTAAAATGTTTCCAGAAAATTCATTTAAAATAGACCATTTCTTTTATGTTTTGGCAGTAGTTTTAGTTATAGAGTTTATGGTTTAATAGTCTATAATTTCAGCGAATTTTCGTAGAAAAATTTCGCCATTGAGGAGACCACGACTTTTGAATTTTAAAAAGATGTCTTCAAATGAGCGCGAACTAGACCCCCGAGAACACATATCCGGGGTTAGTATCAGTTCTTATCTGTTTACACATACACAGGCTGACAAATTTATACGGTAACGCTCAATATTGCACTAAGGACTTTGCAGAATTTTTCTTATGTTTTCTATCTTAGTTTGAGCAATAGAAGGCACATTTTGATATATCACAAGTGCGTAATAGAGATGGTTTAATTTAAGGAAACAAATATCTAAAGTTTAAAATATATGCAGCAAGTTTGAAACGTTCGCGGATGCAGGTACGTCATTTAGTGCAAAACAAAGAGCCACCTGTCAAATGGTACGCCAAACGTGTAGGATAAACAATAATTGTTAGCGGTTTTGTGCGTATGTGAAACTGCTTATTTTACGTTTTTATCGACTCCATATCATGAGTTTGATAATAGCACCGGTTTTCAATAGAAAACGTGCACATCTCACGTTGCTTCTGGGTGCCTCTGGTGGATCATCTGACGTGACAAAAATAGGCGGAGAGTTTATGCTCACGTGACAAAATTTAAACTAATAAGGATTTTCAAACACGTATAAAAGCTTTGAAATTCAATATTTCTTATTTATTTTTGATTATTGATGTTTACTATAACATTGAGGTATGAAAAAAAAGGAAACATATGTGGATTAAATTTTATGCAAATTCACTATTACTATACAAGACACGAGAAAAAACTGTTTACGTTAATTATAGGGTCTCTTGAGCTGACTCGTTCGTGATACAAAATTATTTCTTTTAAATCGAACACCTCTTACATCATTGTCTTTTTGCCTTTTCCATCGAATTTTAATGCATGTTTGTAAAAAAAATTGATAGCGTTCATCGTTTTCGAGTTATTTTAATTGTTTTGCAAATTTTTAATCTTTGATAAATGTCAAAAATTAAGATAGTTATGAAAAAGATCCAGTGCTCTACCCCCAACTCCAATGTACTCCAGTTTTCGAAACAGAATTTTATGACGCACCATACCAAATAGTAAAATGTAAATCAAGGAACATTGCCACAGTTTTTTTTTATTTGTATTAAAACGAGAGTTTTAATTTAGTTTGAGAAAGCACGCCAGAGCAGATAGCCCACCCTCCGTAGATAAATTTTCTTTAAAGTCATAGTGATTTTTAGAAAGCAATGCACATTTACTTAGGTAAGAGTTTAACCTACTTCTTAAACATTTTTCATACACATTAGCTAAGTTTCTAATTAAACTTAGCGGCCTATGGTGTCCCATATTCTGACTGTAACCTAATTTATGAACTGGTATAACTATACTATTTTTAAAGTGGGCAGGTATGACACCGATCACAAAAAATACAATTAATCAGATACGCCAATGGCTTGCTCAAAAACATATGACATTCTTTTAAAATCTCAGAAGACACTAATCGCTGCTCGAGGCGATATGTAACTTTAGTTCACCGATGGCCGCAATTATTTCGCCTTCTCCAACTGGATGTAAAAACAAGCTGTTGTTTATGTCCGCCCTCGCTTTCCCTCTAAACACTTGCCTGTTGCTGATTGAGTCAGAATTTTTTTCCTACTGTGACAAAATATTCATTAAATGCATCCATATAGCTGAAACATTCTTTTATATATTTGCAGTTTGCTTCAACAAGCCAATTTGCACGCATATAACCTAGAAAATAAAGGATTCAATGATTCAAGAGAAGTTGATCATGGACAAGCTTATTTGATTTGGTTCGATTAGGTCGAAACGTCGTAACCTTTGTGTTCAATTGTTGGATGGCAGATCATATGTGAATATCGTTGTAAGTTGTAAACTTTATTTAAAATTAATGTCAATAGTACGGTATAGTCGTGCGTTACTGCGTGTATGAAGTGGATATCTGGCAAACAATAAGTATACATTTAATTTACTCGTTTTCCACAATATTAATAAAAATAACCCGCCTATGCACGGGTGAGAAAACTGTGAGAAAACCACGTTGGGTGCCAGTAAGAAAACCACGTTGGGTGCCAGTAAGAAAACCACGTTGGGTGCCAGTAAGAAAACCACGTTGGCTGCTAGTGAGACAGCACTACCGGCATCTCCTGACACCAACAGCTTCGTATACAAAATATTAAAGTAAACCACGTTGGGTGCCAGTGAGACAGCACTCGCCCCCCTCTTTAAAAACTGTTTCAAAAACCTGCATTACACGTTGGGGCGCCAGTGAGACAGCTTGGTTTCGTAATAGAAGAAACGAATTAAAATATAACGCTGTCACTTAAGTGATTCAAAATACAAACTTAAATTATTTATATGACTGTCCTCTATATATAGATGTCACATTTTTAAACTCACAGAAGATAACATCAAGTATTATAGCCCCCTTCTTGTCTTTCTGTGATTGTACTGCTTTCAGGAACTCTGAAAACGTTACTTGCCAATCTTAGGAATCCACCAACATATGTTACATATATTTTTCCTAAAGGAAAATGGATTGAGGTATAAATAATGAATTGTTTAAGTTTTTGACAATAGAATAATTTCTGCTTCTTTTTAAATGTATTATGTTGAATGTTTCGCCGTTTCTTTAATAAATCGTTCATAACAATACCTATCCATCAGTCAGTTTGAACAAAAGTGCAAATGTCCCTCGAGTTCAAGCAAAAATGAACAAGTCCAAATTTGAAGCTCAGTTTTTTCCTTGCTTATAAAGTTTTAGCGAATTTTCATTAATAAAACTTCGCTAAAAGAGAGGTCACGATGAAAAGCTTTTGAAAAAATTTATTCAGATGAACGTGAATTTGGGTCCCTAGAACGGTATATTTTTTTAATTATCAGAGTAACTGGAACGAAACTTTACATGTGGCTACAAATAGCGCAAACAAACCTATGTTGTGAATTTTAAGTAATTTGGTACACAATATTTAGAGTTTTTTCCAAATTAAAAATAAAATCTCAAAGATATGCGTTGAGACGACTTAATGGTTAAAGTCTAATGCCTGGCAGACAGAGTAGTTAACTGTCACGCGTAGATTGATTCATACAAGACGTATAAACCATACGTCAACGGTAACCAAACTAAATATATACCAGTCATAAAGATACTACCTGAACCAACAATCATGAAATCTTGGACGCAATTATGGAAAATGACAGACGACATAAAATTAAAAATTTATCAAGTGATTGTTTTTATTTTAGGTTAATGAGAGAATATGTTGTTTTTCGATTAATAATTTTAGTTTATACGAAAAGCTTGTGAACTAAATCATTGCCGAAAACAACAAAGTTTTTTGATCATATTAGTCGTCCAAGACCCTAACCGATAAAATAAGTTATGTTATTAAATTAATTCTTTCACACAGGAACAGTACGTATACAATCAGGACTGTTAAAAATCGTGTAAATATTGCAAAATTTGAAAATAATTTAACTCTTTATTTGAAATCGAAACTTAAAAAAAGTCTGGAGTCAGCAAGTGCGTTGTGGTAGTGCATTTTCATTAAAATGTTTTTAATAGCAAATATGTGTTTTTTTTAAGAAAGCAGGCATCAAATTTGGTTACCAGTATATCCTATATAGTAGAAACAATGTGCCATGTTTCATCGAAACTTTATTGTTTGAAAATGGTCAAAAATTTCCGAAAGTAAACTTAAAGTGTTCCCGAAAAAACTGATTCGCTACCATAACGCACTTGCTGCGTCCCGCTTTTTTTTTAATGTCTAAGAAAGCAGTGCACTTATAGATATATTTACTAAAATTTTCGTTAGATAAAAGGGTTTTTCTCAAAACAATTTCAAACTACCTTCAATGGATATGTGCAGTTTTGCATGGACGTTACTCAAATATTCAAGCAAAATATGATTTGTGTGTTTGTGTATTTCAATACAATTATTTATTTTTTTAATAACAAAACTTCCCCCACACAGCACAATCAATATTCAGCTTTCGGTAACATGGGTCGTATCTTTTATCTTTTAATATACTCTACTCCTTGATTAGGCAAACCTAATCTAAGCTCTACTCTGTATTTTCTAACTCTTTCTGTACCGAACAAAAAATAATGAAAACCTGTCGGCATCTATACCGTTACCATACAACTAAAGTATGCTACAATGACTACTTTTACAAATATAAAATTTTATGACTAAATAAAACCTTTAACTGTTCATAACCATATTCGTTGTAGTCAATGACGGGAAACAAGAGTTATTATAATTTAAACGACAAACCAGTAGATGTCGCCCATACGCTGCTAAAGGCAGAACTAATAGAATCTACATACTGACTGACTAAATGCACTATTGCCGATAGAATAAACTTTTTACCTACTTGCTTTCTCTTCTGATCTCATGAACAAAACGGTAGAAGTGGTGTGTAAAACATTGCGGCGTCCTCCTCATCTCGCGAACTGTTTTGTGTTCTTTTTCCTGAAAATAATTTTGGCAAGGAAAATAAAAAGCAGGTTCTAGTTCTGAAGTTAATTTCGAATTATGTTCTTTCAAGGCTTCCTATGTTAAGAAGCGTTATTAGATTTATTTTAATAATTTAAAACAAAATAAACAATACGTAGGTATTTTAAAATAAATTGGAGACTAACAACTAAAACTTACATCAGGATGAATAAGATGTTTCCCGGTCAGTAAAGAATACCGTATTACTACTAATACTACATAATAGATGACACCGTTCTGTCCAGAAGCTAGAAGCAACTTTATATGCGGCGATAAAATATACAACCAATGTTTTAATTAATATGTTCGTGTATATATATATATATATATATATATATATATATATATATATATATATATATATATATATATATATATATATATATATATATATATATATATATTACTAAAATTGAGAAATAATGTGCCTGTCGCTCCAATCCATCTTTGCTTTTTTCTAGTCGTTATAAATTGACTTTTGTAAAAATGATTTCAAACACGGCAAGTGCTTTTATTTGTTGAAATGTAATTTTCTTATATCTATAAAATATCCAGTAATAATTTGAGATTTCTAGAGAAAACTTGATTGTAAGATACCATAATTATTATGTCTGAGTTATCATTTGTTTTGTTTTAGTTTTAAGTGGTAAAGGATAGCAACTGAATTCAATGTCTAAATAAACCTAAAGTATATTAGTCTGGTTTCTTCTTGCTATTTCTAAACTCCTGTTACCGGGTAGGCCGAAACGATACTTCGCACTCTCAGAACATAGAATTTTGTTTTTGGTTTCTTTTTGTTACATTGTCACTGCCATCTGCCATATATACAGAGGAAAATACATTTTGTAGCTTGTATTTTACCACCATTGATTTATTACTTTTGTGGAGGGGTCAACGGTTTACAGACGTACTATAAAGCTTATCATTGACTAACCTGCGTTATTTGACTTGGCTCAGGCCCAACTGTTCAACCACTAGATAGATATGACAGGTAATAAGATATATAATTTAAATGTGTCTTATTTTATTTAAAATTAATATACAAACCTTGGTAAACAAATATTATTGTTTTCAACAAAAACAAACAATTATATCATAGATAGCTATTCCGTTAATAGGATTTAGCCTTAGGTTTATCAGGTATAATGCTCTTGACTTTCTGCGATCCTGTTTTCAGGAAGACCAAAAATGTTACTCGCTGCATATATGTATATATATATATATATATATATATATATATATATATATATATATATATATATATATATATATATATATATATATATATATATATATTCGCTAGATAGTGATAATATAGTAGATGTGCAGTCGCATCATTCGGTTTATGGTGGAAAAGCTTTAATTTCTATTTAGAAGAAGTACAAACTGTACAACTTAAAGAAACGAGAAAATTTAGTACAAATTCCCTGAATATTTCAATATAAATGTTTCCATACACTACAGTAGTATGTCCGAGACTAAATTGGGCAAAATTACAGGTGAGTAATTATACACCATAATTGATAAGGTAATGAGAGAAAGAAACCCTGAGCAGACTGCACAAACACAACGAGATTTAATGAAAGTAAACGAAACGTTGCTGAATGAATTAAGTAAAAATAAAGAACAAATGGATGCCTTAAAAAAGGTGTCAGTACCTTGAGAAGGAAAACAGGTACCTACTTGGAGAATAAAGTCAAAAGAAACAACATAGTGGTTTATGGATTACAGTTTATGGGTTACAGTGCCAAACGAAGATACTGTCACTTGGTGATAACAAAACTAAACGACTTGTTAGGTATGTCCTTGGGGTTACAAGACATTAACAATACAAAACAGCATATTCTTGTTGAATTGTTATCATTCCTTTGAAAGTAAGAAGTTTTAAAAAATACACACAAGCTTAAAGGAGGTAACGTTTATATTACGAAGGACTACACTAGAAAAGAGCTAGAAGAAAATAAGTAGAAATAATATCAGAAAGAATTTAGATCAGAAGGGATGGATGTGTTGGTAAAACAGAACAAAAGTATAATAATTGGTGTTGGTTATAGACTTAAACACCTTATAGAAGTTGAATTTGAATTTCAGCTACCTATTAGGTCCCATAGTGACCCAGACACACCGCTTTCATCAAGACAACCAATACTAGACGAACTAGAGGAAAATTTATCACAACATAATACCGACATTAAAGCAAATAAAGGAGGACAAGCTGCACAAACATTGCTGAAGAAGATTGCAATTGGTAAAACAACAGCTGAAAATTTACAGCAAACTCAACACAAGCTTAGAAGAACCGAGAAGACAGGTAAACACAGCAGGAAAAATTCCACTTCATCAACTTCGAATGCACACACAAAGCAGGCATCCAAGATCAGTAAATTCAATTTTGCATAAACGTGATACATCTCAATAAGTTTAACAAGATGTGTTATATTAATTGGAAATGATCAAAGAAATCAATTTATTAAACTTCTCTATGTTCTTCCACTTTACAGAAATAGCTCTAGATAGGTAGCCAAAGCACAGTTATTTTGCAATTATTAAATTGTAGTTATTATCCCAACTTTTGTGTTTTAATAAATCATAAAATTGTCATTGCATAATATAAATACCCAATATTAAATTAGTATTACAATATAAGTAGTGGAATTGACTATTTTCCTGAAAGTGTCACCAGATGTTTCTAGCGAGATGATCCACTTTTTCGTATATTTCGACTGTCTTGTAATGTTTATGCTGTCGCTGTTATTGATGTTGGCGTTTATAGCGATGAGCTCCATTTTTTGCTCGACACAGTCTTTGTAGTTTTTCCCGCTCCTATGATTATAAGCTTCGGGGCGTAGGTTTTCGTTAATCCTATGTTGTAAGTGCTTGACAGTTGTTTCTCCAACCAAATTTTGTGTTTTAAGTTGACTGTTGATCACTGGTTTTCAAATACATGCCACCATCTTTCACATTTTTATCTTTTGTATTCGTCGGATTGGTACTGCTTTTTATATTTGCCTTGGTTTCACCACAGTCTTTATGATATTTTGGTTTGAGTGGTATCCCCGGTGAGTTCTTTGGTAGTTCTTCGGCTTGTTTTTTCAATAATGCTGTTACATATGTTTCATTTATGTTCCCCCGGTTCTCACTGTTTTAGATGTTGCCACAGATTCTTGATACTTTTTCATTCATTTCATTCATAGTGCTAACAATGTTTTCTATGTCTTCTGGCTTTGCGCTTGTGCAAAATGCATCGTTGTTTTGATGGATCTGGTTGCTTTCTTGCATTCTGTGCAAAGCCATAATATATCTTATCTTAATTTATTGATTGCGTTATATTTTTTCTTACTTAATTTGATACATGAGTAGTGGAACTTGCGCTCACAGAATCCGTCACATACTATCATTTCGGCCTTATTTTTAATTTATTTTTCACATTTTTCACATAGATTCACTTGAAACTCTTCTACATCTGACGCCATCACCAATTGTTGGTGCTGCTGAAAATCACAGGAGGGCACAAGACCTTAATATTTGTGTGTTAAACAAAATTTATTAGACATTACAGACAAATATTTGTTTGGCGCATATGTAATTGTAGTTTCTCATAAAAAAGAGAGTGTGATCCATTTTTATGAATACTCACTACCATAACGCACTTGTTGCGTCCAGGCTGTTTTTGTACATAACAATCGTTTTGCGTTGGCGTTTAACGAAGTTAAATCCACCAAAGAACGAAATAGACCACAAAATAATGTTTGCTTTTATACAATCAGGTTGACACAAAACAAAATAGGTCTTATGCAGAGACACTAGTTACTGCCAACTGCCAGTTATCAAACTCTCACATCGCTGTGTAAAAGTAGACTCGAACATGAATATCATACCAACGATACTTCTGTGGAACCCGTTCAGGTGGTTAAACACCTCTGACTCTTCTTTGTCATCTGTTTTCCATTTTTCTGGTGTTTATTCTATGTTGTTAAGAAGGCTAGGTGTTACTACAAGGTGTAACTCTGTTTTATTTAGAATCATGTCAATTAAATTGCTCCACTTTTTTCACTTGCTAATGTTGAGATTTTAATTACTAGAAGCAATCTTCAGTTAAAAAAGGTTAGAATAATTACATGTGACATGTGTACATTTTGATTTGAGGCTTTTCGCTAATGCATTGAGCTGCGGTGTAGATGCGAAGTCCCTAGCATTTCCTCTAGATTCTCAATTCAACCGATTGTCGTTGACATATTCGCCGCCATTGTCACACCTAATTTTGTATACAGGCACGGTTCATTTTGTTTTAACTTCTAAAAGATTGATTTTTTGATTACTTCAGCGGTCTCTTTCTTTTGAAGTAAATATATTTGCTTGAAGCATGTGTGATCATCGAGACATGTCGATATATATATATATATATATATATACATATATATATATATATATATATATATATATATATATATATATATATATATATATATATATATATATATATAGTCTGGCCACAGCAGGTGCGTGGTGTTATGGTAGTGAAATTTTATAGAAATGTTTTAATAGCAAAAATGGTTTTTTAAAATTCAAATCAGGCTTGATTTTTTTACCAGTATAACCCATATAGTAGAAATAATGTACCATATTTCATCAAATTAACTTTATTGCTTGAAAAAGTTAAAAATTTTTTTACGAAAATGAAATTAAAATGTTCCCGAAAAAACTGTTGCACTTGTCGTGGCCAATGAACCTATTCAACACACCTACCAAGATATAATTTACAATTATTCACAAAAAGATTGTCGACGAAATTTAAAAAATCATTTTTTTAATGTAAATCTGCAACCAATTTTTCACGAAAATCCGTATCGCCAACAACTTATGTGCAGTACATCCTGTGATTGTCAAAATAATTTTATACGATGTAGCTCAAGACACCCTGTAATTAACAAATATAATTTTTTCTCGTATCTTGCGTATGATAACCGATACATTGAGCTTAATCGTAGAAATGCATCACCCTTTATATATGAGAACAGATAAAAACTAACTCCGTATATAAGTTCTCGAGGACTAGTTTGCGCTCATTTGAAGTAATCTTTTCAAAATTCAAAAGTCTCTGTCTTCTCAATAGCAAAACTATTAAGTCATAAACTCTGTAACCAAAGCTACTGCCAAATCATCGGAGAAAGGGTATATTTGAAATTAATTTACTGAAAATATTTTAGTGAAATGAGGGACAATGACGGTTGAAACTGAAACTTAAGGGTTTTTAAAACGCACTTCTTCCGATATTGTTTCGAGATAACCCCTATTAGATTTAGGTTCTTTGCCTAAATGTTGCCAATTTAGACTTTTCAACTCGCGACTTTGACGTTTGAAGAAGAGAACACGTTTTTTCTTTAAATGCCTATAAGTATTTCGTCTTTTAACTTACAGATCTATATTTTAGCACATACTTTACTTCTTATGATATAAACCTGTGTACCAAATTTGATGCCATGCCTTTATTATTTCTGGAGATTTTTCCGAAAGAAAACACGGAACTTTTCGGCGAAAACTCAGCCGATTTCCCTGGCTAACAAACTTGCAAAACGAAGGTAATCACCAAATTTTATCAAAATCGGCCCATTATTTTGTGATAATTCTCTCTCTCTCTCTCTCTCTCTATATATATATATATATATATATATATATATATATATATATATATATATATATATATATATATATATATATATATATATATATATATATATATATATATATATATGCACTTTGCACATAATTCTGCCAACGTATAAGTACGCTCAATTTCAACCAAAGAATTGTCATGTACTCTAGGATAGTAAAATATCCGAAAAGAATCACCAGCACGAAGTAGAACATAAAGATCGTCATGTATAAGGATGGGTTTAGTTTATTAGTAGCTTTTAAGCTAAAGGCACCAAAATAAATATGAACAATTTTTGCCTTAAAGGAGTCAAGTGTGGCTTGACATAGCTTGGCTGATAACAATGCGCCACATCATTCTAATCTGGGCAGGGATATTGTTTTTAAAAGAGCCACTAGTCACTTGGCACGTGCAAGCCTAACTAAACACTGACACTTTGAGTTCACGGAACGAACATAGTCACAGGCTCCGTAGGCTATCAAAGATGCATCACTAAAGCAATGGGTGCCTAACTAGACTGAGCTCTTCAATACCACACATCGTGGTATTTTTAACCTTTCTAATGATTGTAATGAGCCAGATAACCTTAACCATATTGAAAGCAATTTCTCTGGAACAGATTCATCCCAAGATAATGCAATGTCCATAATTGTTGCAAAACGGTTTTTGCGGAAATAATGGCTGGACCTAAAAACCCAGGTAGATCAAAGATTTGACTTATGGTTGAGAGTATTGAACGCTTTGTAACAATTTTGTTCCCTTTGATTCGCGACATACTGAAGTGTGTCTGACGATGAATCCCAAATCACACCCAATGTTTTGGTAGAACCTTATGGGCTTTGATGAAATATTGTGAATTGTTAGCATCCTTATTATCAATGAGTGACAAAAAGGAAGGATCATTTGAACACCATTCTCTGAGAGCAAACCCAGCGGACTCAAGTATTTTGTACCATCTAGCAAATCGTACATGTAGAAATTATGCATAATGGATTGAGTAGCAATAACTGCTCTGAGTTGTCTAAAGCAAGCTGCTTAAGACATCTCGTCGCTAGAAAAGATGCTGGAGCAATACCGTATGTTACGGTATTGAGCCTATAATAATGAAGACGTTCGTTGCGATTCTTTGAAAGTCTGAATCTGATTCGCAGACCTTAATGTACCTGTATATTATGGTAATGTCGGCTATAAAAACTACCTGATTTAATATATAGCGAAGAAGCATGTGAAAAATTGGCTCCTAAATAGTAGGTCCTACCATGAAAATATCGTTAAGTGATTTTCCACACGTTGTTTTGGCACTGGCATCAAAAGCAACTCTTAGTTTGGTTGTTGAAGACGATTCCTTGAGAACACAATGAAGTTTGGAAGCTTGTTTTCCGAGGAATTCGGACATAAACTGAGTATAAGTTACCTTTAGTTTTAAATTTTTTTGCAAATTTACGCTCTAAAGAATGTAAAAGTTCCACAGCTGAATGCTGCGAATGACCAAGTTGATTTCTATTTTACAATAAAACTGCCATTACCGTCGCGATAATAATTAGCACAGTGGTTGTCACATTTCTGATCTTCCTTTGAATATTTTTGTTGTTTTTTACATTCTTCAATTACTCAAAATGATTCTAATTGTTTGTCTAAATTATCATAATTATCACATTGACAGATTAGCTTATTTTGTATGGTCATATCCTAAAAAAATGCCTGAGACTGCCCATCCAAGTTTAGTTTTCTGCAATAATGGCATTCCTGGACCAAGCCCTATTTGATTTTCTAAAAGTAAATCGTAAAAATGTTAACTCCAAGTAAAATTTGAATTTATGACGAACTATTAAAATTAGGATCTGCCAATTTTATGTCTTCTGGAACTTGTATGTTCGTGCTATCGAAATTATTTTATGGAATGTCATCAGTAATTCGATCTATAATTAAAATAGTACAGGCAATAGAGAATTTGTTTCTGTATTAAGCTACAGGAGTTTTTTTTTTGATAGATAGGTTCTGAATGACGTACCGAATGTAAAAACACAAAATCCTTACAAATTAGGAGGGCGGAAGTGCCGCCATTTTGAGAAAAACCGTTTCGGCCTATATCTTCGCAACCGTGGACTTTAGGCCAAAAATGCTAATGACCTTTAATGTAGATAATTGCATTTCTCCTCTTTTTTGTAAAATATTTTTTTTTGTATCACTCACCGTTTACAACTTATAGGACTATTAGCATTCATTTATTGACTTTTTTTCCTATACCTTTGTTAATAATTGTTTAAAAAATAAAATGCTTATAACTTAGCTTTTTAATCGACAAATTTTTCTATAACTCTTACTTTCACCTTTTTTTTCTCAAATTAATATTACTGAATTTTCTTTAAAAAAAAATTCACTGAGGAAACCCCGACTTTTGAATTTTGAATTTTTTTTCAAATGTGTGTTAATTATGCCCCTAGAGCACATATCCGGGGTCGGTTTCAATTTATATACATACATACATATATATATATATATATATATATATATATATATATATATATATATATATATATATATATATATATATATATATATATATATATATATATATATATATAACACAACGATAACTCAAAAAATAATGGGCCGATTTTGATTAAATTTGATGAATACCTTCCTTTTGCAAGTGGCTTGGTAAGTTCGTTAGCCAGGAAAATCGGCCCAGGTTTTCCCGGAAAATGTTGTGTTTTCTTTCAACAAAAAAAAATCATATCTCTGGAAATAACAAAGTTTGGGCAACCAAATTTGGTACGCCGGTTTATATCATAATAGGTAAATCACCTACCAAAATTTAGTTTTGTAGGTTATAAGATAAAAAAGTTATAGGCATTTAAAGAAAAATAAATTGCGATTTAAAACGTCAAAATTGGCAATATTTACGCGAAGAACCTGAAACTAATATAAGCTATGGAAAGAAAATATCTCAAGACGAATGTTTTACAAAGCCTGAAGTATTAGCTTCAACCGTCATTGTCCTTCATTTTACTAAAATATTTCCAGAAAAAATTGTCGATTGAAAAGTGCAACATTTAACGCGTTATAACTTTGAAAATATTAATTTGAGACAAAAAAAATTCAGTACAAGTTGTAGAAAATTTGTCGGTCGAAAAGTTAAGTTATAAGCATTTTATTTCTTAAACAATTATTAACCAATATATAGGTAAAAAAGTCAATAAATGAATGCTAATAGTCGTATAAGTTATAAACGGTGAGTGATACAAAAAAAATTCACAAAAAAGATGATAAATGCAAATATCTACAATAATGGTCATTACCATTTTTGGCCTAAAGTGCACGGTTTCGGAGATATAGGCCGAAACGGTTTTTCTCAAAATGGCGGCACTTCCGCCCTCCTAATTTGTAAGGATTTTGTGTTTTTACATTCAGTACGTCATTCTCAACCTATCTATCAAAAAAAAAATCCTCCTGTAGTTTAGTGCATTATGGACAAGAGTAACGGGCTCCTCTATTGCCTGTACTAAAAGTTGTAAATTAAATTCGTAAATGTAAACACTAGAACGTATTTTTGCCTTTAGTGGTTCTTTGATGTTAGTTGTTACTGAATTTATGTGAACGACTGGTGTGTTTACCTTATTAGATTTGAGATTTTCTTGATTTTTTGATGCTGGTGTAATAAAATAACTCTGTGAACCAGAGTTTAGCAATGACCTCCATGGGATAGTTCGCTTTTTTGAATCATAAATGTAAATCGTTGCTGTAGATAAAATAACAAATGCTCGGTTTAATGCTGAGTGTGTAAGAAACCTGTGGAGCAAGGGATCAGAAATCGTTGCATTGTTGCCAGTTTGTGCCTGAGTATCACCTTGTGACCTTTCCTAGTTTTGATTATTGTTACCTGAAATGTTTAAGATGCGTTGACCTAATGTTTCATTGGAAAACGTTTGCGATGACGTTTTGCTCCTGTTCGAATGTTGTTAGAAGTGAAGTAACGTATTGTGTTTTTCTCACAATTGCGACATGAACCAGTTAAAAAGATAATGTCCAGTTGCGAGGCAGTTGATGCATACTTTTAGTTTTTTAATTTCTGATATACGGGCAGAAATTGATAAATTTAGATTGCATTTATAAATAATATGTCGCCATTTGCAATAGATACATATAGCTTGTTTAGAGATTACATGGTTGTATGATTTCGCTTCGGTTGTATTATTTATAACTTTGTTGTCTACCGATGCTAATAATTCACATCTATCAGAAAGATAATGAATGTTTCGATAGTTGGCCAAATTATATCTTTGGTTTTAATTTCCTAATCCTTTTGCTATTAACATATAGTTTTGAAATGAGTAAATAAATCAAAATAGTGCTCTACTGATCGATAGGTTCGTTGATATTTTTCAAAACACGATAATGCACAAGTAAATTATCTAAAAACTGTCGCAAAGATTCTCTTTGAACGTTTTGGAGATCACATTTGTTTTACATGACTTCTGATTATGATTTTTTTGTTCCCGTATCGTTGCTTGCTACTGAATAGTTTGCGTCGTTGATAACTAACGAATTAATTACTTGTGCTACTGAAGCCTGGACACAGGTGTGCAAATAGTAATTTTTTTTAAATATTTGATGAATTGGAATTTTCATAAATAATCGAATTAAACGTATCATAAAACGTAGACCATTTCTCGTAAGCACCATCAAAATATTATAATAAGATAGGAGGTAATGATAAAACATTTTTATTTGGAACGCAACCCTGAATACTAGAAGTTGGTGAAGCCGTTGCTGATACCGGTTTTGTTTTATATTTTTGAATCAATTTTTTTGCACTGACATACTGACAACGATTAAAACACGGTTGTCTTAAACTGGGTTCTAGCAAAGGGTATTTGTTACAACTAAGCCAACCATTGACAAGTTGTAGTTGTAACATCTACAACTAATCAATGGTTGGCTTAGTTAGTCAATGCCAGGGCACACAGAGTGTGGTAAGATGTTGGGAACAAATATTAGTACAGAGTACAGCATTTTTAAAGTTTAGTATTTTTTAACGCTTTCTCAAAAAAACGACTGCTTTATAGGCTTGGTATGGGCCATAGAAAATTTTTTACACTTATCAAACTAGAAAATTCCAGATATCCTAAAAAGTAAAAACTACCTTATAAGACGCTGTATACTAAGTAGTCAATGGTAGAGGTACAACAAAGAGAATTCAGATTTATACCAGTGTTTTCATTAGTGGACAAGTGATGGCGCACATCTTATTATCCGGGCGATTTTAGTCAGTATTCTTTACAAGCTGCATATTACTCTTGCCATATATATATATATATATATAGTCTCCTGGTAATCGGAGGAGTTGAAATGGTGATGTAAGGGTTGTGGCGTCCTCGCACATCAAAAAAATCTTAGCCGATTTGAAATCTGAAAATTTTGGTGTGTATGTTTTTATATAATTATCTATTCAACGAAATATCATCAAATAAATCTTCAAATCGTTTCCGGTTATACCGGAAGTGATCACCTTATTTCAAACAGAACACAGCCTATATTATATTACATTTTTAGATTCCTTGTAAAATTTTATTGTTTGTTAAATTTTTCTAAATTTTTTTCTTTTGGAACCCAATTAAAATTTTATAATGTCGTATCAAGAAAGAGACGTTCTTTCCGAAAATGCCACAAATGATATCTTGATTTAGTTTCCATAGCGACGAAGTTGTTTGTTTACTCCAGGAAAATTTGAATATCGCCCATTTGTCCCAAAAATATGTCGAAAAACATTTTTTAAATAACTGTTATCTTAGAAAATGCCATAATTTCCATACTTTTTACTAACCCTGTAGGTATATATATATATATATATATATATATATATATATATATATATATATATATATATATATATATATATATATATATATATACAGCGTACCCCAGTCGATGGTACGTTAAGTGCGTATATGAAAAACCAAACATGGGATCGATCTGAAAATTTGCTTGATACCATAATCAAGTATGCTATATTTATCCATAATATTTTCAATTACGCGGTGTTGCCGCTCCTACTGAAAAGTCATAGCATTGTTATTTTAAATAGCCCATCTGTATATTATATTTTTTTCGAAATCCTTGTTTAATTTAAATAACTTTTTCTCAATATGTTCGTATACCTATCGGTGGTGGTTCCACATATATTAATTAATTTTCATATTTTTGAAGCAAAATACAGTCATGAGTAGTAAACCTTAAGAATTTTGTACTCGTGCATCCTGTGAAGCTAAAATTGTGGTTGGAATTTAAGGATAGTACAGTTATTTCATGCCAATAGAGAAATCGATCCGATATTATACAGGTGCTTCAAAAGTTATACCTTTCCTGCTACATCGAGAAATGACAAAAAAAGCTGTTTTTTCAAATAGATGTGCATTACCTAAAAAATTAAAAGCTGATTGAATTTCCTTTCAAATGGTATGGCATATTTCTATACCTATATCTTCAGGATTTCCGAGGAAAATGCATTTTACTAAAAAAAAACATTTCATCGTTCATACTAGTACATTATTTAATTTCCATGGCAACCAAAACTGACAGTGTCAAACTAACATAAGACATGTTGGCATTTTGATAGATTATCTGATTAAAATGGGTGAAAATAATAATTCAAATGAAGTTTTAATGAAATTGCTTATTCTACATGGACAATGCCATCAAATTAACAAACAAAACACAGCAGTCATGATTAAACCTTAAAAATAATGCAGGTGAAAGAAAAAATCCTGGAGAAGCAAGCTGCTTATTGTAGTGAATTTTCATAAAAGTGTTTTTAATCGCAAATGTCTTTTTTTAATGAAAGCAGGCATCCAATTTGGTTACCAGTGTAACCTATATTATAGTGCAGACAATGTAACATATTTCCTCAAAATAACTTTATTGTTTGAACAAGTACAAACATTTTCCGAAAATGAACTTAAAATAAATGTTCCCGAAAAAACTAATCTGATTTTACTGGCCAACAAACCTCTTCAAGCTATTTACCCACCTACCAAGATATGATTCACAAAAAGCTTTTCGACAAAACTTACAAAAAAAAATGTTTTAACGAAAATTCAAAAACATTTTTTTAACAATAACTTATTATAAGATTTATTATTAATTACCAAAATTTCACAAAAATCTTACAAACAATGGAAACAAAAAAAAAATGGATACGGGACCTCGATTTTTTTTCAGGAATAACATAAACGAAAACCTCTCTGAATGCGTCATTTTCATGGGACTCTGCTATATATTGGTAAAAACGTCATATCATATATTTAAAAATATGAAATAATTGAAGTAACTCGAAAACGATGAACGCTATCAATTTTTTTTACAAACGTGCATTATAATTTGTTTATAACTTATGGGCCACCCTGTGATTGTCGAAATAATTTGTAAGATGCAGCTCAAGGCACCCTATAATTAACGTATATAATTTTTTCTAGTAGCGGCAATACTGAGCTTTACCGTAGAAATGCGTCACCCTGTATATATGTAAACAGACAAAAACCGCAACTAACACTGTATGTGGGTTCTAAGGGTCCTAGTTCGCGCTTATTTTAAGAAATCTTTTCAAAATCCAAAAGTGGCGGTCTCCCTAATAGCTGTTTTTTTTCTACAAAAATTCGCTAAAAATTATTAACATATTAAACCATAACAGTGGACCTGGCGGTGGTCGAAATTCAACCGTAATTCATTAAATTTTTAAGTTTTAACGTTATTGATGTTCCTTTGTTATAGACTGTTTTACCACATTGTTTTATGTGTTTGACATTTCACGTATTAGTTAACGGTCAGCTCCGACTGTCTAATTAAAACAAAGCATTGTTTACTCTATTTCTAACGCATAATGTACATACAATATATCTTTCTGCACGCCTTCTCTAGAAGAAGTTTAACAATTCCAAATCTCTCTACGCCACTCATCCGTGCGCGTAATGTGCTTAAAAAGGGGTTCAAAAGTTTGTCTTTGCTGTGTAACTAAAACTACTCACAAAACATCAGAGAAAGGTTCGATTTGAAATGAATTTTCTTGAACTATTTTAGTAAAATGAAGGACAATAACGGCTTAAGCTGAAACTTAAAGGTTTGTAAAACACACTTCTTGCGACATTTTCTTTACATAACTCGTATTCGTTTCAGGTTCTTTGCCTAAAAGTTGCCAATTTTGACGTTTAAAATCGCGACTTTGACGCTTTGAGGAAAAGCTATATATGCAATTTGTAAAGTAATTTTTCTGGCATCTCTTTACCTTTTTGCGCGAAAAAAAAAAATCCTTGTCTGGATACAATAGATCTTGTTATCCACACAAAATATTTGGTTTTTATGCTTTCCTCTGGTCATCAGTGGCACCCAATTTTTTTTCTTTATGTGCTTATAAATTATTTTTTTTTAAATTTACGGATCTAAATTTTGGCACAAGTTTACTTTTTATGTCATGGATCTAGGTACCAAATTTAGTTGCCCTAGCTTGTTATCTTCGTAAATATAAAAATTTTCCGAAAGAAAACACAAAATCCTTAGGGAAAAACTAGGCCAAATTTCCTGGCCAACGAACTTACCCAAATCATGCGCAAAAGGAAGGTACTCACCAAGTTTCATCGAAATCGGCACATTATTTTTTATTTTATATAAAAATATAGCATATATATATATATATATATATATATATATATATATATATATATATATATATATATATATATATATATATATAGAAACATAAAAAAAATTGAAACCGACCACGGAATATGGGCTCCTAGTTTCCGCTCATTTGAAGAATTTTTTTCAAAATTGAAAAGTCGCAATCTCTTCATTAGTGAATTTTTTAAAGAACATTCACTAAAAACTGAAAAACAAATAAACTTAATGACCAAGAAATACTTATGATTCTTATAGTAAATATTAAAAAATTTCAGCGTTGGCTTCTAAACAATTCAAAATACTTAGATTTACGGCATGGATAGTAGCCCTTTCGATTTCATTGGGATCCAGTTCTTGAATATGTCTTACTATCCGTTGTCGCAATCCCTCCTTGGCATTGATTGGTGTAGTATCCACTTTGTTTATTATCTTACCCAAAAAACAAAAGTCCGGTGCAGCAAAATCGGGGCATCTAGCAGGCCAATCCCATTGAACTAATCTTCAAAACCAACGATCGTCAAATATTTCGGAGAACTCCTGAGATACTTCATGAGTGTAATGAGGCGGAGCACCGTCCAATTGATAACAAAAATTCCGATATTCTTCTAGTGGGAAATATTTCAAGAAGTAACTGACGACCGTTCTTATATGTCCAGGTATCTTGCCGAATTCAATGGTTCATCATAGATAAAAAAACGTACTCGATTTTTCTTCAATAAACAGGAAACATCAAAACTAAATTTGTTTTGAATTTCTCTCTCTCTCTCTCTCTCTCTCTCTCTCTCTCTCTCTCTCTCTCTCTCTCTCTCTCTCTCTCTCTCTCTCTCTCTCTCTGTCTCTGGTCATTCTATCTAGGATTTTTACCTGCCCAATAATGGATGTTCTGCGAATTGAAAATGCCCTCCCGTGAAAATTTCGCTTTATCAGTCCAGATACTTTTTGATAGAAACTGAGGATCTTCTTGAATTTGTACTAAAAGGATTTCACAAAAATGAATCCTTCGTGCACTATCTTCTGGCTTAAGCGCTTCAACTTTACTAAATTTATATGGATGAATGTTGTGCTTGAGCAAAATTCTCTTAATAGAAGAGCCTGATACATCGTCGTCTTGTGCACCCCGGACGGAAGCCTACGGATATCCTCTAAAATACGCCAGGATGTTGCTGGCATTGTCTTCGTCGGAGGTGACTGGTTTCGGTCAAGTCGGAGGTGCTTATAGTTTTGAACTATAATCAAGGAATCTCTTTTGTATTCATACAAATTTTCGCTTGTTCCTCTGATGCAATTCAGGATATGTTTCATTAAATTTTATGCAAGTTCTGGCTATAATTTGATGGCATTGTCCATGTAGAATAAATAATTTCATTAAAACTTCATTTTCACCCATTTTAAGTCGGAAATACCGATCAAAACGCCAAAATGTCTTATGTTAGTTTAACACTGTCAGTTTTAGTAGCCATGGAAATTAAATAATGTACTAGTAGAAAAGTTAAAATAATTATTTTTAGTGAAATGCATTTTCCTTGCAAATCCTGAAGATTTAGGTACATAAGCATCCTATCTCATTTTAAAGGAAATCCAATCACCTTTTAATTTTTCAGGTAATATACAGGAAGTTTTATTTGAAAAACTGCTTTTTGTCATTTTTCTATGTGGCAGAAAAGGTAATACTTTTGAAGCACGCTGTATAAGATCGATTTTTCTATTGGAATAAAATAATGGTACTATCCTTAGCCTACAGCCACATTTTCGCTCCTCGGGGTGCAGGAGTACAAAATTATTCGGGTTTAATCACATTGTGCTTAAAAAATGTTAAAATTTAGTAATATCTAGCGAACCACCGATAGGTATAGAAACATATTGGGGAAAAGTTAAGTAAATTAATGAACCAAGGAATTCGAAAAAATATAATATACAGCGTAGTCCATTTAAAATAACAGAGCTACCACGACTTTTCACTAGAAGCGCCAACACCGTGTAATTGAAAATATTTAGGATGGATAGAGCATACTTGATTATGGTACCAAACAAGTTTTCAGATCGATGCCATGTTTGGTTTTCTATATTCGTCTAAGGTACCATTGACCATGGGACAGCCTGTATAATTTGTTCAAAAATAATTTACTTATCTAAAAATTCAGTAATCATCATTAACGATTTTCAGAGAAAACTTTATTGTAAGATATTGTTAGTGAATGTTTATACAAAAAATTTAGTAATGGGAGATCCCGACTTTTGAATTTGGAAAACATTTTTGCAAATGAGCGCGAACTAGGGCCCCTAGAACCTATATCCGGGGTCAGTTTCAATTTTAATATGTTATATATATATATATATATATATATATATATATATATATATATATATATATATATATATATATATATATATATATATATATAACATATTTGGTTCTCGGGTTGAACCGCGTCCAGAATTTATGAAAACTCGACGTTTCGGCTCCTGTTTTGGAGCTATTTTTCAAGAGGTAAAAGAAATGTGTAAGGACACTCTAAGGCCTCAATCTACCTACTCATTAGCTCGATTACGGGGCCTCAGTCTGCCTACTCCCCAAATCTCGCCGGAGATCGTCTGTGAGGTCTCAGTGTGTTCAACCTGAGAACCAAATATGTCTCGCATTAAAGACCGCGGAAATCTTTCCGAACATATTATATATATATATATATATATATATATATATATATATATATATATATATATATATATATATATATATATATATATATATATATGTATCACACCGATAACTCAAAAAATAATGGGCTGATTATCATAAAATTTGGCATGTACCTTCCTTTTGTAAATGGCTAAATGGCTTGGATAAGCTAGTTAGTCAGGAAAATGGGACGGGGGTTTCCGGGAAAATTTTACTAAAGTTTAGATTTCTATGTTACAAGAAAAAAAAGTTATAATAAAATATTTTTGCCAGATTATTTATATGAAAATTCGCTACCATAACGCACTTGCTGCGCCCAGGCTTTTTTTAGTTGTTTAATGGCAAAGAAAGCAAACTGAATATTATGGCTAAATCTCCAGTGGCCTGCTTTGCTCTTGCTACTCTTGAACTCCTGTTAACGAGTAGTCCAAAACGTTACTACACACTTTCCAGGACCTAACAACGTTTTGTTAGATCTTTTAGTGAATTTTCATACAAAAAAGTCACTATTGGGGAGATCCCGACTTTTCAATTTTGAATTTTGTTTTTTTTTCAAATAATAATATATATATATATATATATATATATATATATATATATATATATATATATATATATATATATATATATATATATATATATATATATATATATATATATATATTGCTATGTTATTTATTTTAGTATACCTGCAAATATTTATTTTAGAGCTGAGAACATATATCTTAATCATCAGGTTGGGTTCATTATAATTACAGCTAGCTTCTACTAATTAAAATTCATTAATATGTGCTATTTAAATTCATTTATTGATTTTTACTTGATCAAAAATTAATTTCGCTTTGCACAGATGGCTATACAACAATTTTACTGATTAATTATTAACGAAAAACAATACTTCTGGTTAATTACAATCTGTTATACATTCAACTTAATTCATTACACAAATTTTACGGTGTCTAGGTGACACACATTAAATACAAACAGGAACATTTAAAGCATTTATTACATAAACATAAATTGAAAAATCCTATTAAAACATTCAGGTAACATTATAAATAATTACACAATTACCGGTTAAACATTGATATAACATAAGCAATATATATCGACAATTCTACAGAGATCACAGTCTCTTTCTGTTCATTTCAAGCAAATTTTTGCTTATTGAAATTTATTGGCACTCAATCTTTAATTGGTGCTGTTAAAATGGTGAAATTCAAACCGCACTGATCAATTTAGGAAAAGAAAACACTTACTGAAACATTTTCCATTGGATTATATATTGTTTTTCCATTATTACTGTCCATTATTAATTATTATTATTTTTCTAATTTGTCCATGCCATATTTTACTGCCCATTTATTGATTATGAATGGATTTAATTTATTAACATGTTGATATATTCCATATTCGTAGCACTCTGGAGGTTTTTTCTAATCTCCCTTCGATGCACTCTGGAATCTCTTATGTCAACTTACATAATGATACCGATGATCACATGATCTGGTGAAATGATGCCGATGAATTCACTTGATGAAAAGACGCCGGACACTCCCGGACTCTTGCTTTTATTAACTTTCTTACAGGTGAAAAAACGCTATTGTTCATCCAACCACCTGTGTTTGAGCTTTCCGTCAAACCTTTAGTGTCTTTTTACGTTTTTTTCTTGCGCGCACATATACCTTAATACTACATAAAGTTTTGTTTTTACAAATGACCTCTGCTCTTTTAATACATCGAGCCTTTAGGTAGCTTGGTCATACCTATTATTACACACAATAAATCAACAGAATTGCATTTATTAGCCGCAATCTCATTCTCCCTACAAAAACTGAAGCATTGTCCTTGGTTTCTTTACGGATATTTCTAGAATATAATTTTTTTTTTATTACTCGAATGAAACTTAACATCGAGGGTTGCTACATGGGTCACTGACATTCATGTAGGGCGTTGGCATCTCATGCTACACTCTTTCGTTGCTACATTAGGGTGTATACATTTATTTTATATATACTAAGATGTATAAATTTCCCGTTTTCCCATTAAAATTTCGTAATATTTTCTATTATTTGCTATCTATAGCAATATATATATATATATATATATATATATATATATATATATATATATATATATATATATATATACATATATATATATATATATATATATATATATATATATATATATATATATATATATATATATATATATAATTAAGTGTTTGTGACGGTAATAATGCTATTTATCAAAAAATTGTGGGAAAGCCGTCAGTTGCAAAATAAAACTCTTTATTAGATGCCGAGCTTTCGGAAAAATTTATTCCATTTTCAAGGCTACAACATAGAAAGGAAAAAAGTTTAAAATTTACATAGGAAAAATATAAAAGTTTAAAATACTTACATATAATGTGAGTTTTAGTGAACTAATTATTCAATAACAAACATGAAAAAAACTTTTTTATATATTTGAGTGAAGTCGAAAAGTGCCAAACTGACATTTAAAGCTAACTATTGTCTAATTGAATTTGTTTTTGTCTAGGAAATATAAAATAGGGGTAGTGATTTATAAAATTATTATCTTTCTTTTAGTTTATTAAATTGTCGTAAAAAGTAATTTCAAATTCTTCTAAACACATTCTTTTATTATTTAAGGTTTCACAGTGTAAAATAGAAACATTACTAAAATTTATATTGTGGCCAGTGTCGAGATTATGTTCTGACAGAGCGCAAGTTCATTTTTGTAAACGTATGTCACTTTTGTGCTGTTTTAACCTATCTTTAAGGATTCTGCTTGTTTGGCCAATGTATCTTCAACTACAATTATTACATGGAATACAATATACCACTCCAGACAAGGATGAAATTTCTAAAGTGTCTGGAGTGGTAAAACATCAACTGAAAGTTTACATGAAGCTTAACACAAGCTTAAAAGAACCGAGAAGACTGGTAAACACAGCAGAAAAGCTTCATCTTCATCAACTTCGCATGCACACACAAGGCAGTAATACAATTTTGCATAAACGTGATACAGATACATCTCAATAAGCTTAACAATATGTGTAATATTAATTAAAAACGATCAAAGAAATCAATTTATTAAACTTCTCTATGTTCTTGCACTTTACAGAAATAGCTCTAGATAGGTAGCTAATTTTTTGTGTGGCTAATGGTATAAACAACCAGGAAGCCATCCTTCCCGTACACCACCACCACCTCCACCAGCCACCAGGTAGCTAAAACAGAGTACTTTTGCAATTATTAATTTGTAGCTATCACCCCCAACTTTTGTGTTTTAATAAATCTTAAATGTGTTATTGCATACTATAAATAACCAATATTAAATTAGTGTTACAATATAAGCAGTGAACTCCTGTAAATAAAAGCTAACGTTAGGTACACTTATAGCGTCTCCGTGGTCGTGCGGTGAGGTCGATGACTTTCCAATACGGACTCGGGGGACGACGGTTCGAGACTCACCGGCGGCGGATGATTTTTCAAATCACTGTCGTCGTTGAGATTGAGCTCAAGGTGGAGGGTAGGTTAGTTTAGATGAGCAAAAAGGGTCAGCAATGGCCTAATTTCCAGTAAGCATCTTACCCTTACTTTAGGTACACTTATTAGATGCAATCGCCAAGTTACAACGTGACGCCATGCGCGCAGCGAACGAACTTGGAATCGCTAGCGATTATGTCTTCTATTATTGTATCACGAGCTGCGGTAGATAAATAATTAGTAAATAAGTATATACCTATAATGAGTTTATTTTTGCCCACTGTTAAGAGAATATCAACCCAGAAAGATTATTGTAATTACGTAAATAAATATAGGTAGGTACTCAGTGCGTAGTAAAAACTGTAACTGAGCCATTATAAACCCTTATATATTCTATATGTATATAAAAATTCAAACAGATCGGTTGTAGAGGTCCTAGTTCGCACTCATTTTAAGAAATGTTTTCATATTTCAAAGGAGTGAAGTTTTTGTAGCAAAATTCACTAAAAGACTGTAGTCATAAACTGGGTTTTATCAAAGAGTGTTTCTTACATCTTACATCTACAACTAGTCAATGGCTGGCCTAGTTAGTCAATGCCATAACACTCAGAGCGAGTTAAAATGTTGACCACAAATATTCGTACAGAATTTTTAAATGTTAGTATTTTTTAACGCTTTTTTAGCACTTTCGAAAAAAAATCTAATGCTTTATAGCCTTGGTATGGGCACTGAAACATTTTTGACATCTTCTCAAAATAAAAATTTCAGATATCCTAAAAAGTAATAAATACCTTATAGAACGCTGTATACCTAATAGTCAATGGTAGAGCTTCCTCGAAGCGAATTCCGACTTATACTAGTGTTAGTGGACAAGTGATGGCGCAAATCTTATTATCTAGGCAGTTTTGGTGAGTGTTACATTTATTAGCTGCATATTACTCTTCGTATATATAATCTCCTGGTAATCGGAAGAGTTGAAATGATGATGTAAGGTATTGTGGCGTCTTCAACACACATGAAAATACCATAACAAAAAATTTAGCCGTATATATCGAAACTACTCTGTAATATGTAATTTCTAGTGGTATGTTTTAGTCAATTTTCTTTAAAAAATTCATTAATGAGGATATCTGTGTTTATATATATATATATATATATATATATATATATATATATATATATATATATATATATATATATATATATATATCCACACGATAACTCAAAAAGTTATTAACCGATTTTGATGGAGTTTGGTGGGTATGTTGCCCTCGTAAATAACTTACCACATACCAAAACTGAACTTTCTGGGTTTATAGCAAATTAAGTTATGCACATTTGTGGCATTTTATGAAAATTATCTACCATAACGCACTTGCTATTAGCAAATTTTATTTTCTTTGTTTCTTCATATCTTCTCCTCATTTCTTCCTTTGCTTCTTCGACCTTCTTTCTCAATTCCTCTCTTATTTCTTCGTCGCTTTTTCTGACCTCTTCATCTCTTTTTCTCACTTCTTCTTTGGCCTCTTCATCTCTTTTTCTCATTTCTTCCTTGGTTTCTTCGTCTCTTTTTCTAATTTCTTCATCTGGTTTTCTGGCTTCTTCTCGTGCTAATTTAGCTTCTTCGTCCATTTTAAAAATCATTTCCAGTAGCTGGGTGTCCATATTGGCTGTTGCGCTACGTGTCTGAGGCATAGACGTATTTAAAGCTGATACACAGTTTATTCTGTTTCAAAAACACACCCAGTTATGAATTACTGCTGACACTGATCTTCCAGAGTTTCTAGAAATTTCCACGTTGTTCAACGAATATTCTGGAAAATGTTTCTGCTAGCAGCTTGAAAATCCCACTTCTGACACATTTGTTGCGTGCTACGGGGTTCTAGATTCGTTGACTAACAAAACACACATTTTCAAACTACTATTTTATTATAACCAACTATTTTCCAACACCAGTATCAACTAAATTATTTCTCTTCTTACTAAATGTCCATAGAATTATATTCCACTATTCGCCTTCTATGATCGCTTCCTATACACCAACAGTTGCTGACTAGCTTAATTACTCTATGATCACTTATTTACACCGCACTAATCAATACTGAACTAACTTACTCTGCGCACCGCTCGTCTATTTATACTGTCCATAGAGATTCTGTACCTTCTACACTTTCCTATACCTGTCACTTCTGGTCCCTTCTAGAAATATAATTCCAGAGTGTTCGCTCTTACCAACACACTTTATAATTGACATCTGACCATAGAATAAACAAATTCCTTAAACTTAATTCTCATAGACAAATGTGATATATATATATATATATATATATATATATATATATATATATATATATATATATATATATATATATATAATTTTCGTAAAAAATATGCGAAATTAAGCGGCATCTAAAAACTTTCCTATCAACTTGGACTATACGCGACGCTGTTGAGGAGTACGCAGAAGCGTCAGCTGTCAGTAATCGTTCAAGAAGATTCGGTTAGAGGCGATTGGATTTAACGATTTAACAACATTTTGTTTTTTGATTCTGAGGATGTCTTCTGTCTGTAAGGGGAAGGGGAGGAGGCTACAAGAACCTTAATCATAATTTTAACTGTGTGATACACCAGGATTCTATAAATACAAGGAGCAACGAGCTAATAAACTAAGAAATGGGAAGGGAGTGTTCAATAGTATTGACGGTGGACGGAAACTGTAGTAACTTTAATAATAATAATAGCTAATGGTCATCACATACAATTGTGACGGGATCGCGACTAGAATTTTGAAGAAATTCTTAAATGAGCGCCCACTAGCCCCCCTAGAACACATGTTTACAGTTTACATTTTTACACACCCAGGCACACACATTGGGCATTTGAAGAAAAAATGTTGAAGTTTTTTCCCTTAAAACGTCAAAGTCGCGATTTGAAACGTCAAAATTCGCTAAATTTAGGCAAAGAACCTGCATCGAATACGGGTTATGTAGAGAAAATGTCACAATAAGTGTGTTTTACAAACCCTTAAGTTTCAGCTGTAACCGTTATTGTCCTTCATTTTACTAAAATATTTTCAGAAGATTCATTTCAAATAGACCGTTTCTCTGATGCTTTGGCAGTACTTTTAGTTATAGAGTTGCTCTGCTTACATCTCGTCTGTCTAATGCAACAGTTTGTGGCTAATGGGCCTGGTTTCCGAGGCCATATAATAATTGTCACACACACATACATATATATCTAGAATTTTTAGTAAGTTTTAGAAAAAAAATCGCTGTTAAGGAGATCGCGACTTTGGAATTTTGAAAAGATTTCTCCAAATGAGCGCGAACTAGGCCCCCTAGAACCCACATATGGCGTTAGTTTTTATCTGTTCTCATATATACAGAGTGACGCATTTCTAGGGTAAAGCTCAATATATCCGTTATTATAAGAAATACGAGAAAAAGTTGTGTAGGTTGATGATAAGGTATCTTGAGCTGCATCTTATAAAATTATTTTGACAATCACAGGTGGCCCATATGTCGTTGGTCATGCAAATGTTTATTTCCTTCCTTATTATTGCATTTTTGCATTGTAACCTGTTTACCTTGACTCTTTACCCTTTTACCTTTCATATTACTATGACTTACTTTCCTCGGGCGCCATCTTTGTTCCCTAGATTCAGGACGGGGTACGATCCCCGTGAAGACATCCGCTAGAGCCTTCGTAACACGCTACAATTTACTGTTTAATAACAGCCTTGTCCCGTGGTAGCTTAAGTGGAGAAAATAAACACCAGGAGTTCAGTTTTCGGTGACTCCAGTATATGTAAGAAAGCTAAGTAGGCTTTAATTACTTACTTTCACTTACCTTGGGTTATTTTCCTAACTAATAAGATGTGAGCAGATAAATAGAAACATACTATACTAACAAGTACTCATATAGTTACTTAAAAGCACTATAAACATGAAAAATGCAAAGGCGTTACTAAGGTGCAGTCAATAAGGCGAACGTTAACTAAAATAGTATAATAAATAACTTATTTACAAATAAACACAAATATGAAACGTGGGTGCGAATATCATAGCAAACTAAAATCATTTACACCATACGCAAAACAATAGCAGTAACAATTAAAAGACACAAATAAACAAGTATGTTACGTCATTAAATGGGTCAAATTAATGAAGCAGGCGGTGCATTATAGGGACGCATGAATATTAGCGTGTTAGAAGAATGCAGAGACAAGCGAGCGACATATCCAGGTTATTCGGGCGCACAAAATCGAAAAGCACAAGCAATGCGCTTCCACAGAAATGCAGCCAGGCGCCCCTTTACCTAATGCAGCTAACTAACTCCCCTGTTCCCCTAGCCGACGTCCAGAGTGTTTAACTGACAATACTTCGCACCATTCTACAGTCGCATTGCAGCAACCACCCTGTATATACTTCTTCCCGATAATAATGCACGCGAAGCTACCTGTTCCCTACTTCCGTTAATTCACGACCGGCCAGAGTGTTTGACTAACGACACTTCGCATCATTCTACAGTCGTGTCTTAGCAACCACCCTGTACATAAATAAAACCAACGCACGCGACAGAAATTATTCCCCAATTCCTAACTCGTCCCGAACGTCCAGGATGTTCAACTGACAACGCTTCGCATCGTACTACAGTCGCGTTACAGCGACCACCCTGTATATACCCGCGACAACATAGTTCGACACCGCGAAACTAAAACCAGGATGCACCCAGCTGCATCCTACAGTCGCAGAAGAGGCCTACCTGACAAACGGCACAGCACCTCTCCTACACGGTATACACAATACACGATCCGCGAAGCGAAATAAACAATCCTGTCCAGAAGCCGTGACTTGCCACTCCTAGCTCTGGTGCAAGACTGGAAGGTCTCCGACTAGTATGCGACCACTCCAATATCGCACGCAGCCAGCTCGCGGCATCACGCGCCCCTCCCTTTACCGTTGTCGATCAAACAATCTCGCCGAGGTTATTGGATCGGCTTGCGAGAGTACAGCAAACGGCTTTTCCTTAGCCTCTCCGCTGTCGCTCTCTCCTGATCCGGCCTGTGTCAGCTCTATTTATAGCCCGGGCAACGACCCTCGACCAGCACCGCCGCAGTCCGGCCCCAATGCGCCGGCCAGAAACTCGCTCGTGTCTCGACGCTCACTGTGAACTTTTATATCAATATTATTTCAGCGCGGTTTCATTTAATACAAAAATGATTTAACGTAAACAAACACATTCGACGTGCCTGTTTACTATTTAATAGCCTTTTGATGCTATTTTCGTTAGCGTGATTTATATACAAATAAATCCAGTAAACATGCCTGCTTCATTACACTCCCTCCACTTACCAAAAAGACGCAGTCTTTTGGTCTAAATCAAATTAGATACACAGAGAGGGATGTAACACAAGTAAACCCTAAAATTAACATAAGTAAACCTTTAAATTAAAATAAGTAAATCCTTAAATACTACATAATTATTAACCTACTTGCTAAATTGTTCTCAGTCTATTTCTTAAATGCTACTTAATCACTAGATTGTTTTCAGTCTATGTCTTTTTGTCCATCACTGTCACTAGTTTTCACTTGCACACATGCACGCATTTCACTTCACTTCCTAGGACAGGAGATGCGATGCGGGGAGAGTATACGAAGATTGCACGAGCCTCGCTGTTGACGACCTGGACGATGCCTCCTTGTCTTCTTAACTCCTTCCCTGGGTACAAGTAATTTACACTGGAGTCCAACGGACCGTACAGGTGGAAGCGACGACACGACCGGTACAGCGGTACTTCGTTCGTCGGTTTCATCCACCATATACACTCGCCTCCCTTCACCACATGGGCACTGGCGAGTTAGCGTCTCTCGCTTTCCACAGCGGGAACAAAACACACACGGACGCCCATTACACTGCGCCCGTCGATGACCTTCTTGGCCACATCGCCAACACAGCTTTCCCTTACTCACGGGCAAAGCTACCTCGGGATCCACACCTAATCGTGTCTCTCCCGTTGCTAATGCAACTAGGCTGTCACCTTGTGAATGGTTATTCACCTTCTTCTTACTCACTGCTTTTGCCGTCGCCCGTCGTATCGGACGACATTCCGCCCATTTCGTGAACCTATCCTGGATAACGATCGCAAAGCAGTTGCCTTTCGAGGATTTAGGCAATGGACCTATGAGATCAATGCTTACGGTCTCCCAAGGCTCACAATTTCTGGACGGTTGCATCATACCTGCTGTCTTCTGCTGGGATGTCTTATAATTTTGACAATGCAGACATCCCCTGACGTACTTCGCTGTTTCGCGAAACATACCCGGCCAGTAATACTTTCTGGCCAACCGGGAAATTGTCTTCGCAATCCCCAAGTGCCCAGCCGTTGCAGCATCATGGTTTTCTTCCAATATGCTTCTGCGTAGCTGGCGTGGCACACAGAGCTTCCACGGGTCGGATAGCTCTAATTCGGCATAGTCGTGTGGATCTAGAAAATGACGATACAGTTGGTCTTCCCGGATACAATAATCCGGATTGGCGTCTGGGTGATTCGCTACTTCCTCAAACTTGTTCCTATACCAGTTGTCGTTCTGCTGGGCTTCTGTCATGCACATCTCGCTTTCGTTCCGTTTGGTTTCTAACGGAGAACGGGAGAGTGCATCAGCAACTTTGTTATGTGCTCCCTTCCTATAGATCACTTCGAAGTCAAACTGTTGCAGATATAAACTCCATCGGGCTACTCGACCAGCTGGTGAACGCATTGAGTGCAAATAGCGTAACGATTGATGATCGGTCATCACAGTAAAGTGATACCTTTCTAAATATGGCCTCATTTTCTCCACACCCCACACTATTGCCAGACACTCCTTTTCAGTTACAGAGTAGTTACGTTCTGCTCGGTTTAGTGTTCTACTAGCAAACGCAATCACTCTTTCCTGACCGTCAATCTCTTGGGTAAGCGCAGCGCCCAACCCTAGCTCTGACGCGTCAGTCTGCAGCGTAAAGGGCTTTGTAAAATCAGGGCAAGCCAGAACCGGAGCTTCGGTTAGCTTCCCCTTCAAAGCACGGAATGCATCCTCTTGCTCTTGCTCCCATTTCCATCGATGTCCCTTTTTCAACAACTTCGTCAGCGGCGTGGCGACTTGCGCAAAGGATGGGATAAACCTCCTGTACCACGACGCCATCCCCAAAAATTGTCTCAGCTTCCGGACGTTTTCTGGTACGGGTATCTGCCGAATACTCTCAACCTTGTCAGGGTCGGTACATATCCCTTCCGGCGTTACCAGGTGACCAAGATACTTCAACGTCCTTCTGCCAAACTGACATTTCTCCGGGTTAACTTGGAGATTTGCCGCTCTTAACCGACGGAACACCTCTTTCAGGTTTGCCAAGTGTTCGTCGAGAGTCCTTCCTAATACCACAATGTCATCCAGGTAAGCGAAGGCATGGGGGTCTGTCTCAGGACCTAGGACATAATCTAAACAGCGCTGAAAGGTTGCGCAAGCTGAGTGCAAACCAAAGGCCATGACCTTGAACTGATACAGTCCTTTTCCCGGGACTGTAAACGCAGTAATCGGCCTACTTCGCGGCTCTAATGGTATCTGCCAGTACCCTTGCCTTAAGTCCAGGCTAGATATATATCTTGCCTCTCTCAACTTGTCCAAAACGCTTGAAATCTGCGGAAGCGGGTACGCATCCTTCTCAGACACTTCGTTGACTTTGCGGAAATCAATACAGAACCTCGGCTTGCCATCCTTCTTTCTCACAATTACCACAGGAGAACTCCAAGGACTATTCGATGGTTCAATGATATCCTCCTCCAACATACGGTCCACCTCCGCATTCACAATTTCTTGCATTTTCGGGTTCATTGGTCTGTGTCGTTGCTTTATAGGTGTCGTCTTCTTTAGCTTGATATGATGCATTGTCAGCGTCGTCGTACCCTTGACCTTCTCGAAAGCTTTAAGTTCAACATCCAGAAACCTTTTCATCTGTTTCTGCTCTACCGACGTCAAACCTGACTGCTCGGACGGTTCACACAATTCTTGGGTACACGCTACCTGACTCGTACATTTCGCTCGGTCTACATGGGTTATGGTATCCAAATTCTTAATTTTAATCGTGCCACTTCTCAGATCGAGAACTAGGTCGTGTACTCCCAACACGTCCATCCCTAGCACCATGTCTACTGGAAGAGTCGGCAAAACCAGGCACATTGCCCAAACAAAACCAGAGTCAAAACCCAGACTCAACCGGAACCCCTCCACAATCGGTGTGGATGTTCCATCCGCCATTCTAGTAGACAATCCCTTCTCTCTACAGGGTACCAATCCCATTTCTCTGCACCAATCGGTCACAGAGCTACCAATAAATGTCCTTGTCGAACCAGTATCTATAAGCGCACGGAAGGCTCTCCCTTCTATCTGGACCAACAGAAAAGGCCTTGGATCAGAATGTGCTGCCTCTTCTCTCTGCACCATGCGGTCACAGAGTCCGGCACTCTGCACCTTGCGGTCACAGAGTTCTTCCGAGTTATTTGCTTTCGGGGCCGCCAATAGGTTTGAGCCTACACGGCCCCTCTGGAGTTTTCCGGCCAGGAACAGGTGCAATCTCTCGTAAGCACCCCCAATTTTCCACACCTGGCACATCGTGTCTGGGAAACAGCTGGACATTGGCTACGGTAATGCCCTCTTTCCCCACACTTCCAGCATTCTGCTTTGCCATTTGGTTTTTCCGGGGTAGTAAATGCAACCCTCTTCTTCGGTCCGACCTCTGACGAAGACTCCGTCCTACTTCTCGGGGACGCTATTCTCGGGTCGACCTCGGTCACACGCTTGGAACTCTCGGAATTCCCCAACGTAGCTTGACCTGTCATCTTACGTTTACTATCCAGCTCATTCAAGACTTCTTCTACCGTCGTAGCTGATTCCACAAACGCTTCCACCGTAGTAAAGTCTTTCTGCCACAACATCTGCTTGAATTCCGGCAACAGATTTCTGTATAGCCACGACAGCTCTTGCTCTGCGTTCATCTTGCCGTGTCGGCGAATGAGAGTACGGATGTCGGTTATGTACTGTAAAACACCCTCATGCTTATGTTGTAATCGGCTGCCCACCTTTGCTTCCAGATTGATGTAATAGTCCCTGGGAAAATAGAATTTGCGAAAACTTCTTACAAAGTCTTCCCAAGTTGCCCATGACGCTTTGTTGTTTCGATACCACAACAGGCATCTGCCTTCTAGGAGCAGTGGTAGCGCACGCAGCAAGTTTCCCGCTGTCACGTTATACAGTGATCTCATTTCTTCCACCCGTTCCATAAAAGTCTCGGGATCAGACCTCCCATCGAAGCAAATATTCCAACTAGCCACATTCGGCACTTCAGCAACCGGTTTAGTCGTTGTGCTATCCATTGGTTTTGGAAACACGGGCGGGTTCTGAAACATTACTGGATTCGGAGACGACCTGCCTTCCTTTATAAATTGAACCAGCAGTCTCTTCTTATCCTCAACCGTACCAGCGCATACCAGCCTAAACTTTGCTAGCTCAGCGTCAACCTCGGTTTTCTTCAGTTTATAAACCCAGCTCGTACGACTGTCAAACCCATCAGGTTCTAATGAAAATTCCTCGGAATTCATTTCCTCCTTTGCTGCTTTACTTTCAATCTCCATGTCGGACAAGGTCGGAGATTTCCAACCTCCAGGGTACAAACCAGACCCAACCTACAGGACACTTTCGTCCCCTAAAACACAGGATAATCTATTCTAGCAAATAATATTCCTTAATCTAAATAGATTCCAGGGCACGCACCAACCCCGACCTATAGGGCGTTTTCGTTCCCTACAACACAGAATATATTATTCGATACAATATGTATCCTTAATCTAACTAAACTGTGCACCTTAGTAAGTAAAAACCAAGACACCTTTGTCTTGCACCGCAGGACCCAACAATCCACCAGGACAAAAAATTGCCTTATATTACAGGAAATATTTACCCTACTTATACTAGAAATACCAAAAAATCAGGTCCCTGCTCGGGCGCCAGTTTTTGTAACCTGTTTACCTTGACTCTTTACCCTTTTACCTTTCATATTACTATGACTTACTTTCCTCGGGCGCCATCTTTGTTCCCTAGATTCAGGACGGGGTACGATCCCCGTGAAGACATCCGCTAGAGCCTTCGTAACACGCTACAATTTACTGTTTAATAACAGCCTTGTCCCGTGGTAGCTTAAGTGGAGCAAATAAACACCAGGAGTTCAGTTTTCGGTGACTCCAGTATATGTAAGAAAGCTAAGTAGGCTTTAATTACTTACTTTCACTTACCTTGGGTTATTTTCCTAACTAATAAGATGTGAGCAGATAAATAGAAACATACTATACTAACAAGTACTCATATAGTTACTTAAAAGCACTATAAACATGCAAAATGCAAAGGCGTTACTAAGGTGCAGTCAATAAGGCGAACGTTAACTAAAATAGTATAATAAATAACTTATTTACAAATAAACACAAATATGAAACGTGGGTGCGAATATCATAGCAAACTAAAATCATTTACACCATACGCAAAACAATAGCAATAACAATTAAAAGACACAAATAAACAAGTATGTTACGTCATTAAATGGGTCAAATTAATGAAGCAGGCGGTGCATTATAGGGACGCATGAATATTAGCGTGTTAGAAGAATGCAGAGACAAGCGAGCGACATATCCAGGTTATTCGGGCGCACAAAATCGAAAAGCACAAGCAATGCGCTTCCACAGAAATGCAGCCAGGCGCCCCTTTACCTAATGCAGCTAACTAACTCCCCTGTTCCCCTAGCCGACGTCCAGAGTGTTTAACTGACAATACTTCGCACCATTCTACAGTCGCATTGCAGCAACCACCCTGTATATACTTCTTCCCGATAATAATGCACGCGAAGCTACCTGTTCCCTACTTCCGTTAATTCACGACCGGCCAGAGTGTTTGACTAACGACACTTCGCATCATTCTACAGTCGTGTCTTAGCAACCACCCTGTACATAAATAAAACCAACGCACGCGACAGAAATTATTCCCCAATTCCTAACTCGTCCCGAACGTCCAGGATGTTCAACTGACAACGCTTCGCATCGTACTACAGTCGCGTTACAGCGACCACCCTGTATATACCCGCGACAACATAGTTCGACACCGCGAAACTAAAACCAGGATGCACCCAGCTGCATCCTACAGTCGCAGAAGAGGCCTACCTGACAAACGGCACAGCACCTCTCCTACACGGTATACACAATACACGATCCGCGAAGCGAAATAAACAATCCTGTCCAGAAGCCGTGACTTGCCACTCCTAGCTCTGGTGCAAGACTGGAAGGTCTCCGACTAGTATGCGACCACTCCAATATCGCACGCAGCCAGCTCGCGGCATCACGCGCCCCTCCCTTTACCGTTGTCGATCAAACAATCTCGCCGAGGTTATTGGATCGGCTTGCGAGAGTACAGCAAACGGCTTTTCCTTAGCCTCTCCGCTGTCGCTCTCTCCTGATCCGGCCTGTGTCCGCTCTATTTATAGCCCGGGCAACGACCCTCGACCAGCACCGCCGCAGTCCGGCCCCAATGCGCCGGCCAGAAACTCGCTCGTGTCTCGACGCTCACTGTGAACTTTTATATCAATATTATTTCAGCGCGGTTTCATTTAATACAAAAATGATTTAACGTAAACAAACACATTCGACGTGCCTGTTTACTATTTAATAGCCTTTTGATGCTATTTTCGTTAGCGTGATTTATATACAAATAAATCCAGTAAACATGCCTGCTTCATTACAGCATTTTTCATCGAATTGTAATGCACGTTTGTGGGAAAAGAAAATTGAGACCATTCATCGTTTTCGATTTATTTCAATTCTTTTGCAACTTTTCATGTTTTTGCCACATATCAGAAATTATGATACGGCGTTTTTACCAACTGATAGCAGAGTCGCCTGAAAGCGACGCATTCTAAGAGGTTTTCGTTTATATTATTCGTCGAAAAAATCGAGATGATGTATGTATACAGACGCTCCCTAATTGTTAAGGCGTCTCGTTTGGTGGATTATACCTCTCAAATTTACATATTTCTTAGTAGCCTTATTTGTTATAATATTTACCATCTGTACAATGTAATTTTAAAGGCGATTAGGGATAACCCAACAAGGGTCATTTGTTGTTTACAATTGACCATAGGTCTGCTAACCTATCTCAGGTAGATAGCGTAGGAAAATTCGCTATTTATTCATGGCAGTTCTTCTATAGACTCGATACAAGCAACACGTTTCTGCTAGCATAATCACTACTTATTTGGTAGAGTTCTCATGGACTCTAAAGCATACCATAATATAAGTAATTTTGTATAAGTTGACAGTTGTTATTAAACGTTAAGTGTTACTAAAATCAGCGTTTAATTTAACAAAACATAATCAGGACATTCGAGTTAATCAAGAAACAAAAACAAATAAAATGTGGTACATCAGTACAAAATGTAATTAAACATTAATAATGAATGAATTTGAAAAAACTCAAACCGCCGTACCTTAATTTTTACAAATGGAACAGCTTTACATTCTGAAGAAAACTATTTAAATATTTAAATTAACAGGTATAAAAGATAAGAAACAATTAATTTGATAATTATCTACGTTTACATTTTCATGATATAGAAGCAGTTGATAAATTGTTTTCACAAATGTCAAGATGAACCTTTAAAGTGGCAGACTCAAGTAATGTTCTTACTTCAAACAGCTTCTGACTTGTAATTATTCTTAATTCCACTAGTTCTAATTTCGGTAAAAAGTAAAAAAAAATCGGTTCTCAATATAATTTACAGTTTAGGTATATAATTTGAATGTTACGAATAGCAAGTTTTCGCACAACTTTTTTTGTTTCTGTAGAAATTTTTTGTAAGCTTTTTGGGAAATTTTAATTAATTATAAATGTTTAAATAAGTTCGTGTAAAAAAATGTTTTCGGAATTTCGTGAAAAAATTGGCCTCAAAGTTACATGCAAAAATTTGTTTTGGAAGTTTCGTCGAAAAGCTTTTGGTTAATAAATTATATCTTGGCAGCGGGGTAAATATAGGTTAAAGAGTCGTTGGCCAGGAAAATCGGCGGCACAGGGTCTTTTTGGGATCATTTTAAGTTTATTTTGCGGATAAGTTTTAGACTTCTTTAAACAAATAAAGTTATTTTGATGCCTGCTTTAATTAAAACAAGAGATATTTGCCATTAAAATATCGGTAAGAAAATTCACTACTATAACGTACTTGCTACGTCCAGACTTTTTTGAGCTACGTCCTTTTTTGATGTCTTCTGTCCTGGAAGAGGCCACAGCAACCTTACATCATCATTTTAACTGTTCCATACACCAGGATTCTATAAACGCAAGAAGCAATGAGGGAACGAACCAAGAAGTGGGAAGTGATGTCTAATTGTGACAGTGGAAAGAAACAGCTGTACCGGACTGAATGGTTATTCAATGGTTATTTCATGTAAATGTCAATAGTCAATGGTTGTGAGAATTTAATATATAGTCAATAATTACCCTTACTCGTTACTTATACTTACAGATTTTGTAACCCTTTTATTATTTTGCCAAACTCAACACTGCTGACCATTTAATAAATTGAAAGTAAAGTGTTCCTAAACAAATCAAGTATAATTGTATATGTTTGGCGAACAAATACTAAATAAGATAGAATCCTATATGGTAGAGAGCGCAAATGTGAAATTTAAGCATAGTAGTATCACAAATGCTGTCAGATGGCGCAAGGCGTACAAATACGGCAGCCCGAATGCATATATACAAAGTTTCTCATTCCTTGCTTGTTTCCTTTTATAGTCTCTTGATAAGCGGGATAAGTGGGTAGGGTAAAAAAATAGTGCTGAAAATTAACTTCCATATAGCTGTGATAACCTACTCTCCTCAGAAACACATTCTCTTGGGTGCATGATTTGACCACAAAGAAAATATTCATATTCCTGTACCCATAAATTTCTGAAACGTTATTATTCGAGTTTTAACGAAAAAATTCCAATTTTCCCCAAATCACCCCTCATTTATGCCCTACCGCCTTAAGCGATCTTACCCAAAAACAATTCGAAGCATTCCTTTGACGGGTGCTAAGTGGATACCAAATATGAAGATTCCTTCGAACGTTATTGCGCCCACTAACAGACAGACGGGCAGGCCGATAGACCGATTGACCGATTTGCCGTTTTGGCAAAAAAATTCGAAATTTTTGTCACCGATATTCCACCCCACACATTCAACACCTAATTTACTTTCAGTACAGAATACCAGATCAGTTTTCTATAGGTTTTGAGACTTTCTACGCCATTTTAGCACATAAAAGAATTCGAAGATTATTAATTTCAGCACAAAATACCCGATGTTTAATGAAACTGCAAATTTTCTAATAAACAAACCCTAAAACGTCATATTTCTCGAGTTTTAACGAAAAAATGCCAACTTTCACCAAATCATCCCCCATTCATCCCCTACCTCCGGGAGCGATTTCACCCTAAAACAATCCGAACCGTTAGTTCATTGCGTGCTAACTGTGTACCAAATTTGAAGAGGACATCTTAATTCGTTCTAAAGTTATAGTGGTTACAAACAGACAGACATACAGACATACAGACCGACAGACCGATAGACCAACAGACCGATAGATCGACAGACAGACAGACAGACAGACCGACGGACCGACAGACTGACACACCGACAGGCCTACAGTACCGACAGACCGACGGACCGACAGACAAAAAAGATTTCGTTCCCAAATCATGTTTTGACAATTCTAACGACGCTTAAGCGATTTTAAACAAAAATTTTTGAAATTGTTGTCGCTGATGCGGTACTCCCACACGTTGTAGGGATGTGGAAGTGATAATGCTTATTTCGCAAAACTAATGAAAGAAATGTTGGAAAAAACTCTAGGGCCTGTCAGATTCTATTTTAGTTGCTCATTTTTTTTTAATTAGCGGCTTCTAAAAAATGTGCAGCTAAAGATAGAAAGCCACATATCTCTTCTTTTAATCGCATTTTATTTAAAAATGAGTTAAAAACTACATGCCCCATTTTGATAGTTTCTTTTTAAACATTAACTCATCCTTAAATCTAATAATAGCTACACATTAGTCCAATTAATTAATGCAGTGTGCCCCAAATTGGTGACGCATGTATAGGGATCTCACAAATTATAAGATATAGAGAAACAGTTGAAGTTGTAGGTAATTTTATTACCAATATAAAGCTGCTTATCCGACTCCCCTACCTTTTTGTTTCTTGGGATTTTTTTTAAATAAGAAAAATGGCGCAGTTATTCAGTGCTATAAGTTTTTTATTTATCAAAATTCTTGAATTCTGTAAAAACATCTTCACAGCAACTTTTAACATAGAATTCAATTATCTAGTTAGATTTCATGTTTATTGTTATATAATCGCTAGGTGATTGTCAACTTTTCTTTTCTTATAGACGCCATATTGGATTTTGACATTATAAAAAAAAAATTTTTGCTTTTCAGTGATGTATCACACATTACAAAAGATCGGTTCAGAAATTTGAAAAAAACGAGATTTTAAGATTTATTAATACATACATATGGCAACGTCGCAATCTGTAGAGTAAAAAAAAACATACGGCGCTTAATATGATCTTTTTATTATGATCAAGAAAAATAGTAAGACATTTTAAACTCCGCAAGTAACATTATTTTCAATATTGTTATGCTACTTATAATGACTAGAATATTCCTGACAACTCAAGATATCCATGATTCGCAATTATTCCAGTTGCTTAGGAACTTGTGTTAATTGTTGTGACATTTGTTCAACAACTATTAAATGTTTGAATGTTTGACATGGTTTGAATTCTACTTATTCACTTATTTTTTTTTGTGCAAAATTTGAATTGAGTTTTCAAGTGTTCAAATCTAAGTATTTCAATTAAAAATTAAGCTCCCTTATCTTTAAAATGTAGAAATAGCAGCATGCAGAATTATTCTAATGTAGAAAAATTTTACATGCTTGTCTGTTACATATCATCTCACAGAAACGCTAATCTAGCGTTACGAAACTACGCTAACAGTTTTCCAGAAAGACGCAGCCCAATGTTCGATATTTTGCCAAGCTGGTAACAGATTTATTAAGTTTTAAAAGCTTTCAAAGTCCCCGAGCTCGAAGTTATGTCTGTAATGAAAATCGCGATCATGGAATCTGTCAGTTTTTTGAAGAAAATCCTGCCACGCGAACAAGAGCAGCCAAAACATAATTAGATGTACCAAAATCAACCATTCAAAAAACTGAAAAGAAAGCAAATACCATCCTTATAAAGCAACGATTGTACAAGGATTTCGGGAAGGTGATTATGAAAGTAGATTAAGGTTTTCTAATTGGTTTATTGATAAATGCCGTGAAAATCGAGATTTTCCTAAGCAAGTAATTTGGACTGATGAAAGTTGTTTCACAAATTCGAGAGTGTTCAAACGTCACAACCATCATTACTGGGCAACTGAGAATCCAGAATTACGAAATCCAGTAGATTTCAAACGCGCTTTGGAGTGAATGTATGGTGTGTAATATATGGTAAGCATATCTTAAATGTGTAACGAGGACCCAAAAGTGTAGTCTTAATTTCTTAAATTGTAAGTTGCAATTCTACCTTTTTATTTTTCAGGAGACTAGTTAACCGAGCCATTTTTTTTACGCTGATACACTTAATACCCGGCGTTATTTTGATATGTTACAAACCCAAATAATCCCTGCAATCAGACAAGTGGTGCCAGAGATTCAATTTTGAAAATGTTTTGTATCAGCATGATGGCTGTCCTGCTCATAATCCTAGAGAGGTATAGACTCTACTCCGTAACACATTCGGGGAAAGAATAATTTCAAAAAGCGGTCCAGTATTATGGCCAGCTAGGAGTTCAGATCTTACGCCTCTGGATTTTTACTTGTGGGGACATGTAAAAATTGAAATGTATGAATTCGATCCACCTGAAGAAACATTCATGTTCATTCAAAGGACAAGGGAGCTATTTGCTGGAATTAATAGACATACTTTACAACGGGTTACCAATTCAGTAATAAAAAAATGTCAGAAATGTATTGAGAAAAATGGCGGACATTTTAAACTTTAAAAGTGATACTTGTTATTTTTCTTTGATTTTTTAAAGGTGCAAACTTTGTTATTTGTTTCTTAATAGTATGTGTTGATTTTTAATTTATTGTTGTGTTTAACCTTTATTTATCTGTTTTATAATGCTATAAGATGTTCGATGGTATCTGTAGAGTGTTTTCATTACATCTTAATCTAAATTATAGGTAGGTAAATATATTTTTGAGCATACTTCTTTGGTTTTACTGACATGTTTAAGCTAAACATATACATTTAGATATGTGGTTTAATTAACCTTTTTATTGAGATAAAATTCCAAATTTTGAAGGTTATAAATCTTAAAATTGTTATTATTGATCGTTTTAATGAACCATTGCTTTTTCTATCTATCATTGCTCACTTAACTAGCGCTGACTATCAATAATAGAGAACATGTTTGTTTAATAATGTTTTTTTTGAATTTATGTTTTAGTGTGATGAAAAAGTCGAGTGATAGGGAGATGGACACAATTTGCAAAAACCAATATATGTCACGTGTAAACTGTAAGTATTGCACTTACTGCTGATCTGTGGTCCAGTTTTACTAATATTATTGCTAAGACAACCCCCCAATATGCGTATGTCTGAGCATTTACATAATTTAACAAATAATCGGAATTTAACGTCATCAACTTAAATTACCTTAAAGGTTTTCCTTTTTGTTTTGTAGTGAAATTTATTTCCACCCCTTTATTTACAATCTGATGTACGAATAGTTTATATTGTGCAATTTCTCAAGTCATGGACCATAAATTTATTCACTGAGAATGTCTTTCTGCAGAGAATAAATTATCACAACTATGTGGAAGTTATGATTCAATTTGGTGCGCTATTTATAATATAAAAACTTTCGGGACGCAGCAAATGCGTTATAGTTGTCAATTTTCATAAGAATTTTACACTACTATTATACGGCATATTAGTAAAGTTAATACTTTCAACTTACACAGACGTTGAAGATCGATTTTAGAGGGGCTAGTACGCGCACATTTGAAGAATTATATCGAAAGTGTTACCATCGGTATCTCTCTATCAAAAAAATCTTGCCTTCTAACTCCTTTTGAGAAAAATGCCCAAAACTCAATTTTCTATGAAGCTAAAAAACAAAGTTTGCTATATCTATGGGTAGTGTAATTCTCTTTAAAAGAAACTTGTATTACAGATTTCATTAAAGTTATACAGAAGATTTCCAGAAGGAAACTTATTCATATTTAGAAAAGTAAAGTATCTGCCAAATTATAAACGTAGCAGTTATTTTTCCTTATTAATCGCCAGTATGATTTCGTTTTAGTCAACCTAAACAAACCGGATTTTTCAATATCAACAATAACAAAATTACAATTTCAGACTCAAAGGTGAAAAAGTTATTAGGCGTTTTAAACAAAAATGAGATTTTGTTCAAAGCGTATGAAATCTGTGTACTACTATTTATCCAAACGTCAAAATAAAACATGAAAAAAACCATACACTCATAGAGCTGGATTCGATCGCGTAACCTTTTGCTTAGGAGGCAAGCGCGGTGACCCCTGTGCCATCTAGGCACACGCCAACTAACGTCTTATTTGAGTGATACTTTAGATCGGCTTCATGCCTGGGATATTATATTCAAAGTATACAGAATTAGTTAATTACAGAATTAGTAGAATTACTATTGAAACGCATGTCACGACTGTTTCTGTCTTATATGACTTTATATGTTTAAGTTTAATGATAAAGAAACCATTTTAGAATCATTTTTATAGAGACTTGGCTTGTTTTTTTTTAAATTTCTGCTATATTATGCTGCGCTAAAACTGTGTTTTGGGGCGTTAATAAAGCTGCAAATATAGTGTGTTTTAATAACTGATTGAATTCCCCACTTAAATAACAATCAATTGGCAAAATTTTTATTTCATGTCGTCTGTCATTTTCCATAATTACGGCCGAGATATCACGATTGTTGGTTCGGCTATTATGTTTTCCGCCTGGACCATATTTAGTGGACCATGGTTAGCGTTCATGTATAGTTTATACCTGTTGTATGAATTAATCTACGCGTGGCAGTTAACTACTCTCTCTGTCAGGCATTGGACCTTAACCACTAAGTTGTTTCGACGCATGTCTTCGGGATTTTATTTTTTATTTGGAAAAAACTCTAAATATTGTGTACCAGATTACTTAAAATTCACAACATAGGTTTATTTGCACTGTTTATAGCCACATTTACAAAAATATAGCGTTTTCAAAAAGTTTTTCCCAATTTTCCACCGGAAAAACTTGAGCATAAAGGCTGATTAACGAACTCAACGTCGGTTTTCGCCCAAATAAGATTTTTGCCTAGTTTGATTGAAATCAGTTGAGTACTTTTGAGTTATCGCTCGGATACACACACACACACACACACACACACACACATATATATATATATATATATATATATATATATATATATATATATATATATATATATATATATATATATATATATATATATATATATATATATATATATATATATATAAATTTTAGCGGACTTTGGTTTTCTGTTCTAGGGACCCAAATTCGCCCTCAGTTTCTTTAAAAAGTAAAAACTTCAGTAAAACAGTGTATTACTTAATACATTTGTATGCTGGTATAAACAAAATATAAGAATGTTACTAATACTTTATTATATAATGTATTGTTGAATACATTATTTACAACTAAATTGTGGCCTGAACATTTTTTTTAGCAACACACCACGAGGGCTTACAGTCTAAATACTATCGTACCGTGGGTGTCGACAAGGAGGAAAGAGGCACCTTGTTAATTCTGGACTTGAAGGTTTGGAGGTTCGGAGGAGAAGGAAAAACATGTGCCGGCAAGGAATTCCACAACTTGGAAGTCCTTGGGACAAAAGAGCGGGCATAACAAGATGTTCTATGTCTGGTGACCTGGACAGTAAAAGGGAGCATTTGCTCTGTTCCCCTGGTAGATCTGTTGGGGGCAGCAGGTGGAGGAACTATGGAAAAAAGCACCTCTGAGCAGTGCCCGTGGAGATATCTATAAAAGAGAGAGAGGTCACCAACGGCACGTCGGTGGGCAAAGGATGGCAGCCATTAGGTGAGGGTAGCGTCACCGATGAGACGAATAGCTCTCTTATGAATTGAGTCCAGTGTAGCGAGTGTAGAAGCAGCAGCAGCACCCCAGACGTGGGAGCAGTATTCGAGATTTGGTCTTATTTGTGAAGTATATAAGGTATAGAGATTAGCTGGTGAAAAGTATTTGCAAGTCTGGAAGAAGATACCTAATTTCTTAGCAGTCGCTTCTGTAATTGATGTGACATGTTGATGCCAATTGAGATTTCGATCCACAGAAATGCCAACAAGTCAAAAGGACTCATTACTTTGAATAACTTGGTTGTTCATTGTGATGGGTCTACGGGTGGTGTATCTCTTATGAGAAAGAAAGCAAGACTGCGATTTGGTGGGGTTGAATTGTACAAGATTTCTACTTCCCCAGTCTAATATTTTTTGGAGATCCACGGAGATCAAACCCTCCATGAGTCTGCGATCCTCATATAATTGGGCTAAAGAGACAGGCTTAGAATATTGTATATTTGAGTGGAGGGTGCTGTCGTCCGCGTAGCTGGGAACTGAGTTGGATGTACTAGAGATGAGGTCATTGATGTGGAGAAGAAATAAAGTAGGGGCTAAAGCTGAACCTTGAGGAACTCCTGCATTAATTGGATACAGTTTAGAGGAATGGCCATCCTCGACAACAGAAATGCTCCGGTTGGAGAGGAAATTTGATGTCCACGTACAGAGTTTGTGGTGGTAGGTCATAGGCCGGTAGTTTATTAAGCAGCGCTGCGTGCCAGACCTGGTCGAATGTTTTGGATATGTCCAGAGCGACAATCTGGGATTCACCGTGTAGTTCCATAGACTTGTTCCAAGAATGGGTGACAAAGGAAAGGAGGTCAGCAGTTGATCTGCGCTGACGGAATCCATACTGCCTGTCGTGGATTAGACTGTGTTTTTTAAGAAATTTTAGTAATTCGGTGTTTATATACTTTTCCATCACTAGGGATGACTGAAAGGAGAGAAATAGGCATGTAGTTGCTAGGAAGCGCTTTGGATCCATTCTTGGGGACGGATTGTACTCGAGCAGTTTTCCAGTTACTATGGAATATGCCTCTATTGTAAGATGTCTTAAACAGACGAGTCACGACAGGAGCAAGTTCTGGTGCGCATTTTTTGAGAACAATTTCTGGGATCTCGTCAGGGCCAGAGGCTTTCCTGATATTAAGAGAAGAGAGCATCTTTCGTACCTTTTTAGTTTTGAAAATGATATCCGTCATTTTATGCGCGACATTGGGGACTGTTGGTGGTTGAACAATTGGAGGTGGGTTGAGAGTAGAATTGCCGGCGAACGAGGCAAAAAGTTCAGCCTTGCCCAGGGCCGTAGAAACTATTTCATCCTCTGAGACAAGAGTTCGGAACGTGCTCTTGCAGAAATTATTCCCAATAGATTTAGCAAGAGTCAAGAAAGGTTTGCTGCCGCTGGAGCTTAAGAGAACTTTGTTTTTGATGTGGTTATTAAACGAGTTTTTTTGCCTCAGAAAGAATGCGGACATAGCGGTTTCTTGTGTCGTTGAATGCTTGACGGTTTTCTTGACTGGGATGGTGTAAAAGCGTTTTGTGAGCTTTAACCTTTTTAAGTCTGGCCTTGTTACAGGATTTAGAGAACCAGGGCTTTTGAGTGGCTGCAGAGGTTTTCTGTGTATGTGGAATAAATAATTCCATGCCAGCTTGGATAATTTCGGTGACGTTTTGTGAGATATCAGAGTGGTCAGGATGAGAGAAGCAGACAGACGCCCATGGAAATCTCGCATTTCGTCCAAGTTCTATATACATACTATCTCGAAAACTAATAATGGTAGATATGTACATCTACTACAAAAACTTAAAATAAAAATTCACTCACCTTATTGCCAATATTTTTTCCCATTTCAACTATCTTTTAAGCCCTTGATGCCATTATTTTAAATAAGTACAGCAGGAGCACATCTCTAAACCATGCTCCTTATACGAAATTGGAAGACATACTGCGGCAAAACAATGTATTATGCTACTACCGGTCGTTTGACAAATGGCATAGTATAATCTCTCGAATGGTAAAAATTCGTATTATATAATATATCATTTTGCCATTGTTTTTACACAGTATTCTAACCAGACATCCAAAGGCATTGGACATTAGTTTCTTTTGCCAATGGAAATTATGGCATAAAATGTTGGCTACTGAGTTCTGCCATGGCATAATTAATCAAAACATGCGAGTACACTGCTCAACCAGGTGTGTAAGTGAGGAATGTAATATGCATCCTACTACTTTGGAACTATTGATAGAGCATTCAAAGTTAGGTGGAGCCATGGTAATAACTGAAAATAGAGATTTTTGCAAATGCATCGTTTTACCATAGTACGTAACAACAGGTATAAACCATACATCAACGGCAACCAAACAAAATAAATAACAGGCATAAAACATACTACCCGAACCAATAATTGTGAACTCTCCAGACTGGCAAACGACATAAAATTAAAAATTTGCCAAGTGGTTGATTTTAGCTGGGGGATTCAATTAATTTCTAAAATACACTATATTTGTAGCCTGATGAATGGCCCCAATTATAGTTTTAAACTGAAAGTGTAGCATAATGTAGTGGAAATGTAAACAAAATCAAGGTATCTAAAATCAAAACAGTAGTTGAATGTGTTTCAAGTGACAATTCAATTAATTCTCTAATTAATTGTAACATTTACTTTTAATATTATATAAAATATCCCGGGGCATGAAATCGGCGTCAAGTATCCGGTAAACAAAGCTTTAGTTAATGTATCTCAACTTGTTCACTAACAGGGTGCTTGTCTCCTACGCAGAATACTCTGAGATCCATTCCAGCTTGAACGATTTGGAGAAACCCTAGTGTAAATATTTCATACGTTTTAAACAGGATCTCATTTTTGTTCAAAACGCCGGAATAACTTTGTCGCCTTTGAGTTTAAAATTATAATTTTTAGCAGACATTTTGTTATTCTAGACATTTAAGTTTTAAAAAAATTCGCTAGTACATAATTTTTTAAAGCTTTTTTAGCTGTTGGAAAAACCTGTTGGATGAGGTTCACTAAAACAAAATCATTTAGCCGATTGATAAGGAAAAATAGCTGCTACGTTTATAATTTGGCAGATACTTTACTTTTCTAAATATAAAGTAACCTTCCTCCTGAAAAGCTCTTGTAACTTTAATGAAATTTGTAATACAAGTTTCTTTTAAGACACTTACACTCTCTATAGATATAGCAAAATTTAATTTTCTAGCTTCATAGAAAAATTAGTTTTGGGCATTTTTCTCAGAAGGAGATACAACACAAGATTTTTTGATAATAGATGGATATCGATGGTAACACTTTCGAAAGAATTCTTCAAACGGACCTCTAAAATCGATCTTCAAGATCTCTATAAGTTTAAAGTATTGATTTTAGTAATATGCCGTATAATAATAGGGTCCAATTCTTATGAAAAGTCACTACTATAACGCACTTGCTGCGTACCGAAATTTTTTAGTTTGCAGTTTTGAAAGCAAATATCTAAAGAACTAATCGATAGATTTTAAAATTGCAGCTTCGAATAGAAAATCAAGAGTTTTTAAAAGAAGTACCACTCAACTTATTTTTCCCATTCAAATTAAGAGGCTGAAAGTCACCCTCGCCAGCGTTGAATCCTATAAATTCTCTGGGGATAAAAAAAATCTCCCCCTCGCAAGCGAAATCAACGTGTTTTAGGGTTTTTCGAAAGTCTTATTAGTTCTGGGTAATTCCTTTGGTGTAAGTCTTTATAAGGGACATCCTGTATAAAGAAGTAATGATGGATTTTTATTTAAACGATCACAAAGGCATCATGTCTCTCAGATATCGGCATTGATTTTAAACGAACGCTAAAGCAGTGTATGCCATACTTGCTTTCTGACCGTAGAAAATGCAGTTTATTGCAAATATAACACAATCAGCTGACTTCAAAGACCATCTTTATCTCGGGCTTTGGGAAAACATGCGACACGGTGATGACACAATTTCCTTTCAGCAGATTGCCTGAAATACATTTCAACTTCGTTATTGACGTCATATCCGACATTGAAGGCGCTAAACTGATAATGCCGGCACATTACATGCAAGATAATACTTAATTATCTTGCAACCAAACGATTTCTGTTTTGCTGGTAATAAGGATTGACACTGTTATTATTTTGGTGTCATTTGTTATTTGCAACTGAACAATTAATATATGAGTTATAATAATTTATAACTCGATTAAAGGCATCGCAATCCTGATAGAGAAAATGTGTTACGGTAGTTAATCTTCACAAGTGGAAGAATAAGAATAATAATAGTATATTTAGTTGTTCCGTAGTATAAAAAAAAGTTCGAGACGCAGCAAGTGCGTTATGGTAGTGATTTTTTATTAAATGCTTCAAATTTCAGTAACTCAATTTTCTATAAACGTAGAACGTTTAATTTTAGTAGGTAGTAAAGCCTTTCCTAGGGCAACATATCAAAGAGATTTTATTAAAATAACTTGGTAATTAAAATTTTAAATTTGAATACCTCAACTTTTTATAAACTTAGAGTTGAATTTTGGCACATAGTAAGGTCTCATTAAAGGAAACATATCCGTTAAATTTAATTAAAAGAGTTTTGTAATTTTCGGAAGAAAACTTAAAATGTTTCCTGAAAACCCTGTCTGATTTTCCTGGCTAACGAACTCATCCAAGCCATCAATAAAAGAAAGGCACTTGCCGAGTTTCATCGAAATCAGTCAATTATTTTTTGAGTTATTGGATGGATATATATATATATATATATATATATATATATATATATATATATATATATATATATATATATATAGTCTTGCTATCAGATGAAGATGTCAAAATTTTGGTACTACAGAATAATGTTTTTTTGTGTAGTTTTGGTTTGAAAGAAGGAATGGTTTATGGATTATAAATATCTATAGTTGCAGCAGGAATGTTGGTGGGAATAGAAATCGCAGCTGACGAAAAACTAAGTTGAAAATCAAAAAGTGACAAGAGTAAAATAATTTGACATTTATACGTTTAGGGAGAGACTGTTCAAAATCGTGTCCTAGTGCAAGCACAAGCATATATTTTTTGTATGGCATAATGTATAATTTGAATTAATAATAATAAATAATATATATATATATATATATATATATATATATATATATATATATATATATATATATATATATATATATATAAACATATAAAAATTGAAACTGACCCCGGATATGGGTTCTAGGGGAACTAGTTCGGGCTGATTTGAAATTTTTTTTGCAAAGTGTCACCATAGATACCTCTCTATTAGTGATTTTTTTAAAATAAAAATTCACTAATACAGTGCCTGCTTCAAGTATGGAATCAATCAGTGTTTCCTAAAGTTTTTTAAGCGGATCCCCCTTTTGATAAAAATTTTGTTTGCGGCCATCTTTTATTACCCCACCACATTTTATTTGTAGAAAACAAAACAACAGAAATGCTAAATGATATGTAATAATCATCTAATAACACTACTGAGGCGCAATTAGGTTTTTAGTGAATTTTCAGTAAGAAAAGTCACTAACAGAGAAGTATCGATGGTAAGACTTTCGAAAATTTTCTTCAAATGAGCGTTAATTAGGGCCCCTACAACCCATATCTAAGGTACTTTTAAATTTTTATATGTTTATGTATATATGGGTCACATAATGTGTTGGTTTGACGTTTTTCTAGTTGTTAACATATTTCAATTCGTTGTCATGTATTAGTGAATTTTTATTTTAAAAAAATCACTAATCGACTTTGTAAAAATTTCTTCAAATGAGCGCGAACTAGGATCCCTAGAACTTATATTCGGGGTCAGTTTCAATTTTTATATGTTTATATATATATATATATATATATATATATATATATATATATATATATATATATATATATATATATATATATATATATATATATATATATATATATATATATATATATATATATATATATATATATATATATATATATATAGTTATCCAACGATAACTCAAAAAATTATTAACCGATTTGGTTGAAAGTCTGCAAGTACGTTTAATTTATTAATGGCTTGGATGAGGGGTCGTTAGCCAGGAAAATCTGACAAGGTTTTCCGAGAAAATTTATAGTTTTCTTTCTAAAACAATTTTTTCTCCGAAAGTTACAAACTATTTTAATGAAATTTGGCTTATATATTTCCTGGGCAAGACCTTACTACATACCAAAATTTTACTTTCTAAGTTTGTAGAAAATTGAGTTATTCAATTGTGAATCATTTGATGAAAATTCACTACCATAACGCACTTGCTGCGTCGCGAACTTTTTTTATTCTTCATAATTAAGAAGTAAAAATTTTGTTAGTCGCTAGTACAGATCTTAGGTTTGTAGAACATATAAGGATAATTGATCTCATTTATACAGTATGTTCAACATTTAATGGCGATACAGGAAAACTTCAATGATCAAAAACTCATTCTTTCAAATGGAACACCCTGTATATTTTTAGATGTTTGGATAGAAAATTTAATTTTATCGACTAGATATAGCATACCTTATATCTAACTGCGATAGTTTTCCTGTTATGAACGCTTCTTTAAATAAAAGAGAAAGAGAAGGTCTCCCAATTAAATTCTATAATGCCAATATTTAGAATGATTCAACAAGATGACTATATGACAATAAGTTAGTTTAGATGCCTTTAGAAACAAACAAAAAAAAACATTATAAGTATTAGTTTTTAAGAAGTATACATCATCATCATCATCAATCAGCCCTCTGAGTCCACTGCTGGACCTAGGCCTTCCCTAGTTGAGTCCATTCTTTTCTGTCTTGAGCGCTACGAATCTTGTTTTTTGTAATTTTTGTAATGTCGTTTGTCCAGCGAGTTGGTGGTCTTCCTCTGTTTCTTTTATCGGATCTGGGTCTCCATTCAAGTAATCATTTTGTCTACCTGTCATCTTGCATGCGAGCCACATGTCCCGTCCACTTCCACTTGAGTTTTGCCACATGTACGACCACATCAGTCACTCCTGTTCTTCTGTGTAATTCTTCATTTCTAATGTGGTCACGTAACGAAACGCCAAGCATCGACCTCTCCATTTTGCGCTGTGTTACTTTCAGTTTCTTAGCAGAAGCGTTGGTAAGGGTTAGTGTTTCGGCGCCGTAGGTCATAACCGGTAGAACACATTGGTTGAAAACTTTTCTTTTCAAGCATATCGGAAGGTCGCTTCTGAAAACGTCTCTAAGTTTGCCGTAAGCTGCCCAGGAGAGTATAACTCTTATGTTTATCTTGCATGTTTGGTTGGTTTTGGATATGCTTATCTCGTGGCCCAAATATGTATATTTGTCTACCCATTCCACCTCAGAGTTTTCAATAATTAGGTTGTTACTAGGCACAAGGTTTGTCATAAATTTTGTTTTTCCGATGTTCATTTTTAGATCTACCGTTGCACAGACCCCCTGAAGTTCCTGTAGCATCACTCTAATATCTTCCAAGTTGTCAGCTAGTAAGACAATGTCGTCTGCAAACCGTAAGTTTGACAGACCTTGGCCGTCTATTCTTAGACCTTTTTGGTCCCAATCTAGTTTCTTGAACACATACTCCAGGACGGTGATAAACAGTTTTGGAGACATCGTATCTCCCTGGCGTACTCTTCTCCCAATTTTTATAGGATTCGTGTTTTAATGTAGTTTTACCACAAGAGTAGCATATATATATATATATATATATATATATATATATATATATATATATATATATATATATATATATATATATATATATATATATATATTAGATTAGTTTGGTGTAGCGATAGTCAATACGGCATGCTTCCAGGGACTGCAACACTGCGTCCAGCTCCACCGTGTCGAAAGCCTTATGGAAGTCCACAAAAGCAAGGACAAGTGGTCTGCCATATTCGATGGTCCTTTCAATCACTGTTTTAACGCTTTGAAGATGGTTTGGTTTGGTTCCAAACCCACTTCGAAAACCGGCCTGTTCTACTGGCTGGATAAAGTCTAACTTCTTTTCAAGACGTGTGGTAATTATTCTAGTAAATAATTTGTAGAGGTGGCTAAGTAGACTTATCGGCCTGTAATTTTTTAGGTTCGAGATGTCTCCTTTCTTGTGGATCAGTACTACGATGGTGTTGTGCCACTTTTCTGGTATCGTACTATTGAAGAGACAAAGGTTGAAAAGATATTTGATTTTTTACAAGGACCACCAATCTTTATCGCATCGGAAACCACGCAGTCTTCTCCAGGGATTTTTGATTTTTTATCTTTTTTAGGGCTAGTTTGATCTCATCTAGTGATAATTCCATCAGTATTGCCGAGACTTGGTTAAGCACGCCTTTTTTACGGGTTAGTATGTCAGATTCAGGATGTAGATTTATATCACTTTGGCTTTTATATAGCATTCCATAAAACATACATTGAAAGGTATATCAAAAATAATAAATAGGACTCCGCATTCAGAACGTAGGCCATGAGTTTGACAACCATCTTAAAAATATAAAAAGATCTTGTCATAATTGGCCAAAAGTGCGTAAACAATCGTAGTGGTACACATTAGGCATTGCTATTAGTGATATTGTTATTTGTGTAAGGAGAATTTTCTAATAGCTATAAAATGGAAAAGAGTGAATATTCCAATGGTGTTATTCTAAATTTATTTTATATTCTTGGTTAATGTGGAAAAATTGTGACCAGAATTGGTAGGATATTTAACCAAAGGTATCCAAATTTACCAGTAATGAACATAAGTCAATTTTGAAGACTGGAACCCCTTTTTTGGAAACTGGCAGTATCAAGCGACGTAAGGTCAACGCTACAAAGCCTGTTACGGGTGATAAGCTAAATCAGGTAAATCTTTTAGCTTATTTACAAGCTTATCTGCATTGCTCTATATCGGCTGCTACCTAATATTTAAGCATTTCAAGAATGTCAATGCAACGAATCCTGAAACAACGAATCCTGAAATGCATCCTTATTCGGAGATTCCGGTACATGCCCTTCATACGGGAGATGCACTCATAAGGCTTCAATATTGCCGAGATATCCAATCAATACTTCTAGATTACCGGGATTTTCTGTCAAAAAATGTTTGGAGTGACGAGTCTAAATTCACCAGGGAAGCAAGAAATAAACTTTATTGGGCTAGAAAAAATCCGCATGTAACTGGACAAAGGCATTTCCAAGAACGATTTAGTTTTAATGTATTCTGCATTATCAAAAATGAAAATATGCATTACGAAATTTACAATAAAAACCTTACTTCCCAGAGGTATTTACAGATTTTGAGGCATACAGTAGGAAATTTCATCAATAGTCTACCAGGAAATTTATTTATTAATTCTTGATATCAGCTAGATGGTGCGCCTGCTCACTTTGCTAAAGTAGTTCGTCAAGAGCTGACACATATGTTCGGAAACAACTGGATCGGTCCAAATGGACCTTGCAGGTGACGTCCACGATCACAAGATCTGACCCCCTTAGACTTCTACTTGTGGGGACATATTAAGAGAAAGGGTTACTCCAGACCCGTGAAAAGTAGGGAAGATTTATTAAATACCGTAAGGACGGCTTTCACACATTAGGTCCTCATGAAATACGAGGAGCATCTGTAAATGAGTCTAAACTAAGAATACTCAAAAGTATTCAAGAGCGGGGATGTCATAGAGAACACTTATAATTCACTATGTGAAAACTGGAACCTGTGATGAGCACTAATAAGTACACTTGGAGAACACCCAAATCACCACAACACATATTTCAGAGACCTTACGATCGTTTCGTTGACCAAGTCAACATCTTCAGAGGAAGAAAAATTCTGAGAATTTTTCTTCCTCTGAAGATGTTGACTTGGTCAACGAAACGATCGTAAGGTCTCTGAAATATGTGTTGTGGTGATTTGGGTGTTCTCCAAGTGTACTTATGAACACTTATAATGTTCTCTATTATCCTATTTGTAGTTACCTAATCTAATTTTTGGCATTTATTATTGTATACATATTATTTTTTCTTTGCTAATGTCTCGTTACTTATACTTATTGAAAGGAATCGTGTTTTGTTTGTATCTTTTTAAACAACCTAATAATAAAAAATGTTCCAATAGTTTAATGTTGAATTATTCACTTAGTACACTATAACAAACTCATATCACTGACACTGTCAGCACTATTATTGGTATAACTACCTACTCTTTTCTCTTTCTAAAAAATACAACGTTAATAACAGGAAAACTACAGCAGAGAGGTAAAGAGTATGTTATATCTAATCGACGTAAAATTAAATGTTATATCCAAATATGTAAAGATATACAGGGTGTTCCATTTGAGAAATCCTGATTCGCCATTAACTATTGAACATAATCATAAATTCGAATCAGCCAAAAAAATTGGTAGGTTAGCAAACATGAAAAAGTTTAATGTGGTACGAATTTGAAGAACCCAATTCATCACAATACAGTTTTTAGACCTGACCATCATTTTGCTGACAAAGTTAGCGTCATCAGAGGGATGAATAAATTTGAGTTTATTCGTCCCTCTGATGACGTAATTTAGTTAGCAAAACGATCGTCAGGTCTAAAAACTGTATTGTGATGGAATAGGTTCTCCAAATTGTATTAAGCAGTGCTCATCACAGATTCCAAGCTTCACTCATTGGTCAAAAATTTATACAAATTTAATGGGTAGAGATAAAACAATAAAAACACAACTTTTTTATTTGATATTTTTCATTTTGAAAAATAATCGAACTTTCTGTATTTTCGTTTCTTAAATGTCAAACAGGTACAGCCGATTGACAAAAGAAAAACATCAACGTCATTTTGCATTATTTGCAAAGCGCAGACTCTCCCTGAACTCGGAATTTGCGTAAATTAAGTAATAAAAAAAAGTCCCATATGATTCGGACTTTAATGGTTGTCACGGTTTTTCTTAATAAAAAAAATAATGAAAAGCTTGCCCGGCTTCTGGCCCGTCACAATTTAGGAAAAGGGAAAAATAAAGAAAGAAGGAAAAGGAAATTAAACAAACCACAGGGAAGACTAAAAGAGAAAGAATAGAGAATGGTTACCCGGGAATTGGGAACATCAGCGTCGGCAGTTGATACCAGGCTCAGCAGGTATGTCACTACTATTTGCCTATTTCTACTTCTAGTGACAGGTGCAACAGATGTTAAAAGAACGGTTTTGGGGGCTAGAAGCTTATAAGTTAATAAATTATTCGACTCAAAGTATTTTAGTTAATTATCTGATAGTTAAATAAATACAACGACATCAACGGTAAATGCAATTTAATAGCTGCAATCACAACACCATAAGTGACGAATGGTTACATTAATTAATTGTTGCATTTTAAGCTGACACTCAACGATGGTAAAAAAATGTGTTAGTGTGTCAGATATGTAATTATTCATTTAATTTAATTTAACAAAGATGCAGAGATCCCCCATACAGTCGACTGCTCGAGTTTACGCACAAAGGCAAGGTTAAAACATCAACTTAAACGTATGTATAGCTTAATAATGATCTGATTGTAGGTGTAGTACTCAAAATTCAACAACAGTTACACAAAATAAACAAACAAAAAAACTTCGTGGACTTATCTGGAACTTAGTTCTTGTCCCTTAACTTCTTTAGGCCCGCAGGTGTGAGTGCTGACCGAGTTAAAGCAGAAAACACCACCAGATTTCAGCCCCAGACAAGAAACCCTACAATGAACAAATAGCTTTCTCAGCAGGTACTACTTATTTCAATTTTTTTGTTTTTATTAGGCAGAATAAATGTGGGGAAAATTTAACAAACTATAAAAGCTTACCCAAATAGTTGAGGTTCCTTGTTTCCCAAAATATAAATAATTTCCACTGAACCTTAATAATTAAAGTAATTAATTGTAAAGTTGTAACAAAATCCAGGTTCTAGCTGCAGTCAACTTTATTGTTCAGTCACAGGAATATTAGTAAAAATATAATTTCATATAAACATTCATCTTTAACCAAAGAACAAAAACTTGTTGGAATTTGACAATAAGTGATAAAAGAGATGTTAATATTTCCTTTTAAATGAATTTTATTAATTTCAGAAATTATATGTGGGAGAAAGAGAGAGAATGAAAAAGATGATACTATACACTGAAGAGTGAGAAAAACATGGATAGTCAAAAGAGAGAAGGAGACAGTACATACCTAAGGGCAATTACTATTATTAAAAATGTAAACAGAACATCAAACTTATTTGTTTACTGTTTTGGACTTAGGTTAATTTTTTACAAGTGAACTTAGATGAAGAGGGTTGTTTATTGGTATTAAACCTTAAACTACAACAAAAGTGAAAGTGTAATTGGCGCCTTTCCAAGGTATTACAAGTCTGCAGTACAAACAAACTGTTTATATACCAAAATATGCAAACTATTATCTACAGAGTGTTCACAAGTGAGTTTTATGTCCATATATTAACTATGTTTTTCACCCCCTCAAGTTAACAAGCTGTCAGAAATATAAAGAGAGGTTTAGAACCGTCTCATGGTGACACTGAACATGTATATATACTTTATATATCTAGGTTAGAGTACATACTGATATACAAGGTAAATCGACCGCTGATAGATAAAGTTTGTCAGTGGTAACATGTGCCTCTGAACCGAAGGGTACCGAGTTCGATCCCAGCGTTCTCCTTTACCTTTTTCAGTACACACTGGACAATTAACATCAACCGAGGTTTTGGCATTGCATTTTAGTAAGTTGAATGTCTGCACGTTCCACCATTCGGAGGGGGAGTAAAGCCGTCGGTCCTGTGCCGACGCTATGTTGGGCACGTTAAAGATCCCTACTATTCTTACAGAAAGGCAGGGGTTTGGCAAATTTTCCAGGATGGTGCGGTGAAATTTGTCACTGGCGCCGGTGATTGGCGGTAGTCGCAGAAAGAGACCGACGTTAAAGAAATAAAAAAAGATAAGGTTTGGCATCTTATTCGCTACAACACACTGAAAAACTTATAGCGAATTGCGTTCCATTATTGATAATAAGAAAGCAAGAAAAACAACTTTAGTGTACTTCTTGGACGGTATCAACAAAAAAATTAGACATAAAAAGTTATAAACACTCTTCATAGTTGGAAATGTTAGTTTTGTTTAAAACGCCTTAGCAACTTTGTGTGTGACTGTAACCGCATGACAGTAGTTGTCAGTTGTTAACTGAATTTAGAAACATGGTTTATGGCAATGAATAAAATGACAATTGACGGGTGCAAAGCAATAACCAGGTATCTCCACTTTTTAGGGATTTTCATATTTGTAGTGAAATGTATTTAAAAAAAATGATTTACAAACTCTTGTTTTTAGGTTATAGCTAATGTATTAAACGGACACGCCTGAATATTAAGCTAGCGCAAGAAACAAAGATCTCTGAGAGATACCCTCTTATTGCATTGCAAAATAATGTACACGCTTGAAGTTCTTGCGCAAGAGCTATACGTCTCCAGGAGATGCCTTTATCTTACACTCTGCTTGATCAATGTTTTGTTTGTTCTATGGTTAAGTGTTAGGTTATGAACAGTTTGCAGTTTGTGAAGCTCGTTGAAGGTTCAAACGTGATAATGTCGAATGCATCAGACAGTTCATTAGAAGGCCTTTGTACGGGGACACATACTGACGAAGATGATGACTATAATCCGGATAATAGGAGTGGATGAAAAATGAGTTAAATGTAGGGGGCGAACACCAACAACATCAACAGGTGGATGGTAACCTAACAAAAAAAGGGGAAAAACACCTGATATTTAAGACACAATGGAAAAGGAAATCTGGCTAAAAGTATGTCAGTACATCTGGAAATATAGCAGCAAAGAAAGTAGTTGGAGAATCTTGTCGGTGTTAGTTCAAGTGTTTTGAACGTGTCCGGGAAGAGATTCTAACGAACATTTTTAAGGACTTATATAAACCACAAAACAAGGAGTTACAAGATTGTTACCTCTGCGGCTTCTTACAAGCAAAGCTAGTTGAACGACCTAGGCCAGGTAATAAGCAGGGACATCCGAAGTCTTCATCTGTTTGCTACAAGGTCTACTATTTTATATTACTGGCCTCTTAAATATATTTTATATATTCTACGTATCCATATGTAACTCTTTCTAGACATAATTATGAATTGACCTACAGCGTGTCTTGCATCATCTTGGGATGATGAAATATGAAAGTTAGTTAGATGATACTTTCTGACCAATCAGAGCGTGGCTGGGGATAAAAGGTTAGGTATAAATAGCCGAGTACCCAGAATATCATCATTGTGTTTTGAACAATTCGTGGAGCTTTATCTGCCGATATGTATCAGATACTTCCAGTGTTGCTGTCGTTGCAGACAATTGACATCCAGAATTTACCACTGGAGTTGCTGTCTATAATATTGAGGTAAGTTGTTTCTTATTTATACTATTTGTGATTGTTTCTAATTGCTTTTCTTTGTTACAGGAATTTGGATCCGAAATCTCTATGCAGCCAGGACAAGCCAGCATCTAGAGAAGGTATGTCTTGGAGACCCCGTCTTGCGAAAGAGAATAAATGATTGGTTCAAAACGATGCGGAAAGAGAGGAGGATGTACGAGTCCAACGGCTCTACTGGAATACAAGTTTCTCGTCATACAACTGGGAAGAGGTATGACAGAAACTCTGTTAAGAGAGTCATATTGAAGGAAGTTCCTCGACTACCAGATTTTAGGGTAGACCCACAGCTTAGGAAACAGAAGGCAAAATCTGGTGATGCAAGTGTGAAGAAGACTAAGTTTGGATCACAACCGTGTAAAACAATTAGATTGTAAGGTTAGGTTAATAAATGTTTTTTTGCTTTTGTATTAGTTATGAAATGATTATGCCCGTTACTTCAAAATAAATGTTATTAAAGCGTTTAATAATATGACGTGTTTCACATATTCATTTGCTTAATAACTAAATTACTAATGATATTTTTATAAATTAAAAAAAAAACAGACAAACAATTACAAAGCTACCATCATAAATGCAAGGATGTATGCAGCATGTATATCAGTTGGTTAAGTCCAATGTGGCTAGTGAAATCTTTCTAGTTCTCTTTCCAAATCTACATATTTAAGCTTCGCTAATTTATTTTAAAGTCTTAGATATATACACATAGGTACACACAAATATTAATAGTACCCATATATTTATTACCTATTTTGTTTTTATATATACATATTTGTCTGTACATTATGTGATTATTTCTTTTATTATACTTTTTTATTTTGTCTGCGTATCTATATGTAATTATTTCTAGATATAATTATGAATACACCGGATCTTGCATCATTTTGGGATGATGAAATATGAAAGTTAGTTAGATGATACTTTCTGACCAATCACAGCGTGGCTGGGGATAAAAGGTTCGGTATAAATAGCCTAGTACCCAGAATATCATCATTGTGTTTTGAACAATTCGCGGAGCTTTATCTGCCAATATGTATCAGATACTTCCAGTGTTGCTGTCGTTGCAGACAATTGACTTCCAGAGTTTACCACTGGAGTTGCTGTCTATAATATTGAGGTAAGTTGTTTCTTATTTTTACTATTTGTGATTGATTCTAATTGCTTTTCTTTGTTACAGGAATTTGGATCCCAAACCTTTATACAATACAGCCAGGACAAGCCAGCATTTAAAGAAAGTATATCTTGGAGACCACGTCTTGCGAAAGAGAATAAAGGATTGGTTCAAAACGATGCAGAAAGAGAGGAGGAGGTACGAGTCCAACGGCTCTACTGGGATACAAGTTTCTCGTCATATAACTGGGAAGAGGTATGACAGAAAGTCTGCTAAGAGAGTCTCATTGAAGGAAGTTCCTCGACTACCAGATTTTAAGGTAGACACACAGCTTAGGAAACAGAAAGCAAAATCTGGTAATGCAAGTGTGAAGAAGACTAAGTTTGATTCACAACCGTGTAAAATAAATAGATTGTAAGGTTAGGTTAATGAATGTTGTTTTTGCTTTTAGATTAGTTATGAAACGATCGTGCTCGTTACTTCAAAATGAATGTTATTAAAGCGTTTAATAATATGACGTGTTTTACATATTCATTTGCTTAATAACTAAATTACTAATGACATTTCTATATATATATATATATATATATATATATATATATATATATATATATATATATATATATATATATATATATATATATATATATATATATTTGTCTGTACATTCTGGTGATTATTTTTTTTATTATACTTTTTTTATTTTGTCTGCGTATCTATATGTAATTATTTCTAGGCATAATTATGAATACACAATCATTATTATGGTTCAAGGTGCGTGATGGAGCTGGAAATGAATATAAGGTAGGCAAAAAAGCTTTCATAGCGGTACACGGAACAACCAAAAGTCGCGTGGAACGTCTGGCTCATAGTATGCAGAACAACTCCCTTGGATCAACGAGGAAAACATCACAACACAGTTAATAAAGTTTCGGAATAAATTTTATACCAAATTTGCGATCATGTGAATAGTTTTCCAAAGTATTCATCACATTATAGTAGGAATGGCAACTTGTATTAAAAATACTTATCTCCTCAGCTGTCCGTTTCGAAAATGTATGTATCGTATTCAGAAAATTATAAACCAGCTCAGTATGATTCACTTGAAAATAATGCTACCATTGCCGCTGTCGTAAAGTATGCATTTTTTGGTAATTTTTTTCCCAAAAATTTCAACCTATAGTTTGGCGTGCTAGTGTCAGGTCAAACATGTGACAAATTGACAAAAAAATTTGAGACTGCTGAGACTCCAAAATTACGACAAAAGTTTGATTATGAAAAGAAAGTACATATTCGGAAAGCTGATATGTTTTACAAAGATCTAAGTGAAAAATCTCAAACGGCTAAAGCAGAAAAAAGCATGGAAATAACATCAATAGATTTCCAATAAAATATGCCTTTGCCTATAGGTCCTAGTGTTGATGCTTCTTGTAAGATCCAGATGTGGGTGTACAATTTTTGCAACAATATTGGAAGTACAAATCAAAACTATTTTTCATGTATGACGAAACAGTTGCAGAAAAGGGTCAGAATGAGGTAATTATTTTGCTGATGTGCTTTTATAATATTATTATAACTGCTGACGAAACGGACCTCTATAAATTTTGTGACAACTGCATTTCACAAAACAAGAATAACATTATAGTTCAGTTTCTGTACACCCGAGTCACAACCCAAATATTCAAACTTATTACTCAACGTTTTCCAGAACCGGGGCACAGCTTTCTACCTTGTGACCGTGCTTTTGGTCTCGTTAAAAAAATGAAAGGAAATATAACAAAATATACGTTCCAAAAGATTACCAAAATGTCGTGAAATCTTCTAGCAAAAAATCTTACGTTGTGGATGTAGCTCAACAGATGTTTTTACACTTTAAAGATCGCTCTGCTGCTCAATTTGAGATGCCTGTGAACCTAAATAAAATCAAATTCACGATATCAAAGTACAGAATTTTTAAGTATGATCTGGAAGCAATGCCAAGAGTACTATGTAGCCATCATATATCTCTTCCGCTGTTTAACAAATTCGAACTAGAAAAAAAAAGCATTATATCCGATCCTCCTAAAAACAATCAAGTTCTATACGAATGCAAACGTTTACTTAAGCCGAGCAAACTTTAGCATGTCATTTCCCTTGTAAACAACTATGAACCTCTATCTAATAACCCATTTTATGATGAAATAAAAATAAATAATATAGCGTCTGAAATCCCGCCTACTGAAACTTCTCATTCCGAATATGAATCAGATTAGAATAAATGAAAAATTGATTTCTTGTATTATTATGCTATATTATTTTTATTTTGTAACCTTTTATTTTGAGCAAAAATAAAGCTTATAACACTAACCTTCAATTTTATGTACAAAAATACCCTAATACTGTAAGAAGTAGGCTTCTGCATTTTATGTTGTCGTTTTTTTTTGTTGCTGATATTTTGTGAAGAAAAATAAAGATTTCATCAGTAGGCATCCTTCTGCTTGGATTATTTAACGAGAATATATACAAAGAATAAGTTTTAAAGACCAATTAATTTTTTAAATATTTTTCTGGCTTCCTGTAAAATTCTTTCACATAGACATATCTGGTTCTTGCTTTGGACCCCTAAACTCTCCAGACGATTGGTTAAGGAGATAAAACGTGATCACAGATTGAAGTTGCTCGCCTATGTCAAGAAATATTTTCCGATTTTCCCTCTATATTCCAAGGAACAATTAGTAAAATTGAAAAGCAATTTCACAAACTTGGGCATATAAGGTAGATACAAAACCCTCTAATACCAAATTGGATGTAATGCTTGACTTTGAGGAAAACCCACATACTTTGAGTCGCCAGGCAGCGACAACATTGTATGTTTCATTTGATTATTCAAATATTAAAAGGAAATAAAATGCGTCCCTATAAATTGATATAAACTCAGGAGCTCATGGAAGGCGATTTTGATAGAAGAACGCTATTTTGTAAACAAATGATGGAAATGATTAGTGCAGTTTTACACTTCACGGTCTTGCTAATCGTCAAAATTGTCGCTGATGACCCAAAGAAAATCCACAATGGATGATAGAGGACATCAGCAATACCCTGAAAGGGTTAATATTTAAACAGGAATAGTTGGAAGCCATGTCATTAGTCCCTTTTTAACTGATAGTTATTCGAATTGAGATAATTGTTTAGCACTGTTTAAAAATAATGTAGTGATAACTTTGGCAAACTTATCTCCTAAGCGAGCAAACCCACGCGTTCCAGTAAATGTGATGTGGTTCCAGCAGGATGGAGCACCAGCACATTACCAGATCAATGTCTGGCAGTACCTCGACTTAATATTTCCAAATCGGTGGATAGGGAGGCGATAATTGTTAGAATGACCAGCGCCATCACCCGATCTTACGCTAATAGACTTTTCATAAGAATATGCGAAAAGTGTGGCATACAAAATAAAACCTTCCGACCTAACTGACAATAATGATTTCGATTAGGTCGGTCATGCATTACATGTTGATTAACGTTAGAGGACATTTTTATTCATGATTAGGATGCTGCCAAGACGATCAAAGCATGCATTTCGGACATATCCTACATTGACATTAATGAGTCTTTTTATTTTTTTTTCAGTATCATTATTATTTTTTAATATGTTGTATCGAAGTTCGTCAATCAGATGGATTTGTTTTTCTTTAATGTTAATTTTTGCACTACATTTAAAAACCATAGCATTTGTAAATAGAGAATGAAGAGATCCTTTAAATTAAGTATTACATGCCCCAACTTCTTATTTAAAAGTTTGGAGGTTGCAACTGTTACTCGAAGGGGGTTGAATGTATAAAATGACGTGTTTCGGGATTTTTTATAAATATGCACAATAATTTCATTGTATATCTGGGTCATGCCACTTATCCGGCTACAGCACTCTTTATGTTTCCGCATACCACTGCATTAAAACCTCTATAATTATTATGTGATTCTGCCTCCTCACGTTCTTGCATATCTCTTTTTAGTCTAAAATACATATACGGGGTGGCGCATTGAAAACGAAACAGACCGATTTGCGTCCAGAGAATTTTTTTTTAAGAAACGCTGAAACACGTCAATTTTAATATTGAGGGGGACATTTTTTGACATAAAGCTCAACTTTGTCACATCAATCCCTTAAGGGTGGTGATAACAACACTTATATTTTAAATAGGGAACATGGGTCGAGTGTTACATTATTTGAAAGCTCTTTCTTTTCTGAATGCAGCACAAAATTTTTTTTTAGTTTTATCAACTCTTTTAAAAATTATTCACAGTTGGAGTTGCAAGAACGTATTTCATTCATTGTGATAAGAAATGCACTTATTAGTCAATTTTTCATTAAAAAAAAAACTAAAAAACAAAACCAAACGTTCAAAAATGTTTATTCAGTTAAGTAAGTGTTCAAATTGTTGATCACCAGCTTCCATACAAAAGTACAAATTTTGTTCAACACGAGCTCTGATATTCTGGAACATTTGTGGAATCACTAGACGACATTCTTCAACAATACGTCGTCTTAATTCTTCCAGAGACTCCGGTTCTGTTGCGTAAATTCTACTCTTTGAATGGCCCCATAGAAAGAAGTCTAAAGGAGTTAAATCCGGTGATCTAGGAGGCCACTCAATAGCACCTCTACGCCCAATCCATTGTCCTGGAAACTCTCTGTTCAAAAAGTCCCTAACACGTTGTGAAAAATGCGGAGGAGCTACATCTTGTTGAAACACTAATTGATTTTCTTGACAGCGATCATCATTTTCAACAATGTCAATTAGTAGAGGGTAAACGATATCTTCTAGTAACTCCAAATACGTTTCGCCACTCAAATTGCCATTAAGAAAAATTGGTCCGATTAAACGGTCTCCAAAAATGCCAGTCCAGACAATCAATTTCTGCGGAGTTTGAGTATGGACTTCGTGAAAATTTCTTGGATTATTATCTGCTCAATAACGACAATTATGACGATTGACTGTAGAGTTTAAGAAAAAACGTACACTCGTCTGAAAAACAGATATTGAACAGAAAGTTCCCGTTATCAGCTATTCGTGCAGTTATAACTTCACAAAACTCCGGCCGCCGATCAAAATCATCTTCATTCAGTTGTTGTACAAGATCAACTTTATACGGGTGAAATTTATGATGCTTCAATATTCGCTGAATAGTTCTTCTTTTGATGTTTGAAACAGTGGCCAATTTTCTCGTGCTTAAAGTTGGGTCTGCAGCAATTTGTCCTAAAACTTCAATCTCAGTAGTCTCATTTCTAACTGGTAATTCACGTTCAGGATCCCGTGTTTTGTTGGCTACTGAACCACTTTGTCGAAACTTTGCAACTAACTCCAAAATGTATTTTCTGTTAATTCTGTTAACATGTCTGTTCGGATGTCGTTCATTAAACAAATTTGCGGTACGGTTGGCACAGTCATCGTTTTTGAAAAAAAAAGAGTAATTATTTCAACTTTTTCTTCTACAGAATACTCCATTGTGAAATTTATTTTCGTTAGTACTATCAAGAATCAAACCGACAGATAAACTGAAATAATAAACCGCACTTCTCTCATTCCGATAAGGAATGTTCTGATAGTCAATTTTTTGTTTACAAACCAACAAAACATTGACTATCAGCACATTCCTTATCGGAATGAGTGAAATGCGTTTCTGCATCTTCAACTGTGAATAACTTTTAAACGAGTTAATAACGCTTTAAAAAATAGTGTGCTGAATTCAGAAAAGAAAGAGCTTTCAAACGATGTCACACTCGACCCACGTTACCTAATTAAAATATAAGGGTTGTTATCACCACCCTTAATGAGTTGGTGTGACAAAGTTGAGTTTTATGTCAAAACATGTCCCCCTCAATATTAAGTTTGACGTGTTTCTGTTTCAGCGTTTCTTAAAAAAAATTCTTTGGACGCAAATCGATCTGTTTCGTTTTCAATGCGCCATCCTATATATCTTCCACTCACGGGATGTTGGATGATATTTTACTTGTATTATGACCACTATTTCGGGGTTTGCTTACATTGTTATTATATGTTTTTACAAGTAATAGTTGAAATATTAATCGAATATGATAAATGAGCATCTTTGTACCTGACTCGTTTTGAAAAGCTCAAAACATCTGGTATTTCAAGTGCAAAATATTTGAATAGGTCTGCATTTGCTGAATACAGCATATAGTAGATTGAACTTCCCCTTTAATGCCTCTCCACTTACGTGTTGGAATAAGGGCTGCTCACTCATAAATAGCTTTAATCAATTGAGTGATCGGGACCATTTAATTTCGCCAGATGCATTGTCAGCAAAAATTTAGGTATTGATTATCAATATATTTATTGCACTAGTCTGTTTGAATCAGTCAAGTAAAATTTATTAAAAGGGACATAAAGTCTGCTATAAGATTTCTTTGAATAACTCATACTTAAAATTCGAACTATGTAAACGTCAACAGTGTACAATACAAACATATAAATCTGTTCGTTTTCGTAATTTTTTGGATCTTTAGTTAATTAATTAGTTAAGACATTTATATTGCGAAATTTCACTAATAAGGAGATTGCGACTTTTGAATTTTGTAATTATTATGTGTGTGTTGTGTTGCACACTTCCATTTTTTTTCTGTCAACTGTTGTCACGTCTTCTTCTTCCTTACACCTCAGACTGACAAGGATATGCTGTCCTATCTTTTACCCCTCAGGCTATGAAGTTACTTATGATTAACTATGGTAACATAAAATAGTATTTAGATGCTATTTTTAATGTATATGTTCCTTCGCAGAAGACAAATATAACAAAAGAATCTGCCAAAAAGACCCTTCCCTTAGCATGGGTTGATTTTTCTTTTGTCTGTCCATTTATTTTTATAGCATGTGATTATATAATGATGGAGACATTTGACGATTTTTAGTCAATGGCTTAAGACAGATGTCATTCTTTAGTGTGGTGGTTATTCTTCCACATAAACTGTGGTGCCCTTGAGAGTTTTTTTCTATCCGCCGTCTTTTCTGTTGGCAGTTCTGATCGTCTATGATATCCATAGAAACATAAAAGACAAATCAATTTCAAAAACCTTAATAGCACTTGAACGCTAAGCTTTTTGTTTTTAATACCCAATGATGTTTTTATAATTTGACCATCAAATCACAGTGTTTAGAGGTGTCTTGTCGTGTGTTTATGTGTCTTTAAGTGTAATGTGTCTCCAAGCTTACGAGATGTCACACAGTTTTATTTCTGCTTTTAACCAGTTTTTTATAGTTCAGTTTTCGAGAAGAATTTCAATAATCTTTATGTATAATGTTCCATAGGCTGGTATTTATTTTAGACTTCCAAAGAAGCCTCAAAGTAGATATATAGAGCATGTTTTAGCAAAGAAGTTGCATGAAAGACACCCTTGACAATATATATATATATATATATATATATATATATATATATATATATATATATATATATATATATATATATATATATATATATATATATATATATATATACATAAAGTAGGTCAATTACTCCGTGGCTTTTTGAATGAAATACAGTTTTTTTGACAAAAAATCATTTTATTTCTCAACATAGTCTCCTTTGAGCTCCAACGTTTCTCCAATTTTTTTTATCTCTTTCAAAATATAAGATTTGTGGAGGACCTTAAAATAGGTATTTGCTTGTAAGATGATTCCATCATTGGAGTCAAATATCTTTCCGCCAAGCTATTTCTTTAAGTTTGGAAACAGGAAATAGTCACTCGGGGCCTAATCCGGAGAATCGGGCGGATGAGGGACCAATTCGTAGCCAAATTTATGCAATTTCGCCATGGAGACTACACATGTGTGCACCCTGCATTGTCTTGGTGGAAAATAACTGTTTCTTGGCAAAATGCGGTTGTTTTTCCTTCAGATCGCCATTAAATCGGTCCAATAATTTGGTATAATATTCGCCAGTTTCTTCCCTTTTGAAGGTAATCAATTTGGATTATACCGCGTGCATCCCAAAAAGCCGTCGCCATGACTTTATTGGCTGACAAACCCATCTAGGACTTCTTCGACGCAAATTTGCACGGAGAAACCCACTAGTTTGACCGCTGCTTGGTCCCTGCTGTGTTGTGGTGAATCCATGTTTCGTCTATGGTTACGAAAAGGCGCAAAAACTCGTCCCTATTGCGGTTGAACAACGCCAACAACTCCTTCGAAGCTGTCGCACGATTGAGTTTGTGGTCGATTGTGAGCAAACGCGTCACCCATCTTGCGGATAGCTTTCTCATACTCAAGTGATCATGCAAAATCGAAACCACTGAGCCATGTGATATATTTATGTCTTCCACAATCTTCCGTACTTTCAACCTCATATCGTGAATCTTTTCAACTGTTTCGGGTGTAGCGACCTCAACTGGGCGTCCAGAACGTTCGGCGTCATTTGTGCTTGTACGGTCGCAACTAAATTCAGTAAACCACTTTTTTTACCATGGAAATTGATGGTGGAGAGTCGCCATAGTATTTATCACGCTTAGCCTTGCTTTGGGTAATGGTTTTTCTCCGCAAAAAATAATGTTTGATGAGCACACGAAATTAATTTTTTTCTATTTTCGTTATAACTCAAGAGATTGCCTGCTTTCAATGGCTTATTGACCCGCTCTCGTATATATGCAAATGTATATATATATATATATATATATATATATATATATATATATATATATATATATATATATATATATATATATGTATATAAATACAACGTTTTAATAGGGGTTCGCTGTATTTACTAGTTTAGTAATTTACAGTAAACTTATTTTTGAGGAAATAGAGATTATTTATAGTTTTACTATTTGTTAGTATTTTAGTCCCACGTTTATGGGTGCTAATTGTTAAAATAAGTAATAAATGGTTTTCTGTTGATTGAGATTTTTATTCGCCCACGATTATCTGTCAATTGTTAAGAAAATGGTTTTTTAATGTTAATTTATGTTTTTGGTAAATGTATTGCGTAATGTAAGTTGTAAATAAATTTATGAAAATTCGTGATTGTAGTATTATTTAAGGTAGTTAATACACCAAGGAAAACTTACCATCTATTCATATATTAGTATATTTATTTGTTCCTTTTCTTCTTTGTCGCCTCGGCTATCTATCAAACAATTAAAAGAGCAAAATAACACTATCTGAGGGAGCTCTAATAGGTTTAGGTCTCAAATAAGATACTATTTCTTATATATATATATATATATATATATATATATATATATATATATATATATATATATATATATATATATATATATATATATATATATACATAACTTTGTAAATGAATATGAAATTTATTGGAATTTTTTTAGATTCTGCCCTTGTATGTATATAAAATATTCAAAATAAAACCCTAATTTTCCTTTTTTTCTGGCAAAACAACAATATAAATTTATTCAAAACTAAACAAATGTGACAAAAATGTTCTTAAAATATGCCTACTTACTTTACAAACTCTTGTTTATATTAAATTCTAATAACCCTCACAATTTTGGTTAATATTTTATTCAAAGCTTTGTTATTTCAATTTTTCCAAATTTAAACTTATTGATCAATATTTTTTTAATTTATTATGAAGGATAAGCCTGCAGTACTTTTACAAATGAATTTATGATTTTATCAACTAAGTTACTTTTAGGTTTATAGATACACGGTGCTTGATTTAATGCAATTTCTTCTGCTTGGTGTTATGTGAGTTACATACCCCACTAACCCTGCTAGTTTGTTTGAACCTCGATCTAAATATGGTGGTTGCTTTAAGTGTTTTAAGACGCCTTATTTTTTTACTGAGTTCACTAAATTACTGTAGCTTTAGTTTAAAATGTGCCCCTATGAAGTTTTATGTATACAAATATGAACGTGGCTTTATCGTTGTTCTGTGTCTACCATCGACTGGATTGTTTTCACTTGATAACCTAAGTAATTATGTTTATAACTTTGAAGAAAACTCAATGTTTACTCCCTCTGGAACTCTTGGTCGGTTCAACTGCTCTCCTTATGGTTTTTACACTTAAAAATTCGACTTTTTCAATTAATTTACTCTGAAACTTCTTTTTAGCTGCTTCCTTTTCCCAAAACTCCAAAAGTTGTTATTATTTTTCTTAAACAAAAACCCGCTGCTACAGTTTATTTTCTAGCTCCCTTTAAGGTCTTTTAAATTTTTGTTCTTGACTCAACAATGCATTTCCATTATATAATCGCTTAGGATACCTGGCAGGCATTGTTGTCAAGATCTTAGTTTCTGACAGTTTTCCTTAACCTAATTTACTGCCAGCTTGACAACTCATAATTAATCATCTGTTTAAAAGTTCCTACAAACTATTTCTTAATCTATGAAACATCAAACTCTCTTAACCTAAAATTGACATCTGTCAAAAAACCAACCTTATCAACTACACATTCTTAATAATATTTTTCTGGCTTGTTGAAAAAACGTTGCACAGTTTATATCTGCTCTTGTTTTCACATTGCCTTGTTGCACTTTCGTTTTATCTAGTCCTGTTAAATGGGCACCTTACATATATACATTTCTTTCCTAAAAATTACTCTCATTTATGTACATAAATGTTTGCTTCTATATTTTCATATACATACTTGGGATTAGTTAGATTCTTTCTTTTTTTTTTTTGAATTTTTACGAGGTCTTATTATATACAAAACAGTATGTTTGTCCTTAGTTACAGTGTTCGTGTGGTACGTACGAGTGTATTTACATCTTCTTGCGTGTGGGTATTTTCTGAAACTGAGCTTTGATATGTTTTATAAGTCGCCATTTACTCATTTTCTACAAAAATTCACAAAAATTTTCACGCGCATGTTATTTTTGCAGAGGCTTTACCATATACTGAACTGAAAATTCTAGTTGTGGTCGAATTTGAGTGAAGAAGATATAATTTTTTAGTGAATTTTTATTTTAAAAAAATCACTAATAGGGAGGTATCGATGGTGAGACTTTGCAAACATTTTTTCAAATGAGCCCGATTTAGGACCCCTAGAACCCATATCCGGGGTCAGTTTCACTTTTTTGTTTGTTTATATATATATATATATATATATATATATATATATATATATATATATATATATATATATATATATATATATATATATATATATATATATATATATATATATATATATATGTATGTATGTATCCGTCTGATAACTCAAAAAATAATTAACCGATTTCAATGAAACTCGGCAAGTGCCTTTCTTCTATTAATGGCTTGGATGAGTTCGTTAGGCAGGAAAATCGGACGGGTTTTTCCGGGAAAATTGAGTTTTCTTTCAAAAAAAATGTTTTTCTCCGAAAATAGCAAAGCTGTTTTAATGAAATTTACTGTATATGTTGCCTTGGGAGAGGAGTTACGAAGTACCAAAATTCAACTTTCTCAGCTTATAGAAAATTGAGTTATTCAGATCTTAAATTTTCTTCTGAAACAATTTTGTTTCTCCAAAAATTACAAAGTTATTTTAATGAAATTTGATGGATATCTTGTCCTAGGAAATACCTTACTACCTACCAAAATTAAACTTTCTAAGATTATAGAAAACTGAGTTAATCAAATTTTTATAGCTCACTGGAGTGTTAAAATCAATGGTGTTTTCCTCACTATTTTAAACACGTGGGTGGGGGACTGACCGAATTTATTCCCAGTTGCTATTGATCTACTCATATTATCTGAATATGTTAGAAGACGTGGTATCTACTTCATTCCAAGTCACTATTAACCGACTATTTATGAAATCAAATAAATAAATTAAATCGATTGTCATAAAATCTGTAGTGTATTAAGACTAAGGGAAAACGAAATGAAACATATATAACTGTGCACATTTTGATTATATTTTAGGGTGTGCGGCGCACACCTAGCTCACTAGGAGAAATCGCCACTGCTTGAGAGAGGTATTGTCACAGCATAATATCTTATTAAAGTTCATTTGTAAATAGGTTTAATTTTTATGTTATATATATATATATATATATATATATATATATATATATATATATATATATATATATATATATATATATATATATATATATATATATATATATATATATATCCGTCTGATAACTCAAAAAATAATTACTTGGCAAGTTCCTTTCTTTTATTAATGGCTTGCATGAGTTCGTTATCCAGAAAAATCGGACGGGGTTTTTTGGAAAAAATTTGAGTTTTCTTTGGAAATTTTTTTTTTCTCCGAAAGTAACAAAGCTGTTTTAATGAAATTTACTATGTATATTTCCTCAGAAGAGATCTTACTACGTACCAAAATTCAACTTTCTAAGTTTAGAGAAAATTGAGTTATTCAAATTTTAATTTCTTTTTCGAAAAAAATTTTTTTCTCCGAAAGTTTTAAAGGTATTTTAATAAAATGTTGTGGATATCTTGCCTTAGGAAAGACCTTACTATGTATTAAAATTAAACTCTCTAAGTTTATAGAAAATTGAGTTATTTAAATTTGAAGCATTTAATAAAAATTCACTACCATAACGCACTTGCTGCGTCCCGAGTTTTTTTAATTCCCGAACTCAAAACACTTACTGTGCCCAGGGGTTTCCATAATATTACTGTGTTATTTCGCGGTAAAGATTTTCTTAATCTATTGAATTAGAGACAAATTGGTATAAATTCAGTGAAGGCTTCAAATCAAGTTACAAAACCTCACCCCTGTGCATAGTACGTGTCTAAGCAATCTGGCTCCCCACGTTATTTCTTGGCTTCATATTAGCTGCCCTTATCCTGAGTTCCCCACCGATTTGTCGGCAGGGGTTATTCGACACCAAATTAGCCCTCAGTCATCTAACGACACAAAATGCAATAAAGTTAATATGCGCTTGTATCTCTTTACGTGATAACATCAAGATCCTTCTAAATCATTGATAAAACAGCAGTAACATTTTGGCAGTTTCCATGTATACAAGAGGAGTTTGTATAGTGCATACAAAAATCATATTTGCCCTGGGGCTGTTGTGTTGTTATCAGTAGGGATTCCATCACCGTCTTGAATATTACACTATTCATGTTCTTGTTTATTTGGACACTTCGTTGCACTATTAAGAAACCGACATAGATGGGGATTACAACTTAAATGCCAACTGTCTTCTCATTCTAAAAAATATTCTGACAAAGCAAATACGTTATGAGGGCGAATTTTTATGATTTTTTTTCTCAACCCTAAATTGATTTTCAAACTGGCTACCTTTCAAAAGGCCATTAGGTTGCGTTTAGTGTATAGCTTATGTGGTTGATTTCAATTTTATTTTAACATTATTAGCAAACTTTTGTAGGAGAAATGTCTGATAGCGAATTTTCATTAAAACGTTTTCGATGAAAATATTTTTTCATGTAAGGCACCAGATTTGGTTACCAGTGTAATCTTTGTAGTAGAAACAAACCGCTTCAAGCTATTTACTCACCTGCCATATGATTATTTCCAGAAAGATTTTCGACAAAAAAATCTGTACATCAAAATTTGCGAACAATTTCTTTCAGAAATATTCGCAATTTTTTTTACAAAATGTAATGATAACTAAAAATTAGGTATATTTCTTACAAAAATTTGAGATTTTTTTTTACAATAAGCATTATAATATATTATTAATTACCAACATTTCACAAAAATCTAACAAAAAATTATTTCTAAGGAAACTAAAGAATTTCTGCGCAAACTGACTAAATACTTTTCACACAACAATCTTGCTGAAAAGATATAAAAAATTCAAATTATATACCTAATATGTAATTAAAATTGAAAAGAGAAAAGGTAAAAGAGTTACTTTTTCAGTTTTCACGGAAATTTGAATCAGTGGCAGTAAAGAAAAATATAAGCGGAGGAATACTCATATGTGCATGTCACAAGCTGTAAGAAATATGAACCTTGTTTAATTTTGTCACTTTATTTTTTTTTTTTTCAACAACACACCACGAGGACTTACAGCCTAAATACTATCGTACCGTGGGTGTCGACAAGGAGGAAAGAGGCAACTTGTTAATTCTGGACTTGACGGTTTGGAGGTTCGGGGGAGAAGGAAAAACATGTGCCGGCAAGGAATTCCACAACTTTAAAGTTCTCAGGACAAAAGAGCGAGCATAACAAGATGTCCTATGTCTGGTGATCTGGACAGTAAAAGGGTGCATTCGCTCTGTTCCCCTGGTATATCTGTTGGGGGCAGCAGGTGGAGGAACTATGGAAGAAAGCTCCTCTGAGCACTGCCCGTGCAGATATCTATAAAAGAGAGAGAGAGAGAGAGAGGTCACCAACGGCACGTCGGTGGGCAAGGGATCGCAGCCTTTGTGTGAGGGTAGGGTCACCGATGAGACGTATAGCTCTATTCTGAACGGAGTCTAGCATAGCGAGTGTAGAAGCGACAGAAGCACCCCAGATGTGGGAGCAGGTTTGGTCTTATTTGTGAAGTATATAAGGTATAGAGATTAGCTGGTGAAAAGTATTTGCGAGCCCGGAAGAGGAAACCTAATTTCTTAGCAGCCGCTTCTGCAATTGATGTGACATGTTGATGCCAATTCAAATTCCGATCCACAGAAATGCCAACAAGTGAAAAGGACTCATTACTTTGAATAACTTGGTTGTTCATTGTGATGGGTATAGCCCTTGTGTATCTCTTATGAGAAAGAAAGTAAGACTGTAATTTGGTGGGGTTGAATTGTACAAGATTTCTACTTCCCCAGTCCAATATTTTTTGGAGATCCACGGAAATAGAACCCTCCATGAGTCTGCGATCCTCATCTAATTGGGCTAAAGATACATGCTTAGAATATTGTATATTTGAGTGGAGGGTGCTGCCGTCCGCGTAACTGTGAACTGGGTTGGATGTGCTAGAGAGGAGGTCATTGATGTAGAGAAGAAACAAAGTAGGGGCTAAAGCTGAACCTTGAGGAACTCCTGCATTAATTGTATACAGTATAGAGGAATGGCCATCCACGACAACAGAAAAATGTAAGCCTAGCTAATAGGATCAAATTAACAATTTCTTACCTTTTTTGTACCGGTTATTTGAACTGAACAAAAAACTGAAAAAAAATAAATAAAATTCCGACATGAGTCATGATATGCGACTAAAAATGTAAATATCTTCCAAAAGACTCTAGCTTTAGCTATAGGGAGTGTTTTACAAAAGTTAACGCAGAAGGTATATCCGTCAAGTCTGAACCACAAAGACAGGCTGTTCTGTTGTGTTGCAGCAGCATTTTTCACAAATTTAGCCACAATTTGAGAGCGCCTGTATATGGAATCTAAGATTTTTGGCCTAATCACATAAACGGAAACGTCTTTCAATGCGGTATATTCATTGTACTCCGCTATCTATTGGTAAAAACGTCGTATTACAGTTTTTGGTATGATCCAAACGCGTGAGAAGTTGCAAAGCGGTTAAAGTAACTGAAAAAGATAATGATAACAATTTTTTTCTTACAACCATGATTTATAATTTGATGGAAAATATAAAAATGGAATAACATAATCGGTGTTCTGTTAAACAAAAAGAAATTTGGATCACCAACGACTTATGGGTCACCTCTAATTGTCAAATGATGCAGTTCAAGACCCTTTAATTAAATTTTTAACATATATAATTTTTTCTTGTATCTTGTATAATAACGGATTTATTGAACTTTACCATAGAAATGTGCCACCCTATATATATAAACAGATAATAGACTAAACTGGTCCGAGATATGGTTTCTAGGGTGACTCAATTGTCGAAATCTTTTCAAAATTTGAAATTCTAGGTCTTCTCACGGCCGAATTTGTTCTACTAAAATCCGCTAAAAATTATAGACTACTAAACCATAAACTCTATAACTAAAACTACTGCCTCAGCATCGGGGAAGGGGTTTATTTGAAATCAATTTTTTACAAATATTTTAGTAAAACAACGGACGGTTGAAGCTCAAACTTAAGGCTTTGTAAAACACACTTCTTACGAGATTTGTTATATATAAAACCCGTATTTGTTTCAGGTCCTTTGTCTGAAAATTGGCGTTTTAGATAGTGACTTGGATATGTGAAAAAATTTCGGGACGTAACAAGTGCGTTATAGTAGCGAATTTTCATAATAATTGTACACTATTATTTTATACGGCATATTATATATAATATATTATAAGTTTAACGTATTAACTTACACAGACCTTGAAGATAGATTTTAGAGACCCTAGTACGCGCACGTTTGAAAAATTCTTTCAAAAGTGTTACAATAGATATCTCTCTATTATCAAAAAAAAGCTTATGTTCTAACTCCTTTTGAGAAAAATGCCCAAAGCTCAATTTTGAATTAAGCTAAAGAACTATATCTGTAGAGAGTGTAAGTATCTTTAAAAGAAACTTGTATTACAAATATCATTAAAGTTATATAAACGATTTCCAGAAGGAAACTAAATTCATATTTAGAAAAGTAAAGTATCTGCCAAATTATGAAGGCATTAGTTATTTTTTTGTATTAATCGCCATTATGATTTTGTTTTAGTCAACCTAATCAAAGCGGGTTTTTCAATATCAACAATAACAAAATTATAATTTCAGACTTAAAAGTTTAGTCGTTTTAAACAAAAACCAGATCTTCTTCAAAACGTATGAAATCTGTGCACTATTGTTTCTTCAAATGTCAAAATAAAACATAAAAAAACATAAAGTCCTCAACCTGGATTCGATCGCGTAACCTTCTGCTTAGGAGGCAAGCGCGATATCCCCGGCACCATCTGAGTATAGTTCAACTAGCGTTCTATTTGCGTTTTACTTTAGATCGGCTTCATGCTTGGGGTATTATATTCAAAGTATATGTAATTAATTATAGAATTAGTAGAATTACCATTGAAACAAATCCCATGACTGTTTCGGTCTTATATGACGTCTTATGTTTAAGTTTAAAAACAAAAGTTGCTATAAAGTGTGGCAGTCCACACATTCATCGACTCCCCATACAAAAATGCTTTAGTGTGCACAGAGTCTTTAACCTCTATTAATTCACTTGCATCGCTTTATGCAAGAAACCCTATAGCAACTCAAATACAAGACAGCATCCACAGTCGTCTCTATCATGCTGGCAAGTCAATCACACTGATCTGGACGCCTTCACACAGTGGCATTGTAGGCAATGAAAATGCTGCCGAGTGCTCACGGAATGCGATACTAGAAAAGACAATAATACCCATACAAACCCATTCAGACCTCATTGCCAATATTAAAGAAAGTTCTAAAGCCAAATGGCAAACCCACTGGTCATCCCTTGACAATAAACATTGCAAGATCGAAACATCAGTGACCCCAAAGACGCTTCCAAGTCTAACACGCAGGGAAGAAGTCGCTATCAGAAGAACTCGTATAGGCCATTGTAAGTTCACCCATGGATACCTACTTATCCAGCAACAACAACCTCAATGTGAAATATGTGACAGAGTGTTTACTGTTAACCATGTGCTTCAAGAATGTCCACTATATATCAATCCAAGACTCGAATACCTAAATGGGAAAACACTGGCCCAATTTCTTGACTTGAGTGAGCCAAATGTGACTATTTTACTCTGTTTTTTAAGACAAATCTCACTATTTGATAGCATTTGATTACAGATACTTTAATTAGAGAAACAAAATGTACCGATAGTGTCAATGACCTTAGATGTTAAGACACTAAACTTCCAAATAAAAAAATAAAAAAAAATAAAAAAAATAAAAGAAACTATTTTTGAATAATTTGTCTTGATTTTATTTACATTTCTAGTATATTATACGACAGCATAGTACACTAGGAATGCTGCGCTAAAATTGTGTTTGAGGCCGTTCATAAAGCTACAAATACAGCGTCTTTTAATAATTGATTGAATCCCCCAGTTAAATAACAATCAGTTGGCAATTTTTAATTTGATGTCTGTCATTTTCCATAATTGCGCCCGATATTTCACGATTGTTGGTTCGGACAGTATATTTTCTGCCTGGTATATATTTAGTTTGGTTGCCGTTGATGTATGGTTTATACCTGTTGTATGAACCAATCTACAGGTGGCAGTTAACTTCTTTGTCTGTCAGGCATTGGACTTTAACCACTAAGTCGTCCCAACGCATGTCTTTGGAATTTTATTTTTAATTTAGAAAAAACTTTTAATATTGTGTACCAAATTACTTAAAATTCACACCGTAGGTTTATATGCACTAATCCTAACCACATGTAAAGTCCCATTCCAGTTAGCCTGATACTTAAAAAAATATAACGTTTTCAAAAAGTTTTCCACGATATGCCACCAAAAAAATTTGAGCGTAAAGGCCGATTAACGAACTCGACATCGGTTTTCGTCCAAACAAGATTTTTGCCAAGTTTGATTGAAATCAGTTTAGTATTTTTTGAGTTACCGCTTGGATACATATATATATATATATATATATATATATATATATATATATATATATATATATATATATATATATATATATATATATATATAAGTATATGTATATATATATATATATATATATATATATATATATATATATATATATATATATATATATATATATATATATATATATATAATTTAATGGGCCTCGGTTTTGGGTTCTAGGGACTCAAATTCGCGCTCATCTGAAGAAATCTTTCCGAAAACTTTTCATCGTGACCTCTCTATTAGCGAATTTTTCTTAACGAAAATTCGCTAAAAATCATTAAAATAGTGCTGCAAATTGAATAATAACTTCAACATAGCTTTGATAATTTATTCTCTTCACAAATACATTGTCATGGAATTAATTTAGGGCCTATGACTTGACCACAAAGAAAATATTTGTATTCCTGTACCCCTGAACTTTTGAAACGTTATATTGCTCGAGTTTTAACAAAAAAATTCAATTTTCCCAAACCACCCCCTATTCATCCCCTACCCCCAGAAGCGATTTTAACCAAAAACAATCTGAACCGCTTGTTTGTCCGCTGCTCACTGTATACAATATTTGAAGATGATATCTCAATTCGTCCGAAGGATATTGCGCCTACCAGCAGACATACATACAGGCCGACAGACCGATCGACCGACCGACCGACAGATAAAGAAAATTTCGTTCCAAGGTCAAGTTTTCTGTATGCTTTAACACTTTATACCCCGTTTGAACAAAAAAATTGGAAATTTCTGTCACCGATATACTACCCCCACAAATTCAACCCCTAATTTAATTTCAGCACAGAGTACCAGATATTTTATGAAATTGAAAGTTTTCTAATAAACAAACTCTAAAACGTTATATTACTCCAGCTTTAACGAAAAAATGTAAATTTTAACCAAATCACCCCCCATTCATCCACTACCCTCTGGAGTGATTTTACCCGAAAACAATCCGAACCGTTAGTTGGTGAGGTGCTAACTGTATACCAAATTTGAAGACGATATCTCAATTCGTTCTAAAGTTATCGCGGATACAAACAGACAGACGCACAGACAGACAGACCGACAGGCCGACAGACCGACAGACCGACAGCTCGACAGATCGACAGACCTACAGATCGACATACAGAGCTGACATACGTTTTGCGTCAAGAATACAGAATCTTGTCTGTAATCTACAGTAGATGTTGCTATCCATCCAATTTTGGGTTTGTGAGTTTGTCTGATCACCAGTGATACATAAATTTTTGTTCTGGACATGCTTATAATGTTTTTCTTTTCACTTGGACATCTAAATCTAAAATACAGTTTTTTCAAGTTGAATTTATTTTCAAAATATTTTTATGAAAATTTGATATAATAACGCACTTGCTGCGTCCAGAGTTTTATTACTTTATAAAGCTTTTGTTGACTTTGATGCTTTCGTTAACAAATATAATTAAATGCTACCTACCAGGAACCTTGTTTCTGCTACTTGTTTATTCTTAATTTACCCTGAAGATGACCGCTGAAATTCAAAACGCATAGAGGGTATAATAAAGTTATCTGGGATATAAGCCTTTTTATCTCAAGACTTGTGAAGTATCTTTTTCCTAAATGTGTTGACAATTATATGATATATAAAAAGATAAGATCCTCACTGGCAATTAGGCCAATGCCTGTCCCTTTTTGCTCATTTAAACTAACCTACCCTCCACCTTAAGGTCGGTCTCAATGACAGAAGTGATTTGAAAAATCATCCGCTGCCGGCGAGTCTCGAACCGTCGTCCCCCGAGTCCGAATTGGAAAGTTTCAGTCGACTTCTCTATATAGTATATAGGTAATAATATAGATAACACTAGTTTACAGGCGTTTTGCTCATCAACTAAAACCAGTTTTATTTTACCACGTTAAGAGCGATGAATTCAAAAATATCACTAAGATTTTTTCATCACGTCTATATATTTTTAGAAACAGACAACCGAAATGCATCTACATTTATACAATATTCATTATACATATAAGATATAACAAAAGCAAACTGAGAACTAAAAAACATTGAGGTTTTATTTGTCCTTTTGTACATTCTTACATTGGTTTCTTTTAAAATTGACCAGCAAATATCACCCATCATATTTTTATCTCACAAGCCTTGACATCTGCGCTCTAAATTAATGGGATTTTGATTTCCAGTGTACGTCGCTCACCATTCCTAAGTTATCTGGGAAAATTCCAAATGGGAATGTAAAAAGTAGATCTTTAGTGACATATAAGCTCCGATTTTATGGCAATTTGTTAGTAATTTAACAACAATTTGCCTATAGTTATCGCGTTTTGTATTCCCTCAAAATTCAGCAACTATATTGATAAAAGATCTCTAAGATTTAGCTTCGGCATCTGATAGGTATTGCTTAAACAGGTTGTCACTGAACAATTTTTTTTTCTGGACTTAAAATATACCTTATTTAAGCTTGTGACAACTTTGATAAAACTTTGTGTAAATACTTGAAACCACCACCATCACGATTTCAGCTTTTAATTACTTTTTTCATTCAACCAAGCTTAATGTGAAAAAGGGGAGAAAACACTTTTTTGGATTTATAAGTGGCTCGCTTTTAATACTCATCTGGCCGGAAATAAAAGCTCCTCCTGCAGGCCATACTTTTCTCGAGTAATTTTGGTCTCTTGTTCTACTGTCCCGCGAAAAACAACAATATTTTGTTGTTCCTTGCAAACCCAATAGAAAAGCTATAACCTCAAGATCACCCCAGATGTGCCAGTCGTATGCATCATAATGAAAGAATTGAAGCAAAAGTTTCATTGTCTCATATGTTTATTTAGTGCAGACAGCATGACCCACTGGAATGGAAGGCCTTTCGTTACCAATACGAGGAAGTACAGTTTGCAAACTAGTCTTTGATGAATCAATAAATAAACGCCATTCTTGAGGATTATAGGGTTGTCTCATTTCTTGAAATAAATTAAATATATCAAAACACTAACAAAGCAATTAGTCCGGAGGCCAAGGTACATTTTCGGTCAGAATTGTGTATTTTATAGATAAAAGTATAAAACTTTCCGGGCTTGTAACATAGACTACAAGCGTCCTTTTAAGCGTTGTAGGCATCGACGAAAGTGCCCAGGAGCCGCCATATTGAATTTCGACCAGAACAACATCCGGTTGCACTTTAACTGTATGTAACTCTTGAACCAACAGTCCGATTTCAGTTTTCTTTCTTTTGTTTGAAAGCTCTTTTCAAAGCTAATAAAAAGTATTGTCAAAGTCTTCTTGTAAGTCTTACTGTTTTCGCACAATTTACAGAAAACTTAAATTCTAAACGATAAAAAAGTTGTATTTGTTGTTTCTTCTTTTCCGCAGCTACAACGATAAATAATGTGAGTAAGATTAAAAAGAGAATTGTGTTAGCTTTCTATTGATTACACATATGGTTTTATCAGAATAGAAAGTCTAAAGAGAAACAGAAACGAATTAGATCGAGCAGGCGTCTGAATATAAATTTAAATACCCTCTTTGCAGTAAATATGATATCGGTATTTAATCTTTCGCCGTAGTGGCTATTGAAATAAAATGGGAGTTTTTGCTAGTAAACAGGTGATTCATCGTTACTTTACTTTCAGACTACAACTGAAACTGGTATATACATAAGGTTAGAAAACGAATTTGTGCTTTATCTTTCGCTGTAGTGACTGCTCATGTGTTGTAAGTCAAAATGTCACTCCTGAAATGCTTAGGAAACTTTCTGGAAAATACCGGGTGGACTGCAACCCCTGGAACAGCGGACTCTTTCTTGAAAGTTGCTTATGTGAAGAAGACTCTTCACGCCCATCATGTAACAGCGTGTGCGCTGTACGCCCTTCGAGAGGAAGCTTACAAAGAATTTTTCGAATTAGGAGTTGAATGTAAATCCTCAATTTCGTTTCTGGAACCTCATCACCCAAACTGAACTCGACATTTTTGCGTGGGACAAAGCAGTTCACGAGGCGGATTTCGAAAAGTATGTTTGCACCTAACAGAATCTGCAATGGCTTTATCACGCTCTAGATCATCAAAACTACGCCAGATGTGTCGCTGTTCACCTGCGTGATATGCTCACTTTGAAGAACGATCATCCTGATGTATATGAAGAATTTCTAAAAGGGGAGTTTACAGTCAACAAAACGAGTCGACAGTTTTCTTGTATGCCTATCGACGAAGCTCACGAGCAAAACAATGCACTGGTTAAAGGTACTGGGTGAGCTATCAGTCTTACTGAAAATCCAGACACGCTTCTACGGTGGATGGTCTGCGGACCGGAAGTAGCACGTATTGTCGAAGATTTCAGAAGGCAAATTCAACATAAAATCGAAAACGTCACATACGCATCATGATGAAACAGTGGGAAGGCAGACGAAGGTTGCGACAAGAGTTCAAATGCTTAGAACAGCTTTACGGGAAATGAGAAATCGTTTTTTGGTGATACAAGTGAAGACCTGCTTATCCTTAACACAAGGGAGATAGTGGCAAGTGAAGTAGCTGATTCACTGAAGACACTCAAGAATACCGGTATAACTTTAAATGAAACTTTTTTCAAAGAAAGACTAATCGACCATAAGAAACCTATGGGCTCGCCAATTAAACGAAACAAATTCCCGCTGTTTAACTTCACGTCGAAAAGGACCCAAAGCAGTGATGCTAAGACAAAAGTGAAGAGTCTAAATAAAGACCGGAGTTTGTTTATGAAACTCTATATAGCATGCCAGATTATAGATGGGAACATAGAAGAATTTTTCCAGCATGAAAACGATATTTATCCCCCTTCCTTATCGGAGAATGGATCTTTCTTGGAATACTGTCAAAAAGTTATTAATTACATTGAAGCTTAGTTTCAAAAACCTAATTCAAGGAGAGTAGACATCGTGTTCGATGTTTACAAGTCGGATAGTCTTAAATCGGGTACTCGTGCAAAAAGAGGAAAAGGGACACGTCGTCGGGTTGAACTTACCAAATAAGTGCCAAAAAAGCTGGACAGGTTTTTTAAAGGAGAGCCAGAACAAAGAACAACTTTCTCTTATATTGGCCATGCAAATTGTATCAGTATCTTACAAGTCAGACGCCGTAGTAACATCCGGTAAAAAAGTTCTGCGTTCTTCATCAACATCTTTACCGTCTTACAGTTTGGATGGACTAGCGCCCTGCTGACTCTCGAATTTTCCTGCATGGATCTCATGGAGTCAGTCAAGGTTACAGGAAGATTCTCATTAGAAATGTGGATACGGATGTTGTAGCACTATCCGTTCACTACTCCGCTATCCTGGACTGTAATTTTTGGGTCGCTTACGGTAGAGGGGTAAAGTTTCGAACAATCAACATCGCCAAAATTGCAAACGAACTAGGCGAAGAAAAGCGTGAAGCTATCCTATCGTTCCACGCACTAACCGGTTGTGACACGACGTCGAAATTCGCTGGGACAAGCAACGTCACCTGCTGGGTAACATGGACCAGCTATTCGGAAGTAACTGCAGCTCTGTGTGTTTTTTCCCGTTCCCCAACGCCTCTGATCTAAAGATTTGTTGTACTTTTGTACGACAGATGCAGTGATGAAACTGAGGTAAATAAGTCGAGGCTTGCGTTGTTTGCGCAAAAGAACCGTGACTAGGACAATATTCCACCTACTCAAGATGCGTTAAAACAGCATGTCCTTAGAGCAGCGTACCAAGCCGGCCACGTTTGGGGTCGCGCTCTTGAAGCATCACCTCAACATCCTGATTTTCGAATGTTTGGATGGACGCGGCGTTTGAATTCTGATTCATGGGAACCACTATGAATCACACAACCTTCAGCTGGTGAAGAATCGCGAGAACTTACCAGGTGCAAGTGCAGAGTTTCTTGTTTGCGGAGGTGCAAATGCGTAAAAGCTGATTTACCATGCATTCATCTTTGTTGTGTGATGGGTATGATCAGGACTCGTTTTAAAACATTAAAAATGTAACCGTGGAATGGAAACATACGCTGATTCCGTGCTTTTTGCCCTTTGTTCACCAAAAAATATGCATTTGTTGTAATAATATCATGAAATAAATTAAATGCCTTGTACCGAATGCCAATAAAACCTCTTTTTATTTTTATTCAGATTGTTTGTCGTAATTGCGTAAAAGTAAAAATAGACAATTACAATTTACGTCTTTTGTAAATTTTGCGAAAATCATAAGACTTACGAGTAACATGCTTAAAGTAGATTTTATTTGTTTTAAAAAGAGCTTTCAAACAAAGAAAATAAATCTGAAATCGGACTCTTCAAAAGTTACATGCGGTCAAAATGTACCCAGAAATTATTCCGGTCGAAATCCAATCTGTCGGCTCCTAGGGACTTCCGGTGATGCCTACACCGCTCGAAAGGACTCTTGTCGTCTATATTACAAGACTGGGAAGTTTCATGCTTTTACCTATAAAATGCACGTTTTAAACATTAGCCTCCTGACTAAATCCTCCCTTTCTGAAATTATGTGAGAAAACTACACTTCTTCGGTAATACGTAACTCTCGTATCAGAGCTAATAACGTTCCATTGTTGTCATAGAGATGCAATTAGTTCGCTAGCAGACTTTGACAGATTCAGATCCTGCACAATATCATTGAGCTCTGATTGTTCGATAAGATGTGGTCTTGTGGATTTTTGTACGAATTCACTACCTGCACTGCTCTGTGAAAATTGTTATCCGACATATCCGATATACTTTTATCACTTTCTGTTGATTGTATATTTGTAGCACCGGAGCAAATAGGCTTAGGCAAATCCGCTGAACGTAACACTGTTTTGTCAACAGATAACATATCTGCATATTCTACGTTCCACTTATTTATGTTACTGAAATCTGTTGTTTTGGTAAGACAGAAGTAGCAGTTAGTTGTGTGGTGTCTTGGCCCTCTCCACGACATAGGTAGACCAAACTAAAGATCCTCACCAGCCCCCCAATTTAGTTAAAGTAAAATTACAACTGTCAGAGGAGGCATGTGGAACCCATGTTTTATCCTGATTTGCAACAGTAAACACAAAACAGTGAGACTTTTGTGATTCCGTAATTCTGCAGCCCTTATAACCTGTTGTGTATAGTCCATAAACCAAACAGAATTTATCTGGATGAGCTGCAGCACGGAGAACTAGATTTATTGAAATGCAACCGACGTAACAAAGGCTGGAACATACTTCATTTAGCGGAGACCGGAAAATGGGTTTTAGGAGTGCTATGGGGACAAGAGAAGCACTGTTTAGCTTACAAGTGTTGTGCCATAAGGGTTACGATGAACACAGGGACATCTTTCTCTGTTTTGTCGACTTTGAGAAGGCCTTCGACCGAGTGAAGCATCCGAAATTGATAGACGCCCTACGAAATATAGGTCTAGATGGCAAGAGCTTAACATTAATCAAAAACTTATACCGGTACCAAGTGGACAAAATTCGAATAGAGGGTGAAACTTCTAACAGCATAAATATTGGGAAAGGAGTAAGACAGGGATGCGTATTGTCACCCATGTTGTTTAGTCTGTATTCCGAGCTTCTGTTCAAAAAAGCTCTTGAGAAAGTTAATGAAGGTATAAAAGTAAATGGCGTTCGGATAAACACTATTAGATACGCCGACGACACCGCATTAATGGCAGATACGGTTACCGGCTTACAAAATATTTTAGATCAGCTAAATGAGACATGCTCGGAATTTGGAATGCTGATCAACAAGAGGAAAACGAAAATAATGGTAATGCAGAGGAGATAGAATGTACCTATACCCTTCATTATAAACAATAAAATATTACAACAGGTCAATCATTATAAATGCTTGGGATGCTGGATAGACAGCTAATTAAACCCAGAAAAAGAAATAAATCCCAGAATTGCACAAGCCAAAAGCCACTTTACAAAAATACGAAACCTTCTTTGCGATTCGCATCTCGACATAAACCTAAGGTTAAGGTTAGCAAAATGCTACATATGTTCAGTCCTTCTGTATGGAGTAGAGACATGGAACTTTATAAATAACGAGCATGAATAAACTGGAAGCTTTCGAGATGTGGGTCTCTCGGTGCATACTAAAAATACCATGGACAGCAAGAGTGCGAAATGAAGAGGTGTTGTGCAGAGTGAATAGAGACAGAGAGTTCTCCAGGTTGTCAAGCGGAGGAAAACAGCATATCTGGGACACTTATTGCGCAATCCCCAATATTATATCCCTCAGCTCATAATTAAAGGTAAACTAGATGGGAAAAGAAGTGCAGGCAGAAAGAAACTGTCATGGCTGAGAAACACAAGATGTTGGACAGGTCTGGGCTTTGAGGACTTGATGAGAGCGGCGGAAGATGAAGAGGTGTTTGCTGTTGTAGTCGCTAAACTCCATTAGTGGAGATGGCACCCAAAGAAGAAGGAAGATGACCAATGAATTGCCTCAGAAATAAAATAGCTATCTATATAAGAAAGTATTAGTTTGAAAGACTGATAAAACAGCGATAAAACTGCTTCATATATCATCTAATTGATAAGAAATACAAGTGATGTGGGCATGTTTCTAGCAGAGCTATGTAAAATAGCTCAAAGATCTCTATCGATACTATGAATTCCTTATCCCAATGTCACTCGATAATAATAATAAAAACTCGGGACGCAGCAAGTGCGTTATGGTAGTGAATTTTTATTAAATGCTTCAAATTTAAATAACTCAAATTTCTATAAACTTAGAGCGTTTAATTTTAATACGTAGTAAGGCCTTTCCTAATGTAAGATATCAACAAAATTTCATTTAAATAACTTTGTAATTTTCGGAGAAAAAATTTTTTTCGAAAGAAAATTTAAAATTTGAATAACTCAATTTTATCTAAACTTAGAGAGTCGAATTTTGGTACGTAGTAAAATCTCTCCTGAGTCAACATATATAGTAAATTTAATTAGAACAGCTTTGTTACTTTCGGAGAAAAAAAAATTTCTCGAAAGAAAACTCAAAATTTTCCCGGAAAACCCCGTCCGATTTTTCTGGCTAACGAACTCATCCAAGCCATTAATAAAAGAAAGGCACTTTCCAAGTTGCATCGAAATCGGTTAATTATTTTTTAAGTTATCAGACGGATATATATATATATATATATATATATATATATATATATATATATATATATATATATATATATATATATATATATATATATACTGTCAGATATATATATATATATATATATATATATATATATATATATATATATATATATATATATATATATATATATAAATTGAAACTGACCCTGGATATGGGTTCTAGGGGTCCTAGTTCGCACTCAATTTAAAGAATTTTTGCAAAGTCTCACCATCGATACCTCTCTATTAGTGAATTTTTAATAAAAATTCACTAAAAATTGGAGAAAATAGGTTTGAAATAAAAAAATAACTTTTTTAGTTATCGTGCGGATACATACATACAATGTTTGCAAAGTCTCACCATCGATACCTCTCTATTAGCGAATTTTTTAAAATAAAAATTCACTAATAAAACAAACCAAACAGTATATCCCTCGTGCTTTAAGTAACCTTATTATGACAAGCAGATACACCATTTTAACGTTTTAAATAAAGTGGTTGAAGTATTTTACATAATATGTTGATAATTAATTAATTTATAGAATATAACATTATCATTTACAAACACTCTCCCAGTATACAACACAATATTACTCCTCAGTCAATAAATTCACTTTTTTCATTCTGCTTTATCAAAACTACATTTAGTAAATTTTAATTTTACACTACAATAACGAGTTGTTAATGCATTCTCCAGAGCACACAGAAGCACAGAAACGAGATAAGGTTATGAGCAAAATATATAGTAGAAACAATGTGCTATATGTTATCAAAATAACTTATTGTTTGAAAATGTACAAAAATTTTCCGACAATATACCTTAAACTCTGGTTTTCTAACCAACAAATCTTAGGTTAATAGCAAATTGAGTTATTGAAATTTGAAGCATTTAATTAAAATTTGCTACCAAAACGCACTTACTGCGTCTTGATTTTTTTTCTTACAAACATATTTCGATAAAAAATGCAATAAAATAAGGCTGTTCGAAAAAAAATTGTAGAGATCACCAACGATCGACTTGTGGGCCAGCCGGTGATTGTCAAAATAATTTTATAAGATGCAGCTCAAGACACCCTATAATTAACTTATACCATTTTTTCTCGTCTCTTGTATAATAATAATTATATTCAGCTTTACCGTAGAAACGCGTCAGCCTGTATAATATCAGCCCTTTTGTAAAACTTCGAGCCTTTATATGTCTTGATAAAACATAACAAACATTGTTTAATCCATCCACTTACATTAATAAAGGAATAATTTGCACTTGTATATAAAAATTTCCCAAATAACACAAATAATTCATGGACTCAAACAAACAAACATATAAGCAATCTCGTATCATACGGTAAACGTTACAGCGTCTAACAGACCTGCGCAATAATATTAGATCTTCCGTTACCAAGGCAACAGCATACCAGATTTCATATAAGCTATTGTCAATAAAACCCGGCGATTTAAAAATAAATGTTTCAAATTTGAATAGCCCAATTTTCTGTAACCCTAGAAAGCTGAATTTTGGCACATAGTTAGGTCTTTCCCAAAGCAATATGTACACAAAATTTTATCGAAATATCTTTGAAATTTTCGGAGAAAAAAATTTTTTTCGAAAGAAAACTCAAAATTTTCCCGGAAAACCGTGTCAGATTTTTCTGGCTAACGAACTCATTCAATCTATTAATAAAAGAAAGGCACTGGCCGAGTTTTATCAAAATTGGTTAAGTATTGTTTGAGTTAGCGGTCGGATACATATATATATATATATATATATATATATATATATATATATATATATATATATATATATATATATATATATATATATATATATATATATATATATATATATATATATATATATATATATATATATATATATATATATATATATAAACATATAAAAATAGAAACTGACCCCAGATATGGATTCTAGGGGCCCAAATTCGCGCTCATTTGCAAAAATTTTTGCAAAGTCTCACCATCAATACCTCTCTATTAGTGAATTTTTTAAAATAAAAATTCACTAAAAAGCCACATCAGATGAAATTGTTGCTCTTACTAAATTTGCAAACAAGCCGATATGGTAACAAAGTTTTAAGAAGCGGAGATTAATGTTTATATAAACATATATTTTTTACTAGCAACCCCTTGTCCGATCTGAGCGTGATATTTTAAAATCCTGAGGTGACGAAATTTTTTTATAGTCAGTACATCTAAATTAATACAAACAAGGTAATTGTATTCGATGAGCATATTTTTTGATTTTATTTGTAAAGTAGTGTAATTATTATTTTTGGAACGTATCCCTGAAAACCAATTATTTAGATTCATGTTGTTGTTCAAATAAATTGTAACTATGAGAATGTGACTGTATTTCTGACATAAAGTATACCTTAGCTGCGCGAACAATGAAGCTTTTCACCGGTGACAATATAATTATTGTAATTTGATAATATTTAATATTTCACCAGTGTAATGTCTTAATTTAAATTGGTTATACTTGCGTGCGTGTAATTTGTTGCTGAATTCTGTATAACTGGGAACAAGATGCTTATCTTTGTAATTGCGTCATATAAATTATGGCCATGAAAGCCCTCGCTGAAAAAAAAATCAAAATAATTTGAATTATAAATATTTCATCGATACAGACAGGTAATAACGTTGGTTCAAATAACGCTTATTTTCTTTTTTAGTATGCAAAGTGTGTGAGAGACATGATTTATGAAAATAATTCAATAGCTATGTTCACACCTATATTACAAAAGCCTGTTATCGATTATGTGTAATATAAAAACATCCGATTCAGCAATTGCGTCTTGGTAGGGTAATTTAAAAACTTGACTTCCTTTACAAAAATTGAGTCAACTATAGATCAGAAAGATGTACAAGAAGTTTGAAGGTCCCGTGATAGATGCTATCGTTGTCAAAAAATTAAATAAATGGAAATGAAAGGCCATACTGTGCTTGTTGTTGTTATTGTTGCTATATTTAGCCTCGGACCGTTAGATCCCTTAGCCACGTACTTTTAGTGAATTTTTATTTTAAAAAAAAATCACTAATAGAGGGGTATCAATGGTGAGACTTTGCAAAATTTTTTGCAAATTAGCGCGATTTAGGACCCCTAGAAGCCATATCCGGGGTCAGTTTCAATTTATATATATATATATATATATATATATATATATATATATATATATATATATATATATATATATATATATATATATATATATATATATATATATATATATATATATATATATATATATATATATATATATATATATATATATATATATATGTGTGTGTGTGTGTGTGTGTGTGTGTGTGTGTGTGTATGTATGTATCCGTCTGGTAACTCAAAAAATAATTAATCGATTTCGATGAAACTTGGCAAGTGGCTTTCTTTTATTAATGGCTTGGATGAGTTCGTTAGCCAGAAAAATCGGACGGGGTTTTCCGGGAAAATTTTGAGTTTTATTTCGAAAAAATTTTTTTTTCCGAAAGTAACAAAGCTGTTTTAATGAAATTTACTATATATATATATATATATATATATATATATATATATATATATATATATATATATATATATATATATATATATATATATATATATATATATATTGCCTTGGGAGAGATATTACTACTTACTGAAATTCAACTTTCTAATTTTATAAAAAATTGAGTTATTCAAATTTTAAATTTTCTTTCGAAATTTTTTTTTCTTCGAAAATTACAAAGTTATTTTAATAAAATTTGGTAGGTATCTTGCGTAAGGAGAGACCTTACCTTACTTAACCTTACACCAAAATTAAACTCTCTAAGTTTATAGAAAATTGAGTTATTCAAATTTGAAGCATTTAAGTTTTTACCACAGAAATCGTAGAAACGACGAGACGATTTTCACGTCTGTAGTATCAGGATCACATGAGAGGATAGGCAGTGGCAGTGTTAATGTTGTATATGCTAGTTTGTTATACTGCAGATGATGTTTTCAATTTGTTTTCAATATATGGTGAATGTAACAGAATAGTTGAGACAACAGTTCGAACATTTAACAACAGATTCCTTTATTTGGCTCCAATGAATAGAACAAAATTCAGCAGAATTAAAAGTAAGTTGTCAAGTCATGGAATAATACTGACACGACGCGTTGTTAAACTTTCAAAATTGAAGACAATGAAATGAATGAAATTATAGTACTTGCATATTTTGAAGCATGTCTACAAAGTTCGTTAAGAAGTAGGTCTCAAGATTTGGGTTTATCTATCTGGGCAATACACAGAATAGTGAGAAAGCACAATATGCATAATTAGTGATTTAAAAAATAATAATTAACTAATAGAGAGGTATCGATGGTGAGACTTTGCAAAAATTCTTTCAAATGAGTGCGAACTAGGACCCCTAGAACCCATATCCGGGGTCAGTTTCAATTTTTATATGTTTATATATATATATATATATATATATATATATATATATATATATATATATATATATATATATATATATATATATATATATATATATATATATATATATATATATATATATATATATATATAAAATAAAAAAACAATTTCGATGAAACTTGGCAAGTGCCTTTCTTTTATAAATGGCTTGGATGAGTTCGTTAGCCAGAAAAATCTGACGGGGTTTTCCGGGAAAATTTTGAGTTTTCTTTCGAAAAATTTTTTTTTCTCCGAAAGTAACAAAGCAGTTTTAGTGAAATTTACTATATATGTTGCCTCAGGAGATCTTACTACGTACCAAAATTCAACTTTCTAAGTTTAGAGAAAATTGAGTTATTCAAATTTTAAAATTTCTTTCGAAAAAAAAATTTTTCTCCGAAAATTACAAAGTTATTTTGATGAAATTTTGTGGATATCTTGCCTTAGGAAAGACCTTACTACGTATTAAAATTAAACTCTCTAAGTTTATAGAAAATTGAGTTATATAAATTTGAAGCATTTAATAAAAATTCAACACCATAACGCACTTGCTGCGTCCCGAGTTTTGTTATTTGTAGTGGTTAGTGGCATTCACATGAGCACTATTATACGAAATGTAAATGCATCAAGGTTGTATCGCCCACCAAATTTATTATTTTCCCCAGTTTTTTAATACCTAATGGACTACTTGGTAAATTTTGTTTTTATATAATTTTTTATTTTTCTGTAATTTTTTTATATGCACATGTGCATATGCAGATCTTTTTCTTTGTTAGCGAATTGAAAAAAATCGTTAATGAGGAGATTTGTGTTTATATATATATATATATATATATATATATATATATATATATATATATATATATATATATATATATATATATATATATCTGACCGATAACTCAAAAAATAAACGACCAATATTGACCAAATTTGGTGAGTACCTTTCTTTTGGAAGTGGATAAGTTCTTTAGCTAGGAAAATCGGACCAGGTTTTCCCGGAAAATTTTGTGTTTTCTTTCTAAAAGAAATCATATCTCCGGAAGTAACAGAGCAAGGGCAGCCAAATTAGGTACACGTGTTTGTATTATAAAGAGTGAACTCTGGATCGTCCTTAACTTTAAAGAGAAAGAAGTTATGGGCAGTTAAAGAAATAACTTTTGGAGTTTTCCTCAAAACGTCAAACTAGCAATTTGAAAGGTCAAAATTGGCAATGCTTAGGCAAATAACATGAAGCAAATACGAATTTAGAAAATAAAATGTTGCAAGAAGAGTGTTCTGCAAATACTTAAGTTTCAGATTCAACCGTCATTGACCTTCATTTTAATAAATTTTTTACAGAAAATTCATTTCAAATAGACCCTTCCTCTGATGCCTTGTCTGTCGGTTTAGTTAAGTTGATGCTTTCGCTGTAGGCTTAGTGAAGTTTATGGTTTAACGGTCTATATATATATATATATATATATATATATATATATATATATATATATATATATATATATATATATATATTTAACTAATTTTCGTAGAACAAATTCGCTAATGCGTTTTTGCATTTTTTTTATCGAAATATGATGCGAGCGATATGCGTTTGTAAGAAAAAAATCTGGACGTAGTAAGTGCGTTTTGGTAGCGAATTTTCGGTAAATTTGCATTTTAGCTCCTGAACGCTTTTCAAAAAACCGTTTTCAGAAGCCTGCCTAGGGCTCCCCCTGGATCCACAAACCCCAAGAAAAAATTCTTGTTCACACTCCCCAAGGAAATTACGGGACCAGGAGTGAGTAGGGTTGTATAATTTCTTTAGCTAATTTTCGTAGAACCAATTTGTTAATGCATTTTTTTATTTTTTAGCGAAATATGATGCGTTTGTAAGAAAAAAATCTTGACGCAATAAGTGCGTTTTGGTAGCGAATTTTTGGTAAAATTTGCAGCTTAGCACCCGAACGCTTTTCAAAAAATTATTTTCAGAAACCTGCCTAGGGGTGCTGTGCGGGGAAGGCAGTGTTTGATGGGGATATGGCTTCCAATAGACAGCTTTCAAGCAGTTTTCTTCGCATAGCTGTCTTAAAGAATATGGCATTTGTATCATTCATTTGTATAATATATGTTATTAGTTATAGTAGCCAGAGCCTCGGTGGTTAAGTGATAAGACCTTGAAAGACACCACGGCCAGTAAACGTCGCCTCATCGGTAAATAAGATTTTCTCCAAAAAAAGTAGGATCGTTGGTTTCCTGTTCTTCTAGAAAATGGACAAAATGTAGACGAGCAGGGGAATCTTGAGGCAACAAATCTTGTACAGTAAATTGAAATGGATATAGTTTCTCATATTCTAAAATCGTAGTCTGAGTTATGTCTGTAGTGGGACTTAAAGGACGTCTATTTATACTTGGATATTCGGTTACTGTAACAAAAACTTCCTCTTTCTGTTCAACCGAAATACTTTGGAGCGCTGTGATCTCATTTTGGAGGGAAAGGTCCTGTCTCGCCTAGGCGATTGTACAAATTTTTAAATAGTTTGTGATTTGGTTGTTTTCGAATGGGACATAATTAGGAACATCTTCGAGTTGAAGCAAGGCCATTGTAATTTTCTTGCGCAAAACACAGATTTCACTTCATTATTTGAAAAGTCGTGACGCGGCACTTTCACCACTTTATCACAAATGATTATTACTACAAGTAAAACTACACCAAATAATTATTTCGTTGACAGCACTCGTCATTATTTACCGGTTTGTATGATATTTGGTTTTATGAGATATAGACTACTAAAAACAGTTTAGTTTGCTTTACATTCAATTTATCGTACAGAGAATTCATAGTTAATTGAAAAATGATTGCTATTTCAGGTTTTGAATCAAAATTTAACTTAGACATTGTGACGAAGTATTATTTTCTATTGGTCTGTTGCACAAACGCGTAATTCCTAATTAAACAATTAATTAGAGAATAACAAAATACAAACTATATAAACATTTGGTTAAATATTTTTACCATAAAATATTTTAGAGCGATTTATATTTAATTAATTGTGTATTTCGTATGTATCATCTTATCCAGCCGTGAACAGGTGATAAAATTCCAAGCATCGCGGAGATTTTTTCCGTCTGTGAAATTCATATAAAAGGCGACGCAACACGGCGTAGAGACAATATTGGTAATTCCGCTAGTAATCCGACAACAGTTAGCCGTCACCAGCTCGTAAGACACCGTACCGATTCCGTTTTCCGTCCAAGCGCACCTGGTTTGGCCGATTTCGGTATACAAAAATATTGTCACAGGTGAGAAATTATCCGTTTTAGTTGATTCATATTTTGTAGCGAATTTTCATATTTTTACATTATCACGCTTCTCAGTCCAAATCTCCGGAAGCGAAATATTTCTGCTTTTCCTGACCTTCCGCCGTCCCCTTAGACAATTCCTGTATGTTAGATTGTCCTACATTCTTTTTGTGAGGCCGCTGATGTATCATAGCTCACTTAAATAATCGAGATATATTCATCTTGGATTGATCCCGATAGGGACGCGGAGGATTCACAGCCTATCTAGGTCACTCTGAGTGACACGTTCCTTTCGAATTAACCCTGTACACTTCGTCTGACTTGAGGCTTTCCGCCCCATACAGTATAAGCTATTGTGTTATTTTAGTGACGACGCTGAGGGTTCAGAGCTGGATAAAGTAATGAAGATGTTTGTGTCCTAGTTTGACCCTAGCGGAGATACTGAGGATTCACAGTCCACATAGGCCTCCCGGGAACTGTTATCATGTCTCTTCATTCCGCACTTTTTCGTCTCCGGTGTCTCCCGCTTTGACTGAGAGGTTATCGTTATTATTTTGGTCTTGTCTATCGCTAAGTGTCGCCGGTCTGCCGTATCCTTGCTTGAGTAAAACACCGCTCGTATCGTATATACACGGCTGAATGCATACGCTTCATCATACACTAACCCTGATCGCTTTAGCGAGAGCTACGATCTGATTAATATTATTAGCCGCATATTTTATTTGCACATAGTTTGTACACACACGCACACACACACACACACACACACACACACACACACACACACACATATATATATATATATATATATATATATATATATATATATATATATATATATATATATATATAAATATATATATATATATATATATATATATATATATATATATATATATATATATATATATATATATATATATATACAGTGTGGAACAGCCAAATGGAATAAATTCGATAACGGATAAATGAGGGCGTGTTGGGAAAAACGCTTGGACACGTCGATTTGTATTTTTAACTGCGCATCTTTTTCAAGAAAAAAAAATTATATAGGGTGCGTCATGTGACAGTGGCCAATACCAACTTTCTTATTTTAAATACAAGCCCCTGTATATTATTAATTTTTTGGATTCTTCAGAAAATTCTAGACATAATTTATGTACAATGTTCTATACCTATCTTCAACTGTTTCGGAAATATTAAGTATTTTCAGATTTATTACAAAAATTAACATTAAAAATAGAAAATTATTTTATTTCACAAATTCGCTACATTGCATTCAATACTTATTTCCCATTCAGCTCTTGATAATGAGAAAGTAAACAAAAACCAATCCTGCGTTTCTTTTCACTGATATGAAATGAAACAAAAACAAAAACAGTTTTCTTTCTGTTCGTATAAAACTCGTAGCCTTAGCAACTTGTTGTCTGCCTGCATGACAGTAGTGATTAGTGTCAGTGCTATTGTCGTTTGAATTTCGTTAACTGTACGTAATAATATCAGAAAAATGGTTCATTTAACAGAAATGCACAAAATAACCATTCTACAAATGATTGGTTATGGAGATAACACACGGACACAGATGGAAGTGTCTCGCTTATTTCACGAAAAATTTCCAAATTTGCCGCCTGTATCCCAAGGAACAATTAGCAAAATAGAAAAGCAGTTTCGCGAGCTTGGTCATGTGAGACAGATAAAAAAAGTAGCTGCCAATGCAGTAAGTGATGATACGAAATTGGATATTACGCTTGAGTTTCAAGAAAACCCACATACTTCTGGTCGACAAGCAGCCCAACTATTCAACGTTAGCCACACAGCAATTTTTCGAACATTAGGAAAGTAAAATGCATCCCTATAAAATGATACCAACTCAGGAGCTCATGGAGGACGATTTCGATAGGAGAACGTATTTTTGTGAACAAATGATGGCAATGTTAGATAACAATGTGATCCAATTAGAAGATGTTTTGTTTTCTGATGAGAGCACATTTACACTTCACGGTCATGTTAATCGTCAAAATTGCCGCTATTGGTCTAGTGAGAATCCTCATTGGATGAGAGAGGAACATACGCAATATCCTGAAAAAGTTAATGTTTGGGCAGGATTTGTTGGAAATCATATCTTAGGTCCCTTTTTCATTGATGGCAACTTGAATGGGGATAAATATTTAGAACTGCTCCAAAATAATGTCGTGCCAACTTTGACAAACTTATATCCAGATCCAGCAAACCCACAAGTTCCTGCCAATAAAATATGGTTTCAGCAAGATGGAGCACCGCCCCATTACCAAATCAATGTCCGGCAGTACCTGAACCAAATTTTTCCAAATCGGTGGATAGGGAGGCGCGGATCGATAGAATGGCCAGCACGATCTCCTAATCTGTCGCTATTAGACTACTTTTTGTGGGGATATGTCAAAAGTATTGTATACAAAACTAAGCCCCTCAACTTAGATGACTTAAAAAGACGAATCACGCTTGCGATTAGATCAGTCACGCCTGAGATGTTGAGTAATGTTAGAAGACATTTCTATACCAGATTAGCATGTTGCCAAGATGTTCGTGGCGAGCAGTTTGAACATTTAATACATTGACATTAATTTTTTTTTGTTTTTTTAAATTATTAAGAAATAATCAGTATTTCTTATTAGAATTTGTGAAATAAAATAATTTTCTATTTTTAATGTTAATTTTTGTAATAAATCTGAAAATACTTAATATTTCCGAAACAGTTGAAGATAGGTATAGGACATTGTACATGAATTATGTCTAGAATTTTCTGAAGAATCCAAAAAATTAAAAATATACAGGGGCTTGTATTTAAAATAAGAAAGTTGGTATTGGCCACTGTCACATGACGCACCCTATATAATTTTTTTTTCTTGAAAAAGATGCGCAGTTAAAAATACAAATCGACGTGTCCAAGCGTTTTTACCAACACGTCCTCATTTATCCGTTATCGAATTTATTCCATTTGGCTGTTCCACACTGTATATATATATATATATATATATATATATATATATATATATATATATATATATATATATATATATATATATATATATATATATATATATATATATATATATATATATTGTAAATAGTTTCTAATCTAGCATATAGGGTTGGGTAAATAAAATATCTCAATTAATTCGTATCTAACCCCTCAACCTACACTTACAAAATCTGCTATACCTTTCGATAAGACAGAAGTGGTCGGATCATGCTGAGTTAGCGATTAAAGCCCGCTCACTCGGGGGGCCCTAAATTTAGCTTGTATCACCTAAAGGCTACCGAACCCTTCTCCACAGAGTGCCCCGGTACTCTGATCGTTACAGAGGTCAGTGTTTCGTGCAAAGGTCGCAGACACCCTCAACAGGGAGTAAACCCTTTAAAATCTGGCGCCCGAGATCCGTCTATGGTAACGGTCAATCTGGGTCATCAAAAAACGGACTGCAAGCCAAGGCCTCTTCACAGCATACAAGGTAAGTTATTAACAGTGGCACTCTCTATGAGTACGAGATATTTGCAAGATGTATCTTATTCGTCGCCTAAAAAATATACCTTCATTATAACTGAATCATTTTGTAGAGGCCACATTACTAACGTAATAATTAGGTCACGTCATTTTGTCATATTATTAATAGGTATTTATTGATCTTGTTTTCTGTATATTAATTCTCAAACAAAATAAATGTTTTGTAGCCTCAATTAGAAACCCATTCTAAATGGTTCCACCAAACTTACGTGTATAGAACTTGTTATAAATGCATTGTAACGAACACTGATAAGCTTCATCCAATAAGAGCAAAGCATGTGTCGTTTGTATTATCCAAAATATATCTAAGGATATTTTTCATTATTATTTCAGCTTTGTTGTTATGATAATACACAAACACATTTTTGAGTTCAAAAGCAATCGAAAACGGATGGGTACTTTGCGACAATCTTTCAAAACTAATAGGGTTTGGTATTATGCTAATTGCATGCAAACTAACTCTAAATAATCAAGTATATGAGCTGAATTAGCAATTTAAATTAGAGCAATGGAATCGTTTCCTTCAAGGAAGGATGTGCCTCTTGTACAGACTGACCACTTGAATGGATCTGTAACCGAGGCCTACTGGATGAGACCCCTTATCGGCTGAGCTAATGACCTTTAACACTAAATTAGCCAGCAAACCGTATTGAGTTATTCATGTATGGCAGCTGCCCTTACTGTCTGAAACCGACCAAAGAAATACATACAGGTTGGATTAGATTTGCGAGACTTTTTAAACATTTTTAAAAACATTTCGTTTATGACTATCAAATTAGCGCGAATTAGTACTAATAAAGCTCATACCCAGAGATCGTTCTCTGATTTGTTGATTAATGCTGATATGAGTGTGCTCATTTTTTAAGATTTAATAATTTTATTAGTCACAACACAGAATAATTTTATCGGTCACACAGAAAAGCTACCAGGTATATTTGAAAATGAAACATCCTATATGTTTATACCTAGTCTGGAACGTAACATTAATATGAGTTTAAGGATACAAGGGTTAATTGATTTATTTACAATCAATAGTAAAGTAATAGCTGGTTAGTGAATTTTAGTAGAAAACATGCACTAGTGACAAGATTTTGACTTTTCAATTTTTTTTTTCAAAAATGAACGCGAACTGGGCTGCCTTAAAGCATCCGGGGTCAGATATAGTTTTTATAAGTTTATATATATATATATATATATATATATATATATATATATATATATATATATATATATATATATATATATATATATATATATATATATATATATATATATATATACGAGGTCTGTAAATTGAGTAGTGAGACTGACAACGCAGGGTTTGATATGGCAACACTGGAAGCACGCGGAATGAAGGGGCGATAGGTTGATATGTGCTACGCGTTCAAAACGAGTTTGAACTCGGTCGAGTAATTTGGTTGTCCAATCTCGTTGTTCCCGTGAAACCGGTTTTCGTAGTGCGTTCTAAAAATAAGTAACATTAATTTCGAGCAACGGTGTGCTGTCAGGATTTGCTTCAGACCTGGGTGAAGTGCAACAGAGAACTTTGCAAAACTTCAGGAGGCCTACGAAGACAATGCTTTGTCAAGAGCACAGCTTTTTCGGTCGTTTAAGGCATTTTCAGAAGGAAGAGAGTCGGTCGGAGATGAGCCCCGCAGCTGAAGGCCTTCAACTGCAAGAACCGATGCAAGTGTCAACAGAATCCACCAGATTGTGCGTTCAGATCGTCGGTTGGCGATCAGAATGATCAAAGAACAGTTGAGTTTGTGTCACACCACCGTTCCTCCAGTTTTGATCAATAAATTGAGAATGATAAAGATCTGCTCAAAATGGTTTGGAAAAACCTTTCGGAGGAAAAAAAAAATGACATTAGGAGAGAAAGGTGCGTTGACTTTTTGGAATCAATGGAAAAAAATTTTGGAACGTGTCCTTACTGGTGATTTAAGTTGGGTGTTTGATTATGACCCGTAAACCAAACGCCAGAATATGGAATGGACCACTTCAGGCTCTCCAAATCCCAGAAAAGCAAGAATGAGCAAATCAAAGATCACGAGCATACTGATTTGTGTCTTTAATAGTCAGGGAAACGTTCACAAAAGGTTTATGCCACAAGAACATGCAGTGAATCAAAATTTTTACCGAGAGGTTTTCGAAAAACTCCGGAAAGGGACCATGCGTGTGAGACCAAACATCAAGAACGACGGGATCTTGTATCATGACTATGCGCCTTGTCACACAGCAATTCCCAGAAACGAGTTTTTTGCCAGCAAAAGCATTACTGTGGCTCCTGAACCTTCTTACTCACCTAACTTATGTCCTTGTGACTTTTTCCTTTTCACAAGATTGATAATTCATCTCCATAGACATTATTTTGGGACACTCTAAAACATTCAAACGGCTGTAAACGACCAGCGGGAAGCTATTCCAGTATCCGCGTTCCAGCACTGATATGGGAAGCGGAAGAACCGTCTCCAACGCTGTGTTGCTTTCCAAGGGAATTATTTTGAAGGGGACAAAGTGCAATGTTAATTATATGTAAATAGTAATAGTGAAAAAAATCAGTCTCATTATTTAATTTGCTAATATATATATATATATATATATATATATATATATATATATATATATATATATATATATATATATATATATATATATATATATATATATATATATATATGTATGGATCACATCCATAACTCAAAAATTAATGTGCCAATTTTGATTGAATGTGGTAGGTACCCTCATTTTTTAAGTAACTTAGATAAGTTCATTAGTCAGGTAAACTGGACAGGTTTTTCGGAAAAGTTTCTGGATTACGTTCGAAAAATTCCCGAAAATAACAAAGCCTTTGTAACCTATGTTGGTACACAGGTTTATATTATAAAATGTTCGGAACACAGCAAGTGCGTCAAGGTAGTGACTTTTCATAAAAGCAATATATTATAGTGATTTAGCCTTATATTAAAAGTTATAAAACATTACTTTATTTACTAGGAACAATAAAAAATAAGGCAAAGAAAGGCAAGCAAAAACATGGGCTCTATCATAAATATTTGTACAGTAATTTGGATACAAAATTTAAACAAAGAAATTGATAAACAGGAAATATACTTAACAAAAAATACACTAGAATGCTGAACATAAAAAAAATTCCCGTGGTTCATGCATTGAGGGTGATTGTATGCATGCAGAAGGGGAAGAAGAACCTCCGTGTCGAAGACGGTTTCTACTCCCTCACCCAAAGACACAGGGGGTTCTTCTTCCCCTTGTGAATTCATACAACTACCTGCAAAGCAAAAAGCACAAGAAAAATTTCTTGGGAGCAACCCACCAGAAAGTTACTGGACCTGGGCGAATATGGAAGCGGTGCAGGGTAGACAGGGTTTAAAGCAGGTATTGCTGCAAAATTTGAAAAACGCATCTTTTTAAATACGACTAAATATATTTTTAGCTTTTTCCGCTCACATTTCGCCCCCGCCCAGCACCCCTATTCATTCTTGGTTCCTTAACTTTCTTGGTGGTTGTTTGCAACAAATTTGCCTTGTGGCTTGTGCATCCAAGGAGGGTTGTAAGCATGTTTCTGAAAAAAAAATCTAAAAACCCTAAATGCAGTACACTCTAAATTTATCGAGATTACATCCCAAAACGTTGCCTATAATGCATTTTTCAGATAATATCGAATAAAGCACTAAAGTAAATAAATTAACTTGTTGTTTCACTTCTGTTATGCTTATATTACATATATAAGCACAAGATAAGTAAGTGTAATAAAGGGAGGCCCTTAATTAACATCGGGGCTACTCAAACTTAAAAGCAGAGGAGGCATTTAGATCGTATGTTAAGAACCAGTTAAGTTTAATTAAAAATAACTTCTAACTGTATGCACACAAAAATTAGTCAACACATTTATAAAATCTAAAAAAAAACAACAGTTTTACGATATTATTTTAACTAAACCAATAGGAATACGTTTCACGGCGATTTCGCAATTCGCGAGTGTATGAACCTAGCTTTTGCCCAAGACTACACTGGACTACTAGGTCTTGATACTTGCAAAGAACATTGACGCCCGTGGTACTAAATTTAACACACCGAACCTACCAAATATTGTCTTTCACACGGAGACAAACTATAAAAATGTCGATATGGTTGCTATTACTACTTAACGCATTAGTTATTTCCCCCGGTTATACAATAATAATAATGTCTAAGGGGTCCTGTCGTGGCTCAATTAAGAAACATTAAAAACCAAGTGTTAACACTGCTCTTAGAGTAGTATTTACTGATATACAGATTTCTATTTTACGGAAAATTGTATTCTTTTAAGTCATTACTTCACAATTTTGATTTATAACCATCGTCCAATATTTATTTTCAATATTTATATGCATGTTTTAAATATGCTGGGTTAATTAAAAGTCAGTTGTAAAATATCAAACGTTGTACACGTCTCCACCTATAACATTTTGTGTTAACTAGAGCTGATGTGACAACATACTACCTGGTTCCTCACCGAGATGGCGTCCCTGTCATACTTCTCTTCAATGTTCTACATGCTGACATGTTTCAATAATGTAAGTTCCATTTATTTCTATCTACGATTTATTTAAATAGCAAAGCAGTACAGGTAACGTAATCTGTGTTTATCTACTATTGTAGATATTACATTACAGAATCTGAAGTGATGTCGGGGATTATTTTAATATTAACTTTATTTTTCTTTGATCAAAAGAGTTGAAAATTATTACGCGGCCACGTCTGTCTATGTTCTCTTAGGTTGTACATTTTCGTTTCAATCACTTAAACAATTTGGGAGATATTGCGTTTATAAATATTTTTTTAATTTTTTGTTAAGAAAACTCATCCAAGCCATTAACAAAGTAAAGGTAATTCCCAAATTTGGTCCAAATCAGTGAAGAATTTTTTGAGTTATCGGTTGGATACACAATATATATATATATATATATATATATATATATATATATATATATATATATATATATATATATATATATATATATATATATATATATATATATATATACATACATATACATTTTAAATGACCTTGGAAATTGGTTCCAGCGGCCCTAATTCGTGCTCACTTGACGAAATTTTCTGAAAGTCTCACCGTCGATACCTCTCTATTAGTGAATTTTCTTAATTAAAATTCACTAAAAATGATAATATACACCAAAATTTAGATCTATAAGTTAAAATAACAAGTTATCGGCATTTGTGAAGAGATTTTTGGATACCATTGCTGACCAGAAAATGGCACAAAATAAACAGATTAAGTTTTCTTGCCGCAAGCGTTAAATAATAGCAGAAAAATAACTTTGAAAATGGTGTGGTTTTTCTTCTCGTAACCTTAAAGTGGCGATTTAAAACGTCAAAATTGGCAAGTTTTTATTTAACAAACATGCTAAGGTAACTGTGTGTGATGTAAAACAAATGCCGTAAGAAGTACTTATGGTTCACAAAACCTTGAGCTTCTACTTTAACCGTCATTGCCCTTCACTCTTTTAATTTTGCAAATAGACCTATTCTTTAATGCTTTCGCAGTAGATTAAACTATAGAGTTTGTCATTCCTTGTGATACGAAAAATATTATCTGTTGTTGTGCTATTGTTTTCAGGATACAGTTTGATGAAAAAAAAACACTATATTACGAATTATGTGATTATATATTTTTTTATATTCATTTCGTTACAAATATTACAAGAATAGAACTTACATTAATGTAAATATTCGATGTTGCCACCTTGAGCCTGAATGAAAGCCTGTAGTCGCCTGATCACTGATGCTCTGACTCTTTCAAAAATCTGAGGGGGTTGTTGGATCAGTTGACTTATGCGTTGATGAAGCACTTGAATATTTTCAACTGGTGAAAAATAAACTATGCTTTTTAGGTGACACCAGAGGTGAAATTCTAAAGGCTATTGATTCTGTGAATATGCAAGAAAATTCCTCGGTCCGGAACGAGCTGTCCATTGATTTAAAATCGTTCATTCCGAACGTTTCTAGCTGTAAGACTAAAATGCGATGGTGTGCTATCGTGCATAAACTACATGTTGCATCGTACATACAGTGAAAGGTCGTCCAAAAGTTGAGGCAATTCGTTTTGCACAAAGTTGGCAGAAGATTGTCCAGTTTAATTGTCCTTTAATAAAGAAAGGCCCAATCAAATTGTCACCGATTATTCCGGCCCCAGGCATTGACATTCAATTTGCGTTGGGTGACTGATGAACAACATACGGATTTTCTTCAGCTCCGTAATGCGAATTGTGGAATTTGAAAATGTAATCTCTTGTAAAACCAGCTTCATTAGTAAACAAAATGGATGGAAGAAAATTATGATTGCGATTAGCCATTTCTAAGAACCAACCGCAAAATTTAATTCGTGGGGTTAATCATTTTCTTCTAAAGCCTGCACTTGCTGACTGTGGTGAGGACGTAGGAGCTAGTGACGCAAAAATCTCCACACTGTAACATGTCTACTAATCAGTTGAGCAGCTATGCGTCTGGTACTGATGTTTGGATCCGTTTCAATGAGTTCTAAAATACGTTCTTCCATCTCAATGTTTCTCACATTAACAGGTCTGCCAGTATCTCTTGCCTGTTTTTTAAAGCAATCTTTATTTCTTAAACGTTCATGTATTCTTTGGAAGGTCTTTATCAGGTAGATGTCTATTAGGTTAACGATCAGCGTATAGTTTTCTTGCCACTTCTGCATTGCATTGAGCCAATCCACCCATCGAAAGCATATCTCCGATTTCCTCATTTGTATAAATAACCATTTAACAACAGAACACCAAGCACACTTACTAAAAGTTTTTAATATAAAAATGAGGGTAATGGTCATGATGTCAATGTTTGCAAACAAAACAAGCTAATGGAAGTTTAGAAAAATGTCCTGTGATATTTCAAACAATAATTTTAAATATTGACATAGCCTACTTACCCGAGAAAGTGAAATGAATCTAGTTTAATAAAGGACCAAAAGTATCCAACCCTTTTTTTTTACCGAGGAACCAAAAGAAATATGAGAAGAAGTCAGAAGAAATGTTTTGTAGCAAATTCAATGTTCTATTCCACATTTGCAACAACAGATTACTACAGGGCCGTAACGAAATTTTGCTTATGTAGCTGAATTATAAAGAACCAATATAACTTCACAACTGGTTGTTTGAGAGGCCTCAAGTTTTTACAAAATATGGTAACCTATGAGTGGATGTTGTGTACCAAACATGGTTTGTCTCTCTCAATTTCATCAAAAAGTATGAAAAAAATCAATTTTTCATTTCAACACACTGTATCTCACAAACGACAGGGTTTCGCACACACACACACACACACACACACACAAATATATATATATATATATATATATATATATATATATATATATATATATATATATATATATATATATATATATATATATATATATATAAACCGACACGTAGTGTTTTCTGTTTGTTGAAATATTTTTAAAATTCTTACTCTTGCGTGATAATCCTGAAAACACGTTTTGAATTTCGATAGATACAGAGGAACTTTTCAAACAGAACACATCCATTCGGTTCGCACCTGCTTTGCCTTTGTGCTGCATTTGGCACACCGTTTTCTTGTGTCTCGAATTGGTTGGTGAGAAGAACTGGTAAGGCTTATTTCAACCGGGACTGTAGGTTTGTGCTTTGAAATATGTATAGGAGATCGAGTTGATGACCTATCCAATTTTCGTTTCAAAGTGACCAATCTGTTTGCCAACAAACCATCTATTATTCGCCGTCGGATTTTTTTTTGTGATACTGCATCTCCTCCTTGAAACAATTTATTTAAAACGTATGCATTGACGACGCATACATCTAGAAAGTGAAAAAAAAATACGATGCCACCATTTGTGGCTTTTACGGTTAACTTCATAAGTTGCTTTGAGTTAATCGAATTTATCCACAAAATTCATATTACTGTTATAGTCAACTAAAACTTTTGGACAAGGTACTTCAATTACGTCTCCATTCCTTTCACGTCTACTAACAGTTGTCGTATCCTGGGGGCTATGAAAATTGGAAAGTAGATACACAAATCTTTTATCCTTCCACTTACACATTAACAATCCTGTGTCACTTGTTTTCCAGTTGAAAGCACCACTTGCCAACAATTTATCATCCTGCAATTTTTGAAGTTTTTTTTTGCGTGACATTTACAGTTCCACAAACGTGAATATCTTGTTTTTTCAAGTCCAAAAGTAAGGTGTACGAGTTAAAATAATTATCAAAATATACATTGTGATGCTTTCCCTCAAAACCGTTCAACAAGTTTTTCACCACTTTGGATTCCAAATTTTTCTTAGGAATACCATTTTCCGTTTTACCTGTGTAAATATCAAATTTATACATGTAGCCAGACTTATCAGCTAATACTCAAATCTTATTGCCTCTTTTTATCGGATTTTTTGGCATATATTGCTTATACCACTTATGCTCTTAAACCTAATCATGGACTCATCGATAGCCACACATTTATCTGGACATAAACATTTTAAAAAGTTTTCTGCCAATTTTGTCAACATCGGACATAATTTGTAGAGTTTATCATAATTTGGGTCGTTTCTGCCTGGAATTAGATTATTATCATTGACATGTATATGATTGAGGAGCCAACTAAATCTGTTTAGTGGCATAAGTTGGCTTATATATGCACCATGGAGGTCGAGACTAGAACTCCAATAATCTTTGTAACTCGGCATGGTTTTCATTCCCATTAATAAATTTATGCTTAAAAAAACTTTAATTTCCTCTTCAGTAGTCGGCTCATATTTCTTTCCAGATAACAGATATTTTTGGTTTGCATAAAGATTTGTTTGGAATACTAAATTGTTAATTATGTCATCATCAAATAATAGCTTGAATAATTGGTATGGAGATGGATCCTGAATATCCCGAACGACTTGCGTTACTCCTGAATAATGACTAAAATCAGGTGGACCTATTATAATAGTTGTTTGGCCCCAAATAGGATCCGCAACATATTGCAATTGTTTCAGTCTGTCTCTAACTTTATCCAGAGGTACATTTCATTCAGAATCGTCAGAGTCTGAATATTCTACCGGAACATCAAGAATTTCATCTTGTTGCACATTATCTTATACTTCCGCATTATTATCAAACTCTGTATCACTACAATCATCACCTAGATCGTCATCGATAAGAGAATCCTGATCAGAGGGGAGGTTCTCATATTCTTTCAAAAATTCTTCTCTAGTCCAGCCTTTCAAATTTATATCATCCATAACAATCTACAAAAATACCATGAAAATAACAACACTATGGTCTGGTGGTATATTTTTTGTACCGCCTCAATTTTATCAAAAATTACGATAGCAGATACGACTTTTTTTACTTACCAGTATGCCGTATCCAGCCTGGTATCAAAATTTGAAAGTAAAACACCAGACAACACACTAAAACTTACTAAAATATCACCACGCTATGATAGACAATAACGTTTAACCTCCAAACTGTTTGAATATGATAGCCAGCATTTATAAAATCAAATATATTCATAACTGTAGCTGGTAGGCAACCATAATTACATATTCTGTAGGTGGTACGATTCTTGTGCTTCTGTGACTGTAGCAAAATGTTTTTGAATAAATGGTATAGAATGTGTACCACCAAGATCCGGAGGAATAAAAAAAGGTGGTACATTCTATGTACCACTTAACCCGAAAGAGCTAAAGACGTTTTTTCAAAATTCAAAATTCATGATCCCCTTAATTTTTCTAACCAAAATTCCCTAAAAAGCCAAGTCTTCTTGTCAATGATGATTTTCAAATTTGTACTAATGTACTAAATAACCTTATCCCTGACAACTTTGTAAATGAAGATATCAGTATGTTCGTTTCTTTATAGGAAACATTTATTTTTACACAACACAATTTTAACCAAAAGTAACGAAAGACAGTAAACTCACTTTAAGAGGTAGCTTAACATATAAATTTTTTATGATTTTGTAATTTCTGTTTTATAAAAAACGGTTTAATGAAATTTTATTACCGCAATACACGTGCTCCGTTAGGACTATCTTAATTTGCTAAAAATGGCTCTTATAACATCAATAAAAAATAATTATTTGAAGACATTGGCCTGATAGTAAAAATGTCGGTCTGTCAATCTCATCGTTTCCAATTAATTTTAAAGAATATTTGCGTAGATGGTTTAACGTTATTAATATATTCAACACCAAAACCATTTTGCAGGAAACGCTTCTTTAATAATACAAAAACTGTTTATGTGTGATAATATATGCTGCTTGGAGAACTAAACGAAGTCGAGCAATTTTCATTTTCCTAGTAAAGCGACGAATGCAGCCTGAATTAGTTTCTGTATTTGCCTACAGGGACCCCATGCATCCATATTATCCACTTTCATCTACTTTCTAGGATTGGTTCATTCCGAAATATTCTTTCGTTCATCCCTGCATCTCTATATGCAGCAGAAAACTAGTTGTGCTATAACTAAATTCAAGACTATGATAAATTTTTATTACAAAGATAACTTGGTCTGCTTTCTCAGTTAACATCATTTCTATTTACTGAGTTCAGACAGTCTAGCCACTTATTGAGAATCCAATTATTCTTTAAAGCAAGAAAATGATGGTCGCATTTTCAAGTTATATTAAAATTATAACATTATAAATGCTATTTTATATAAAAGTTAATAACAAGATAAATTACTAAAATTTAATAGAAAGTTATGTGGCTGCTCAGGGAAATACATGGAATTTAATGCAATTCTGAAAAAAACATATGTGAGTTCATAACTAATGCGGTGGCGTCAGACATACAAATAAAAATCAAAAAGCGGTTAACTTCATTTATTAATAAATAGTGATTTTATATAAGCCAAATTGACTATAATTTATTGTAATAGATGGAACCAGTTATAATTAAAATGAATTAATTTAAATAGAGGTTACAGATTAGCAGTGTACTTAACTATAGTGTGTATGCCGGTGCTCCTTACATTAACTGGGTATGACAGGGTCTGAGGCTACTCAGAGCGAGCGAAACCCTTTGGACATATTCTTGTAAAAACCACTCAGGCATGACCAAACCTGGTGTGATGAGATGTTTCTCCTATAGGTGCTTCCACATGGCATCATGTTGATGGGACTCAACACACAATGATTGTACTCCCAAAGCAATAGTGCTGTCAAACCAATAGTACTCTCAATATGATGGTCTTGATGGGGCCCAACATAAAACGAGATAGCTAAAAATAGTTGACTTTGTGTAAGTAAACTGTCGTATTTGAGGTTATCCATTCACGATCGGCTTGCAGGGTATTTCGTTAAGAACCACAGTTTATCTGAATTCGTTCTTTCAATTATTAGTTATGACTTGTACGAAAATACCGCCGCAAAAAAGTCTGGAAGCGACAAGCGCGTTATGGTAGCGAATTTTCGTAAAAATATTTTTAAGTGACAATATGTCTTGTTTTTAAAGGACATTTGGTTGGCAGTATAACCTATATAGTAGTAACAATTACTCTATTTCATTAAAAGAGCTTTGTTGTTTCAAAAAGTGCAAACAATTTCCGAAAATAAACTTAAAAGGTTCCAGAAAAAACTGGTCCGATTTTTATGGCCAACTAACCTCTTCAAGCTATGTACACACCTACTAAGCTATAATTGTTCACAAGCAGATTTAGGACCAAACAATTTTTAAAATACTCACAATTTTTCTTTACAGAAATTGCCTTCCGTAATGTTGCACAAAATTATATTTTTCACAAAAATTCGACAACATTTTTTTTTACAATAACTTACTAAACATTTATTATTAATTACCAACATACCCCAAAGTCTTACAAAAATTGACGTCTGCGGACACTAAAAAGATTTCTGCCAAAACTTTTCAAATTCAGACACTATACTGAAGAGTACCTGTATACGGCAGCTCGATTTTTACGACGAGTAATACAGAACAGAATCTCTCTGAATTCGTCATTTCCATGTGACTCCGCTATATATTGGTAAAAACGCCATATCACAATTTGTGATATGGTGCCAAAAAACGTGAAAAGTTCCAAACCAATTGAAATAACTCAAAAACGATGAACAATGTAATTTTTTTTCCTTACAAACATGTCAAAATAGGTTTATAAGATGCAGCTCAAGACACCACCCAATAAATAACGTATATTATTTTTTCTCATATCTTATATAATAACGGATGTATTGAGTTTTACCGTAGAAATGCGTCATTCTGTATATGTATAAACAGACAGAAACTTAAACTGACCCCGCATACGGATTTTAGGGCTTCTAGTTCTGGCTCATTTGAGGAAATCTTATTAAAATCGATAAGTCACGGTCTTCTCGATAACGAATATTTTTTTTACGAAAATTTGCTAAAATATAGACTATTAAACCATAAACTCTATAGCTGGAACTACTGCCAAAGCATCAGAAAGAGGGTCTATTTGAAATGGATTTTCCGAAATTATTTTAATAAAATGAAGGAAAATAATGGTTGAAGCTGAAAGTTAAGGCTTTGCAAAACACACGTATTATGACATTTATTATACATAATCAGTATTTGTTTCAGATTCGTTGTCTGAAAATTGCAAATTTTGAAGTTTTAAATCGCGACTTTGGCGTTTTAAGAAAGAAAATTATAGAAATATTTTTCTGCTATTTCTTGACCTTTTTGCGCCGAACAAACTTAACCGTTGTGTGTAAGATTCAATTGGTTTTGTTATTCACACAAAATATTTTGTTCTAGTGCTTTCCCCTGATCACCAGTGGCACTGAATTTTTTTGAATGCCTATAACTTTTTTCTTTTAACTTAGAGATCTGAATTTCGGTACGTAGGGTAAGATTGATAGTAAAAACGTATGTGCCAAATTTGGTTGTCATATCTCTGTTATTTTCAGAGATACAAAAATTGTCTGAAAGAAAACTCAAAATCTTCCCGGAAAAACTGGTCTGATTTTCTTGGCTAACGAATTTATGCAAGCAACTTACAAAAGCAATGCACTTAAGTATATCCATCAAAATCCCACCATTATTTTTTAATTTATCGGCACTATATATATATATATATATATATATATATATATATATATATATATATATATATATATATATATATATATATATATATATATATATATATATATATATATATATAATATATATTTCGTTTCACGAAAAATTCGCTAAAAGGAAGCATCAAATAAAGCTATCACATTTGAAATAAGCAGTTAACATGGATTGTTACAAAGCAAAAACGGCATTTAAGATAGCAAAGAATTTAATCTAACTCACCTCATATGAGCATGCTGCCTGTTTCATTTAGCCAGTTACAGTTATTCTTAACGTTTTTATTGTTACTAAAATTTTGTTGAAAAGAAAGTGAGCTCAAGGCTACACGAGCTCCTAAAGAATTATCTTATATGACAAACGAAAATGCAGTATAGATTGGATACGGAAGCCAGCTACCATCTGTCGCTTTCAAGACGTTCGTGAACAACGCCAGAGAATATATGTGTTTCTATGGGCATGAATTTAAGACTTTATATTATAAAGTTCATTGAGTAGGAAAATAGTGAATTTGATTGACAAAGAAAATAATAAATTTTCATTGACTAAGAAAATAATGTACTAATGTACCAATGAACGCTATTATGAAAATATATAGTTGTAAAACGTGTAAATCGTTACAAAATGTAAATAAAAATAATTTAATAATTTAATTTTGTTACTAGGTTACATGCACCACCTATGGGCTCAGGGATCTCAAAACATTACGTCCAAGGAAGATTCTAACAAGGAGAGAGGCAACTAAGGGGAGCAGCTAATGCTACTGTGCCTTTTTCTTACATGTTCTTCTTCTACTACTGCTGATATCACCAGTTACTCCATTCCCATCAAGGGGTAGGCACACCACAAAGCCTATGCTACTTATTACCAATATTTATCCCTGCACTTTTGTCCTCACAAGTTATTTTCGCTTCTTCTACATTCATACATCTTCGCATACACATTCTCCCATTACGGAAAACCTCTGACCTCTTTCTTCTTTAACATATCGTCCACAACATTTAACCAAGCTTTCCTGATTCTACCCCGGCCTATCTTACCATTTACATGCTCTCCATGAATTCTACTTGTCGTTATATCATCATCCATTCGTTCTATATGTCCAACCCAACTAAGCATGCGGCTCTCATACTTACTTTCAATAGATTATTCTACATAACGTTCGCACAAAACCCATTCATTTCAAACTCTCCTCTTCCTTGATTTACCCGTCATTCGTCTCGAGTAGACCATTCCAACAGCATTCAATTTTATTACATGATTTGCCTGACACACCCATCTTTAAGATCCATATACAATAGTCGTATAGTGGAGTATCTGGCAGATTTAGCTGGCAAAAAGTAAATTTACAAAAAGTCATAATCGATAAAAATTAGAAAGCGCCTTATAAAGTTGATTAATGGGAGGACATGAAACATGCAAGCTATATGATATAGAGGCTACACTAGTGTCATAGTACTACTGTCAGCGTGACATTTGCTTCGAGTGCACATTGCTGCTATCTGTGTAATTGAAAAGTCCGTACGTCTAAACATGATTTACTTACATTCGAAATAGTTATATGTTCTTGTACCCATGAAACATGTTGACGGGGTTAAGACTTCATTTTTTTTAATTAAGCACCCTGTATTTCATTCAAAATTTGAGATACTTTTTTCATTCTTAGTCAATAATATGTCAAACATTTTTTTCTCATTTTGATACTTGATAGAAATTCCCTAAAAGATGTGCATGTTCCATTTCATAATGATTATTAGTCAGCAATGACAGAATCACAAGTATTATGTCAGTATCATAACTGTTTTGTTCTAACGTCTGTGTCAAATTTATTAAACAATAAATTTCAACAAAATGGATAGGGAACCTATTGCCAGTCAGGTGGCCAGCGAGGTCACCTGACTTGACACCAATAAATTATTTTTTATGGGGTTATGTAAAATATATGGTCTATTTTGGTCAGCCATGACATAGAGGTTTTGAGAATGTATATATATATATATATATATATATATATATATATATATATATATATATATATATATATATATATATATATATATATATATATATATATATATATATATATATATATATATATATATATATATATATATATATATATATATATATATATATATATGAGCGAAAAAATTCGACTTCTTGACAATAAGCCAATCTATTGACACATTTCTCTTCTACATTGCGAATGATGTCAAGACTAATTCGACTCATTACATACCTGGTTCAATTTTTCAAATCTTCTAGGTTATTTGGTTTGTTAATATAAAATTCTGATATTAAATACCCCATAAAGAATCTAGGGGCATAAGATCTGGTGACTTGGAGGGCCAATCTATTGGTTCTCGCCTACCGATCCACTTTACAGGAAAGCAGTCAGTTAAAAACTCGCGCACAGGACGCGAAAAGTGCGGAGGTGCACCCTCTTGCTGAAACCAAATATCACCACTTGGTAAATCAGGATTATCTTCATTCGGAAAGAGCAATAATAAGCTAATTCCCTAGAAAATTATGATATCGCTGCCCAGTGGGAATTTTGTCGAAGGAGAAAAGACCTATGATTATATCGTGGACTATTTCGGCCTACACTTTAACTTTACGAGGGTGTTGTGTATCAAGTACACTTGCAGAACCCAAATCACCACAACACATTTAAAAAAGACCTGACGATCGTTTCACTAACCAAGTTAGCGTCATCAGAGAAAAAAAATTCCAACTATTTTGTTGTTGTGTTTTTATTTCTTTAACGTCGGCCTATTTCCGCGACTATAGCCAATCACCGACGCCAGGGAGCAGTTTCACCTCACAATCCTGGAAATTTTGCCGAACCCCTGCCTTTCTGTAAGGAGGGTAGGGATCTTTAACGTGCCCAACATCGCACTGACACGGGACCGACGGCTTTACGCCCCCTCCGAAGGGCCTAACTATTTTAAAAACTAACATCACCTTATATACCGGATCTTAGGTAAAGGGACCGAACTGAGATGGGAAAATAAACGCAGGCAAATTCTGCAGTGTATTCTATTTTTATCGCGGGACGAGGTCTGCACTCTCCCTACTAACTTATCTAAAATGTGTCCATCTGTAGTAATTTTGGAAAGGTTCAACGACACCTAAATTAACATAGTTTGCTTTGTCGGAACTATCTGCATTATTATGTTATCTCTAGGACGTGTTAAAAACGTGTGAATTTTTACTTAGCGAAGCAATCGAACAGGTGGCTCGTAATCGGCGGTGGTGCCACGTTCATAAAATTTTTGTTGTAACTATATTTCGCAATATATATACTTTCGAAGGAGTTCAGCTGTCCTGGATGTCTAACATTTTTTATCAATTTCAGATTATCTTCATTAACTTGATGACTATTATCCCAAATATGTCGGGTGACAGTAGATCTATCTATCGTACCGTAACGTAACTGGGCTAAGTGTTCTTTGAATCTAACTCTAATCGATCTTTTTGTTTGCCGACGTACTTAAGATTACAGTCTTTACAACTTATGTAAGTTGTAACGATTGTAATCCTAAAGACGTCGGGTAAACAAAAAGATCGATTCAAAGAACACTTAGCCCAATTACGTTACGGTACTATAGATAGATCTACTGTCGCCCGACATGTTTGGATACGGTTGCTTAAATCTTACATTATTTAACAAAAATGCATTCGTCGGTCAGGGTCGTTTAAATTAAGTTCGTGCAGCAGCTGTACTTTGTAAGGATGGTAATTTTTTAATTTTAATGCAAGTAATACTGGTCCAGGTTTTACGTCTTTATAAATTATCTTAGGACGCCTTGCCCTTTGCATGTGTTTAACATGTCCAGTTTCTCTGAATCTCTTGTCGACATTTTCACAGTTGAATGGCTGATACGTCTATCTGTATATTTCGCATTAAACAGATTGCACACTGTTCTGGTTTTATCACCAAGAATTAAAATTCCTATAACCTATCACATAAATGTGATGCTTAATTAATTTTCAAAATAGATTTCTGCTATTAACTATAACGTTCGTTTGACAATTACGTTCACCTGGTACTTCTGTATTATTGATTACTAACTACTTGTAAATAGAATTGCACATTTGTATGTTTTCCACTCTTAAAATCACTCATCCGAAAATTAAACACTGTGAGGTATCAAAACCTGACTACGTTCCAGCGACCAAATGTGCTAGTTAGGCTCTATGAACCATTACGTTTGGACCAACTTGTACAGTGTGCAGCTAGAAGCAGCTTCAAATATTAAGTTTCAGTCATACCAATCATAATTTCAAGTAGCCTGTTGTAAACATGTAACCTATGTGATATACGATGTGAAACAGCCAAATGGAATAAATTCAGTATCACAATTATTGTGCATATTTATAGAAAACCCCGAAACTCATCGATTTCAGATTAAAGAATGACATCCTGCAACGTGAAAACTTTACCCCTACATTCAACCCCTTTCGAGTGACAGTTGAAACCCCCTTTTTTTAAATAGGAAGGTGAGGCTTATGATATCTCATTTGAAAGATCTCTTTATTATATATTGCAAAATACTATGGTTTTAAAATGTTGCAAAAATATACACACAAAAAAAAGGAATTCATCTGACTGGCGCACACCAAAAATTAATAACTAATCGCGTTTCATGGATGGTACCGCGTAGACAATTCAATGATCTCTCAAAATAAAATAAAATCTGGAGTTGTCACTTTTCACACAAAAATCAGTTCATGCCTCAACATAGTCTCCTTTGAGCTCTATACACTTCATCCAACGCTTATTCAATTTTTTTATCCCTTCCAAAAAAATATTTGTCGTGGTCTTCAAAATAGGTATTTGTTTGTGGGATGATTTCATCATTGGAGTCAAATCTCTTTCCGCCGAGCCATTTCTTTAAGTTTAGAAACAAGAAATAGTCACTCGGGGCTAAATCCGGAGAATAAGGCAGATGAGGGAGCAATTCGTAGCCCAATTTATGCAATTTCGTCATGGAGACTACACATGTGTGCACTTTTGCATTGTCTTGGTGGAAAACACTTTTTTTCTTGGCCAAATGCGGCCGTTTTTTCTTCAAATCGTCATTGAATCGGTCCAATGAGTTGGTATAATATTCGCGATTGATTGTTATTTCCTTTTGAAGGTAATCAATGTGGATTATTCCTCGTGCATCCCAAAAAACGGTCGCCATGACTTTATTAGCTGACAAACCCACCTTGTGTTTCTTCGGCGCCGATTCGCATGGAGAAACCCACTGTTTTGATTGCTGCTTGGTCTCTGGTGTGTTGTGGTGAATCCATGTTTCGCCCACGGTTACGAAACGGCCAAAAACGTCGTCCCTATTGCCGTTGAACAACGCCAAGTACTCCTTCGAAGTTGTCACACGATTGCGTTTGTGGTCGATTGTGAGCAAACGCCCATCTTGCGGATAGCTTTTTCATACCCAAGTGATCAAGCAAAATCGAAACCACTGAGCCATTTGATGTGCCTATGGCTTCTACAGTCTCCCGCACTTTCAATCTCCGACCAGCCAACACCATATCGTCAATTTTTTCAATTGTATTGAGTGTAGTGACCTCAGCTGGGCGTCCAGTACGTCCGGCGTCATTTGTGCTTGTACGGCCGCAACGAAATTCAGTAAACCACTTTTTTACCATGATGGTGCAGAGTCCCCATAGTATTTATAAAGCTTAGCCTTGGTTTGGGTGATGTTTTTTTCCGCAAAAAAAATAATGTTGGATGAGCACACGAAATTAACTTTTTCAATTTTCGTTATAACTCAAGAGGTTGTCTGCATGCAATGGCTATTTAACACAAACTAAATGACGCAGCTTGTTCAAAATTCGACAGGAGTCAACTGACAGATGCTTGTTGACACAGGATCAGTGTTGCCCTTCCTGTGAAGAGGCGGGAAATTAAAAAAAGTCACGGATTTATTGACCAGCCCTCATATATATATATATATATATATATATATATATATATATATATATATATATATATATATATATATATATATATATATATATATACATATACATATAAAAATTCGAACTGGCCCCGTATTTGTGTCCTCGGGGGCCTAGTTCGCGTTCATTTGAAAAGTGTTTTGAAAATTTAAATGTCGCGATCCCTCATTGGATTTTTTCTGCGAAAATGCACTAAAAAGGAAGATTCGGGAATTTTAGAAAACTACAGAGCGCTATCTGTCCTCTGTGTACTCTCCAAAATATTGAAAGAATTTACGAAATGGAAGGTACCTGCCAAATGTATAATTTTTGGAATGCAGATGTAGAAACTAAATCTGTCTTTTATTTTTATTCTCTTTCCAGTTTCACGGCTTTACGCCATCAACCTTAATTTATGTATATGCGTCCATGACAACTAAAAAGTCTGGACGCAGCAAGTGCGTTGTGGTAGTGACTTTTCACAAAAATGTTTTAAATAGCAAATATGTGTTTTTAGTTTTTCTTTAAAAATGAACACTACTTAGGAGATCCCGACTTTGGAATTTTTGAAAAATGTGTCAATTGAGGCCAAACTAGGACCCCTAAAACCCATATCCGGGGTCAGTTAAAATTTGTATATGTTTATATATATATATATATATATATATATATATATATATATATATATATATATATATATATATATATATATATATATGTGTGTATGTATCACACCGATAACTCAAAAAATGATGGTCCGATTTTGATAAAATTTGGTGAGTACGTTCCTTTTACAAATGGATTGAATTGGACAAGTTCGTTAGTCAAGAAAATCGGATAAGGTTTTCCGGGAAATTTTAGGGTTCTCTTTCGAAAAAAAATCATATCTCCGAAAATTAAAAAGCTATGGTAACCAAATTTGGTACGCCGGTTTTTGTCATAAAGAGTATCCTTTGTACCAAAACTTAGATCTCAGACAAAGAAATTACAAGCCTCTGATTAAAATAAAGTAAACGTCAAAATTGATAATTCTGGTAGTCGTACATTAGTATGCATAGCGCTTTGTGAGTTAAAAATACGTCTTCAAATGACTAACAAGCTCATAGATCCCTGTCTCAGCAGTTATTTTCCTTCATTTCGTTAAAATATGAGAAAAATACAATTTTAAACAAATATTGTATGGTGTAAATAATCCAAACGTCAATAAAGTAATATACTAGAGTATATACCGGTTAGTAGATACATCTGTCATGACAAGAATGACCCAGAGATAAAGGCAGCAGTGTTTATTTAATAATTGACTTCTATAACATGCGTTGTAATCTCAGTTAGAGACTTCACTTTTTCCAAATTTTTTAGTCTTTTTTCATTTACCGTTATCTGATCAGATTGTGGAATTGCGATGAATTTTTTTAGAAAGTTTTCGTATGACAAATTCAATTAGGATGAGATGAAAACTTTTAAGACTCAATTCAATTTGAATAGCACATCTGGTTGTTTGTTATTGCCCTAACTTAGTGAAACCGTTCCATACTTACAGCCTTAAACTTTTCCCGTGGCTTCACAAGTGCTTGTTCTTTTCTGCAACCGATTACAATTCGAACTGTACGCAGCAAGTGCGTTATGTCGGCGAATTTTCATTAAAGCCTCAAATTTGAATAGCTCAATTTGCTATTAACCTAACGTTCGTTGGCCAGGAACCAGTATTTCGGGAACATTTTAAGTTTATTTTCGGAAAATGTTTGTACATTATCAAACAATAAAGCCATTTTGATGAAATATGGTACATTGTTTCTACTATATAGGTTGTACTTGTAACCAAATTTCATGCCTGCTTTCTTTAAAAAAAAAACATATTTCTTATTAAAAACATTTTTTTGAAAATTCACTACCATAACGCACTTGCTGCGTCCAGACTTTTTTTAAAGAAAGCATGCATCAAATTTGGTTACCAGTATGACCTATATAGTAGAAACAATGTACCATGTCTCATCAAGATAACTTTATTGTTTGAAAATGTACCCACAAAATGTTTCGAAAATAAACTTAAAATGTTCTCGAAAAAAACAGTTTCCTGGCAACGAACCTAATAGGTTGATAGCAAATTGACCTATTCAAATTTGAAGCATCTAATAAAAATTCGCTACTATAACGCACTTGCAACATACCGAATTTCTTTTCTTACAAACATGCATTATAATTACATGGTCTAAATTCGATACCTTAAAGCTCAGCTCAGCACTGGCACGGACCGTGGGACTCCGACTACCTAATTAAAGCAAAGCATTGTTTAATATGTTTGAACTGATCAGACTTTAACACAAATTCGCTACCATAACAAACTTGGTGCGTCCCGAATTTCTCTTCTTACCAACATGCATTATAATTACGTGGTCGAAATTAGATACATTAAAAGTCAGGTCAGAACTGGCACGGACGGGGAATCTAATTAAAGCAAACGTTGTTTGATCTATTTGAACTGAGCAAATTTTCCTGCCTAACGAACTTATCCAAGCCACTTGCAAAAGGAAGGTTTTCACCAAATTTTCTTGTCATCGGTGTATTATTTTTTGAGCGATCGGTGTGACACACACACACACACACACACACACACACATATATATATATATATATATATATATATATATATATATATATATATATATATATATATATATATATATATAAACATATAAAGTCTGAAAATGACCTCGGAATTGGGCTCATTTGTAGAAATGTTTTCAAAATTCGAAAGTTGCGATCTCCTCATTAGTGAATTTTTTTAAAAAAGATTTACTAATAAAAACGCGTTGCTACGTTATTCTGTTTTGCTACAAAAATTTGAAATAAATATGTTTAATAAAAATAACCGACAACGTTTTTAAAATGCCTTTGTGGTGTTTGTGAATATTTAACATAAAGATAGAATCAACTTACACCAGTAATAACTATGGCAACAATCGTAGTAATATAATAACTATTAACAAAGAAGTATAGTAATAGTAATAGTAATATATAGATTATACATTGTAACATTTGACAAATAAGTTGACAACTTGTGCTTGTCCAAGTCACAATTTTAATAGGTTTATCCAAATAGAGTAATCAAAAGTTGTAAAAATGACATTGACTACTAAAATTTTGACATACCAAATAGTTCATTTTGCTTCCTTAATAAATCTGTTCATCCGCAACCCCATTCTGTACATTTACTTCCCAAAGTTCAAAAACCATTTAGTAACACTTTCTGCATTGAATCTTTTTTTTTTTCTTTTTGTTATATGAGAAAATCCAAATGCCAATTTAGATAAAATTTTAAAACATTGTTTGACATAAACATGCGTTACTATATAATAAAGTTATCTACATACATACCTTTTACACAATTATAACTATTTTTAATATAATTAGACAGATTTTGTTTGATATATTTAATTAGAAAAAAAAAGTTTATAAGAAAGGGGAATCCATTAAATTAGTTTTTTCATTTAAAACAAAGTAGTTATTGTTGTCTATGTGCTTTTTTACTTCATATGTTTAAAAAACCCAAATATGCGCCTGTCATTACAAAAATGTATTGGCTCTGTATGGTTATTTGCTGTGGGTCTATGTTCAGTGTCGATAATATGTTTTGCAAATGTAGATTTGTGAGCGTGGTTATTGCTTAGTGCAGAAATATGTTCCTTGTATCTTGTGTTAATGTATCGTAATTCTCCAACAATTTAATACTTACTTAAAAACACATGAACACAAATATGCGTAAATTATTGAAGCAATAACGTTCAAAATATAAAGACTGAAAATATTTTTATAGTGTAAATTAAAACTGACGCCTTCTCTATAATTACGAGCTTTCAGTGCACGATAAAAACCTTTTAATTAATGGAAAAATATCGTGTGAAACAAGCTACAAAAATACATTTTAACGCCTAAGTTAGAGGGTTTGTAGTACAGATTGCATGATTTTGAGTGAAACTACGTCCCCTTGAAGAGGATTAAATATAAATTTGGTATGCATATCAATGTTTATACGTCATGAGATGACCCCACATTTGGTTATAAAGGAGAATTTAGACTGTTTATTATGGTAATACGACAAGTACATTGATGGATATTTCTCCCCAACATTCAAATATCCTGATAAACGCTTATCAGATAAAAGGAATCAAGGGATTATGCACATTTAAATATAAATTACGCCTGGACCTAGGAACACACAACATTCATAATGCCGCTAGGTGGAACTAAGCTTAATACCAACTATAGAATTTATAACTTTCAAAACATAATAAACACGATTACGTCTAAAAAATTGAAGGATTAGTCACCACCCTAGCAGATAATTTTACAAGTAAAACATAATGGAAGTTACAGAAGTGAAATAAGTTCTGACGCAGCAACTGCGTTATGACAGCGAATGTTAATAAAAACGGCTCTCTTCAAAAAGAAAATTTTTAAACAGTAAATTACAGTTGCCTTAGCGTGGAAATAATGTAAAGAACAAAAACTGCCCTGATCATGAAACTAAACAGAAAACTTAAAAAAATACAGATATAAAAAATACTTTAAATCAAGTAAATACGTATTTTGTTAACCAGTGCCCAAACTTGCCGCAGGTTGTAAAATATTCAAATGTAATGAAAATAGAAAAAACAACCCGGAGACTATATAAAATAGCACGATAAAATTACTAAAAAATACTGTTTTAGTAGGTTAAGATCAAATCCTAGTTATATTAGTTAAAAATCTTGCAAAACAAATAATACATCCCCTAAAGCACATAACAAACTTAACGCTGTCAACAGGTGTCTTTCCAGATATGCTAAAAGCATCAGATATAATAGCGATGTACAAAAAAGGTGACAAAAATAGATACAAAATTACAGGAATTGCTACAAATATTTAGCAAAATATTTGAAAAAAATAATATACATTAGCATAAACTCCTACTTAGAAAATAAAAAATTACTCTGTGATACACAGAATGTAAGTACGCTAACTGGAATGGATTTAGAATAGGTAAATATACAATCAGAGCAATCGATGAAGTGCTACAAAACACGGTGTATTATTCTCAAAGTTTAGCATGTATGGAATCAGAGGCTTAGCACTAACACCGATAAAATCATATTCAAAAAATCGAACTCAAAGCATCTTTGAGAAATATAACAACATATATAGATCACAAATGAACAGAAAATTAAAGGTATCCCACAAGGGTGGCTATTAGGACCACTTTTATACATTATATATATATATATATATATATATATATATATATATATATATATATATATATATATATATATATATATATATATATATATACAGAGTTGGCGCATTGAAAACGAAACAGACCGATTTGCGTCCAGAGAATTTTTTTTAAAGAAACGCTGAGACAAGTCAATTTTAATATTGAGGGGGACATGTCTTGACATAAAACTCGACTTTGTCACATCAACCCCCTAGGGGTGGTGATAACAGCCCTTATATTTTAAATAGAGAACATGGGTCGAGAATTCAGCACACTAATTTTTTTGGTAGTTTTATCAACTCGTTTAAAAATTATTCACAGTTGGAGTTGCAAGAACGTATTTCATTCACTGTGATAAGAAATTCACTAATTAGTCAATTTTTCGTTAAAAACAACTAAAAAACAAAACCAAACGTTTAAAAATGTTTATTCAGTTAAGTAAGTGTTAAAATTGTTGACCACTAGCTTCCATACAAAATGAGCTCTGACATTCTGGACCATTTGTTGAGTTATTAGACGGCATTATTCAACAATGCGCCGTCGTAATTCCTCCAGAGACTCCGGTTCTGTTGCGTACATTCTACTGCCCCCATTGAAATAAGTCTAAAGGTGTTAAATCCGGTGATCTAGGGGGCCACTCGATAGCACCTCTACGCCCAATCTATTGTCCTGGAAACTCTCTGTTCAAAAACTCCGTAACACGTTGTGAAAAATGCGAAGGAGCTCCATCTTGATGAAACACTAATTGATTTTCTTGATAGCGATAATCATTTTTAACAATGTCAATTAGTCGAGGGTAAACGATATCTTCTAGTAACTCCAAATACGTTTCGCCACTCAAATTGCCGTCACGAAAAATTGGTCCGATTAAACGGCATGTTTTTTCGATGATCATTTTGAGTTATTATTTGAAAACCATGAATTTAGTGTATTACTAGATAATTCAATTTTTCTTTTCAGTTCACCTGTAGAGTTGCTTCTGTAGATAATACACGTATCGTCTACAAACGCTATTAACTTCTCATCTATTAATTCTGGTAAGTCATCCGTATATATATATATATATATATATATATATATATATATATATATATATATATATATATATATATATATATATATATATATATATACAGGGTGGCGCATTGAAAACGAAACAGACCGATTTGCGTCCAGATAAAAATTTTTTAAAAAACGCTGAAACACGTGAATTTTAATATTGAGGGGGACATGTTTTGACACAAAACTCAACTATGTCACATCAACCCCTTAAGGGTGGTAATAACAACCCTTATATTTTAAATAGGGAACATGGGTCGAGTGTTACATTATTTGAAAACCCCTTCTTTTGTGAATTCAGCACACAATTATTTTTTTTGAAGTTTTATCAACTGGTTTGAAAATTATTCACAGTTGGATTTGCAAGAACGTATTTCATTCATTGTGATAAGAAATGCACTGATTAGTCAATTGTTCGTTGAAAATAACTAAAAAAAAACAAGCGTTCAAAAATGCTTATTCAGTTAAGTAGGGGTTCAAATTGTAAACCACCAGCTTCCATACAAAAGTACAAATTTTGTTCAAAATGAGCTCTCGCATTCTGGAGCTTTTGTGGAGTTTTTAGACGGCATTCTTCAACAATACGTCTAAAATTCTAGTCTTTAAATGGCCTCATAGAAATAAGTTGAAGGTGTTCAATCCGGTGATCTCAATAGCACCTCTAGGGCCACTCAATAGCAACTCTACGTCCAATCCTTTGCTCTGGAAACTCTCTGCTCAAAAACTCTCTAACACCTTGTGAAAAATGCGGAGGAGCTCCATCTTGTTGAAACACGAATTGACTTTCTTGATAGGGATCATCATTTTCAACAATGTCATTTAGTAGAGGGTAAACGATATCTTCTAGTAACTCCAAATACGTTTCGCCACTCAAATTGCCGTCAAGAAAAATTGGTCCAATTAAACGGTCTCCAAAAATGCCAGTCCAGACATTCAATTTCTGTGGAGTTTGAGTGTGGACTTCGTGAAAACTTCTTGGATTATTATCTGCCCAATAACGACAATTATAACGATTGGCTGTAGAGTTTAATAAAAACGTACACTCGTATCAAAAACATATATTGAACAGAAAGTTCCCGTTATCAGCTATTGGTGCAGTCATAACTTCACAAAACTCCATCCGCCGATCAAAATCATCTTCATTCAGTTGTTGTACAAGATTAATTTTATACGGGTGAAATTTATGATGCTTCAATATTCGCTGACTAGTTCTTCTTTTGATGTTTGAAACAGTGGACAATTTTCTCGTGCTCAAAGTTGGGTCTGCAGCAATTTGTCCTAAAACTTCAATCTCAGTAGTCTCATTTCTAATCGGAAATTCACGTCCAGGATCCCGTTTTTTGTTGGCTACTGAACCAGTTTGTCGAAACTTTGCAACTAACTCGAAAATTTATTTTCTGTTAACATGTCTTTTCGGATGTCGTTCATTACACAAATTTGCGGTACGGTTGGCACAGTCATCGTTTTTGAAAAAAAGAGTAATTATTTCAATTATTTCTTCTATAGAATACACCATTGTGAAATTAATTTTCGGTAGTACTATCAAGTATCAAACCGACAGATAAACTGAAATAATAAACCGCATTTCTCTCATTCCGATAAGAAAAATTCTGATAATTCATTTTTGTTTACAAACAAACAAAACATTGACTATCAGCACATTTCTTATTGGAATGAGTGTAACGTGTTTTTGCATCTTCAACTGGGACTAATTTTTAAACGAGTGGATAAAACTTTCAAAAAGATTTGTGTGCTGAATTCAGAAAAGAAAGAGCTTTCAAATGATGTAACACTTGATCCATGTTCGCTATTTAAAATATAAGGGTTGTTATCACCATCCTTAAGGGGTTGATGTGACAAAGTTGAGTTTTATGTCAAAACATGTCCTCTTCAATATTAAAATTGGCGTATTTCAGCGTTTCTTAAAAAAAATGTATCTGGACGCAAATCGGCCTGTTTCGCTTTCAATGTGCCACCCTATATATATATATATATATATATATATATATATATATATATATATATATATATATATATATATATATATATATATATATATATATATATATACGGATGACTTACCAGAATTAATAGATGAGAAGTTAATATCGTTTGTAGACGATACGTGTATTATCTACAGAAGCAACTCTACAGGTGAACTGAAAAGAACTGTGTTTACATCACGTGTTGCAAGTTATTGATTGAATATTGACTTCTGCATGTGATTTTATTTGATAATAAGGAAAAAAAGCTTATATAGATACTGTATAGTCCCGATGTGTACAAATACGAGTATAAAAACTCCAGACAAACTATTTTTATTGTTCCAAAAGTGGCTCAAACTAGAAAGCAATGGTGCAAAGTTATAAAGCAGGATGAAATAAAAAATCCACGGTTATCTGAGAGAACCGCATTACATTGTTGCGAAGACCATTTTAATGTAAGTACATCCTCATCTTCACAATGAATATAAGTGATATAAGGTTAAAATCCTTATCATACGTTATTAAGTTAGGTTGTAATTTCCATGTAATCAAGGTATGTTTATCTGTACATATTAAGTATTAACTTTACATATTACCCTTAGTATTACCAACCGGCAAAAATTATGGTAAATAATTAACGAAATTATTGGGTTTGCTTCCATTAATTATTCCCTAATTAATTCAGACAACATTACTCTGTCAAAGACATATGGTAGATTTAAGGTTATTTTGTTGTCATGTCATGTTGATTTCATTCAAAGCAAAATATACTAAAAATGACATGAATAAGTACATGATATACTTGGCGTGCGTCAAGTTGCTAAAGTCTATTATAATAAACATTATAATTTCTAAGCCTGTTGAAAATGGCTTTAAAACAGGACCCTAAATCGAGTTTTAACTGATTCTGGCTTTATCACAAATCAAAATAAAAACCTTTAAAGTTCGATTTATTCTAAAGCACTTAAATAATATAAGATACATAACTATTTATCACCGTGGGGTGCTTTAAATTTATAAATTAATGATGATTATAATTAATGATATTTTAGTGAACTTTTATTTTAAAAAATTCGGCAATAGAGAGGTATCGATGGTGAGACTTTGCGTCTCAAAAAATAACAAAGTTATTTTGAATTTGGTAGGTATGTTGCACTGGTAAATACCTTACTACGTACCAAAATACAGCTTTGTAGGTTTCTAGAAATTGTGTTAATTAAATTTGAAGATTTAAGGAAAATTCACTATCATAACGCACTTGCTGCGTTCCGAAATTTTATTGCTCATCATGTGCGACAGTCATTTTCTTGACATAGTGTAAATTCGAGGTAGTTAGTTTACATTGTTTACCTACAAATTAGTTTGAAGACTTAATACAGGGAGCTGTTTGAAACATATCTCTGCAGCCACTCAAAAGCCCTGGTTCTCTAAATCCTATGGCAAGGCCAGACTTGAAAAGGTCAAAGCTCACAAAACGCTTCTACACAATCTCAGTCAAGAAAACCGTCAAGCATTTTACGACGCAAGAAACCGCGATATCCGCATTCTTTCTGAGGCAAAAAACTCGTTTAATAACCACATCAAAAACAAAGTCCTCTTAAGGTCCAGCGGCAGCAAACCCTTCTGGACTCTTGCTAAATCTATTGGGAATAATTTCTGCCAAAGCACTTTTTTTACTTCTTGTCTCAGGGGATGAAATTGTTTCTACCGCCCTGGGCAAGGCTGAACTTTTTGCCTCGTTGTACGCAGGAAATTCTACTCTCAATCCACCTCCAAATGTCCAACCACCAACAGTCCCCAATGTCGCGCATAAAATGACGGATATCATTTTCAAAACTAAAAAGGTACAAAATATGCTCTCTTCTCTTAATACCAGGAAAGCCTCTGGCCTTGACGAGATCCCAGCAATTGTTCTCAAAAAATGCGCACCAGAACTTGCTCCTGTCCTGACTCATCTGTTTCAGACATCTTACAATAGAGGCATATACCCTAGTAACTGGAAAACAGCTCGAGTACAACCCGTCCCCAAGAAGGGATCCAAAGTGCTTCCTAGCAACTACAGGCCTATTTCTCTCCTTTCAGTGGTCTCGAAAGTGATGGAAAAGTATATAAACACCGAATTACTAAAATTTCTTGCAAAACACAGTCTAATACATGACAGGCAGTATGGATTCCGTCATCGCAGATTAATTGCCGACCTCCTTTCCTTTGTCACCCATTCTTGGAACAAGTCTATGGAACTACACGGTGAATCCCAGATTGTCGCTCTATACATATCCAAAGCATTCGACCAGGTCTGGCACGCCGCGCTGCGTAATAAACTTCCGGCCTATGGCCTACCACCAAAACTCTGTACCTGAACAGCAAATTTCCTCTCTAACCCGAGCGTTTCTGTTGTCGTGGATGGCCATTCCTCTAAACTGTATCCCATTATTTCAGGAGTTCCTCAAGGTTTAGCTTTACCCCCTACTTTGTTTCTTCTCCACATAAATGACCTCCTCTCTAGCACATCCAACCCAGTTCACATTTACGCGGACCACAGCACCCTCCACTCAAATATACATTATTCGAAGCCTGTCTCTTTAGCCCAATTAGATGAGGATCGCCGACTCATGGAGGGTTCTGTCTCTGTGGATCTCCAAAAAATATTAGACTGGGGAAGTAGAAATCTTGTACAATTCAACCCCACCAAATCACAGTCTTGCTTTCTTTCTCATAAGAGATACATCAGCCCTAGACCCATCACAATGAACAACAAAGTTATTCAAAGTAATGAGTCCTTTTTACTTGTTGGCTTTTCTGTGGATCGAAATCTCAATTGGCACCAACATGTCACATCAATTGCAGAAGCGGCTGCTAAGAAATTAGGTTTCCTCTTCCGGGCTCGCAAATACTTTTTACCAGCTAATCTCTTTACCTTATATACTTCACAAATAAGACGAAACCTCGAATACTGCTCCCATATCTGGGGTGCTGCTGCCACTTCTGCATTCGCTATCCTGGACTCCATTCAGAAGAGAGCTAAACGTCTCATCGGTGACCCTTCCCTCACCAAAGACTGCCATCCCTAGCCGACCGACGTGCCGTTGGTGACCTCTCTCTCTCTCTCTCTCTTTGATAGATATCTGCAGGGGCACTCCTCAGAGGAGCTTTCTCCATAGTTCCTCCACCTGCTGCCTCCAACAGATCTACCAGGGGAAAAGAGCGCATCCACCCTTTTTACTGTCCAGGTCATTAGACATAGAACATCTTGTAATGCCCGCTGTTTTATCCCGAGGAATTCCAAGTTGTGGAATTCCTTGCCGGCACATGTTTTTCCTTCTCCCCCGAACCTCCAAACCTTCAAGTCCAGAATTAACAAGTTGCCTCTTTCCTCCTTGTCGACACCCACGGTACGATAGTATTTAGGCTGTAAGCCCTCGCGGTGTGTTGTTTAAATAAAAAGTAAATAAAAAAATACTGTCCTGACGAGCTCCAATTAGAGCGAAACCGATCTGTGTTTCTAATTATGGTGAGAATACATATAGCATCTAGCCTTACTCTAATAGGCTCCCAAAAACTACACATTTACGTTAAATTAAGTTTCCTCCTAATTACAATAATAACGCAGATAGTTGTATATATATATATATATATATATATATATATATATATATATATATATATATATATATATATATATATATATATATACCGCCGGGACAAAAGACATCTAAAGGAAATAAATTTATCATCATTCAAGACATTTTACAGATGTTCGGAATACTGACAAAGGGTGGTTTCTACTGTAGAAGTTTCTTTCAGAGAACAGAAATGAAATATCAGAAACCAATGCTCCTTGTGTCGGCAATAGCGACTCTAATTAGTGTTAGGTTCCGCACATCTGGTTTGTCAAAATATTCGGTATGCTAGATCTCATACAAACTAAAATTCTGGTGAAATATCTAGTGAGAGGAGACGAAAGTTATAAAAATAATAGCCAATGTGTCTAGGATATAGAGGGTAGCGCAAATTCTACACTTCAAAGGGTATATATCTCAGCTGTTCAGTATTTGTGATTTTAGATATATTTATGGTAGAATTTAGCATATAGAAGCCATAAATTTTGTTTCGTTTCAAACATACAACATGAAATTTTATATTTGCCACTTTTAAAATTGCCTCAGCATATTTTCGAAGCGATAGCTGAAAAAGTTATAATGACATTTTTCATGTCTAACCCCGAAGAATTTATTGAATTCCCTGGAGCTTTTATACCACTCCTATTCACACACATGGAATACAACTTTGTTATTTAAACAGGATACCTGTATATTTTACTGAGTTAAATCCAGTTTCTAATTTTGGATTTTTTTTTTAGAGAAAATGCGCTTTTGAGAAAATTCCGACTTGAGAATTGTACAAATAATGAATAACCTTCAAATAAGCACGAACTAGTCCCCCTAGAACCCATATCCGAAATCAGTTTAAAATGTTATGTTGCTGCCCAGTTTCACAAAGCTCGTATATATAGTCTGGCGCATTGAAAACGAAACAGACCGATTTGCGTCCAGAGAATATTTTTTTAAGAAACGCTGAAACAGGTCAATTTTAACATTGAGGGGGACATGTTTTGACATAAAACTCAACTTTGCCACATCGACCCGTTAAGGGTGGTGATAACAACCCTTATATTTTAAACAGGGAATATGGGTCGAATGTTACATCATTTGAAAGCTTTTTATTTTCTGAATTCAGCACATACATTTTTTGGAAGTTTTATCAACTAGTTTCAAAGTTATGCACAGTTGAAAATGCAAAAACGCATTTCACTCATTCCGATAAGAAATGTGCTGATAGTCAATGTTTTGTTGGTTTGTAAACAAAAAATTGGCTATCAGAACATTTCTTATCAGAATGAAATCATCAAAAACGATGACTGTGTCAACCGTACCGCCAATTTGTTTAATAAACGACATCCGAACAGACATGTTAACAGAAAATACATTTTGGAGTTAGTTGCAAAGTTTCGACAAAGTGGTTCAGTAGCCAACAAAAAACGGGATCATGAACGTGAATTTCCGGTTAGAAATGAGACTACTGAGATTGAAGTTTTAGGACAAATTGCTGCAGACCCAACTTTGAGCACGAGAAAATTGGCCGCTGTTTCAAACATCAAAAGAATAACTATTCAGCGAATATTAAAGCATCATAAATTTCACCCGTATAAAATTTATCTTGTACAACAACTGAATGAAGATGATTTTGATCGGCGGCTGGAGTTTTGTGAAGTTATGACTGCACGAATAGCTGATAACGGGAACTTTCTGTTCAATATATGTTTCTCAGACGAGTGTACGATTTTATTAAACTCTACAGTCAATCGTCATAATTGTCGTTATTGGGCAGATAATAATCCAAGAAATTTTCACGAAGTCCGCAATCAAACTCCACAGAAATTGAATGTCTGGACTGGCATTTTTGGAGACCGTTTAATCGGACCATGATGGCAATTTGAGTGTCGAAACGTATTTGGAGTTACTAGAAGATATCGTTTACCCTCTACTAATTGACATTGTTGAAAATGATGATCGCTATCAAGAAAATCAATTAGTGTTTCAACAAGATGGAACTCCTCCGCATTTTTCACAAGGTGTTTGAGAGTTTTTGAGCAGATAGTTTCCAGAGCAAAGGATTGGACGTAGAGGTGCTATTGAGTGGCCCACTAGATCACCGGATTTAACTCCTTAAACTTATTTCTATGGGGCCATTTAAAGACTAGATTTTTCGCAACAGAACCGGAGTCTCTGGAAGAATTACGACGACGTATTGTTGAAGAATGCCGTCTAATAACTCTACAAATGCCCCAGAATTCGAGAGCTCGTTTTGAACAAAATTTGTATTTTTGTATGGAAGCTGGTGGTCTACAATTTGAACACTTACTTAACTGAATAAACATTTTTAAACGCTTGGTTTGGTTTTTTTTTTTTTAGTTATTTTTAACGAAAAATTGACTGATTAGTGCATTTTTTATCACAATGAATGAAATACGTTCTTGCAAATCCAACTGTGAATAATTTTCAAACCAGTTGATTAAAATTAAAACAAAAAAAATTAGTGTGCTGAATTCACAAAAGAAAGAGTTTTTAAATGATGTAACACTCGACCCATGTTCTCTATTTAAAATATAAGGGTTCTTATTACCACCCTTAGGGGGTTGATGTGACATAGTTGAGTTTTATGTCAAAACATGTCTCCATCAATATTAAAATTAACGTGTTGCAGCGTTTCTTAAAAAAAATTATCTGGACGCAAATCGGTCTGTTTCGTTTTCAATGCGCCACCCTGTATATTTAGCGGACGGTTTGTTTGTCATGGCAAAAACCCGAATAATAGTCTGTGATTAGTCGTCTGAAGACTTGGTTAACTAACCGTCCGTTAAATGTTTAATCAAGATTTGTGAAACTGGGCATCTGTACAGGATGTTCGGAAATAATAAGCAAAAAAGGGGTTATGCTAGTCGAAAAATTAGTGCCACGAGTTCTTATAGCATATATTTAAGAACTCAAGAATAACGGAGTTACAGGGTTTCAAAAAGTTTTTTTCAAATTTTTGTTAACTCTCTTCAATTTGGTGCTCCTCTATGTGATACAATTTTGTATCTATGTTGCAAATTTGATGTGGATCTCTTGGAATCTAAAGGCCGAAACTGTCTTTGACCAACTTATATTGACTCATAATTTGTTGCTTGATTTTTGTCACTATCTATCTAAGTTATCTAACAATACACGATTAAAGAGCACCATAGAATGCTTAAAAAAGTCCTGCTGTTGCACTACGATAAAACTAATTGTTTTCGAGAAAAACGTGTGTGATAATTAACATGTGTTTGTTTTAAAGAGTTATATCAAAGCTGGCTTTCCTTGAATATCCTAAGTGCAGCTTAAGTTTCATAAAAGGATCTTACGGTGTGACAACTTTATGCATTAAGTGAAGATTGGAACCTGTGATGAGCACTGACGACCTTTATCCTACATTTTCAATTTATTGCCGAAGTCATGTATTGTTCGTGATATGTGGAAGATCGCTAGGATCAGAGACAACTAATTACAGGCTCATAGCAGTATTTTCCAACTTTGCTAAGATTGTTGAGACTTCGTTATAGAGATTGCTTTATTCTACTCTTAGTTGTTACATCTCACGTCATCGACATGACTTCATACCAAGGCGCTCCACTGTAAGCAGGATGCTTGCTTAGGTATTTTAACTAGTTAATATGCGCAGCCAATCACAGGACAGCCTATAGGGCATATAGCTATCGCCAACAATAAAGTCATTTAATTAAACTCTATTATTTTAAACTATCAACTTAATTATATCACACATCTTAAAATTGTGCTGGTATTGATTGAATACGAAATCACCTAATATAATTTTCAATATTAATGGCGTGTGCTTTGAAAATATTCTCGGTAAACAAGATCATCAGTTTTGACATATAATAGTTTGTTGTCATTCTACTTGCGAAATAGTCCAGGTTAATTATAAATAAGATGAATAATAATAATAATAATAATAATTTTTGAAACGCTGTAACTCCGTTTATTTTTGGTTTTCAAAAAACATGCTATAGGAATTGTGGCTCTAACGTTTCGAGTAGCATAACTCCCTGAATCTTTGGTACATTGTTTACGGAAACGCTGTATATTTATATATTTATGTGTTATTACAATAACTCAAAAAATAATAAAACGATTTTAAAGAAACTTGGAAAGCGTGTTCTTTTGGTAGTAAATGGCTTGGAAAAGTCAGAAAAATCTGACTAGTCTTTTCGGGAAAGTTTTAGGTTTTCTTTTTGAAATGTTTTGTATCTTTGAAATCAGAAAATACCTATATAACCAAATTTGGTACGAAATTTGCTCATACACATTGTATATCATGAACCACAATTTAGCTCACTACCTTCAAAGAAAAAAACTTATCAGTATTAAAGAGGATTAGTCGCGCTGTAGGTCAAAGGAGGTCAAAATACCAGAATTATATAATATGTAAGTAACAAAATATAATGCATATTACAGACGAAAATATTGTTGTTCTGCAAACAAAGGTAAGAAGGTACAAAGAAGGTACAAAGAAGGTACGTTCAACATTTTATGATTTTTCTCCTAGAAACATCAAACTGAATTTGATTGAATTTAAATCGTCAAAATTAGTGATTTTTTAACAAACATCTAAAACGAAGGAGGACTTTAGGCATTAAACAATGCAAAGAGTTTGCCTAACAGGTTTTTACAGTTGTGCTTCAATAGCTGCTGTTCTTCATGTGACTTACATATTTGCAGAAAATTTATTCAACAGAGCGTTTGTGATTTAAATGTGTTAATTTTTTTTATTTAACAAAACAAGTTTAAACCAATTCCTATCTTTAGGCAATAAATAGATAAACAGACAAACTATGTACAACTGGTAGTAATAGTTAGGATGCAGCAAATGCGTTATGGTAGCGCATTTTCATAAACTTTATTTTCATAAACTAATTTTCTCTCAGTCAGTAGAATCCAACTTTGGTATGTAACAGAATGTTTATAAATACAACATGTGTACGGAATTTTACTAATTTTCGCAGATGCAGGTTTTTTTTCACTTTACAAGGACCTGTCTTATCTGATATACTTTTATGAAAATTCGCTACCATAACCCACTTGCTGCGCCCAGACTAATATTTATGTAAAGAGTGAAAGAAATGAAGCGTGACAAAAATAGAGGTACGTTGCCTGGAGACATGGAAAAACATTCGATTGGGATGTGTTCTGGAAAGAATGGTTTCGTGTAATTAGAATTTGGTTGGAAATATATGCGCACTATTCTCAATCTGTACAAACATCTTAATTCCAAGAGCCTCGGTGGTTTAGTAGTAAGAACGTCTGCCTTTGAAACGAACGGTACTGGTTCGATCCCAGGGTACTCCTTTCACTTTCTCAGTACACACTGTCCAATAACATCAACCGAGGTTGTGGCATTGTATTTGAGTAAGTTGATGGTCTGCACGTTCCGCCCTTCAGCGGGGGCGTAAAGCCGTCGGTCCCGTGCCCATGCGATGTTGGGCACGTTAAAGATCCCTACCTTCTTTACAGAGAGGCTGGGATTCGGCAAACTTTCCAGGAGAGTGAGGTGAAACTGCTCACTGGCGTCGGTGTTTGGCCATAGTTGCGGAAATAGTCTGACGTTAAAGAAATTAAAACACACATAAAAACACATCTTAATTCGAAAATATACAGTGTGATTCATAAAGAATAACAAATCTGGAAACTGGATGTACAAAAAAAGTATGACTACTCAGCTGGATATGGGTTCAAATGACGCTGGTTTAAGAGATACAGGGTGTCTAAAGTTTCAATTTTATTTCGAATTTTCTCAATAGTTTTAAAAGTTGCAATATTATCAACATAACTATTGACAACTTTATGTTAGTTAAGATTGCAAATAACCATTTGCAAAAAGCTGTGTTGTTGCTAATAGAGGCGCTGATGCTACGCATCTGTTTTGGTAACTCGAGACATATTTTTTTTGCCCATAAATTATGCAAAATAAAGGCAAAATCTGAAAAAGCGTTATCTACATAAATAAGTAACTTTTTTACATTTTGATATCACTATTGGTTTTCAAGTTATTTGTTCTTAATAGTTTTAATGGCATTTGTAATTGCCGTTCTTAATCTTTAAAATACAAAGTTGGCTTCTTAAATTGTCTGCTGTCATTATTTTTGTTTGCTTTTATGAGCTTGTGTCAATAATCGTGTTAAGTGGTATTAACTTTTTTGGCTTTGATCATTGTGGTAAAATAAGCGTGTACTCAAACAAATACGACGACATAATAATTCTTCCAACAATGAAATGCGAGACATGATTTGTGTTCTGGCTTAAACAAATTTTGTTGGACTCGCTGCAGCCCAAAGATATTTACAATTACACCCAAATAGAATACACAATTATAAACTTTCCAGTAATCTCTGCACATCTCTAAACGAAACAGTGTCTTCGTTCTGGACGTCATAATGATTCTATAAAATCTATCTCCGTAAAACAAGGATAGATGTTTTAGTTTATATTTTCGAAAACCCAGATATGGGTATTCACCGTTTAAGTGCGACAATACAAATAAGTCAACCGTTTATCTGGAAGGTTATGCATAAAGAAACTTTCTATTTTACTATTTTGCAAAATTTATTACCTCAAGGTCTTCCTGCTCGCCCAAGATTTTACAGTAATAAAACGCAAACAGACACTTCGTTGACAAAATTGTATCCACTGATAAGGCAAGGCTTACTAAATGCAAAGTTTTCAATTGGAGGAGCAATTACTTGTGGCATTCTGAGAATCTACTTGTGTTTAAAGAAAGACATTTCCAGCACGAGTTTAAGATGGAAGTTGGGTATGATGTGATATGTAATTAGTCTATTGGTCTTTTTGAACTCTCATTTAGTCTAGGTGGTCCTCTATATTTAAAGTTTTTAAAACAGAGCCCGAATTAGCTTTCAGAAGATGTACCTATCGATTTAAGGCACAACATTTTATTGATGTAAGGTGGTGTGCCACCTCATTCTCTCCAGTGCGCTGATATTTAAATAAGTTTTCCACATTGGTGGACTGGTCGTGGAAGTAAATTTATTTAGCTGCTCAGAAGTTTAGACCTAAACCTAATGTTTATTTCTAAATGGTTTTTTGCGGTCTGTAGATTGTAAAATAGTAAAAATAAGAATGGATTTTTCAATTCGTTTTAGTGAATTTTCTCTAAAAAAAATTCACTAATGAGGAGATCCCGACTTTTAAATTTTGAAAAAATTTCTTCAAATGAGCGCTAATTAGGCCCCCCAGAACACATATCCGGGGTCAGTTTCAATTTTTATATGTTTATATATATATATATATATATATATATATATATATATATATATATATAAATATATATATATATATATATATATATATATATATATATATATATATATATATATATATATATATATATATATATATATATGTATCACACCGATAACTCAAAAAATAATAGGCCGATTTTGATTAAATTTGGTGCAAAAATTCCTTTTGCAAATGGTTTAGACAAGTCTGTTAGCCAGGAAAATCTGCCCAGGTTTTCCCGGAAAATTTTGTGTTTTCTTTCGAAAAAAAATTATATCTCCGGAATTAACAAAGTAAGGGCAACCAAATTCGGTACGCGGGTTTACATCCTTATAGGTAAGTTACCTACCAAAATTTAGCTATGTAGGTCAAAAGATAAAAAGTTATAGGCATTTAAAGAAAAATAAAGTGGGGTTTTCCTCAAAACGTCAAAGTGGCGATTTAAAATGTCAAAATTGGCAACATTTAGGCAAATAACTTGAATATAATACGGGCTATAGAAATAAAATGTCTCAAGAAGGATGTTTTACAAACCCTAAAGTCTTAGTTTCATTCGTCATTGTCCTTCATTTTACTAAAATATTTCCAGAAAATTCATTTCAAATAGACCCTTTCTCTGATGCTTGGCAGTAGCCTTAGCTATAGAGTCTATCGTTTAATGGTATATAATTTTTGTCGAATTTTCGTAAAAAAATCAATAAAGTTCAATATATCCGTTATTATATAAGATATGAAAATTTTTTGTATATATTAATTATAGGGTGTCTTAAGCTACATCTTAAAATAATATTTCAACAATCACAGGATGGCCCATAAGTCGTTGGTAATACAAATTTCCTTCTTTTTTTTTTTAATCAAACACGACTTATGTTATTGTATTTTTGCATTTTCCATCGAAATATAATGCATGTTTGTAAGAAAAGAAATTCTGGACGCAGCATGTGCGTTATGGTAGCGAATTTTGATCAAATGCTTCATATTTGAACAGCTCAATTTGCTATTAACCTATAAGGTTGACCAAGAAACGAGTTTTTCCGGGAACACTTTGAGTTTACTTTTGGAAATTTTTGTACATTTTCACACAATAAAGTTATTTTGATGAAACATGGCACATTGTTTTTACTATAAAGGTTATACTGGTAAGCAAATTTGATGCATGCTTTCTTAAAAAAACACACATATTTGTTATTAAAAACATTTTAATGAAAATTCACTACCATAACGCACTTGCTGCGTCCAGACTTTTATTTATTTTGACAACAACTTCTACGTGTACACACCTGATCGCTATTATTAATTTTAAATAGTGCCGAATTGATGTAATTGTTCTTGCAGCCTAGGCCACGAACTTTAATTACTTATAACTGTGTTTACCTTTTTTGTAAACCCAATGATAAGTTCCTTGCTACTGGCTTAATATCTAGTATAGACTTATCTTGATTTTCTTCAATACTTGTTTTGTTGTCCAATTATGTTGAATATAAAATTCTGTTAAAAAAAATTATTTTGTTTTATATTGGGAGTTGAGTGCTATTGAATACTTCCTTGTATATGTACCAAATTTCAAGAAAATAATATTAATATTTTTAAAGATTAGAAAAACTATAAAAAAAACTGCCCTGATTGAGCTGGCTAACGAAATCACACAAGCTGTTTACAGAGAAAAAGCATGTGCCATGTTTGACTAAAATGCGTAAATTGTTTTTGCAGTTAAGAAAAATTTGAACGAACCTCAAATCAAAATGGTGTTTAGGGGCTCTAATTCGCGTTTATTAAAGTGTCGAAATAACGAATTATTTTTTAAGAAAATTCGTTGACAGCTCAGAAAACAAAGGCAGGTTCCTTGATTTGATATTTAAAAATAATCTAACTGATCAAAAAATTACAATGACTTAGCAATTACTGAAAATTACTGAAAATTTAAATTAACCATATGTTTGAAGCGACTCAGTATAAAATGGTATTAAGGAAACGAATACGGTGACGAATCATTGTGTGCTGAACAAAAAGATATCCCTGGTCAATTTATCATGAACGGTGATTTCTAACAGACCATACGTTAAAAATAACAAAGCAGTGTTCAAGTATTTTGGCAGAAAGTTGGTGTGTTGTCATTGTTATGACTTCCCTAATATTATTATTCAAGGGTAATAAGGTGGAACATCGGGAAAATATACAGAATCTATAGTCGTCATGGTCACAGCTGATATAATATTGTATTGAATAGTGTGAAAAATAAAGTCCTAGGTACTTTAAAAAAGTCTGTACGCAGTAAGTGAGTTATGATAGTGAATTTTCCCAGAAATGATTTGGCACCAAATATTTTTTATAACTTTTGTTCTTGCAACATATAAAGCTAAATTCTGGCGTGGTATCCAATTTCGGTTGCCATAGCTTTTTTATTTTTTAAGATAATTTTTTTTTTCGGAAGAAAACTCAAAATTATCAAATTCGCGCTCATTTGAAAAAAATGTGCAAAAACTTTATGCAGGGCTTGGCTACAGGTATGCCTATTTTAAATTGGTTGCTTAACTAAGTAATAGTTGACAGCAATCTTGTTGCTGAAGCCTGCGGTTTCTATTATAATGGATAATTTTAATTCGCAATCGTGTTAATATCTAATTTTATCAAAGTTACCCATAATGCGATTGTGTTGACATTTAGTTTAGCTATTATTTGGATATTATCTTTATTTTTTTTATTTCGACAACACACCACGAGGGCTTACAGCCTAAATACTATCGTACCGTGGGTGTCGACAAGGAGGAAAGAGGCAACTTGTTAATTCTGGACTTGAAGGTTTGGAGGTTCGGGGGAGAAGGAAAAACATGTACCGGCAAGGAATTCCACAACTTGGAAGTCCTCGGGACAAAAGAGCGGGCATAACAAGATGTTCTATGTCTGGTGACCTGGACAGTAAAAGGGTGCATTCGCTCTGTTCCCCTGGTAGATCTGTTGGGGGCAGCAGGTGGAGGAACTATGGAAGAAAGCTCCTCTGAGCAGTGCCCGTGCAGATATCTATAAAAGAGAGAGAGGTCACCAACGAAACGTCGGTGGGCAAGGGATGGCAGCCTTTGGGTGAGGGTAAGATCACCGATGAGACGCCTAGCTCTCTTCTGAGTGGAGTCCGGGATGGCGAGTGTAGAAGCGGCAGCAGCACCCCGATGTGGGAGCTGTATTCGAGGTTTGGTCTTATTTGTGAAGTATATAAGGTATAGAGATTAGTTGGTGAAAGTATTTGCGAGCCCGGAAGAGGAAACCTAATTTTTTAGCAGCCGCTTCTGCAATTGATGTGACATGTTGGTGTCAATTGCGATTTCGATCCACAGAAAAAGTGAAAAGGACTCATTACTTTGAATAACTTGGTTGTTCATTGTGATGGGTCTAGGGCTGGTGTATCTCTTATGAGAAAGAATGCAAGACTGTGATTTGGTGGGTTTGAATTGTACAAGATTTCTACTTCCCCAGTCTTATATTTTTTGGAGATCCACGGAGACAGAACCCTCAATGCGTCTGCGATCCTCATCTAATTAGGCTAAAGAGACAGGCTTAGAATATTGTATATTTGAGTGGAGGGTGCTGTCGTCCGCGTAACTTTGAACTGGGTTGGATGTGCTAGGGAGGAGATCATTGATGAGAAGAAACAAAGTAGGGGCTAAAGCTGAACCTTGAGGAACTCCTGCATTAATTGGATCCAGTTTAGAGGAATGACCATCCACGACAACAGAAATGCTCCGGTTGGAGAGGAAATTTGCTATCCAGGTACAGAGTTTTGGTGGTAGGCCATAGGCCGGAGGTTTATTAAGCAGCGCTGCGTGTCAGACCTGGTCGAATGCTTTGGATATGTCTAGAGCGACAATCTGGGATTCACCGTGTAGTTCCGTAGACTTGTTCCAAGAATGGGTGACAAAGGAAACAAGGTCCGCCGTTGATCTGCGCTGACGGAGTCTATACTGCATGTCGCGGATTAGACTGTGATTTTCAAGATTATATATATATAATATATATATATATATATATATATATATATATATATATATATATATATATATATATATATATATATATATATATATATATATATATATATATATATAGGGTGGCGCATTAAAAACGAAACAGGCCGATTTGCGTCCAGAGAATTTTTTTTAAGAAACGCTGAAACACGCCAATTTTAATATTGAGGGGGACATGTTTTGACATAAAACTCAACTTTGTCACATCAACCCCTTCAGGGTGGTGTTAACAACCCTTATATTTTAAATAGGAAACATGGGTCGAGTGTTAGATCATTTGAAAGCTCTTTCTTTTCTGAATTCAGCACACTATTTGTTTTGAAAGTTTTATCAACTCGTTTAAAAATTATTCACTGTTGAAGATGCAAAAACACATTTCACTCATTCCCATAAGAAATGTGCTCATACTCAATGTTTTCTTGGTTTGTAAACAAAAAATTGACTATCAGAACATGTCTTATCGGAATGAGAGAAATGCGGCTTATTATTTCAGTTTATCGGTCGATTTGATACTGGATAGTATTACCGAAAATTAATTTCACAATGGTGTATTCTGTAGAAGAAAGAGTTGAAATAATTACTCTTTTTTTTCAAAAACGATAGCTGTGCCAACCGTACCGCAAATGTTTTTAATGAACGACATTCGAACAGACATGTTAACAGAAAATAAATTTTGGAGTTAGTTGCAAAGTTTCGACAAAGTGGTTCAGTAGCCAACAAAAGCGGGATCCTGAAAGTGAATTTCCGGTTATAAATGAGACTACTGAGATTGAAGTTTCAGGACAAATTGCTGCAGACCCAACTTTGAGCACGAGAAAATTGGCCACTGTTTCAAACATTAAAAGAAGCACTATTCAGCTGATATTGAAGCATCATAAATTTCACCAGTATAAATTTCATCTTGTAAAACAACTGAATGAAGATGATTTTGATCGGCTGCTGGAGTTTTGTGAAACTATGACTGCACAAATAGCTGATAACGGGAACTTTCTGTTCAATATCTGTTTTTCAGACGAGTGTATGTTTTTGTTAAACTCTACAGTCAATCGTCATAATTGTCGTTATTGGGCAGATAATGATCCAAGAAATTTTCACGAAGTCCACACTTAAACTCCACAGAAATTGAATGCCTGGACTGGCATTTTTGTAGACCGTTTAATTGGACCAATTTTTCTTGATGCCAACTTGAGTGGCAAAACGTATTTGAAGATATCGTTTACCCTCTACTAATTGACATTATTGAAAATGATGATCGCTATCAAGAAAATCAATTAGTGTTCCAACAAGATGGAGCATTTTTTACAACGTGTTAGGGGGTTTCCAGAGCAATGGATTGGGCGTAGAGGTGCTATTGAGTGGCCCCCTAGATCACCGGATTTAACTCCTTTGGACTTCTTTCTATGGGGCCATTTAAAGAGTAGAATTATCGCGACAGAACCGAAGTCTCTGGAAGAATTACGACGACGCATTGTTGAAGAATGCCGTCTAATAACTCCATAAGTACTCCAGAATGTCAGTGCTCGTTTTGAACAAAATTTGTACTTTTGTATGGAAGCTGGTGGTCAACAATTTGAACACTTACTTAACTGAATAAAAAATGTTTGAACGTTTGGTTTTTTTGTAGTTTTTTTTAACGAAAAATTTACAAAATTTACTAATTAGTGCATTTCTTATCACAATGAATGAAATACGTTCTTGCAACTCCAACTGTGGATAATTTTTAAACGAGTTGATAAAACTTCCAAAAAAAATAGGGTGCTGAATTTAGAAAAGAAAGAGCTTTTAAATGATGTAACACTCGACCCATGTTACTTATTTAAAATATAAGGGTTGTTATCACCACCCTTAAGGGGATGATGTGACAAAGTCGAGTTTTATGTCAAAACATGTCCCCCTCAATATTAAAATTGACGTGTTTCAGCGTTCCTTAAATTTTTTTTTCTGTGGACGCAAATTGGTCTGTTTCGTTTTCAATGCGCCGCCCTGTATATATATATATATATATATATATATATATATATATATATATATATATATATATATATATATATATATATATATATATAAGTTTAAATTATTGTTGGAAAGCACGACACCTTTGTTAATGTTTTCTATATAGATCGTACAATAAAGGTATTATATTATATTAGCGCATTTTTGAAGCGATCCCCAAATAAATTTTTACAGATAATAAAAATTTCTGAAAGAAGCCTTTGAAGAATCCTTAAAAATGATCTGTATTTTCATCCTTATGAGTTGCAGATTGTTCACAACTTGCATGCCATTCTGCAGAAAAACAAAAATAAACCTAATGTGCGCTGTTTATTGATACCAGATAAAGCTTATTTTCAAACGATTCTATTGTGCTTCAGATCTGCCAGACAGTCAAATCCTGTAATCAAATTTTAACTCACTTCCAATTAATTTCCCCATCGATTTGAAATTTTGTAACCTTATTCAATTCCCATTATAGTACAATAATATGACACCATGAGCTTCAATGAATTTAGAATGGCGGCGAACGCAATATGGCTAAAAATCGCCTTCTCAACAACCACATTGACATGGATATCAAATGAGAGGGCTTCAGGAGTAAAATACAGTAGGCTAGGTGCCACTCCTGCACTTCACCTTGAGTGAAATCGTAGACTTGAAGTCACTCATATCCAATCGGAGAGCTTTCTTTCTAGCAAACGAATTGGTAGCAACATAATTTTGCTTCTGGGCCGTACTAAAACTAGAAATGGCAAGAGTTTTATATACCAACTGGCAACAAGAAATAACCAATTCTGAAAAGGACAGGTACTTATTTGAACTAATACCAAGTATCAATGACTGGATAGAATGCTGCCAGATAAAACTGGACAGGAATACCACTGTTTTCCTGAGCAGCCATGACACTTGGGTGTATATTTGCAACGTATCGGTAGAGGCGGTCCAATGTGTACGATTTGCAATACAATAGACACTCCTACTCACAGGAGTTTGAATTGCATAAGTTTTATTACTCAAAGAAGTAGGCTAGGTAACACTTTGATTATGTCATCATAAGATGGCAAAATATATTTTTCTTCACAGATTCCTTGATATCGGCATCAAAGGAAAGGGCTTTACGAGTAAAATACAGTGGGATAGGTGGGGCTTTTATAAATTCAGTGTGATGGCCAACGCAAGATCGCGGAATATATTTATCGTTATATCCACCTTGGCATGTGTATCGACAGAAAGGGCTCCACAAGCAAAATACAGTGGGCTAAGTAGAGCTTTCATAAAGTGAAAATGGTAGGCGAAGTTACGAGATGAAATATTTCTTTTTCGACAACCTGCTTGATATGGGTATCAACGGAAGACTCTTCATAAGCGAAATAGAATGGATTCAATATGGCTATTTCAAACTATTTTATTTAGGTTACATATATATATATATATATATATATATATATATATATATATATATATATATATATATATATATATGTTCAGAAAGATTTCCGCGGTCTTTAATTTGAGACATACTTGGTTCTCGGGTTGAACCGCGTCCAGAATTTATGAAAACTCGACGTTTCGGTTCCTGTTTTGGAGCCATTTTCAAGAGGTAAAGTAAATATGAAAGGACACTCTAAGGCCTCAATCTGCCTACTCCTGAGAGCGGTGGACAGAGGTGGGTTGGGTTGTTGTAGATCGATTACGGGGCCTTAATCTGCCTACTCCCCAAATCTCGCCGGAGATCGTCTGTGAGGTCTCAGTGTGTTCAACCCTAGGCCTCAGAGGGATCTGGCTGTTCGTTGCAAGTCTTGTCTTATATAGGTCGTTCCGTCTACCTGCTTCGTTATCAGTGAAAGTAGTAGGGTCACGGTCAATTAGCTGGGGGGCTTTGGTCACGGTACTTAGAGGATGAGGAGGATTAAGAGGGTCACCGGCATTTGTTGAGACAGATAATGGGACAATAATATTGTCTATGGAATTTATTTTCTTTTTGTGTGTTTGTAATGAGGATATAATAGGTCTCCAAGTAATCGGAAGGCGAAGACCATCGAGATTGAAAAACAGCCCGATTGTTTAAATAAGAGAGATTATGTACTCTGGCACAGCCAAATGGAATAAATTCAGTACCTTATTTCCTGAAATACGTCAATTTTATATTCCGAAATGACATATTGTAACGTGAAAACTTGCACACTAATGGGTTAAGTAAGATTTTTGCAAGGGTCATGGTCAAACAGTTATTGAATATAACTTGTTTTTTCAAAATGGAGCACTAATAAATTCCAATAGCAAAATATATGTAATTTTGAATTTTCGTTACACAGATAAATCAGTGCTCATCACAGGTTCAAATCTTTACTTAATGATAAATCGCTTTTATGTTAGGTACAAATATTTTAGAGCTAAGCGATATAACCTACTTTATATCATTGAAAGATAATACAGGGCTTTCATGAATTCCCGAACCCCACGTGACCGGATTCTGTCTCTCTCTTAGTGGAATATGATTTTATGAGTTGGCAGTCAACAAGTAGACTAGGGACCCTAAAGTTACTAAATCAATTGACAATTGACAGTTCAGTCCATTGGCGCTCATTTACCTTTTGTCCGGTTATTTTGTACGTATATTGTGCATTTTCCAAGTTCGACCAGTGTTTACCTTCTTCAAATAATTTTCTATCTGTTGGACAATAAAAATAAACAGTTTTTATCAAAACTTAGCATTTTCATTGCGTTTATACGTAAGTTAAGTATGTTAAGGTTATGTTGTTGACGATATTCGTCATCGCATGGAACGAAGCCCTACCAAATCTGTTCGTCGGTTATCTGCCCAAACAGGTACATATTTATTACATGGTACACAATACACATTCCTAAAACTGTAAATTAGAAGTTTAAATAATCGGACCTCAATTTGTTTACGTAAATTACAAAATTTCAAGTTTAATAAAAATGTATGTAAAATTTTATAATCTAATTCGTTTTAGCTTCTGTGCATAATTACGTTACATAAAAGTATTCCATCAATTACGGGTGTTATTAAGTTATTTTATCCTATAATTGTTTTATTGTAATTTTTGTTATAGGTCTGTCGATTGGCTCTTGTCACAAAGCACGAACCAAAGTCTTGCATATGCATCCCTATAAAGTTTCCAAATGAATTGGAAAATGTTTTTGTTGGTTTTATTTTGATACCTATACAAAATAAATGTAATATTTTATGTTTTTAATTTTTTTTCAACAATCAATAACAGTAAACCATACATAAACAGACTTGTTAAAAATACTAAATAATAAATACATTTAAGACATTTCACCTTATTATAGATTTTATATTTTCTATAAAACCCCAAAGGAAATACGAGACAACACTGGCATCTTAGGGATTTCATTAATTCAAGTTGTATAACCGTGTATGCCGGGTTGCCTAACTTAAGCGGTCACGTGGGGTTCGGGAATTAATAAAAGCCCTGTATAAGAACGTTAACTTTTAAACTAACTAAACATATTAAGCAAATCTTCTAGCATACCTACCACATAGTGTTTGGCCACCAGAGAAGTGCACGTTTTGTGTATTATATAATAGGTTGTAATAGTGCGGAAGATAAAAGCGATCCCCTATTGTTAAGGGAGCTATTATAGAAATATATTTTTGTCAATAGTGGTTGGCTACCTGCTAACTGACTTTAGACACAGCATAACTTGTTATGGTGTGCTTTAGATGCAGCTGACCACACCTAGGTTCCTTACAAGTATCTAAAAAAGCACTATATTTTTTACAAAAGCAAAGTAAAAATAATTTCTTTTTCATGACAACCATCTTAAAAGCGGCATAATTATCACAAAATTAAAATACGTTCACATATTTATAGTTTTAATTATTATTAGTGAATTTTCATAGAAACCTATATTCGCGGTCAGTTTCAGTGAGTGAGGATTGGAACCTGTGATGAGCACTTATAGATACAATTTGGAGAACCCAATTCATAACAATACAATTTTTAGACCTGACGATCGTTTCGCTAACAAAGTTGGAGTCACCAGGGTTTATGATGACGTTAGCGGAACGATCGTCAGGTCTGAAAATTCTATTCTGACGAATTTGGTTTTCCTTGAAGTGTGAGCTTTCTTTTATTAATTTTTTATTATTTTTTCAACGTCATATAATCAGATCATGTAATTGCAATGAATTATTAGCGAATTTTTTCTTAGAAAAAGTTCATTAACGAGATGAGAACTCGTAAGATTTCTAATTTAAATTTTAATAACAGATCAGGATCTCGGTGGTTCAGGGGCAAGAACGTGTGCCTCTGAACCGAAGGGTACTGGGTTCGATCCCAGGGTTCCCCTTTCACTTTTTCAGTACAAACTGTAGCATTAACATCAACCGAGGTTCTGGCATTGTATTTGAGCAAGCTGAATGTCTGCACGTTCAGCCCTTTGGAGGGGGCGTAAAGCCGTCGGTCCCATGTCTATGCGATGTGGGTCACGTTAAAGATCCCTACGCTCCTTACAAAAAGGCAGGGGTTTGACAAAATTTCCAGGATAGCAGGATAGTGAGGCGAAACTGCTCCCTGTCGTCGGTGATTGGCCATAGTCGCGGAAATAGGCCGACGTTAAAGAAACAAAACACACACAATAACAGGTCAGGTTGTTCTTGTTGCTCTAACTTGGGTAAACCATTCCATAATTAATACAATCGCAGAAACTTCCTACGTGGCTTCACAAGTAATTGTTTTCTTCTCTGCAACCGATTTCTTTTTTTGCGGCATCTTTAGGCAAAAGAAACTTTTCTTTCTGGATCCGCAGAAGAAATCTATACATCTGTATTTAGATCAGACTGCATAAAGTTTAATTTACCTGATTCGCGAATTTTCATGTACAAAATATTCTTCTAATAGCACATTTTTTTACTATTTAGCGAATTTCCTTGATATAATTTTTTTTGTAATTTCCTTGAAAGAAAAATGTTTTGTATTTTTGTGTAAAAGTAGGCTTGGAAAAGTTTTAAGGGATTATTTTTTGTAATGAATTTTTGTTCAAAAGATTTCTAAGGAAATTTTTGTGAAAAATATACATACAAAAAACGTGATTCATTTCCCCGATAAAGTCCAATAACTTCTTTAATTTACACTTTTTGGAAAAAACTTTCAGACAAATGTGTTCTATGATGTTAAGATCAATAACCTAAAAGTATTTTCAGCTACACAGCGTGGTCCATATGTCACTGACACTAGGTAACTTTGTTTTTTTAAATCAAACACCCTGTAGATTATTGTATTTTTTTATTTTAAATGAAATTATGATTAAAAATTATAAAAAGTACTATCCCATTAAAGTCAATGCTTTTCAAGTTATTTAAGTTTCTTCAAAAAACTTGACAGATCCAGAGGTACTGATATCATTCGTACACCACATCCACGAAACTTGCAATTCAGCACAAGTAGCTGACAGGTTACTATCGAGTGATGTTGCGAAAAATTATAATTTAAATACAAGGTGGTTGCTAGAGAGCCGCCCAATTCCAATATAAATAATTCGAAAATTTCAAATGGAACACCTGTATATGAGCACCTAATTCAATGCAAAAATTGATTCTCTTTCGGATGGATATGGGTTTTTTACATGTAGAGCTGATAATTTCTGAGTGATTCAAAAGTTATCAATTTGATTGCAACTACATGATTTTATGATTGAGTTACGGCCATTTGCCCCTTGGCTTCTAGCATTCTCAAACAGTGTTTCTCTCCATGAGGAGAACCGATAATTTTGCCGTTAAAAAGGCTCGAAAAGAAATTCGAGTTGGATTATTCGATGCTTTTCAGGGCCTCAAAATAGATAAACTTTCCTGCCAAAGAAAATGTTCTTATGAATGATTGAGAGGCTGACATTGTTCTGTCAAAAATCTATCACTTTTGCCTAATTGTTTTTTTTTTCTCTATAAACTTGACAAAGGCAAACTATTCTTAAATAATTCATTATCGAACTAACCACTTAAATTCATCTGAGTGGTGTCAGCAGATTGAATTCTAATACAGAATGAACATCAACATTAATGATTTGTTCATTCGTAGAGGTTAAACTACTACTACTAGAAATTCTCGAATATAACATCTTGTATATAAGCACCTGAAACAATGCAAAAATATATTTATTCTCAAATTTATATCCACTTGCTTTCATGTAAAAGCGATACATTCTATATTTTGTTAATGTTCTCCAATAAAGATTCTAATCACAAAAGATTATCTACTTGGAACTAGTTTAATAGATATCAGAGGAGAAATGACGATGTAGTAAGTAATAAATTAAATATAATAAACTGATAATATCTAATGAATAAAATAAATAAATGAATGAATAAATAAATTAATGAATAAATAAATGAATAATCAACGAATAGCGAATAATTATTATTTCTGGAATGAATTATAAAAGGTGCTCGAACTGACGACCATTTTGTTCAAGGCAAAGTTGTAGCCTTCTTCCATATAATCGCTGGACATTGGAAAGCATTGCGCCACTAATTTGCCCAAATGCATCCTGTATTATCCCTCGTATATCTTCTCGTGTTATGGGTGGAGTGCTATACACATGATTTTTCACAAATCTCCATAAAAAGAAGTCACAGCAAGTAGGGTCGGGAGACTTTTGAGGCCAGGATACTGGTCCACCCCTGCCAATCCACCTTCCTTAGTACTCAAGATGTTGTCTAATTACGGCAGCATAATGCGGTGAAGCACCACCGTGCTGTATTCACATATCTTGCCTAACTTGTAGCTGCACATGTTCCATCAAGACTGCTAAATTACTAAACAAGAACAGGTGGTACCTTGGTCCGTTTAGAGGCACATCAAAAAAATGTGGTCCAAGAACGGTATTGCCAATGATTCCACCTCAAACAGTAAGCGTCCACCTATTCTGAAAGTTACCAAATCTTGTTACGTGCAGGTTATTTTCTGCATAATGATGTAAATTGTGCATGTTTGGGAGTCCGTTATTATGGAAAGAGGACTTATCCACAAAAAGCACTTTGCGAAAAAACTCCTGTCCAGCTCAATTTGATGCATTGCCCACTGACAGTACCCGGATCTAATGTTTTCGCAATAGCTCTTTGACTCCGTGTTGGCTCCTCAATCACTGATAAAAGTACACCAAGGGCTACATCTTCTTTGACGGCAATGGTTTTTTTTTTTTTGGTGCTCGGTAAAATACAGACGAATTCTGGTCAAAACTATGTTTGAGCCTTTTCAATGACAAAACTGTTGGCGGTCTTCGCAGAGGATAGCGCTGCTTATAAATACGAGATGCCAAAACACAATTTCTAGAACATTTACCAATTATGTACACCATCTGTCTCAATTCTTCGTTATTGAAGTTCATTTTTAATTATTTATCCTAACTATAAAACAACTACACAATTACACAACAACGAACATACAATGTTGTAAACACTTGTCAAATTTGGCATTTTGGAGAATTCTGTCATGAGTGGACACTAGACAAAACAGAAACAATCCAATCATTATATCATGTAGTTGCAATCAAATTGATAACTTTTGAATAACTCAGAAATTGTCAGCTCTACATGTAAAAAACCCCATATCCATCCGAAAGAGAATCAATTTTTGCATTGATTCAGGTGCTCATATACAGTGTGTTCCATTTGAAATTTTTGAGTTATTTATATTGGAATTTCAGCAAATGGGCGCCTCTCTAGCAACGACACTGTATATAAATTATGATTTTTCACACCATCGCTAGATAGATAAACACCTCTCAGCTACTTGTGCTGAATTGCAAGTTTCGCGGATGACTACATCCGCGAAACTTGCATTCGTACACTAGTACGAATGATACCAGTACCTGAAAAAACCTCTACATCTGTCAAATTTTTTGAAGAAACTTGAAAAACTTGAAAAGCATTGAGTTTAATGACATAGTACTTCCTTTAATTTTTAAACATAATTTCATTTGAAATAAAAAAATAGAATAATATACAGGGTGTTTAATTTAAAAAACAAAGTTACCTAGTGCCAGTGACATATGAACCAAGCTGTGTACCTAAAAATATGTGTAGGTTATGGACCTTAACATCGTAGAACACTTTTGTCTGAAAGTTTTTTCCAAAAAGTGTAGATTAAAGAAGCTATTGGACTTTATCGGGGAAATGAATCACGTTGTATAATCGAATTTTTTAACCAACTTTCGTAAACAGTTTTCTTAGCACAAGTTATTCAAAAATTTTCGTCGCAAATACTTTTTTAATCGAATTTGCATAGAAAAAATTCGCTTATGATGAGATGACGATTTTGAGACTTTTGAACAATTTATTCAAGTAGTTACCATAAAACAGTGAACACTATAATATATATATATATATATATATATATATATATATATATATATATATATATATATATATATATATATATATATATATATATATATATACGGGTATGAAAGAAAAGGTGTAGATTATTTCTGGAGAACCCAAATCAGAGATACTTTTTCATCCTCTGATGACGCCAAGCTTGTTAGTGAAACAATCTTCAGGTCTTTAAAAAGACGTGCTGTGGTGATTTGGGTTCTCTAAGTGTACTTATGAAGTTCTTAACTTAACAGAATATTGAGTTCTTAAAATTTTGAACATTTAATGAAAATTCGCTACCATAACACACTTACTGCATCTCTAAATTGTATTCTATTCTATAGAGAAAACAATAACTGCAGAAAGCTCTCTGAAAATGTAGCATCACCTGCATAATTTCGTAAGATATGCATTTCATTCTGCCGTTATATGGGACTTTTGACATTAACAGATAATTTACGTAAATAATTCATAAATATTCATAGCATAATTTGTAACAATCCATCATATTATGGAACTACTATGAATGCAACTTATAAAAAATCCCAGTATAGATCCATCTTCTTATTAAACATGTAAGAACAATATGTCAACTTAACATTCTTTGGCATGATTGGCAGCCAAAGAAGACATTGGGAGTTCACTAACAAGGGCCCCCACAGACACATCGATCCTCGTAACCATAGTCGGATTAGCACGATTCTTTGATTGCGTGGCGCTTTGACGACCATAACGTCTTATGTCGCATTCACGTAGTTTGACCCTCGTGTCAGAACAGACGAACACGCGTCAAGTATTATTAACATTTTATTGTATACAAATAATCCTGTATAAATACACAGGCAATCCATAATTCACTTAAGATATTTTCTGTGTTTGCTACTGTCACTTTTGTTTTGTAAATTTTTTTGATTGATATTTCGATGTCAGCTTTAACTCAGTTTAATTTAATGTTGGCCACAGAACACCCCCTATAGAAGGGAAACTTCAATGCTGACGTTTTGAACAATATTGCAGCGCCTCTGGCGGATGCGATGAATTTTAGTCACAAATCCAAATGAATTCTATTTAATTTTATACCACTGCCAGTAAAGAGGTTAAATTAGTCAAATAATTATTTTAATGATTTTTATAGTGAAAGCAAAACAAGTTATGTTTTAATAGCACACATACGCCTGTTTTAAGCTTTGCAATCATAGGAAAAATTAATTGGCAATTTGAACCTTCTAACACTTGCAGCTTCAGTTTTTACTATCGATATGATTAATGGAAAATCAAACAAGATAAAATACACTTGTGTTTTATTAGAACATTATTACCATTACATTTATTTAAACCTAGAACAGTATTCCTATTACATTTATTTAAAAACCATTTTAATTATGAAAGTAAGATGAAGTACATATTGCCATTCCTTATCGATAGGCAGATATATTCCAGCAGTCTGGTGCTTGTACAATATTACATTTATATGCTCACATGACCACAATGTATGGCAAGGTTGGTTTTTCCTTCTTTTAGGGTATATATATATATATATATATATATATATATATATATATATATATATATATATATATATATATATATTGCTATGTATAGACATAGGATAGAAATTAGAATAATAATATTAAGAAATAATTAAGGGTATATATATATATATATATATATATATATATATATATATATATATATATATATATATATATATATTGCTATGTATAGACATAGGATAGAAATTAGAATAATAATATTAAGAAATAATGGTCAAATTATTTTAGTAGTGAAATAGAACTAAAGGAATATAATTTAAATGGAAATCTAGAGGTTTTATGTTGTTATTTTATAAGAATTAGTATTAAGTTAAAGTAAAATATATTGATAATGCAGTAGATACCGTGAAATAAAAAGCAAGATAAAGTGAAACAAACAATTTTTTGTATGGTTTGCTATCTAGTGATAAGAGATTTGTGGTGAGATTGATAGTCGAGAAGAACCGGTTGAGAGGTCGAAGGCAAAACAGCCGAGAGACAGTAAAATTGGTATTCAGCTGGAGAACGTTGAGGAGTGAACAAGAGAAGGTGCCTGGTCCACAGGAGAGGTGCCTGGTAATAATATAGTTGCCAGGGGTAGTTAAGCAAGAAGATAATGACTGAAAATAAATAAAACAGTTAAAGCTAATCAACCAAAACAATAGAATTTCATAAAAGAAATCCAAATACCATCTTTGTGGACATGGTGTACAGGAATGTGTAAGGTGACCGATAATTAACAAGCCAAATCTCTGGTTCTAACAATGCAATCAAAGAATCCAAATACCATCTTTGTGGACATGGTGTACAGGAATGTGTAAGGTGACCGATAATTAACAAGCCAAATCTCTGGTTCTAACAATGTAAGTGATTTGATACTGAATAATATGTTTCTGTTATTAATAACCTATTATGGTATATTATGCAACTAGTTTGTCCCTTAATTTGTTATTTAATATTTGTGAATTTTAATTTCAATGGGTAATCACCATTAAAGATGCCTAATTTTGTATAAAACAATGTAAGTGATTTGATACTGAATAATATGTTTCTGTTATTAATAACCTATTATGGTATATTATGCAACTAATTTGTCCCTTAATTTGTTATTTAATATTTGTGAATTTTAATTTCAATGGGTAATCACCATTAAAGATGCCTAACTTTGTATAAAACAATGTAAGTAATTTGATACTGAATAATATGTTTCTGTTATTAATAACCTATTATGGTATATTATGGAACTAATTTGTCCCTTAATTTGTTATTTAATATTTGTAAATTTTAATTTCAATGGGTAATCACCATTAAAGATGCCTAACTTTGTATAATTAGATTTTCATTTAAATCTCCTGGCCTTCATAATAGAAGTGGTGATGCATAATTAAAATAGAAAAAGACCAAGTAATTAGCAAAGACCAATTATACTAAAGAATTACCAAAAATAAAAATAAAAACAAGTTGAATCCTTAAAATCCTGAGAGGGCTGAGCAAATGGAAATTAGAAGTAATTAAGGCGGTAAGTGAGTAAAATAAATTATCTTCTAATTGACGGGGTAATATTTGCAGGTTTTGGCTTATTAAAAGTATATTAGATAATGATATTGGCAAACAGTGAGTTGCCTGGCGTCCAACGGTATAAATTATTAATATAAAGATATATTAGAAATTAGATTTATGATTAGAAGTAATTAATGTAATATCAGCATCTAATTAGTAATTAACAATTAATTAAAAAGCCAGACCATAGCAATATATATATATATATATATATATATATATATATATATATATATATATATATATATATATATATATATATATATATATATATATATATATATATATATATATATATATATATATATATATATATATATATATATATATATATATATATATATATATATATATATATATATATATATATATATATATATATATAAATGACGTCATATTGTCATTTATTAGAAAAACATTTGGGCATCCTTTAATTTTATTCTTTATTTAAAATGACACTTGGTAATATTCATCTAACAACAGTGTACACTATCAGGCTTTCTGGGCGCCTTCCGAATCCATCGGATCCATTGTTTACTTCTGAGATGTATAAATAATGATGAAATGACGATCACAAACATAAAATCTATCGTAAATGGCTTGTGGATATAAACCAGTCATCTTAGGGTTTTGTACAGCTTTCACCCATTCATCAAAATGGTCTTGTGATTATTTCAACAATGAAAAACGTTGTCTTTTGCTAAATAAATCCAGGCATCCCGGAACACAACAATAAATCGTTTTCTTGATTGGTATCATATTTATATCCACAAAGCTTCTGTAAGAAAACGTTATTTACTTATAACCTATGAACTACTAAAACGTTCTAAACTTGCCTGAAAGCTAAAACAGTTGTAATTATGTTTCACCAAAACACCTTGAACTATGAAAGCACCTTGTTTTTTTGATAATAAAACTGAAAATAGAATTGAAATTACATGTTTGTTTAAACACAAAGCTTATGATAACGATCATATTTTGATTCACAAAAAAAAACGCACCTTTAAAACACAAAACCGACGAACAATGAAAACACTGTAAAGTATCCACTAAAAGTAAATATAGGTAAAACTTAATTAAAAGAAACGTTTAGCAACAAACTTGTATTATAATTATACAATGAAAGAACTATAAGCGAACAAAAACTTTTTTGCATTCAAAACATTTTGAATGTATGATAAAATGGCGCACTAAACTGCTTGTTCAGTAGAATTGTAGCACTACTAGCGACATCTACTATATCCGATGTCCGAACTAGAGCCCTAATAAAGTCCAGGTTAGCTCCATTTAGGTGAAACTTCTATAGGGAGTGTTCTGTAGTGTTGGCTGACGATACCCAATATCACTTGAAAGTCAAATGTTTTTCGTATGAAAAGTTCCATTTCCACGCTTCTTTTATACCAAACAAACTTTCTGGGATTAAATTTTTAATTAGATACAAGTCAGCTATTTATATTGTTAGCGAATTTTGCTAGAAATATTCATTAATAAACAGGGCAAGTCCGGTATTCTACACTGTGTTTATAATTTTAATTTGACATTCAACATTTAAAGTCTTATTGACGTAAATTCATTCAACGATATGTTAGCGACCAAATCAACGTAGGTCATTTTAAGGTATAATTTAAGTAGAACATAAAGCAGAATCACCCTAAAAAACACAAAATAGTACAGAGAGTTGCGCTAGATACATATTTTGACAAGGAAGTTGTCTTCATAAGTGGCTGCCGCTAAACTAACTGTATGGGTAAAATTATCCTAGCTACATTCTACACTAATACTATATCTATACAAGGCCAGGTGCATTCCGACTATAATTGGAAACGCATACCGGTTTAGCTCTCGTTAGAGCTCGTCAGTACGCTATACCAAATTACAGCCAGAATACACCCAACAGCAAGTTCGGATAAAGGTAGCCAGCCTCGTAGACCACAGTAAGATATGCGACAAGTGTCGCCATCGGTGGCGTAGCCAGGTAATACGTTGTCACGTTAGAGATTTTTTAAATCGTTAGTTGTCCCAAACTGGATAGGAATGTATTGCTATCTCCGTTATTACTAGAGATAGGGAGTCGGTTAAATTAGCAATGTTTTGTAGAATTTCAGGGTCGTTCCAAATATGACTTGTATTTTGCCCTGCCTCTTTTCGTTTTCGAGTTATTTTGAAAAAAAAAAAAACAAAATTTGTCGATTTTTTTCTTCAATATCTAGGCAGGCGTTGATCTGACATCTCTAAGACTTGCACATTATCAGGACAATTTTTACAGAGTAATCATTTTGTGCTATTCTCAAATTTGGATTGTCATTTGTTTTTGAGCTACAGGTGACAACGATTGTTTTTATTATGGCAGCCATATTGGATTTTTCGCTCATGTGATAGCCTGTGAAAAGATCTTTCCAGTAATGTGCAACATGCTTGAAAAATCTTTTAATTGCACTGACAATTTTGAGAAAAACTGTTTTGAGGATAGCAGGCTATGAAATCCAATACCAGAAAACAAATGACAAAAAAAGTTTTCAAAAAGCAGTAGGCCATGGAGTCTAACAATAGACTTCTACTTTTAACATAATTTTCCATAACGATTCACAATAAAAAATATTGTGATTTAATTTACAATGCTTAATTAGGTAATAATGCTAGGTAATATTATGTGAAACAGTTTAATAACGAAACCCGGCAATAACAAATAGAAACTTAAACTCTACAAAACAACACAATTAGAAACAAAACTCAACAAATAATAAAATAGAAAATTGTTCAATATGGCCACCGTTTTGTCAATGCACTTTATACACCTTTTTGAAACATGCCTGCAAACTCTGGTGAGGGTGTTTTGGTTAATATGATTTATAGCTCCCGTGATTCTGTTTATACACATCATTTTTCAGAGTACCCCAAAAATAAAAATTCATGGGTGTTATATCAAGACTTCGTGCAAACCAATGAACCGGCACATTGTTACAAATGACACGATTATTAAAATGTTGGTACAAAAATTCTTTGATGATCTTAGCATTGTGAGCTGGACAACCGTCTTGTTGGTACCAAATCTCGTATAAATTATCATGAACTCTTCTAATTGTTGGTAAGATATCATTTCTTAATAGATTAAGATACCTTTCCCCAGTTAAATTATTTTCAAAAAAGAACGGACCAACAATGAAGTTACCTGAATTTTTTTAAAATTAACTGTCTAATCTATAAATAAAAATAACATTTTTTACCCAATAAGCCGCACCAAACATGAATACCAAATCTGTCTTGCAATCGCCTTTGTTTCTTTAGATGAGGATTTTCATTTGCCCAATAATGCATATTATGGCGATTATACACACCACAATTTTTAACTCTGGATACATCAGTCCATATTATTATCAAATGAAAATTTTCATCTTGCTGACATTGTCCTTGATACCATCTGCAGAATTGAAGTCGCCTAGGGTAATCGTCAACATTTAAGCCTTGTACAATTGTAGGTTTGTATGGATGGTAATGACTTTGTTAATACACGGTGCACCGTGCTTTTTGGAACGTCAATTTGTTCACCATAAAACCGAAGAGATTGCGGAGGGTTTTCGTTTGAAACCTGTAAGACGCCATTATTTCTTTTTTCATTTCTAGGCATTGGTAATTTCCTTGCGTGGAAGCTTCCGTCGTTCAATAGATTGGTCACTATCCTGCGAAATATTTTGGTGTTTGGGTGTCGTCTTTCTGGGTAGTTGTTCTGATGTGAATTTGACGCTGCCTCCGTATTTAGGTTAGAAGGAATATAACATTCCAACATGTCAAAATATTCTTCATTACTGAACATATTGTTGAATAATATTTAAAATAAACAGGAAACAAACTATTTAGTACAACATTTTAAGCAACGTGTTAGATACACCTCAAATTGTTCAGATAATTAAGAATGACAGTATTTTTAATTGTCACCTGTTATATCCATAGCACCCTTTCTTCTGTTGTTTTTCAGTTGACTATCATTAATCTGATTTTTATTGAGTTATGTTAGTAAATGTAGTTATTTGCTAGGTTTACCTTTTTAATTAAATTATAACAATTTTTTAATATAATGTTGTAATGTAAAATATAATTTGTAACAATGGGCCGATTTATTGGTGTCCTCAAAGTTCCTATTTGTTTATCGTGAATCATTACGGAAAATTATGTTAAAAGTAGAAGTCTATTGTTAGACTCCATGGCCTATTTCCTGGCGAACGAACCAAGCCACTTACAAAAGGAACGTAAAGGCAAAATTTGATAAAAATCGGCCCTTTATTTTTTGAGTTATCAGTGTGATATATATATATATATATATATATATATATATATATATATATATATATATATATATATAAACACATAAAAATTGAAACTGATCGCGGATATGAGTTCAAGGGCTCCTAGTTCGCGCTAATTTGAAGAATTTTTTTCAAAATTCGAAAGTCGGGATCTCCCCATGTGTGACTTTTTTTCTACAAAAATTCACCAAAAGTGAGGTTGTGTCTAATATAGATGGGAAGGGTTATTTGGGCAACTTTGTCTATTTAACCGACTCTGTAACTTGAAAGATAAGGAAGTTAGCTATTGTTCCCGATTACCGCGAACGATCACTACATGACGTTAGAAAATAAACAGCGCGACGACCGCAAATAACTCTCAAGATGAAATCAATTCCTTAAAACATTTCATTCTGGTTCAGCTTTGACATTTATGGCGCAATGCGTTCTCCGGTGACAGATTAGAGATGAGGAGGGTTATTCGAGCAACTTTGTCCATTTAACCGACTCTGTAACCTGGAAGATAAGGAAGCTATCTATTGTTCCCGATTGCTGAGAACAGCCTGCATATATATATATATATATATATATATATATATATATATATATATATATATATATATATATATATATATATATATATATATATATATGTATATATATATATATATATATATATATATATATATATATATATATATATATATATATATATATATATATATATATATATATATATATTCTACGTTCTACACCTGTCACTTCTGGTCCCTTCTAAAAATATAATTCCAGAGTTTTCGCTGTTACCAACACATTTTACAACCGGCCTCTGACCATAGAAGTAAGCAATTTCGTAAGCTTAATTCTCATTAAGACGAGTGTGACTATATATATATATATATATATATATATATATATATATATATATATATATATATATATATATATATATATATATATATATATATATATAATTTTTACTGACCTTGGCTATGGGTTCTAGAAGTCCGAATTAGTGAAAAAATGTGAAAAAAGTTTTCGAAAATCTCACCATCTTTAGTTTCACATGAGTGAATTCTCTTGACGAAAATTCAATATAAGCTGTTTTTAATGAAGAAATGTGATCATAATGGTTATTACTGACCTGTGAAATTTTTAAATGTCTGATTAATGACACAAACATATAAAAGCAGTCTAGACAAAGCACAACAGTGATGTTCCTTTAATGTGATCAGATTGATTGAGGCCGATCCATGTCGAGAGTGATTTAGCACTATTGGTAACTAGTTACACGAAAGAGGTGGAATTTCTTTTTGTTTCCTAAGGAAACTATTTTCTACGAATAAAAAATTCTATCTTGTTCTGGATATTTCCCCGCCATTTGCTTGTTGAGTACTCGTGGGCAGTTAGATTAAATCAAAAAATTAATTGACAATTTAGTGTCCACCCTACAAATAATATTTTTTTTATAAATTAAGTTAAAACCTAGATGTTGCACATTTTAGTGAATTTTCGTAAAAAAAAATTAACTAATGGGGAGATCCCTACTTTTGAATTTTGAAAACATTTTTTTAAATGAGCATGAACTAGGACCCCTAGAAACCCATATCCGGGGTCAGTTTCAATTTTTATATGTTTATATATATATATAAGGTACCTTAACCAAGTATGGGCACCCCCCCAAATACGGGCACTAGTGAATAAATACTGTTTGTAACCAATTTTAATAAAAGATGGCAGCATATGCATTACAGGTATCTCGTACAACTTCAGTCATAATCAAAATTCGGCCATTAGTCGATAGAGGGCGCCACCGGGTGTTTCTAGTCAGAAGTCGTCGAATGTGGAAAGTGAGGTTGTAGTTTTCGGTAAGTAGATTTTATTTCATTTTGTAAAGAAAATGTAGCGAAATTAATTGTTACTATATATAAAATTGAAGCTGAGGAACTGTACTTTGAGACTGTACAATAGATATTTAGGTTTACTTCCGTATTATGAAAATGTGTTTCAAAACTTGTAGAAAATGGCATGTCCCAAATATGGGCACTAGAGTGACTGCCAAATATGGGCAGTGCCCATATTTAGAACACATGCTGTGCCCATATTTGGGACATACCTTTTGCTGACGTTTGGTTATGTTTTATCTAACACGATGTTATTTTTCAGAATATGTCTCCACAAAAGCGAGCTCAGTGGAGTTCTGACTCCCTCAAAGCAGCAGTTGCTGCAATTCAAGGAGGAATGAAGATAAAACGTGCAGCAATTAATTTTAATATTCCACGAAGTACTTTGCAACGCCATGCTTGGAGTGGTAATACAGTTAAACGGCTGGGTCGAAAATCTTTTTTAACTGACGCCCAGGAAACCGAGTTGTGTTCTCGAATATTTAGACTTGCTGAGATAGGAATGCCCCTTACATCTAAAATTTTAAGAAGAAGTGTTTACACGTTCTGCAGCGAAAACAACGTCCCCTTTCCACCTACAAAACATAATTCTTCAATGGTTGGTAGAAAATGGCTTAAATTATTTTTAAGAAGACATCCTGAGGTTGCTCGCCGAAAATCTCAAAACGTTAATCCAGCACGAGCTGCAAAACTAAACAGATTTATTGTTGAGGATTATTTCAAGACATTAAGGACTGTGATGGCCGAGTTAGACGTTATGGATAAACCTCAGCTTATTTTTAATATGGACGAAAAAGGGTGCCAATTAACAATTCATAAGGAACCTGTAATTTTAACTCGCAAAGGAATTAAACGGGTACCCTTTGTGGCACCAGAACATGCCGAAAATGTGACTGTTGTGTCTTGTGGAAATGCTATTGGTCAGATAATTCCACCTGTTGTTTTGTTTAAAGGCCAGAGAAATAAACCTGAATTTTCAGATAATTTACCACCTGGGTGCAAAGCATTCATGACTGCAAAAGGCAGCATGACTTGTGATACTTTTGTTAAATGGATTGCACATTTTGCACAATACAAACCTCCTGGAAAAGTCCTTCTGATTTTTGATGGAGCAAAATCCCATCTCGATGCAAATATTGTTGAGGCTGCAGACACTCATGAAATCACATTGTTATGCCTTCCGAGTAACTGCACGCATGAATTGCAGCCAATGGACAAATCGGTATTTCGTTCTTTTGAATACCACTGGGACGATGAATTGCAGAGGTATTGGAGTCTTAATCCTGGTAGAAAATTAACAAAATCTAGTTTTGGTAATGTATTTTCAAAAGTTTGGCCAAAGGCAACAACCCCTTCAAACGTGTCTGCAGGATTTCGAGCAACTGGTATATACCCTTTTGACCCGACGATTATTCCAGAAACGGCATTTGCACCTTCAACACTGTCAGAGAGACCCCTAGAGAACCAAAACAATGCAAATTCCCCTGCAACTACAATTCCTAGTAGTCCTAATCCTGTCCAACAAACGATGGCTTCAGAATTAACAAGAAAACAAGAGGTTGATGGTCCCAGTACATCTACTCCAAGGGTTTCAACTAACAATCCTCGTCAAAAACAAAAACGGCTTCGACGTGTCTCAGATGACGACAGTTCTGACGATGAAAATGAATGGCAACCATCCGAATCTTCGACTTCTGAAACCAGTGAATCATCGGACGAAGAGTTGGAGGCTAACAAGTCTAGATCGTTTACTGAAATATTGAAAACACCAGAACTACCTGCCAAGTCTAAAGCACCACCCAAAAAGGCAATAAACTATCGAGCTGTCAAAGTTGTTAAATGGTTGTTTGCGGAGAAGAAGTTAAGTCAAAAGGAACCATCAATTGCCAAAAAAAGAGCGCCTCAGTCCAAACAACAAACAGCCAATTTAGATAGAGCTACGTGCAGTGGCGTTGCAACTCCTCGAAAGGAATCATGGTACTGCCCCCTTTGTAAAGAAGATAAACAAGAAGACATGAGGCAGTGTACTGTTTGCCAGACTTGGGTTCATGAAGAGTGCTGTGGGCTGATGGCCAAAGATGTCATACCCTTTTTTAGGTGCCCGTCATGCGAAGAGAGTGAATGAAGTTTAAGTTATCTAACTCGTTATCTAACTTAAGCTTTTTTACAATGTTCAAGTTCATGTACAAGTGTTTAAGTTTTTCTTTTGATTAATAAGAATTATTAATAACTATATTTTCTGGATCATTTAATTTCTCTTAAGTTTCTTTTAGGGTGCCCATAATTAGAACTTGATGCTCCTAATATGGGCACTTGATTTAATTTTTTTATGGGTGACTGTTTCAGAATAAAGACATATTTTTCAAATTCTGTGTATGATTTTGTATTCGTTCTGACCTAAAGAGCAAACCATTTTTTTTCTTTGGCTTAATCTTAATCGATAAAGTTATTAATTGATATAATGCTTAGGGGTGCCCATATTTAGGTTACTTACCTTATATATATATATATATATATATATATATATATATATATATATATATATATATATATATATATATATATGTGTGTGTGTGTGTGTGTATGTATGTATGTATCACACCGATAACTCAAAAAATAATAAGCAGATACGTTCCTCTTGTAAGTGGCTTGGGCAAGTTCGTTAGTCAGGAAAATCGGACCAGGTTTTCTGGGAAAATTTCAGGTTTTTCTTTCGGAAAAAAAATTGTATCTTTGAAAATAACAAAGCTATGGTAACCAAATTTGGTACGTAGGTTTACCTTATAAAAAGTAAACCATACACAAAAATTCTCCATCTTACAAGAAAAAAAGTTATAGGCATTTATTTAAGAAACATGTCAATTTCTATGAAAATTCACTACCATAACGCACTTGCTGCGTCCAGACTTTTTAATATTTTGATATCTTTAAGGAATATTCATTAAGAAAATGAACTCATAGAGAAGTGGCGAAGGTTACTTTCGTTTTCTTTTAACTAGCGCGCACTGTGTATCCCCTAAAACCCATATGTCTCTTTAAATTTTGATATGTTTATATATAGCGGATGGCCAGAAAGTCTAGGAACGGTTGGATATCTCAAAAAATACGTTTTAGATCGGGAAATTGAAAAAAACACTTATGTGATTTTTTGAGAAAGATAGCAAGTAATGCAAAATTAATCCCCTTACCCCAACCCCTGTAGGTGACGGAGGGAGGATCTGTAACATCTTAAATAGAAACCCTTACTTTGATCACAGATTCGGGATTTACGCTAAAAACTACGTAACTCTTATTTGTGGTAGATGGCGCTCTAGTTAACAAAACTTATTTTTTCCTCTTTTTTTTACGTATTTTAGGTGGGTCCCCTTATCCATCACCATCACGGTCCTTGTTTCACGTGTTCAAATTAGTTAAAATAATTATTTATCATTTCGAAATTTGTACTCCGATCTGAAACAGCCGAGTGACGAAATCTTCAAATACTGCTCTTTACATACCTATATTCCGAAAAAAAAACTACGTTTCTATTGAAAAGCACCATTTTGGATTACTCGAGCCGGAAAAGTTTATATTCTGGCCTAGTACAGAAAATACATTATATTACCTAGGAAACGCACTCCAAAAGGATTCCATTTGATGACAGGTAGTTGTCATCATAAATTAACTCCGCATAATTACTGTGTTAGTTGGCATAATGTCTTTGTCAGAAAACAAAAATACTGCGTAAGTATGGCGATAAAACAAGGTCATACGAAGAAGTTTCTCACATATTCACTGAGAATCCTCCAGATCGTCAATCGATCGCAAAATCAACTGTATATAAATTAGTGATTCGATCAACCGAGGTCTGGAGAGCCAAAAAGTTCCATGAACGAAGACAAGAGTTTGGAAGTTTGTGCGAGCGTTATTCGAAGTGTCATAAGCAAATCATCTGCACATAAAATTTTAAATGTAAACAAATTCCATATATACAAGATGAAAGATATACTGACGAAAGAGCCTTTGTGGGACTGTGTGTGTTTTTGTTTCTTTAACGTCGGCCTATTTCAGCGACTATGGCCAATCACCGACGCCAGGGAGCAGTTTCACCTCACTATCCTGAGAATTTTGCCGAACCCCTGACTTTCTGTAAGGCGGGTAGGGATCTTTAACGTGCCCAACATCGCATGGACACGCGACCGACGGCTTTACGCTCCCTTCGAAGGGCGGAACGTGCAGACATTCAACTTGCTCAAATACAATGCCAGAACCTCGGTTGATGTTAATGTTACAGTTTGTACTGAAAAAGTGAAAGGAGTACGCTGGGATCGAACTCAGTACCCTTCGGTTCAGAGGCACACGTTCTTACCCCTGAACCACCGATGTTCCTTTTGTGGGGCTGATAGACGATTAGAATTTTATGAGGAAATAATGAGACGGTGTAACGCAAATGGACAATTTACTTTTTCTCTGACGAAGCTACATTCCAATTGAATTAAGAGGTTATAGGCACAACATGCGATATTGGTCCGATAATAATTCGAAATGATTTAGAGATTCCCATAGGCAATATCAACAAAAACTTAATGTTTGGGCCGACATATTGTGCAGTTGATAAGTCGGGCCATTTTTGATCGATATTAATTTGACCGGTGAAAGTACGTCGATTTATTAAACAATCAGATGATTCATTGTTAGAATAGCGTTCGACCAGGTCTGGTTTCAGCAGGATGGGGCTCAATGTCATTTCGCATTGATTGTACGCAATGTATTAAACAACCCTTTCCCTGGGCGCTGTATTTGTAGGAGGGTTGAGATTGAGTGTCCATCAAGATCACCTGATCTAACACCTCTAGATCATTTATACTGGGGCTACTTGAAAAGCGAAGTATACAGACAAAACCTGCAAACATTGATGAATTAACGAAAAGATAAATACAATGCTGGAATACGCAAACACCAGAAACTGTACAAAAAGTAAACCATAACATGTATGCACAATTGGGACACTGTCAGATAGCTAGGGGGTGAGCAGTTTAAATATTTCATTAATTAGAGACCCACAGAAAGGCGACTTCATTGGTAAGCGGCGAGGGTACTCACTTGAATCAAGCACCTTGATGAGCACGGTCAGAGGCGAGAGGACTCACCTGAATTTAACACCCCGATTGTTAGAGGCGAAGGGACTCACCTAAATCAAGCAGGCCGGTTATAAAATGCGAGTAAGGTGTTCTAGTTTGCAAGGGCTGATTTTCCAATAAATCGTTTAAATTATATTGCAAGAATTGTAAACAAAATGCACCATTTAACCTTTCTTCTCAAACGAAGGGCTCAGTCAAATGATTTCCACTGATCCCCGCCCACACATTCATCATAAAAGTTGGTCATACATGCTCTGTCTTATTGCATGCGGATAATATTCATGCCAGATATGTAGATTATGACAATTTATTTCACCGTCTCTCGTAAACAAAACGGTTCCGGTAAAATGTAGATTTTCTGCAAAGTGTTGTAAAAACCAGCTTGCACAGTTCACACTTGCAGCATAATCTATCTGGGGATATTGCGTGTACTTCTTGAATATGGACGGGATAGGTCAATGGTTCTCTAAGAGTTTCATGAACAACCAATTTCGTGGTGTCTAGTTAAGCCGCGAGCTCTCTGAGGTTAGATTATCAGCAATGTCACTCCGAACATGTTCTCCAAACTATGGGTTTCTTGCTATTTTTGGGGGACCTTCTTCACCACTACGCGTAAAAAGCTTCCTAAAATAAACTCTTAGATCATTGGTTTAGACACTTTTTATTTTACTTTATTTCTTACCTGTTTCAGTTAGGCTACGATCCATAACACAAATGTTTTTCGATCCGTTAAATTTCTGTTTCTAAATTTTGCAGCATAAGCTCTTATTGCATTCAGAGAATTGGATTGTGCGTGTCCATAAATTAAATGCATGTTGAAATACTCGGAATAGGATTAAGGTTCCACAAGTAAGTTATCTTTAAATGATGACTGACCAATTTTTTCATATCTATCTATGATTGGTACCCAGGGCAACAAATTATTGTGGCTTTCCTTGCACCATTGCAAATTATTTGAATACTTATTAGTAATAAATCGATTTTTCCCAAAAATGGTTAATTTCTGTTAAACAAATAAACAGTACTTTTTTAGACAAAAAGGCCCAAAGTAAAAACAATTTAAAAAGTAGTTTTAAGTTTTCTAAACTTGCCAAAATTTTGACCCTACGAGTTCGTTCCTGGCTTCTTTGGTAATGTACAAGAATGACCCTAGTATTTTTTTTTTTATTTTTTTTTATTTTTTTTTAATGTCAACAACACACCACGAGGGCTTACAGCCTAAATACTATCGTACCGTGGGTGTTGACAAGGAGGAAAGAGGCAACCTGTTAATTCTGGACTTGAATGTTTGGAGGTTCGGAGGAGAAGGAAAAACATGTGCCGGCAAGGAATTCCACAACTTGGAAGTCCTCGGGACAAAAGAGCGGGCATAACAAGATGTTCTATGTCTGGTGACCTGGACAGTAAAAGGGTGCATTCGCTCTGTTCCCCTGGTAGATCTGCTGGGGGCAGCAGGTGGGGGAATTATGGAGGAAAGCTCCTCTGAGCAGTGCCCGTGCAGATATCTATAAAAGAGAGAGAGGTCACCAACGGCACGTCGGTGGGCAAGGGATGGAAGCCTTTGGGTGAGGGTAGGGTCACCGATGAGACGTATAGCTCTCTTTTGAATGGAGTCCAGGATAGCGAGTGTAGAAGCGGCTGCTGCACCCCAGATGTGGGAGCAGTATTCGAGGTTTGGCCTTATTTGTGAAGTGTATAAGGTATAGAGATTAGTTGGTGAAAAGTATTTGCGAGCCCGGAAGAGGAAACCCAATTTCTTAGCAGCCGCTTCTGCAATTGATGTAACATGTTGGTGCCAATTAAGATTTCGATCCACAGAAATGCCAACAAGAGAAAAGGACTCATTACTTTGAATAACTTGGTTGTTCATTGTGATGGGTCTAGGGCTGCTGTATCTCTTGTGAGAAAGAAAGCAAGACTTAGTTTTGGTGGGGTTGAATTGTACAAGATTTCTACTTCCCCAGTCTAATATTTTTTGGAGGTCTACGGAGACAGAACCCTCCATGAGTCTGCGATCCTCATCTAATTGGGCTAAAGAGACAGGCTTAGAATATTGTATGTTTGAGTGGAGGGTGCTGTCGTCCGCGTAACTGTGTACTGGGTTGGATGTGCTAGAGAGGAGGTCATTGATGTGGAGAAGAAACAAAGTAGGGGCTAAAGCTGAACCTTGAGGAACTCCTGCATTAATTGGATACAGTTTAGAGGAATGGCCATCCACAACAACAGATATGCTCCTGTTGGAGAGGGAATTTGCTGTCCAGGTACAAAGTTTTGGTGGTAGGCCATAGGCCGGAAGTTTATTAAGCAGCGCTGCGTGCCAGACCTGGTCGAATGCTTTGGATATGTCTAGAGCAACAATCTGGGATTCACCGTGTTGTTCCATAGACTTGTTCCAAGAATGGGTGACAAAGGAAAGGAGGTCGGCAGTCGATCTGCGCTGAATCCATACTGCCTGTCGTGGATTAGACTGTGTTTTTCAAGGAATTTTAGTAGTTCGGTGTTTATATACTTTTCCATCACTTTAGAGATGACTGAAAGGAGAGAAATAGGCCTGTAGTTGCTAGGAAGCGCTTTGGATCCTTTCTTGGGGATGGGTTGTACTCGAGCAGTTTTCCAGTTACTAGGGAATACGCCTTTATTGTAAGATATCTGAAACAGACGAGTCAGGACAGGAGCAAGTTCTGGTGCGCATTTTTTGAGAACAATTGCTGGGATCTCGTCAAGGCCAGAGGCTTTCCTGGTATTAAGAGAAGAGAGCATCTTTCGTAGTATGTATATCTTAGTCTATATAAACAGTATAACGTTACAAAATGATACTAAAATATAGAGTGTTACTTACAAGTGATAATAGAAAATGTATATCTTCAGGTGCGCCTTTTGGGCCCGATATCTTTGTTAGGAGGGACAAAAGGGAAATGATTATATAAACTACTAGTATTATTTTGGCCTGCAACGTACAGGGTTGACGAAATTTTGCCTTATTGGACATTATATATATATATATATATATATATATATATATATATATATATATATATATATATATATATATATATATATATATATATATATATATATATATATATATATATATACATACAAAGTCTGGAACCTAATTCACAAACGGGTTGTTTATTTTTCTGCAAGAAAAATGCTTAAACAGGGTAATTTTATCTTTTCAATTGCGAACTTATCACGTAAAAATTACATTTATGACGTCACCTATTTCTGAATAATGACGGCAGGTTTTTTATATGACAACCATATTTTCTTTTACTGTTTTTCCATAGACCTGCTTACTACTTAAATGATGATGAAAAAAAATTGTATCTACCTGACATAACAATTTTTTGGAGAAAATTGCATTTTAAGTATTTACTTTAAAAAATGGAAACGTAAATTTAATAAGAAATAAGAAATATTGCTCACTGTTTTTATTTAGGACGAGTTTTCTATAGAATAATGAGGTTTTCCTTCACTTTTCTAAAGTAATGAACACTTGATTTTGTGATTTATGACACGTTGTCATGTAAATTTGTGAGAGGTGGAATAAAAAGTAAAGTCAAAATCAATTTTTAACTACACTCGTGATAATTTATTGAACATATGTTACCAGTAAATTCCATTTAAAAAAATTCATTTTTTCTGCGGAGTTACAATCTAAAGGTTATTTCAACAGACCAAATAATTTAGAGGAGCTACAGCAAATAATTCGCGCTGAAGTGGAGCAAATTAGTCCTGACATTTTTGAGCGCAGTGTACAAACAGTTTACACTCGTATCGGTCAATGTCAAATGGTAGGTTGAGAACAATTTGGACATTTGCGCTGAATTTTGTTTGTTTTCTCAAAAAAAAATGTTGTCAGGTCCCATTTTTTTTCCTCATCATTTAAGTAGTGAATAGGGGTCGAGAAGTCGGGGGCCAAAGGACTCCATGAGGTAAGCTGAGGAAGTGGAAACAACATGACCTTCCGATGCAGCTTTCGCGAAGACCGTCATGCGCGGTAAAGAGCCGCATCCTGCTAACTAAACATGACGAATATAGACGTGGAGGTCGATAAAACTCCCCCAATCCACGGTGTCACGTAACCCGTGCCTAGGGATGGATGTCACCAGGGTGATAGTGTTGAGAAAGGAATCTCTGGAGTACCAGGCAACCCTCCAGAATACCCCGACTTGCACCACAGAAGGGGTTCTGATGGTGTGGACAGTATTTCCCCCATTCTCGTGGGAACAACATGAAGAAGAGAAACATAAACAAACCAAAACCAATGAGGCTCGAGGAGTGGCTCCAGCTACAGACTCGTGCCTTGAGTCTATTCCGGAAACGGAAACGAGCCAGGGGGCGGCAGCGTCCGCGGACTGTAGAGGTCTCACGACCGATGTAGATACGGGGGATCATGGGGTAGCTTCGGCCACGGACCTGTCCTCGACACCCAAGCTGGAGGCTGGGTCCCACCGGAGAACGGTGAGGTACGCTGACTCTGGGGGGCCCTGCACCAGTGAGGACCTTGCTGTAGGGGTAGAGGGACTGTCCCTGCAGTCCAAGCGTCTTTCCGGGGCGCAAAAAAAGGAAGATTCAGAGGGTGCAGAAAATGGCGACTCAGACGTGGACGGTCAAGAAACCTGTAAAGGCGCAAAAGGGAAGTGCGAGCAAAAAGAGGCAACGCTCGGACTTGAGCACGCCCACTACAGAGAAACGTCCCAAAAGGGTCAGGGCCGGAACGCCGGCGCAGACTGGCCCGTATAGGGAGGCTGGGGAGGGCCTTGGGATGGCTGTGATTGACACACGCCATCCTGAGGTCAGGCCAGACCAGAGAAAGGCGGACCTAATCCAGGCTCTCCCGACTATCTTCAGGAAGGGGAGAGCCCGCCTCAGTTCCACCGTGCGCGCCTGGCATCCTCCGGACAAACCTGCGCTAGCCCGCGGTCGCGGGACTGTCTCCGGAAAACTATCGGGGCCTCAGTCAGATTTGGGAGGGGGCGAGCTTGACAGCTGTCGAGCCCAAGGACATCCCAAAGAGGCACAAGGTCCTCGTATGGATTCCTGACGTCGTCCCACAAGAGACGGTGGTCAATAGACTAAGAATTCAGAACCCAGAACTGGGGACACAGCACTGGTCGATTATAAGCAGGAAGACAGAGGAGAAAGGACAGACTTTCGCCTTCTCGATCGACTAGGCATCCTACAGGGCTCTTGAAGGAACCTCCGGCAAGGCGATATGGGGCCTGTGTAGAGCTTCGGCCCACTGGGGAAGCAACCGTTGGTTGATGAGACTTATGTTCTTTCAGGTCAACCTCTAACACAGTAGTGCAGCTACAGGCGGACTACTGATGGCATTGAGGAATGCGGATGCGGGCTTATCCAGGAACCGTACTCTCATAAAGGAAAGATCAAGGGACTCGGCGGAGCTACTGGAAAGCTCATTTACAGCAGATCCAGTAAAATCCCGAGGGCCTGCATTTTTATCAGTGAGGGGATAAGAGTTTCTGCCCTTAGTGAATTTCTGTTTCAGGGACCTGGCAACCATCAAAATTCGATGTGTAGGAGAGGATGGGCCAAGGGACATTACTGTCGGATCGTCCTATCTACCAGGGGCAGCACGGATCCTCCTCCACCGAAGGAATTGGAGCAGCTGGTGGTGGGTGGAAAAGCAGGTGGATAGCAGGCCATCATCGACATGGATGCGATCGCGCACCATGAGTTGTGGGGAAGTACGGACAGAAACTCTAGAGGTAACTTTTACAATCATTTATAAAATTTAATTTAGACACATTGAGGTAGAAAACCGAGTTTTGTCACAACGCGGCGTGAGGAAGTTTTAGATCTAACAGTTTACATCCAATTTCTGGGTAACTTTGTTAAGAACTGGGTTGTGTCTGGGGAAGTGACTAGCCCAGACCACAGATACATTCGGTTTGAAATTGTCATAGTCGAAAGGCAAACTGTATGGGACCGGGACCCCCGTAAGGTGGACTGGGAAGCCTACAGGGCAGACCTAGCAGCGGAACAGCGGGGGGTTAAGAGTACCATAGACAATTCGATAGACCTCGAAATGGCGGCAGCCCAGGTTCGAGACGCAATCACCTCGGCCTATAACGCCAACTGTACCCTGAAAATAAGGACGTCCAACAGGAATGCCCCGTGGTGGAACGAGGATCTACGGCAAAGGAGGACGCATGGGGGGATCGGATGAATATAGACATGCCCTAACGAGCTATAACAAAAGACTGGGGAACGCCAGGAAGGAGTCATAAAAGAGGCACTGCGAGGAAGTGCACAACACATCCGAGAGTGCTCGACTACACAAGATCCTGTGCAAGGGCACTTAGACCAACAGAGGCTCCATTAAAATATCTACGGGAGGTTTTACAAGCTCGGGAGAGGAAACTATGGAACTTTTACTACAGACGCACTTCCCCGGTTGCATCATAATAAACCAATCACCTCCGGACTGGAAACACTTAGAAATAGAGGCGCCGCACCGTACAGGCAGGCATCTAGAGTAGACTGGACAGTCGTTAAAGAACCACCTCCTAATGAATACTTGGAGCAAAATCAGATGGGCCATTAACAGCTTCAAGCCATTCAAATCCCTGCGATCTGAAGGAATAATGCCCTTCATGCTCCAACAGGGTATAGAGATACTGGCGCCGGCGCTTACCCTCATTATGAGGGCCAGCCTGGTTCTGGGGTATATTCCAAGGGCACGGAGACTAGCCAGGGTTGTATTAATTCCTAAACCTGGGCGTCCAACAGAGCAGGCAAAGTCCCTGAGGCCAATAAGTCTCTGTCCTTCTTGCTAAAACAGTGGGAAAACTGCCCGACCGGCAAATTAGGGGTGTTGTACTGGAAGCATATCATCTACACTGCGCACAATACGCATACAGAGCAGGAGTCTCAACGGAAACAGCACTGCACCAACTGGTGCTGAAATTGGAAAATACGCTGGAGAAAAGGGAGCTGGCGCCGGGGGCCTTCTTAGACATAGAGGGAGCCTTCTTAGACATAGAGGGGGCCTTCAGCAACACCTCATTGAGATCGGTACTGGCAGCTGTCAGTGAGCGGAGAATAGATGAGACCTTTTCAGGTCGATCGGTTCCATGCTCAGGGACAGGGCGGTGTTTACCGCATTCGCGGAGGGGACGCTGCTGACGGGGATCGCGGCGGGGTGCCCGCAAGGGAGCGTTTTGTCTCACCTGCTCTGGTGCCTAGTCGTGGACGGCCTGCGAAGGAGGCTCCAGGTAGGTGGGTACGAGGTACAGGGCTATGCGGACGACATTGTCATCATATTCCGAGGAAACGTTACACAGTCAGTGTGGGAGCGCATGCAGATAGCACTGAAAGTAGTGGAAAGGTGGAAGGTTAGCCAAGGGCTCTGGGTGAGCCCCGAGAAAGCCACCGTCATACCATTTACGAGGAGGAGGAAGTGGGAGCGCTACAGAACTCTCACTCTATACGGTAGAAACATCCCGATGGTAAGGGAGGTAAAATATCTTGGCGTCGTCTTGGACTTTAAGCTAACCTGGAATGGCCACGTTAAAAAAATACTGCGCAAGGCAGTTATGACCCTAGCCGCGGCACTGGTTTTGTGGCCTAAGGTGACACAATCTAGTGCCAAACAAAGGCTGGGCAAGATCCAAAAGAATGGCTTGCCTCGGCATTACAGGGGCCATGACCTCAACCCCAATAGCCGCCATGGATGTGTTGCTGGATCTGCCCTGTCTCCCTACACTAAGTTAAAATTGGGAAGGCTAGGATAACACTATGCAGACTAGCCTACAATGATAGATTGAAGGCCAGCCCAGGCTGCAAGATTCACGGGATCATGAGGGAGCCCATGATTGAAATGAGGTCAGACGTCGCGGGCCCGTAAATCTGTAGGGAAAATAGGTTTACCGTGGTAATCACCCCGCGTGGCATAACGGGGGGAGACGATGGGCCTACCACGGGACGCGCTCGTCTGGTTCACGGACGAATCCGGCGGTTAGCGTGGGAGGGGGCAGGCGTTTTTTCGGAAGGGCCGAGGGCAAGTCACAGTATTTACCTCGGGGCTCATGCAACGGTCTTTCAGGCCGAAATGTACGCAATCTTGCACTGCGTACGAGATGACAAGAGGAGGGGCTACACCAACAAGATCCTCATAGACACATACAGCCAGGCAGCCCGTAAGGCCCTAGGTAGCCCACGGGTGAATTCCAGGCTGGTTAGTGAATGTCGAGATCTAGTCTCGTGGTCTGGCTGGGCACAATGGGGGTACCCTAATCTGGGTTCTGGGTCACTCGGGCGTCAAAGGCAATGAAGAAGCTGGCAGTCTTGCAAATAGAGGACCAGCAGAACCATTTATGGGACCAGAACCGGACCTGGTTGTATTGAAAGGCACGGCCAGGGAACCGTCAATTCCGAGGTCAGGGACCAGCACAAGGCTTACTGGGCAGACTCTCCAGGGCTCAGACATGGGAAGTCACTAGTTGGGGAACCCAGTCCAAAAAGAGCTGTGAAGCTGCTAAATCTTAGCAGAGCATAGCTCAGGAACATAACAGGACTCCTGACGGGGCACATGGTTCGCAAGAAACTTTTGCATAAAATGGTGCGGTTCGAGGGGGGGCGTGCCATACAGAAACTGCGGCGAAGGGGAGGAATCAGCCCAGAACATCTTGTGTAAGTGTAAAATGCTGGGCCGCGAAAGACAACTGATCTACGGACAGCCTAGACCGGAGACAGCAATATAATACTTCACCCTAACAATTTCTGTGCAGACCAGTGCAAATCACAGTGATTTTTGAATGGGTGGAGTAGAAAATACAAAGGGCATGCGCAATAAGCCAAAGGCTGTGGTGCTATCGGGACAACAAAGACGCGGACGAGTCCTAAGAGGAAAAAGCAGGTATATAGCAAAACAGCGAAAAAATATGGTTCTCATTTAAAAAACCTATGATAACGTGATCATTCAGAAATAGGTTACGCCATACATGAAATTGTTACGTCATAAGTTGGCAATTGAAAAGATAACATTGACGTATCCGAGCGATTTTCTTGAAAAAAAAAAGAATAACGCATTTACGAATTATGTTCAAAACTTTATATATATATATATATATATATATATATATATATATATATATATATATATATATAATGTATATTTCAATTTTGAAAAAGGTTTTGAGCGCACTATGGTCAATTTCAAAATTCAAAAGTAGCCATCTTCTTGATTTCGAATTGTTTTGTACGAAATTTTAAAATCTAAAATCAACATAGTTTATGAATGAGGCCGTTATGCGGGAAACTTGTATATATTTGATATGGTACAGGTCTTAAGCTTAAGCTAGCAACGCTCTAAATCATTACCATTAATTATATCAGAAAGAAATTAAAAAGTTTTTGCTAATTATCCAACACGCTTCATCATAATTGAAACCAGGAAAATAAAAGTTTCCTTCAACTTTTTTAACAGCTGAGCTGATTCTAGACTAATAATTCACGTGTGAGTTCAGTTTTTAATTTATAATTCAAATGAACAGAAGACCGTTGAAAGCTCATTGTGTCCTCTTCCATTTTTAATTTAATGAAATTAATTTAGAAGTCGCGAAAGTTTGCCTGTACTCCCTTCTGGTTAATTGTCCCATTGTTTTAGCAATTTTCTTAATTACACTAGAAGTGAATTTCAGTTTTTGCTTCCATTTACGTCCGACATATGGTATAACAGTTAGTCGGTACACACTATATGTTTCATGTTTCGGCAACATCTGTTCATTGAAAATCCCTTTCGATAATAGACAGAAATAATTGATTTTTCTGATACCCACTATTTGCTAATATAACCAGATAGCACGTGATTATGGCTAATAGTATAAGGTTAGGTTATCAATGCATAACAAGCGAGAACTAAATTAGTGAAATAATACGCTTCTTAAAGACTGGCTTGGCTGCCTATTTATTTCAAATATTTCTAGTCACCAGTGGCGTATCAAACTTATACTCTTTTTTTTTTTAAGAAAATACCCTATAAAGTAAACCATACAGTGCTTGGCACACTGATAGTGATTGGCACTTTCATATTACACCCGTTTTATAAGATTTTTGCCATTCCTATTGTAGATCTCTAGATATAAACTAGTTTCTTAGAAATTTCTGAACACGAGTTCAAAATTTTTACGCTATGCGGCGCCACTATCAGTCAGTGAACCTAGAAAAACGTATTACATGATCCTCTCAGATTTCTTAGTGAAACTGTGAAGAACTGAAGGTGAGTAATTAAGGTTTTACTTTTACTAGACAGTATTTTATAATGTGTGTTTTATAAAATTTATATGACAGAAGATGACTGATCACAACTAAGGTGATATTTTCGAGGATTTTGAGGTTCTGGCGGGAATATAATGGTGTACCAATCACTGTAATTGCAAAACACATCACAAATAGTTATTGACATTCTATGCCAATAACCGAAATCATCATGTTAGTATGTCGAACAGTGATTGGCACCTTACAAACATGTTCTATTAGCAAAGAATTATATTAATTATATCTTGTTATCGCAAGCAACATAAAAACTTTTATTTATTTACACCGCCGCGTTTGTAAAAAAAGGTATTCTTACATTTTTATAGTTTGTATAAACTCCCCGAGATTCTATTTGTATTTTTTTAGCGAATTTTTAAAAAAAAAAATTCGCTTATGGGGAGATCTGTGTTATATATATATATATATATATATATATATATATATATATATATATATATATATATATATATATATATATATATATATATATATATCCGACCGATAACTCAAAAAATAATGAACCGATCTTGATAAAATTTGCAGAGTACCTTCCTTTTGCAAGTGGCTTGGATAAGTTCGTTAGCCAGGAAAATCGGACCAGGTTTTCCCGAAAAATTTTGTGTTTTCTTTATAAAAAAATTCATATCTCCGGAAATAACAAAGTAAGGGCAACCAAATTTGGTAAGCGTGTTTGCATTCTAAAGAGTGAACTCTGTACCAAAATTTAGGTCTCTAGCTTTAAAGACAAAGAAGTTATGGGCAGTTAAAGCAATAAATGTTGGAGTTTTCCTCAAAACGACAAACTCGCAATATTAAACGTCAAAATTGGCAATGTTTAGTCAAAGAATGTAAAACAAATACCATTTGTGAAAAAAAAATATTGCAAGAAGACTGTTCTGCAAACCCTTAAGTTTCAGATTCAACCGTCATTGCCCTTCATTTTACTAAAACGTTTACAGAAAATCCATTTCAAATAGACCCTTTCTCTGTAGCTTTGGCTGTCAGTTTAGTTAAGTTTGGTAGCTGTTTGGATATTTATCTGTGTTTAGTGAAGTTTATGGTTTAACGGCCTATAATTTTTTTAGCTAATTATCGTGGAACAAATTTGTTAATGCATTTTTGCATTTTTTATCGAAATATGATGCGTTTATCTTAAAAAAAATCTGGACGCAGTAAGTGCGTTTTGGTAGCGAATTTTTGGTAAATTTGCAGTTTAGTTCCCGAACGCTTTTCAAAACACTGCTTTCAGAAACCTGCCTAGGGCCCCCCCTGGATCCACAAACCCCAAGAAAAGATTCTTGTTCACACTCCCCAAGGAAGTTACGGGACCAGGAGTGAGTAGAGGTGCATAATTTGTTTAGCTAATTTTTGTAGAACAAATTCGTGAATGCATTTTTCCATTTTTTGTCGAAATATAATGCGTTTGTAAGAAAAAAATCTGGACGCAGTAAGTGCGTTTTGGTAGCGAATTTTCGATAAATTTGCAGTTTAGCTCCCGAACGCTTTTCAAAAAACTGTTTTCAGAACCCTGCCTAGGCCCCCACCCCTCTGAATCCACAAACCCCAAGAAAAATTTCTTGTTCACACTCCCCAAGGAAGTTACGGGACCAGGAGTGAGTAGGGGTGTATAATTTTTTTAAAACTAATTTTCGTAGAACAAATTCGTTAATGCATTTTTGCATTTTTTTATCGAAATATGATGCGTTTGTAAGAAAAAATCTGGACGCAGTAAGTGCGTTTTGGTAGCAAATTTTCGGTAAATTTGCAGTTTAGCTCCCGAACGTTTTTCAAAAAACTGTTTAGAAACCTGCAGGTGAGGTCCTAGTAATGTTTCTGAAAACAATTTGTTGAAAAGCGTTCGGGTGCTAATCTGCAAATTTACCAAAGTTCAATTAAATTCTTCAAATTTCAATAACTCAATTTGCTATTAACGTAAGCTTTGTTGGATAGAAAACCAACATTTAAGTTTATTTTCGGAAATTTTTTGTATATTTTCAAACCGTAAGTAATTTTGATAAAATATAGTACATTGTTTCTACCACATAGGCTATACTGGTAATCAAATTGATACCTGTTCGCATTTGCTATTAAAAACCTTTTTATGGAAAATCACTTCCATAACACATTTGCTGCATCTAGACTTTTGAAAAATGTTTATATATTTTCAAACAATAAATTTATTTCAATGAAATATGGTACATTGTTTCTACTATATGGGCAACCAAGTTTGATGCCTGCTTTCATCAAAGAAAGACATTTGCTATTAAAAATATTTTAAAGAAAATTCGCTACCATAACGCACTTGCTGCGTCCCGAGATTTTTTGGTACACGTTAGAGTTAAAATTTTGTATCTAAATTCTGATATATATATATATATATATATATATATATATATATATATATATATATATATATATATATATATATATATATATATATATGCGTTTTAATTGAATCTAACAGTAAATGTAGTCGTAAATAAGACAATTTGACAAATAAAAAATATTCTATCTTTCATTTTATCGTAGATATGTTTAATATGAATGTCTTTCAATGGCCTATTATTTTCGAAATTAAGTATACAACGTCGGCCTGTCTACGTTTAAATCTTTTATTTTATCGTAAAGATATATTTAATATGAATGTTTTTCAATGGCTTACTATTTTCGAATTTAATTATACAACGTTGGCCTGTCTACGTAATCATAAAATCAGCGATGTCCGGCAGAAATCCCTCCTTACCTCTTGACATTTTTGCAGATACCCTTTCTTTCTGTTTAATCTCAAAATTTTTGCCCTTACGGATTTGTCATCTCAGACGACAGTTTAGATAGAAAATAAAATTTGTATTTTTTCCGCATAATTTCTGAAGCAAATGAGCCTAAATTGAAGGGAGGATGTACATACAAAAGAAAATATGATCAAGATGACGTTGCTAAGGCATTAGAGGCTATAGAGAGTGGAATGGCAACCAAAGCTGCTGCTTTGCAATTTGGAGTACCGCGTGCCACTCTTCAGTTCCGTTTAAGTTCAAAATTCAAGAACAAGACCACATTTGGCCCCAGCCCTGTATTAACTTCCGAAGAAGAAAAAGTCTTAGAAGATTGTATTATCGCAAGTTATAAAAGGGGGTTTCCCAGGAGAATGGAGACATAAAAGCCTCTGTAAAAGATTTTTTAGATGCATCCCAGAGAAAAAACCCATTCCGAGACAATTATCCAGGCGAAGGATGGTACAAGTCTTATCTGAAAAGACACCCTAATATCACAACTAGAACAACAGAATCTGTGTCGTCTACTAGCTCAAAAGTATCGAAATCAGATATTCGAAAATGGTTCCAAGATATCGAAACTTATTTGAGAGAAAAAAACTTGTTTCACATTTTTGATGAGCCCGAAAGAATTTTCAATGGTGACGAAACAAACTTCATGTTGTGTCCCAGAACTAAGAAGGTATTAGCACCTCGTGGAGCTAGAAACATTTATGCAATTGACTCCGGTTAAGCCAAGGCCAATTTGACAGTCATGTTCACATTTTAAGCTGCAAGAACATTGACGCCACCAATGATTGTCTACCCATATAGAAGGTTATCAGAAAAGATTCTCAATTCTGTTCCAGATGGATGGGGCCTAGGTGTGTGTGTGTTTTTCTTTTTTTAACGTCGGCCTATTTCCGCGACTATAGCCAATCACCAACGCCAGGGAGCAGTTTCACCTCACTCTCCTGGAAATCTTGCCGAACCCCTGCCTTTCTGTAAGGAGGGTAGGGATATTTATTGTACCCAACATCGCATGGACACGGCACCGACGGCTTTACGCTCCCTCAGAAGGGAGGAACGCGCAGACATTCAACTTGCTCAAATATAATGCCAGAACCTCGGTTGATGTTAATTTACAGTTTGTACTGAAAAAGTGAAAGGAGTACCCTGGGATCGAACCCAGTACCCTTCGGTTCAGAGGCACACGTTCTTACCCCTGAACCACCGAGGTTCTAATGGGGCCTAGGTAATATCAATGGGCAGACCTCTACTGATCTAAGTGAATAATTATTTTTGATATGGATGCACTAAGGAATTTATAATTCGGTTTGTAATTGTAAATTTTACTTAAGATGCCAATCACTGTACTGTTTACCCTATTTTATTGCAGATTTGGAAAGTAGTCGAAGAGTATTTCGTTTTTTATGTAACTTGTCATACCCCTAATTTTAACGGTTTCGCTGTTAAAACCTTTTATTCTCACAGTGCGACTATATTTCGGATTTTTTTTTAGTAAAAAAATTGCACCGGAGTTTCGGATTTGATTTTATGGGTAGGCTAAGGCCACTTGTACCTTCACATAATTGTTTTTCGGTTAATTTACGGAAATAAACAAATTAGATTGGCCTTCGAAAATTGTAATTTTTTTCGAGAACTTCAAATAGCAGCCCTAAAAAATTACAGCGTTGAATAGCTGAAAGTACCCAGTTTTCCATTGTTACAAAAAAAAAACATCCCACAACAAAATTTCAAAGAAAAAACAAGTTTTTACGCCAATTTTGTCGTAAAATATTTTCTGATAAACGTTGCGAAAATGATCCGAATTCAAGAAGAAATTGTTGACACAGTTTTGATTCTTGGAGAATGTTACAAAAATTGTTTGTTGGCGCCACGAGTGTATGTTGATGGTTTTCCAACATGTTGGAGCTCCTGCACATAATAGCCGTGTCGTTCGGTGATATCTTGATTAAAGGTCTTCGGATTCATGGACTGGTCGTGGCGGTCCAATAAGGTGGCCGTCCGTATCACCAGATCTCAGTTCCCTTGAATTCTTCTTCTCAAGAACGTGGTCTACAGATCGGTACAAGCTACAACCGAGGATATGCGGGAGAGGACTCGTGTGGCTTTCCGTGATGTATGACCGGAAGACCTCAAGGCGATGTTTTGCCTCGGAAACGTCGTCATTTCGAACAATTAGTTTAGGTTGCTAAATACTTTAACCTCTTTTTCCGTATTTTTTCACTTAAGTAGTTGTAAATTTATCCAACACTATTTGAAACGGTTGTTGATTTGAACGCGTGACATCAGAGTATCTCTGAGAGTAGTTCAGTTCAGTTCAGTTCAGTAAGCTAGCTTCGGAATTTTAATTCCACTAGCCACAGAAATTTATGCTAACTAACAATTCTTGTGACATTGCAGAATAAACACTATGTTGACCACAATTTTTTTTTAGTGTTAGTATGACATACTTCGTTTTGCAAAAGGACGTTTTCCGACAAATTGACGTTACAAATTATTTTTTCTTGAAAATTCATATATGTAATGTGAGGTTTTTTAGTACCAACAGAAAACTTGGAGTTTCGACTATCCAACGCTAATATTAGTGAATTTTCATTAAGACAAGTGAGACTTTCGGATTTTTTTTTTTTGGAGCGCGAATTAGGGCCTCTAGAACCCATTTCTATGGTCAGTTAAAATGCTTATATATATATATATATATATATATATATATATATATATATATATATATATATATATATATATATATATATATATATATATATATATATATATATATATGTGTGTGTGTGTGTGTGTGTGTGTGTGTGTGTGTGTGTGTATGTGTGTGTGAGTGTGTGTGTGTGTATCCAACCGATAACTCAAAAAATAATTCACTTATTTGAACCAACTTTGGGAATTACCCTTATTTTGCTCATGGCTTGGATGAGTTCGTTCATCAAATCTTAACGGCCAATTTTTCTTAGTAAAAAATTAAACAATATTTTTTAAAACGCAATATCTCTCAAATTGTCTAAGTGATTGAAACAAATATTTACAAGTTAAAAGAACATAGACAGACGTGGTTGTGTACCAATTTTGTTTGATCAAAGTAAAATTAAGTTATTCGAAATTATAATAATAAAAAATAATAATAAAAAAATAATCCTCGACATCACTTCAGATTGTGTGCAATATCTACAATGTTGGACAAAGACAGATGACGTTATCTGTACTGCTATGCTATTTAAATAAATCGTAGATAAAAATCCAAACAATGGACGTTGTCGCATGATGTCAGTCTGGATAACGTTGTGAGAGATGCGACAGGGACGCCATCTCGGTACAGGACCAGGAGGTATGTTGTCACGATAGTTCTAGTTGACACAAAATTTTATAGATAGAGCTGTGTACAATGTACAATCAACTAAGAATTAATTGTGTAAATTGTCAGCCTTGGACCATTTCTTTCATAATACCAGGATAAAGTTTGCGTTCAAAGCGCTAAATTTAAGCATGCGAATGTTTACTATAAATAAACAATTTCGGGACGCAGCAGGTGCGTTATAGTAGTGAATTTTCGTAATAATTGTACACTGTTAGTAAGATATATTATTAAAAGTAATTCTTTAAATATAAATGGACCTTGTAGATCGGTTTTGGAGTCCCAGTTAGCGATTTAAAAAAAAATGTATCCCTTATATGGAGCTAAAAAATTAAAATTTGGTCTTAGATATAATATGTAACTACTGCAAGTGCCTTTAAATAAGTGTTACAAATTTCATTGAAGGTACAATAGTTTTTCAGAAAAAAATAATTATTTACAAATGGAATGTACCTGTCAAATTATAAATATGGCAGGTATTTTTTCTGATTAATTGCTTGAATGGTTTTGTTTTAGTCAACCCATTCAGTTTGTGTAAACAATAAACAACAAAAATCTAGACGCAGCAAGTGCGTTGTGGGAGTGAATTTTCATGAAAATGATTTTTAATAGCAAATATGTGTTTTTTTTTAATAAAGCAGGTATCAAATTTGTTACCAGTATAACAAATATAGTAGAAAAAATGTGCCATGTTTCACCAAAATAACTTTATTGTTTGAAAATGTACAAACACTTCCGAAAGTAAACTTAAAGTGTTCTCGAAAAAACTGATTTCTTGGTCAACCTTATCGGTAAGTAATTAATAGCAAATTGAGCTATTCAATTTAAAGCATTTAAAGAAAATTCGATACCATAACGCACTTTCTGCGTCCAGAATTACGTTTCTTACAAACATGCATTATATTTCGATGGAAACTGCAAAAATCCACTAACATACAGCGTGTACGATTAAAAAAAGGAAATTTGTATCACCAACGACTTATGGGCCTCCGTGTGATTGTAGAAATATTTTTTTAAGATGTAGCTCAAGACACCCTGTAATTAATGTATAAATCTTTTTTCGTATCTTGTATAATAACGGATATATTGAGCTTTCTTGATTTTTTACGAAATTCGATAAAAATTATATACCATTAAAGCATAAATTATATATCTAAGACTACTGACAAGGCATGAGGGAAAGGGTCTATTTGAAATGAATTTTCGGGAAACATTTTAGTAAAATGAGGGACAATGACGGTTGCAGCTAAGACTTCAGGTTTTGCAAAACATTTTTATTGAGCAATTTTCTTTCCATAGCTCGCATATGTTTCAAGTTCTTTTCCTAAATGTTGCCAATTTTGACGTTTTAAGTCGCGACCTTGACGTCTTGAGAAAAAAAAACCAATTTATTTTTCTTTAAATGCCCATACCTTTTTTATCGTTCAACCTACCGAGCTAAATTTTGGTAGGTAACTTACGTATAATGATATAAACTTGTGAACCAAGTTCGGCTACCCTTACTTTGTTGTTGTGTTTTATTAAAAAAAAAACATAAGTTGGATCCCCACTAGAATACGGCACGCCACTGATGACCAGAAATATTTTGGAGACAAAGCGATGGTAATTGTACGATTTTGCGCTTAGAATTTTTTCAATATATTTGAAGGTAGGGGAGCTATGGTCCGAGGCGTCTTAGGTGCTACACCTTGTATTTACAGGGTGTTTTAAAACATGTGGCGAAAAATAAAAGGTACGGTTCATTGACTCTTCTTAAGAAAAAAAAATCCGATTAACATAGATCCGCAAACGTGCCGTTTTCGAGATACAGGGTGTGAAAAAAATTTTATTTAATTTTTTGACGATAATATTGTTGCGTTTTTTCTGGTTTCTGTATAAGTGAGACTTTAAATTTTAACAAAACAACTTTATTTACTCTCTAACTATGGATACAATAAAAGTTCTCGAATGTCTCTCTCACAAAACACTTAGTTTATCTGGCTTTACAATCACTAATCTGGACAAAAGTCACTAATACACTGGAACTACAGTCGCTACTCTCTAACACTTCACACTGGTTACTGCTTCTTCCAGTCATTTCAACATTCTCCAACTGAACGCCCTGAGCTGCCTTGCTTCCGCCTTTATATACCCGTCGTACCTTCCACCTCGTTTCGGGAGCGTTCCATTCCAGAATGTTCCAGGACTTTCTTTTGCTAGAAGGTTCTGTGAATACAGAACGGCTCCGTGTCTATACTGGGGGATGCATATACAGGTGATCAAAATGTGGCCATCACTCATATGTTACGCAAGAGGTGTTTCTTGTACTATAAGGGCTCTCTGCGTATACAGGATATAAGGGTTCCCTGCATATACAGGGTGTTCGGAATGTCCAGATCTCAGTTATCCGTTTCGACGGGGTACAAGTTGGTAACTTCGTTATCTTTGGTCCTAGATGGTTGATACTTCGCCTGTGGGGGGGTCACCCCAAGCACCCCCATGGGGAGGGGGAGGGAGTGTTGCTAGATTGTGCAAGAATTCCCAGATGTTGGAGACGTTTTGGAGATGTGGCAACACCGCACCTACATCTATTGAAGTGCTTTGTAACAATATATTTAAGTCACAGAATGCATTCTATGGGTAAAATAAGGTTCGCTTACTCCAAGGATCCCTATACCTAGCTATTGCGTTACGTAACAAGCAGAAGCGAAAATTAAATCGTGAACCTTCACTTCTTATTTATAGAGACATTAACAAATAAGTTTTGGTCCAAAAAGAATAATCCACCATTAGCAGACGCGTACTATGAAACAATGAGATTCCAAAACCATATTACAGTTACCATAGTGCCACAGAAATTCCAACTAAGTTATGAAGCAATGGTATATTTACCGGATGTAATTATACCAGAGTTCACTGAATTTCCATGTGTTCACAGAATAATATTTAAACGCATAATAAGTAAATATAAGAAATGCACAAAAATATATACCGACAAGTCAAAAAGTGAAGATGGGGTTGGAGCAGCCTTTTATGTTGAACAACCAACAGCATCCTTGAAAATTAGACTACATATTGAAAGCTCAATATTTACAGCAGAATTGTTAGCCATTGGGAAAGCTGTAGAGTAGGCATATAAAAAAGAAATAAAAATGCCATAATTATAGGTGATTCTGCACTAAGAATCAATTAAAAGCAGTCACTATGACAATAAACTAAACGAGATAGTGAAAAATATCAGACAAATTTGCTACAACGGTAAAGATAAAATGATAGTTAAGTTTATCTGGGTTAAAGGTTACAATTGAAGGCAATGAAACAGTAGATATGTGAGCAAAAGAAGCCAGAAATCAAACACAAATAGAATACATAAAGGTCCCATCTACATACTTTGTTAAACATAGCAAAACAAAACAAGTGCGTTATGTTAGTGAATTTTCATAAAAATGTTTTTAATAGCAAATATGTGTTTTTTTTTAAGGAAGCAGGTATCAAATTTGGTTACCAGTATAACCTATATAGAAAAATAAATGTGCCATGTTTCATCAAAATAACTTTATTGTTTGAAAATGTACAAAAATTTCGAAAAGTAAACTTAAAGTGTCCCTAAAAAACTCGTTTCTTGGTCAACCTTATAGTTTAATTGCAAATTGAGTTATTCAAATATGAAATATTTGATCAAAATTCGCTACCATAACGCACTTGCGGCGTCCAGAATTGCTTTTCTTACAAACATGCATTATATTTCGATAGAAAATGCAAAAATACAATAACATAAGGCGTGTTCCACTAAAAAAAAAAAAAGAAAATTTGTATCAGCAACGACTTATGGGCCAGCCTGTGATTGTAGAAATATTTTTTAAAGATGTAGCTCAAGACACCCTATAGTTAAGGTATACATTTTTTTTCATATCTTGTATAATAACGGATATATTGAACTTTATTGATTTTTTACGAAAATTCGACAAAAATTCTATACCATTAAACGACAAACTCTATAGCTAAGACCACTGCCAAGCATCAGAGAAAGGTTCTATTTGAAATGAATTTCCTGGAAACATTTTAGTAAAATGAAGGACAATGACGGTTGAAACTAAGACATCAGCGTTTGTAAAACATTCTTCTTGAGACTTTTTCTTTCCATAGCCCGTACTATAACCCAAATTTATTTTCCTTTAAATGTTATACCTTGTAATTTACACATAATTGTGTAAATCCGTGTACCAAATTTGGTTGCCGTCACTTAATTATTTCCGGAGATATATTTTTTTTTCAAAAGAAAATACAAAATTTTCCGGAAAAACCTGGGCCGATTTTCCTGGCTAACGAATTTATCCAAACCACTTGCAAAAGGAAGGTGTTCACCAAATTTAATCAAAATCGGCCCATAATTTTTTGAGTTATCGGTGTGATATATATATATATATATATATATATATATATATATATATATATATATATATATATATATATATATATATACAGGCTGTTTCAAAAACCATGCACCATCGCTCGTGGGGCAATTCCTTACTAAAAAATAAGAAAAAAAGTTCCTGTGCACATGGGCCCGGAAACGCATAGTTTCCAATATACAGGGAGTTGAATTTTAATTTTGTTTTAATTTTTTATAAATAATTTCAAAACCACTAGATTGATTTTAATGAAACTTGGAACTTGAAAGTGTATTATGAAAGTGCATATTTTCAAGTGAAAATCTGCTTACAACTGCGTCAGTGGCGTGCGTACGGGGTAACTGTAAAAATTCATTTGGGGAAAAAATATGTGCGCCACTGTCTTTTTCCAATTTTGATACATCAGTTATGAAGCTTATTACATAAGACACAAAAGCTGCCTCTTGGTATTTTTTCGTTCAGGGTATCCCTTAGGAGATATGATTAATTTTATAAAAAAAGGCAAAATACCGATTCGTTGGAGTAATGAAAACAGTAATCGTAAAGTGCCATGAAACTATAATTTTTGACAGTTCTCTAAATTCTACAATTTTGAAGTGCTTTGTAGGCGTCAAAAGAGTTTTCGTGCTATTCTTTAAATTTTGATACGGTGCAGTATTTTCGTTTTTAGTTATTTGTTGATACTGAGCTGCTCATTAATATTATTTCCTCCTCTCAAGATGGTTTTCATTAAGTACACTTCAGCGGATTTGACTGATATGTTGTTAATTTATGGAAAAACAAATCAAAATGCTAGACAAGCTGTGCGAGTTTATCAGGAAACTTATCCGCACTTATCCGGACAAAAATATTTTCCCACGTATTGTAAGACATTTGAGGGAAACTGGTTCTTTACTGTACGCGTTGAAGAGGCAATATTAAATAGAGTTGAACGTGATCCTAGTACAAGTACGAGAATTATTGCCACCGAACTGGGTAATATTTCGGCATCATCAGTTCACAGAACTCTGAAGGATCAAAGTTTATATCCCTATCATTTTACATGTGTCCAGGAACTTCTACCTAGAGACTTTCAACCAAGGGTAATGTTTTGTCAGTGGTTCTTAAACAAACTTAGGCACGACCAACATTTTTCTAAACGTGTACTATTTACTGATGAGGCGTCATTTACGCGAGATAACAATAGCCAACTCATACAATGTATATAAGAAGTACAGATCCCGATTCAACACCCAAGGTCGCTGACGAATGGGTTAATTAAAAGCAGCGCAATTAGAAGAATAGACTATTCATAAATGGGTAAACAACTAGACCTTCAAATCAGCAACCAGCCACCTGCTAGGATCACCTTCAAGACTGCAACTTAGGTGGAAACCGCCTCTCGGTCCACGCCCCACCAGAGACTATATATGGAAGTTACCAGACCACGGACGGACATTCCTACATTGTTATTGCTTGAGTCTCTTTTAACTTGTCATAATTTATATTTATCATTTTTTTATTATTATTCATAAGTATTTTATGTAACTATAATCAATAAATTCTTTTAAAAAGTCAAGTGTGTTAACAAGAAAGTTAACTGGCGGAGTCGCAACGGATAGTGCTGAAGAACCAAAAGTATATTGATTCTTTGCGTTTCAACGCTTAACAGCCAAAGAACCGATCAAGAGAGACGTCATGAAGACAGCAACAATTTCATCGATTCTGTAAGTTGTTTGCTTCCTTTATTTCCTATATATATATATATATATATATATATATATATATATATATATATATATATATATATATATATATATATATATATATATATATATATATATATACTGTATTTCCTCATATATTGATAATATTATATGTCTGATAGCGATATTGATAATTTATAACATTTGGAATATAGATTAAGAAATATTAGTATTGGCGAAATTGATATCGTAGAACAACCCGATATAAATAATTCTAGAAACAATTTAAATATGGCAAATCAATTCCAAGAGTTTTACCTTAAAGCAATCCCCGAATTTAACGGACAACCTGAAAATGTAGGGAACTTCTTAAAAGCTTGTGATCTAGTAATGAACCAATTCTATGATGCAGATAATCCAAATTTATATCTTAACCATTTTCTATTAAATTACATTCAAACGAAACTAATTGCACAAGCCAGGTTAATTATTAACACTAAAATTATAAACACATGGGTAGACTTAAGACGGGCAATTGTTGAGAACTTCACTGACCAGCGTGATGAAATCAGCTTACTAGGCGAATTATTGACACTGAAACAGAGACATAACGAGGATGCCTTAGCGTTCAGTAATCGTTGCAGACACATTGAACAATTACTCAACTCTAATTTAATATCTAATGAACGTAACGAGGGAATTTTAGGATTAAAACAAAACATGTACAGACAACAGACACTGAAAGCGTTTATCGGTGGGTTAAAAAATCCCCTTGGTATGGTGGTCAGGTCCACTAGACCAGACAGCATAGAACAAGCGTTAAAATTTATATTTTCAGAGGAAAATTATGAATATAGGGACAGATTATTACAACGGTCCAATTTCAATAATAATAACAATAACAGGCACGACAAACAACAAAAACCAGTTTTCCAAAGAAATACCCCAAATTTTAACAATATTCAATTTCAAAAACCCTTCCAACAACAAAATTATCGTGCACCTTTTAACTATAATTCAAACAGACCCCAAATGTCTCACCCACAATTTCAGGGGAGCCCTTCAAATCAATACTCAATGAGAAGACCGACGTACAACCCTAATGACAATACTAGAAGATATCGACAGGCTATGGATGCCGGCAGCAACAACACGAGACATACTAATTTCAGCCGACAACAACCCTCACAAAATAGACGAAACAATTTTCCTTCCAACAATTTTCAAAAAAGACAAAATTTCATACCAGAAGAAGTAAACTATAACGAAACGAATAATTCTTTTCCTTTCAATGAATTAGAAAGAAGACAACATTTCTTACCAGAAGAATTAAATTATGACGCAACATATAATGAACAATCACCCTCCGAATTATACGATGCACAGCATCAAAATTTTCCGATAGCAGGGAGCTCAAAAACAGAACCGTAATAGATATTAATAATTTTAACACAGTATCCCAATTACCCTACGTAATAATAAAAGGAGTACCCGGAAAAATACTGCTCGACTCCGGTAGTACTAAGAGTCTTTTAAACCCGTCCATAGCATATAACAACTTTTATAATAAGATTTACAATCACCCGTTTTTGATAAAAAGTGCGCATGGCTACTCCAGCCATAATAATCGAGCCAGAATAATTTTAAACTCACTAACGGACAGTGAACAAGAGTTTTGCCTATTTGAATTTAACAAAAATTTCATAGCTCTTATTGGAATTGACTTTTTGATAAAAAATCAAGCGAACATTGATTTTAAAAACCAGAGACTCAATTTAAAAAATCGAAGCATTAAGATAAACTTCCCTTATACAAGGGATCATGAAGATAAGATGGGTAGTAATAGTAGTAGCAATAACAATCGGATAAGTAGGATCATCAAAGCAAATGATGAAATGAATCACCTTAACGTAAATAATACAATAGACAGAAGCATTATTGCACTTGAACTCGACCTAGGAAAGCGTAATCAGCCATTAAACGATGACGATGGAAGGTTACAACGAGCAAATGACATAGGAGAAATCTTTACCCACAATAAAGGTAAACAGGATCAAGTTTCATTAAACACATATGAATATCGTCGAAATAAAAATGTGAGTGATACGAGGACGATACAAAAAGGTATAACGGATCAAATTCAAAATAAAGCGAATAGGATATTAAATAATTCTTACTATCACCAGAATTATAATAATAATTATACGGGGAGTGTACAAAAAATATTACAAATCAAATTAGGATAAATCACTTAAATAACCAGGAGAAAGAAATTTTAATTGATTTATGTACAGAATTTCAAGATATTTTTGCAAAAGAAAATGAACCACTGACGCATACAAACGTCATTAAACACAAAATTAGACTACAAGACGATATACCAATAAACGCCAAACTATATAGATACCCATATATTCACAAACCAGAGGTAGACAAACAAATTAACGAAATGCTAAATCAAAGGATAATTAGGAACAGTCATAGCGCTTATAATAGTCCAATATGGGTGATCCCAAAAAAAGCAGATGCCAGCGGCAAACAAAAATGGCGGATCGTTGTGGATTACCGCAAGTTAAATGAGAAGACTATACCTGATAGACACCCTATACCAAAAATCGAAGAGATACTAGATAAACTCGGGCGTGCACAATATTTTTCGACCATAGATTTAATTTCGGGCTACCACCAGATTGAAATGGACCCAAATGACATTGAAAAAACGGTGTTTAGCACTGATACAGGCCATTATGAGTCCTCAGAATGCCGTTCGGGCTTTCAGGGGCGCCTGCTACATTTACCCGACTGATGCAACACGTTTTAAACGGTTTAATAGGAAAAACATGCTTAGTATACATGGATGACGTGATAGTGTTCTCGACATCATTACAAGAACATATCGAAAAATTAAGATTAGTATTCGAACGATTTAGACAAAGTAATCTGAAAATACAGCTAGACAAAAGCGATTTTCTGCAAAATGAAGCGGAATTCCTCGGGCATATAGTGACGCCAGAAGGCATCAAGCCTAATCCAAAGAAACTAGACGCCATAAGAAAATTCCCAATACCCAAGACACCAAAATAAATTAAATCATTCCTAGGACTTATAGGCTACTACAGGAAATTTATAGAAAACTTTGCGCATGTCACAAAACCACTAACTAAATGTTTAAAGAAAAACGTAACAATCGACATTAACGACGGAGAATACATAAATGCCTTTAATACATGTAAAGACATATTGATGAATTCACCAGTATTAATACCTCCAGATTTTTCAAAGGAGTTCATTTTAACAACAGATGCATCAAACGTGGCAATCGCAGGGATTTTAAGCCAAGGAGATCCGAAATCAGACCAACCAATAGCTTACGCAAGCCGAACGTTAAATGAAACAGAATCTAGATACAGCACAATAGAAAAGGAACTACTGGCCATAGTGTGGGCCACAAACTACTTTAGACCCTATCTATACGGCAGGAAATTCACAATATATACAGACCATAAACCATTAAAATGGCTATTTTCCCTGAAACAACCCAACTCAAAATTTTTAAGGTGGAGACTCAAACTAGAAGAGTACGATTTCAAAATAGAATATAAAAAAGGTAAATTAAATAATGCAGCGGACGCACTTTCGAGAGTAGAGATAAACCCCTTAGACGTAGATAACCAATCAATGATAAACAATGTAGACGAAAATGACGACGTTATAACCATAAGCGACGGAGAAACAAGAAATTCCAACGCAGATTCTTATTCCGCGCCGGGCATGCCAATCTTAGAAGAAGAAATAATCAACAGTAAAATAAACCAGATATTCTTTAAAAATGCTGATACCCCGGAGATTTTATCACTCAGAAAGGACAAAAGGAATTTTATTCACGCCACATTCAATTTAAACGAGCCAAATCAAATAGAACAATTTATCAAAGAATATTGCCTACCACAGAGAAAATATTACTGTCTATTTGTAAATGAACGAGATTATGAAATGGTAAGTTCGGCAATTAATCAAAAATTTAATAACGTAGACTCACCTAAATTTTATAGATGTTTAGAAACTAGAGAAGAAATAAATAGCGAAGAAGAACTCCAAGAGAAAATAGTTCTATTTCACGGGGGAAAAAGTAATCATCGAGGCGCTGATGAGACCTATTTACGAATGAAACGCAAATACTATTTTCCGAATCTAAAGCGAAAAATAGAAGAGTTTATAAAAAGTTGCGAGTTATGTAAAACGTGTAAATACAACAGAAATCCGGCGCAAATTTCACTAGAACACACACCCACACCATCTAGGCCTTTAGAAATCTTACACGTAGACACTTTCCAAATTGAAACGTCTCAATTTCTAACAGTATTCGACCCCTTTAGTAAATTCGGGCAAGCATTTCCGATAAAAAGTAAAAATGCAACAGAAATCTCCAAGAACTTAATTAAATACTTTTCCCAATACGGAAGCTGTAAAACAATAATTTCGGACGCAGTGACTGAATTCTCAAATATATTAATAAAAGAGCTATTAAAAGCTTACCAAATTGAATTACATGTGACAACACCGCAAAATCCGATATCAAACGGACCGATAGAAAGATTTCACAGTACAATAATTGAGCACTATAGATTATTTAAAACAAAATTTAAAGAAATGAAACCAATTGACTTAATGCCTTATTGTATTTTCGCATATAACTCCTCCATACACTCGCAAACCTTAAAACCACCTTTTGAGCTAATATTCGGATATACACCTGAATTATTTAATTATGACCCAGAAGTAATTATCACCCAAGAATATAACACGAAACATAAAGACTTAATGAAAATTATATACGAAGTCATTCAAGACCGAATCGAAAACTCAAAATACAAAACGTTACAACGGACGAATATAAATACTAACCAACCTTTTAAAGAAGGAGACATAGTATACAAAAAGATCCCTCCAGGATTTCACAAAAAACACAAAAACCCTTTTACTGGACCTTATTCAATAATTTCCCTGATTGAACATAATAAAGCCATAATACTAAATCACAGAACTGACGAACAGACAATCACCCATTTACGCAATCTTCGCCTTGCAGGTTCATTTTCTTCACCAGAGTAAAACCACAATTAGAAGACCTAACAGACAATCCAGGCATACTGCCACGCAAACTGGGACAAGCCTTTTCAGAAAACGATAAATGGAGAATGATTCATATACATGACCTAAGACAACTATACGACGACTTTAACAGACTAAAAACTTACTTTGACAACATAATAAGCGTAATGAATGCAGAATACAAGTTAGAATACAAAAATTTTATTTTAACAATCAATTTCACCATCAGCAATATTGATGACACATTTTATCGAATATTTCCAAGAACGATTAGGAACAAAAGAGGTATAATAAACGGACTAGGATCGATATTCAAATCAATAACTGGGAACTTAGATGCAGATGACGGCGACAGAATATACAAAGCTCTTGAAATTTTGAGGAAAGATCAAAATCAAGTACATCAACTTTTGAGTTCACAGACATCCCCAATGATAGATGCTATAACAGAGTTCAATAAAACAATAGACAACCTGAACCATAACCAAGAAGCCATAGTAGCGAGAATAAACGATTTGGAATATACAATAGATAGTCTAAAAAGCGACCAACTAACAAATTTTCATAGAGTAAAACATTTGGAATTACTCACTCAAATCAGTTATTTGTTAAATAATGTACTAAACATGATATTAACAACAGAAAATGCAATTACTTTTTCAAAATTGAACACGTATCATACGTCAATACTGAAACCGAAATTTATATCAAAAGAATTAGAAAATATTGAAAACCATATCTCAAAATCAAGATTAATAACAAAATCCGACATTTCACTTTATGAAAAAATATTTAACATAAAAACCGTTCAAATTGATTTTAAAGTTATATTCCAAATAGATATACCCTTAGTAGACAAATCAGATTATATTTATTATCAATTGTATGCATTACCAGTCCCTAAAAATCCGTATACCTTCAGAATGATTGTCCCTAGAACCAAGCACCTAATCCTTAGCAGCAAACACTACGCTTACAGAAACGAAAAGTGTAGGAATCTAAAAGACCAAACATACTTTTGTGAAAATGACAACCCGACAGCACTTAACGAAAACAACCCATGCGAAATTAAACTGATCAACTTCCAGAAACCGATAAACAATTGCAAGCAAGAACTTGTCAAAATAACAAAAACAACAGTCTCTAAATATGGCAATACCCAATACATAATAGTGGCACCCGAAGAAACAAAAATCAAACTTAGCTGCGAAGAAAATGAAGAAACCAAAATAATCAGCGGAACAAAACTGGCGACTCTGAAACCCAAATGCCAACTTATCATCAATAACGAAAGATTTAGTTCAGTACAAATGGCATCGGAAACACAACAATCGTTCAATCTCCCAAACATCGAATTGGTAACAAATAAAGCACCCATATTCCCAGACAAATTACCAGAACTAAAATTAGAAAATGTCCAACTGCACGACTTGAACAATATCAAATCCCAGTTACAATCCATCAATGGCAAAATTCCAGGAACCATCGATTTGCCCATATACCACCCTAGTGTATGGACAATTATACTATACCTCGTGATAATAATAACAATAATCACAATAACTTCAAGATACTTCTGGCAGAAATCAAAAACGAAAACTGCTGACTCCAAACCAATTACTGGATTCCCGATGACTATTCGGAACGAACCATAGGCTTCGTTCTCTAAAGGATGGGGGAGATAACAATAGCCAACTCATACAATGTATATAAGAAGTACAGATCCCGATTCAACACCCAAGGTCGCTGACAAATGGGTTAATTAAAAGCAGCGCAATTAGAAGAATAGACTATTCATAAATGGGTAAACAACTAGACCTTCAAATCAGCAACCAGCCACCTGCTAGGATCACCTTCAAGACTGCAACTTAGGTGAAAACCGCCTCCGGGTCCACGCCCCACCAGAGACTATATATGGAAGTTACCAGACCACGGACGGACATTCCTACATTGTTATTGCTTGAGTCTCTTTTAACTTGTCATAATTTATATTTATCATTTTTTTATTATTATTCATAAGTATTTTATGTAACTATAATCAATAAATTCTTTTAAAAAGTCAAGTGTGTTAACAAGAAAGTTAACTCGCGAAAAGGTATCGTAAATTTTCACAATTTACATACATGGGCCGATGAAAACCCACACTCTCTAAGAGTTGCAAATTCGCAGTATCAATTTTCCATCAATATTTGGGCTGCGTTTATTGAAAAACAGTTAATTGGTCCTGTTGTTCTACCGAATGGTCTTGACCATGAATCATATTTAAACTTTTTACAAAAGGATTTGCCGTTGCTACTACCGCTTTTTATGAGAAATGGTACAATGTGGTTCCAGCATGATGGTGCGCCCGCACATTTTGCAGCAGTTGTAAGAACATATTTAGCCAACACATACGGTCACCGATGGATTGGTCGTGGAGGTCCGGTGTCATGGCCACCTCGATCTCCGGACCTAAATCCTCTCGATTTTTATTTCTGGGGTCATTTAAAAGAAATAGTGTATAAAACACCAGTAAATACACGAGAAGAATTGTTGGGAAGAATAGAATATGCATTTGACAGCATTAGAGAAGATCAAAATATTTGCAGAAGAGTAAGAAGATCTTTGCGCAGAAGGTTAAATAATTGTAACGACGCTAATGGTGGTCACTTTCAACATTTTCTTTAGCTTTGTTATTAAAGTCAATCGAGTAATGTACAAAAAACAAGAGTTTGGAAAAATCATGGTGTCTTTACGATTACTTTTTTTCATTTTTTATTTTTATTTTTTATTTATCATTTTTTATCAATGTTTGTAATATTCATTTCAATGTTTATCACCAATAAGTTTTACGTAGGTTAGTTACTTGCACGTTTATTGCTGTAATGTTTACTGTATGTTTTGTTTTTCATATTCTTATGGTTGTAGTAAACATATATTATTATTATTATTATTGTTATTATTATTATTATTATTATTATTATTATTATTACGCCGACTAATCGGTACTTTGCACCTTTTTATAAAATTAATCATATCTCCTAGGGGATACCCTGAACGAAAAAATACCAAGAGGTAGCTTTTGTGGCTTATGTAATAAGCTTCATAACTGATGTATCAAAATTGGAAAAAGACAGTGGCGCACATATTTTTTCCCCAAATGAATTTTTACAGTTACCCCGTACGCACGCCACTGACGCAGTTGTAAGCAGATTTTCACTTGAAAATATGCACTTTCATAATACACTTTCAAGTTCCAATTTTCATTAAAATCAATCTAGTGGTTTTGAAATTATTTATAAAAAATTAAAAAAAAATTAAAATTCAACTCCCTGTATATTGGAAAATATGCGTTTCCGGGCCCATGTGCACAGGAACTTTTTTTCTTATTTTTTAGTAGGGAATTGCCCCACGAGCGATGGTGCATGGTTTTTGAAACAGCCTGTATATATATATATATATATATATATATATATATATATATATATATATATATATATATATATATATATATATATATATATATATATATATATATATATATATATATATATGTATGTCGGGATCTCCCCATTAGTGATTTTTTTTTAAGAAAATTCACTAAAACAGAACACTTTATCAATGAATTACGAAACAGAATAACGGGAGCTATAAATCATATTGACCAAAACACCCTCACCAGAGTTTGCAGGCACGTTTAAAAAAAAATCTGGACGCAGCAAGGGCGTTATGGTAGTGAATTTTTATTAAAGGATTCAAATTTGAATAAATCAATTTTCTATTACCTTAGCAAGTTTAATTTTCGTATGTGGTAAGGCCTTTCCTAAGGCAATATAACCACCAAATTTAATTAAAATAACTTTGTAATTTTCGGAGAAAAAAATTTTTTTCGAAAGAAAATTTAAAATTTGAATAACTCAATTTTCTAAAAACTTAGAAAATTGAATTTGAGAACATAGTAAGGTCCCTCCCAAGGCAATATATCCCGTAAATTTCATTAAGACTGCTTTGTAATTTTCGGAGAAAAAATCTTTTTCGAAAGGAAACTCAAAATTTTCCCGGAAAACTCTACCCGATTTTCCTGGCGAGTTTGATCGAAATCGGTTAATTATTTTTTGATTTATCAGATGGATACATACATATACACATATACATATATATATATATATATATATATATATATATATATATATATATATATATATATATATATATATATATATATATATATATATATATATACATATAAACATATAAGAATCGAAATTGTCCCTGAATGTGGGTTCTAGGGGTCCTAGTTCGCGCTCATTTGAAAACATTTTTGCAGTCTCACCATCGATCCATCTCAATAGTGATTTTTTAAAATCAAAATTCACTAAAAGGTGTATAAAGTGCATTGAATAAAACGGTGGCCATATTGAACAATTTTCTATTTAGTATATTTTTAAGTCACTACTTTATTATTTGTTGAGTTCCGTTACTAATTGTGTTGTTTTGTGGAGTTTAAGTTTCTATTTGTTATTGCCGTGTGTCGTTATTAAGCTGTTTCATAATATTACCTAGCATTATTACCTAATTAAGTATTGTAAATTAAAAGACAATATTTTTTTATCGTGAATCATTACGGAAAATTATGTTAGAGTAGACGTTTATTGTTAGACTCCATGGCCTACTGCTTTTTGATCACTTTTTTTTTGTCATTTGTTTTCTGCTATTGGATTGCATAGCCTACTATCCTCAAAACGGTTTTTCTCAAAATTGTCAGTGCAATTACAAGATTTCTCAAGCATGTTGTACATTATTGGACAGCTCTGTTCACAGGCTATCACATAGGCAAAAAATCCAATATGGCTGCCATAATAAAAACAACCGTTGATACCTGTAGCTCAAAAACAAATGACAATCCAAAGTTGAGAAAAGCACAAAAATATTACTTTGTAAAAAGTGTCCTGATAATGTGTCTTAGACATGTCACATTAACGCCTACTTAGATATTGAAGAAAAAAGAAATCGACAATTTTTTTTTTTCAAATTCTACTAATAATAACAGAGATAGCAATACATTCTCATCCAGTTTGGGGCACACTATATATATATATATATATATATATATATATATATATATATATATATATATATATATATATATATATATATATATATATATATATATATAAATTTTATTTTGGGTTCTAAGAAGCCAAATTCGCGCCCATCTGAAGAAATTTTTTTAAAAGGTTTCAGGGACCTCTCTTTTAGCGAATTTTTCTTAAGGAAAATTCGTTAAAAGTTATAGGCATTTAATTGAAAAAATGTTTGGTGCCAGATCACTTCTTTTTCAAATGTTTTAATAAATTTTAAACCAGAAGTCTACATTCAGCTGCAAAGGTATACAACATGTATAAAACACAAACAAATAAATATAACTTGAAACGTTTAACCCTTGTTTATTTATTTCATCCACATGTTTTTTCAACAATATTTTGTCTTGATACATAGATAGAGAAAGATATATTTCACTGGAGAAGAAATAATTCGAATTCTTTCACTGGGAACCAAACAAACGGGTACTGATTATACAAGATAAATCAACGATTATATTTTTCGTTGTCTTTGGTACGGTTTATTGAATTTCCTACGTTATTGAACAGGTAACAGTGTAATATATTTATCCTGAATTGAATCCCAAAATAAACATATAATTTAAGGCCAAACATGTCTTTAGTAATAAACGGCTAGGTAAGCAGGGACCTGTAATTATCAAGTTTAATATTGACTGAATACGGCGGACCGCGACCAAACTTTCAATTACTCAGACCACCCACCTGAGTAAATCACCGCTAACACTAGCTGTCTTGTCCCCTTGTAGGACCGAAGCTTCGCCAAAGATATGATACCATGGCTCTGTTGCCACCTGTTACATCTCATATCTGTAAGCTTATTTATATTTTGCAAATTTATTACTTACCATTTTTTCTAATATTTTTTATGATTTAATTTCATTAGATATTTGCATTCCAATGTCAGCATCTGTCAAGCAAAGAGGTCAAAATTTATTGTAAAGGTATTTATATTTTCTGAGTTACTAAACTCTAAAATTGCACGAGTTCTATGCACAGATAAGGAGTGTATGATAATAACTTGGTAGGAATGTTTTTGCAGAAGATAACAGGGATTTACTTATCAGATATTTAAAAAAAATGGAGATTACAGTTTTAAGCATTTTGGGATATTTATCTCTATATGCACAAGCTACGCGATTATGTTTGATGTATTGCATAATTTATGTGTGCTCTATTGTAACGAAGCGTATATTTTCGGGACAGTCGTAGATGTCAAAAGCGACTGCTCGGAATTAAATTTAATACAAATCATACCGATAAAAATATTGTCCGCAGTTAAATTATTTTATTTATTTATCAGTAATATTTTTAACAAACACGCATTTTCGAATTATCGCTTCAGAATAAAAACATATCTGCACAAGATAAGGATAAGGTATCTCCACCGATTAGATTTTTCAGCCGGCGGCTGGAGATACAAGAACGACTGAAGGCAGAAAGAGTTTTCGACTGGTAGAGTAAGGTCGAAGGTTTTATAGAACAAGTGTTGCGTTAGAGAGATAGATAATTCCACCGTTTAATCGTAATTAGTTCCCGTAGTTAGGTACCGTCCGTGTAGTACTATACACCGTAAGAATTGGCCTGTTAGTTTGTCCGAATAGGTAAGACCTTTGTCAGCTTTATGGTATTTAGTGAGAGAGAATTTTCATACTTTAAAGATAGCGAATTTTCATACTTCAAAGATAGCGAATTTTCATACATTTCATCGTAATATCGTATCCCTTCGGCGACGTCGAGATCGTGTGTCCGAGACAAGACTCATCTCTCCCCGTATCCTAGTACTGTCAGCGTGTTGTAAGCCATTCGAAAAGTGATGCTGTAGTGACACAGACTTTTCAAGTGGATTACGCCTGTCCGTCCTGATTTGATCCTGGTTTAGACGCTGTAATGACACAAGTAAGCTTAGATCAAATCAGTTCGCGACAGTATCCCGTCACGACCCCATCACACCGACTTTCCTTTCGTTCTCGACGCCCCCAGGTGTCGGAGTATCTCGACTGACACGACATCGGCTTCGCCCGAGGATACGCTATTTGGGCGATTATGTAACGCCCGCCGTGTCAATCCATCTATTACCTGCATCTCCGAGTTGTAAACCACGGTGCTCGGGGTATTCGTGGCCGGACCTCTCGACCCAAGGTACAGAGGGTCAAACCGACGCCGGATCCTCCTCCGTGCAAGTAATTGACTAATCTCGTCTCGTCCGTCCTCTAAGGTATATTATAAGAGATAGGGTAGTACAGTAGGCACTACCAGGATTGTGAATCTTAGCGAATCTTTGTATATATATATATATAGTTTCTTAATAAACGTTGTAAATAGAATATCTAGTCTTTAAATAAATCTGCTACATCTTTATAGAATTTCAGAAGGTCAGGGAATTGTCGGGGTAGCGATTAAAGCCCGCCACCCTGGAGGTAACTACACGGTCTGTTACAGCAAAGGCTACCGGACTCTCTCCACAGAGCTATCCAGGCACCCTGATCATTCCAGTGGTCGGAGTCTTGTGACGAGGTCGCAGACACCCTCGTAGGGAGTAAACCCTTTCAAAATCTGGCGCCCGGGACCCTTCCCGTAAATCCGTTAATCTGTGTCACTGTATAATTCACCCCGCAAGTCAGGCCTCGTTACACTATATATATATATATATATATATATATATATATATATATATATATATATATATATATATATATATATATATATATATATATATACATCCCAATCCTGTTTCGGCGTCTTTACAAAACCATTCTGCTTCTGCGTCTGGTCAAGTATATGACTTTTTTAGATGAGAATATTGCATAGCAAGTTGGTCTGACAGGGTACATGGAGAAACTGGGAATTATACTCTATTATTTTTTGTAAAAAGCAAAGGTTTACATTACCCCACTTTTCAGCGTCGAACCAAATTAAATCTGCTTGAGCATCCTGTGTATAGTTGAAAATATCGTCAACTATACAGCTTTTTTGACGACCGCGTGAGTATTTCTTTCCGGTTTGTCGATAATTCTGCGCCCAGGCAGTGTTGCCGCGTTAGCGCTAAAGCATCTACATACTTAAAAAAACTCGGGACGCAGCAAGTGCGTTATGGTAGTGAATTTTCATAAGATTAAGATGTTTGATTTATGAAAAGAAAGGTACTACCAAAGGGACAAATAAAATACAATATCTCTAGATCAATCTTTATAGTGGGTTAATTTAATAAAATAAATAAAATAAATGACAATCAGGAATTTAATTTGTCTAAACAGCACAAAATGAAATATATATATAAAATTAATTTGGTAAATTAGCAGTTTACCTCATGGAGGGTTTTGAGAATTGTTTTCCGAAACATGCTTAGGATTCTCCTAGGTGCATAACCCACAACAAACATTTCTTATAAACAACCTCTAAAAAAGTTACAGGACCAGGAGTTAATAAGGGTGTAGGGCGAGGAAAACGAACTGTAAATATGAGTGGAAAAGCGAAAAAAATAGCTTAGTCGGATCTCTAACAGCTGCCTTTTTCAGATTTTGCAGTCGTACCTCCTTTAAATGTTTTTTAACTTATAGTAACAGATCATGAAGAAGTTCACATGTAAATAACTCAGTAAAGACAAGGAATGCAAAGGGAAAGAGTAGTGTCGACGTGCATTAGTGATGTCAAATTATATTTATCAGCAGTTGATTTATCTAAAAGTGTTGGATGTGGGAAATTCCCTAATAGTTCTCACAGAAAATAAACAATAAGTTAAAAGAAAGGAAGTTTAATACAATTTTAAAAGTGTAATTAACAAAAAACAATACAAGGTATATTTAAGTAAGGGACAAAATTCGCTTATTGTGACAATACAATCAAAGGCTGTTAATGAAAATCGTGTAAAATAATATATTTACTAACAGGTGTAAGATTTACATTTTATTATTATAATTACGTGGCAGCTGTTTCCCTCTGATATGGATAAATTATCTAAAAAAGACACATCGTTGGGAAAGAGCTGTCATGTAAAATCAATATAATATATAGGTCATATTAATAGTTTTAATATACATTTGAAAGTGAATTTAGTTCTAGTGTTATCTACTATCGACTAATTAAAGAAGACTATGTATCACAATTCCAACAGTTTAGTAAATGTAAAAGTACATGAAATATAATTCTCCAACAAAAAAAAGAGGCAAAACAATACGCCTAGTTGGTTTTAATTTAAACGTTTTTAATTAAATCAATTCTGATAGTGGTTTGAGATGGACAAATGAACTATTTTAATTTATAATTAATTGTTTTCTACAAAAAATTTTGGTTTGTTTAAAAATACAGACGATACAATGTTTTTATATGTTGAAGCTTAAGGTTTCTCTGGTTGGCGTTTCAAGGAATTGTTACACATGTTGATTTCCTAGCAGTCCAATGTGACACCGTACATATCTCTTCTTGAACTCATTGTGACACTCGAGTAAATTATTGAGTCCTCGCGACTGAACGTTGCTTATAAAAGTCTATACACTAATAAACGGATTTGCGTAGTATGTACATATATACGAGGCCCACTCATTGTTGTTTGATGATCTTTCGCTACCTTACTTAAAACACATTCAAAGCAATCTCAATTGTCAATAAAAATTGGAATCTTCTGCCTGAGGTTCCATAAGTGCACAGTCCATTTTTGTTACAATTTGTGCATTGTGTTGCTTGGAGTTTATGCAGGTACGTCAAAAACTTTTGTAGTTTCAAAGTTTCCATTTATTTTGATTGTCCAAATAACTAATACTGTCCCATACACAAATATAAAAAGCATGATTTGGAAACAATTTTTTTTGGTCTGTAACGAACGGTTCAGATTATTTTAAAATTGCTCCAGGGGATAGGTGATAAATGATTTTGAGAAAATTGAATGTTTTTTTAAACCTTCAGTAATATTATGTTTGTTTGTTTATTACAAAACTTTGAATTTCATCAAACATCTGGTATTCTATGCTGAAATCAAATTTGGGGTTAAATGTGTAAGGGTGGAATATTGATGCCAATTTTTTTTAAGAACAAAAAAAGACAAAACATCTGAAAACGTACACAACTTGATTCTGGAATGGGATTTGTTTTGTCTTTGGCAAAGGAACACTTCATATTGTCTTTGGGTTGGGTCACTTCAGGGGGTAGGGGATCAATGGGGGGTGATTTTATGAAAATTTAATTTTTTTTGTTAAAAGTCGAGTAATATAACCTTTCAGAAGTTTATCGGTAGAGGAATACGAATATTTTCTTTTTGTTCAAGTCATGGATCCTGAAATCATTTCATGAGATAGTATTTCTAACAAGAGTAGATTATCACAGCTATTTGGATGTAGTGATTTAATTTGCAATACTTTCTCGTTAGAAACGATTCTGACAATTGTAGTGGGGTTACCTTCCACTGCATTGAGAACTGACTCTTCAATTTGAGGAGGTCATTGGTATCTTTTGCATATAGAATTAGATTTTACAGATTTCAAGGCATCTATTTCCCTAAAACATCTGCAGATATGTCCAAAAATATTTCTGCTGCGTGCTATTCATCCGGGAAAACCTGTCATAATAAATTCTCACTGCTTCTTTTCCATTTTGTTTCGCTTCACCACAATGTAATAACAAATTAGCTAATTCACCCAAGGTATAATTGAAAAGTGCATTTTAAAAGCATATACAGCATCTATTACAAGGCTTGTTCAATTAAAACCCATCTTTGGTCAGGTTAGCCTTGAAAACAGTTGTAATCACTCAAATGACGTTTTGCAATGTTAGTTTTGTTTGTAAAAATCACACTTATGAGTTCCTGTCATTTGTATTTAACAGCGATTTTAAGTATTGTGACTTTAAAATGGCGTTTGTTGTTAACAATCCATCTAAATATAATCAGTGTGCGGTCATTCAATTTTTGTGTGATAAAGGTTTGCAACCATTGCAAATTCAAACACGATTGCAAGCAGTGTATGGAAACACATGTTTTGCATATCCAACTGTCAAGGAATGGTTTCAAAAATTTAAGAGTGAAAGAGAGAAGATAAATGATAAGCCGCAACTAGGTGCATTGAGTACTGCATCAACAGACAGGAATGTGGCATGTGTAGAAGACCTGATTAGAGGAAATCGTCTATTGTCATTCAAAGCAATTACAGAAGATGTTGGTGTGATTATAGAATCTATCCGTAGTATCGTATACAAACTGGCTTACAGCAAAAGGTGTTAAAAGGTAATCGTTTTCAGTCGGATGAAGAAGTACTAAATGCCTTAAAAGAATTTTTCGGGCATTAGCCACAAGAATTATTTAAGCAGGGTATACATCAGTAGGTGAAACAATGGGATATGTGCCCTAGTAATAATAGTAATTATTTGTAAATATATTTGCCAATAAATTTGTTCTGAACCAAAAATGGGTTTCAATTGAACAAGCCTATTATTACCTTGATAAATAAATGACAATAACAGCCTAATTTTTTCATTCTTTCCAAAACACATTCGATACACAACATAAGACAACATAATTGCATTTATCTCATAAGCGAGATGAAAATCGACAAAATATAAAAAAAATTATCAGCACTAAATGACCTACATAACTGCTAAGAAAGAAACGTCAGTGACAGATTTTTTTTTTCTTAGAAAATTATTAGTAATGGCACCAATGTACCGCCCCTTTAAAGGTAACCACACTCTTTTAGCAGTAAAATATGTACCAGTCTGAATATTTATCACCTTCCAAATTTCATGCAGCTTGCTGGTCATGATCTTCATTTTGATATTTTTGACACATCGATCCTTACCAGATACCAAGTTTGTTTTTTCAAATGAAACCTCCGGTATATATATATATATATATATATATATATATATATATATATATATATATATATATATATATATATATATATATATATGTTTTAATATTAACTAATAAACCAGATTTTTTTTTTCAGCTTTATTTGATAATATGACAGGTTGTTGAGCAATGATTGGTATTACTCCACGGAGTTTCGAAATTTTACTTGCAATATTTTGGTTTTTTGCTAATAAGTCGAAAACCGCTAATAATAGGTAGAATATTATATAGTACTTTAAGAAAGAAAATCAATTGATCTTGCTATTCCTATATAATACAGGATGTTCGATTTGAAAATCTCACATTACCTGCCATTATATGTTCTACCTAAAGACCATTTTTATTGTAGACAGCCTATATGCAATAATTGGATTTTCATTACTATATCAACCTATTAGCAAACAGCAACAAAAAACTGAAACCTCTATCTATGCTGGTTATGGAAAGACTCTTTTGTTGTTGTTAATGAATGGAGGTTGCGAACTTTCCTAACTAATAACTTTTATTTTCTTAACGTCTTGAGATAGGTTAACAGATATATAAACACACACACACACACACACACACAAATATATATATATATATATATATATATATATATATATATATATATATATATACTTTAAAAACATTACTGCAAACATAAGAGTGTCACAATACAGACATTTTTTTCATTTGAAAAAATAATGTTATGGGACGACGCCGCCATGTCATAAATATTTTCAAAATGAAGACCATAACCACTTAAGAACATAACCTAAATTCACATTTCTATCAATTTTGAATCACTATATACTTCTAATACTCCATCGAGTTTGGCCCACGCTTTACATATAATTCTGATACAAGTATATAAAGTGGTATTATTTGGTGGTTTTAAATTACAAATGCAAATTAAATTAGCTGCGATTTCTATGAAATCCTGTTTTTAGGATTGTCATTTTAGGACTAAGAGTACAACAATTATACTATTTAACTCATCTGTAAATATGTACAAAGTTTTCACATCACCAGACAGACGATCTTAAATTTGATATTTTATGTCTATGATGGACAAACCTTCCCTTTAAATCTTCATTCATGTCCATGAGGAGTTTCTGGTATGGTTGATAATCTGCAACACAATTATAAAAAAATTAGATGCATAAAAAATTCTAGATTCTACATCTAACATTCTATATGTGAGGTATATAATAAACCTCACCTACCCAACCAATAGCCCCAATAAGGATTCAGATGAAAACCCCACTATAGACAATACAGAACCACCAAAGGACAGTTTGATCTCTTTCAAGTCTATGGTTGAATACACCAAGGCTTTAGAGATGATATCCGGTGAGATTTCGAGAGTAGGAAGATTACGACTCCATAATTGAACTACAACCCAACCTACACCTAACCACCACTCTAAAGATTAGGCAGATTAAGGCCTAAAGAGTTCTATTCCATTCATATTTTACCCAACCTCTTGAAAATGACAAATGGCTCCAAGCCAGAATGTCGAGGTTCAACAAATTCTAGAGAAAGTTCAACCAGACATATTAGTTAAGCGAATGATATGATATCTGTCCGCTTTACATAAGTCGTCACAAGTTATTTACTACCAGTTTCAATAATTTTCTGGGCATACTAGATCATTAAGTTTTCATAGCCAACTTAGAATGTTCTGACGACAGCCATATTTTTATGGGGCTGAATGGAGAATAAAACAAGCAGTATAAGTCACAAAAAATCAGAGATAGCATCACAAAAGGCTAAACTGGCTTCCACTTTTTGTAAGGAGTGTACATATGCTCATGCACTATGTTTGTATAATAGAACATTTCTTCATGACAATGGCAATTTTTTCTTGTTTTAACTTTTTTTTTCCACATATATGAAAAATAAACACTATTCCTTATCCACTTCGACTACTCTCTTATTTCAGCATGCACAACTTGACGAAACTGAGTCACCAGCGATGCCCACTTGTCATGTTACTTGATTCATTTAGATACCACTGCCATATTTTATTTGTCCACTTTTATATACCTACCAGCAATTTTTACATTCTACGAAATATAATATTACAAGATATCACCAATAATACAATTGGTCCACAAATTATCCAAGAGGTTTATGCACCTGTAGTACATATAGCATCACAACGGAAGAACTTCGGCATAGTGTTAAAATCTAAGTATATAATACAATCTGAGTGTAGCGTGACCAGCATTAACATTGCTTTCCATAATTATAATTATAAAATTTAACAATTTAAAGGAGCACCTATTATAATAACCAGTCTAGCTAATCATATAGAATCCTGTCTCATTGAATCAGACAGGATAGAAAGCTTGTCTGCTTATACTTTGTAATCAGTATGGAAAAGCTTTCTGATAATGTAACAAAATTAATCAATGACACCCACTAAGCATGGTAACTTACAAATGCTTACCGCAACGTTAGATAATTTACCATTAGGCAAGTTAAGTTTGCAACATTTCTAAATGTTTGCAGGCAAAAAACCAATGCAAACTTACAAATGAAACTTTAACGTAACTTTCAAAAATAATATCTAGTTTGCCGTGTTGTGGTTTTTCTCCATTTGTAAGCTCACGTTAAGTTACAATTGTAATGTTTCTGAAAGTTTGTTTCAAATTGTAAACATTTGAATTCCCTCCGTTTTCGGGTATGTTCGATCCTATGTCATCGTCGTCCAATAGCAACATAGCAACACCGACGCCAACAGCGAACTGACTGACAAATGACAAAGCGCCCGGCATTAATTAATGGCGGTTTGTTGTTTACTTTTTTTATAATTTCATCATCATAAGTTGTTATTTGATCTATGTCTATTTATTTTCCTGGAAGTTTTAAAGATTGAACAATCTTATTGTAGCCTGAATTGTTTGAATTTTGTAATTCGTTGTCTGGAGAGTAGATAATGAAACATGGAGTATATCGACAAACATTTCAGGTAAGAATCCCTAAAACAGCTATATATTAAATACATGTGTGAATTCATTATTCTCTTTTCTGTAGCATAATTATTTTGGTATGTCGCTATTGGTGAATTATTATAAAATGGCTGCATTTATATTTTTGTTTCTTTTTATGAAATATTATATTATTTACATGAATTTTGTTATGTCCTTAGAAGCAGCCTGGAGATGTCATACCTGGTCAGACCAATTCATTTTAAAACGTTAAATATGATTGACCTATGGAAGCATGTGGCTTATACATAGCAATTGGCATCATAATAACAGTGGAGCAGTACCCATCAAGCTGCCAGGATTGCTTATTTTACACTTGTCGCAGTATTCTATGCTATGGAACATTCATATGGGTTAACTCGTCAGCAGCGGAACATGTGTTTATCATGCAAAAAAGAGCAATAAGGACATTGTGTGCGTAGGTCCAAGAAAAAGCTGCCCTGATGTGTTCGAGGCCAATGGGATACTTAGGTACACTTCCAGCTATATCCTTCTTCAGTATATGTATTCAAAATATCCAGTGAATGATGAAGTTTGCAACATCAATACCTCAATACCAGGTACAGGCATGAATTAAAAATACAGTTCCACAAAAAGGAGAAAACAAAGCAGATGTTTGATTACTTGGGAATCAAATTCCTCAATTTTCTACCTAATGTTATTAAGATGCTTCCACTAACAAGATTACAGTAGGCACTAGTGGATGTTATAAAACAAAAACCAAGGTGAAGGAATTTATTAGTGCTCTAAACCAATGTGTATAGTGTTACATACTACTTGTATTCATTCTTTGTAGTGTGTGTGTCTGTGTGTTAGGCAAAAGCTTTGGAAGGCAAGTTCGACTAGCCACAGACTTTTTTTATAGATACGTAATTCATTGTAGTCATAATTTTGCTTTATTTTAACTCAATGTTTCTGACATTTTAGACATTGACGGTACTATACTTACTCGATAGGGATAGTTAAGACATGCGTGAACACTTTCAGAGACTGTCGTCATGTTTAAGCTATTTTCGCAGTGAAGTTGTATTCATTTACCTGTGCTTGATTTATCCATTGCATATTCTTACGTTTGCTTAATTAAACTTTCTCTAAAATCGAAATGAACGCACCATTTTAGATATTTCTTTTTCACAATAGTATTTGATATGTTGAATTTATTTTATGTAACATATGTCACCACATATTTTAGAAGCTAAAAAAAATCTTGCCTCTCAAAACAAGTAATGCTGCAGAAGGCTTCGTTTTTGTTATTGGTGTTTCACACGTTTTTCTAGACGACTAAAGAGTTATTTAGTAAAACAATATCAAAAACAATTAATTGGTATTTATTTAGAAAAAGGAATTTTTGAAATCCGTCAATTAATAACGATATCACGAGTTCAAGTTATCTATTTTGTCGCTGAGTTTTGACTAGAACTGCATTTTAGGCTAAACATGGACACTCGCTATATGTCTAACTATTTCTATCTAGTAACTATAGTCGGTACTTATAAAGACAGTGACTTACCATGTACATTTGATGGTCAATAAAGTCTATATCTATCTATCTATCAGCAGAAATGAAATTGTAAGTCTTTAATTTTTTTATGTAATAAAGATTTTATTCTAATTAACATTGTCTTGTCATTTTTTACAGTTTTACAAGAAATTTTATATTATGTATAAATACACCTATATACCTATATTCAGTATTAGTTTGTAACTTGAAATAAATTCAGTTAATCAAATACAGTTTCTTTTTTCAAAAATGCTTGGACACATTGGTTAGTATTTCGAGTTGCAGTCTTTTAAAAAAGCTATACAGTATATACCATATTTGAAAAATGACTTCATCGATAATTTCTTTAAATCAACCTTACGTTTTTGTTGACTATTTTTAAAGTTCTTACATGTGAAGTTGTAGAAAACCAGCAGATTTAAAATTTTTATTCATTGATAACTACACAATTTTTTTCGTGCTTTCAACTCAAGATTTATAATAAAAATTTGAAAGTTGGTGGTTTTGTATCGCTTGATGTGTACTTTAAAAATAGTCAACAAAAAGCTAAGGTTGTCATTTACAAAAATTATCAATGGCATTTGATACAAATTGTATAATACATTTTTGAAAAGATTGTAACTGAGAATATTATCAGACTCCGAGCATTTTTGAAAAAAAAAGTTGAAGTAGATTAATTGGAATTATCCCAGGTTACAAACTTGCACTGTATATATAATATATACAATTGCAGATAAGTTGCAAATGTAAGTTTAAATTTTACAACTTTGCCAGGCCCTTTTAAAATTGAAGCTTGCTGTAAAGTAACATGTGTAAGTATAAAGAAAGTTTGTAACAGCTCACTACAGTAAACTTGCAGTAAAGTTACAAAAAAAAACACTTACATATGTAAAGTCACTGGGGGGAAGATTTGCCATTTGCAACAAACTTGCAGGAGGCTTTCTGCAAGTTATCTATCAAACTTACACTTGCTTTGGAAAAGATTCTGCAATGTTAATGCAATATTACCTTGCTCAGTGGGCATTAGCTTAAGGGAAATTACAAGTTTGACACTATTTAAAAAAATATTACCTGGACAGTACACTTCCTGTTTTCAATACTCCATACTACATATTTTAATTAGAAAGAAGCCACTGTAGCATCAAAGGTCATAGGTTATACCTCTTGCGTGACCCTCTTACTCTTTCTCATCTTTAAGAAAACTCACTACTGCTGATTTTGTGGAAACTACCATTGCTAAAAAAGGAAATAATTTTTAAAGTAAGTTCTACTTATGTCTCCATTAATGACAATAAATTATAACAAAAACTAATTCAAGCTCACAAAACACAACAGAAAAAATCTTAGGCTTTGGACATGTGCTAAATTATTTCACCTTGGGTAAATACTTCAAAGTATATAAGATTACCTCTAAAATGATAACATAAAAAATAGGAATACATACCTCTTATATATAGTAAACATCTTTCAACTTTAATTATATAAATTCATCTCTGTTTTGTTGTTTTGCTAAAAGAGATTCGCAAATTTAAGGTTACTTTCTTAAAAACAATTCACGTAGATCCTAACTTGAATTTTGCTTTCACTTGTGTGTCTTCTTCTGATAATTTTTGTAAGGTGTTACTGCTAAAATAAATATAATATCACGATTACCTGAATCATGGTAGTGAAGGAAAGATTTCACCGTACTATTTGATATTTTGAAAAAAAACATTAAAACATGATGTGGATATACCGTGTACGTGTTGTAGCGCTTTCCACCCTAACGGCGTTTAAATTGACAATAGACAGTACTACACTGCTGCATTGACATATAGTGCAAAAAGTTTTCCAGTATAAATAAGTTTTAATTTAAAATATCATACGGATTTGGTAATTCAAAATGTTTGATTATTGTACCGCAATTATTGTTTGAATTATGTCATTAGTAATTTAAAAATATGTTAGGTCCATATGTTTTCATCCTAAGAATCAAATTACATTTTAATATTTGTTAATTTTTATTATATCTGACAACCCTGCTTATTTATATTTACGAACTCTTGTGTCGCTTCGACGATTTTACATTTTTCGGGTCTAAAGTAATAAAACACACATTAATACTCTAACTATCCTTGTCAACGTTGAATGTGCGAAATGGCTATGCAATTCAAACTGATGTCGTAGATTATTTATTTCTTACTCATTAATTATTTCTTACACATTTTTTATTTTCGAACAACTTCTTTCCTCGTGGACCATTTAAGTTGAAATTTGGTTACCAACTTTACTTTGACATCTCCCTTATATGTGCAAATTTTCATTTGAATCACTGCAGTACTTAAAACAAAAAAAAATATTGCGTTTTAAAAATTTCCTTTACATTTTTTATACAGAAAATTTAACCTACGGTGCTCATCTTCGAACTCATCCAAGCCATTAACAAAATCAAGGCAATCTCCAAATTTAGTGAAGATCGGTCAAGTATTTTTTGAGTTATCAGTTGGATACATATATATATATATATATATATATATATATATATATATATATATATATATATATATATATATATATATATATATATAATATAAATATATATATATATATATATATATATATATATATATATATATATATATATATATATAAGCATATAAAAATCAAAACCGACCTTGGATATGGGTTCTAGAGGACCAAATTCGCGCTCATTTGAAGAAATTTTTCAAAAGTCTCACCATCGATACCTCTCTATTAGTGAATTTTCTTAATGAAAATTCACTAAAAGGAAATATAAGTTTAATAATTATGCTCTGGTAACTACATTTTACTACATACGACTAATGTTATGTTGACGGCAAGGTTTTACGGCGCGAATCAAACAAACGTCACATGTTATGTAGAGTAGTAGCAATTTTATTATTTAGGTTTCTTATTTTTTAGTTTATAAGAAATACTTGCGTGCGTGTTGTGATTCCTCAAAGTCGAAATTTGGTGAAATAATAATGACGATAAAATATTTTTTAAAGGAAAAGGATTGCCATTTTAAAGTGAGTATGTTTAGAAAAAAATTACAAGACTTCAAAAAATGTTTACTGGACTAATAACAAAGCGATATTTACGAGTTTGAGAACAACAAAAAATCATTTAAAAATATTTTGTCTCGCTGGTTTGCAACACACACACACACACACACACACACACACACATGCACGTGCGCACACACTCACCCGCGCGCACACAGCCACACGCGTGCCTGCGCGTTCAGTCGGTTAACAAAACACGTTATGAAATATCATGAAAATTTTCGGAAAAGATACAAATATAAATTAAGCTTTACAATTTTTCTCTGGCTATTAGATTGTGTATAACATTGGCTTGTTCTGTAGTTGTATTAACAATTATTATTAACGACAAGAAAAACATTAGTACTAATTATTTTTCCACAATTTTTAGGGCTGCGTCATCATTATCGATGTAATTCTTCAAAGTATACTAAGACACAGTAGTTTTCAGTAACATAGCATATGTAATAAAATATACCGGTAAAAAATTCATATTAAAAACCTTAAAATGCCCACTTCCAAAAAACTTTTTTTTGTCTAAAGTTGGAAGTGTTACACACATCAGCAACAAGATCTTGATCTACAAGTCATTTTTAAAACCAATCCGGAACTACGCAATCGAGTTTTGGGGAGGCACTAAACCAACGACAAATAACCGAATTATACAAAGACAGCAACCCAAAATACTTCTCCCGATAGTAAATGCTCCATGGTATGTTTCCAACCTTACTTTACATCAAGACCTCAAAATTCCATTTGTTCATGAAGAAATTAGAAGATACGCACAAAATTTACGTGATGTAAAGTGCCTGTCCACGAGAATCCCTCATAGAACAACTCTTTGACGACCCTTTCCACGAGACCTGCTGAATTAACATTTTTACTGTTATCCGAGATGTAGTGTCAACACTGTTGGGCTTCTCCTCACGCTCGTTAAATTATTATATATATATATATATATATATATATATATATATATATATATATATATATATATATATATATATATATATATATATATATATTACATGTATGTATGTATGTATCCAACCGATAACTCAAAAAGTAATTACCAGATTTTGAAGAAACTCGGCAAGTACCTTTGTTTTAACTAACTTGGATGAGTTCGTTAGCCAGCTCGATCGGACCAGTTTTTTTTTAAACTTGATGTTTCAAAAAAAGTAATAATAATAATAATAAATTCTAGCACTTGCCATATTATAACCAACGTTGAAAATACAGCAATAAATAGATTAAAGTAGAAATACATAGGCTAGTTAGTCTTCACTTTATAGAATTATTCTCAATATAAGTCCCAGATATTATTTTATAGTAAAATTAAACATCTTTGTGTAGATAAAAAAAACGCAAACGAAAACAAGGATAAGAAAATTTTACTAGATTACGTTAGACAACATTGTATAAGCATTTTAGCTGGAGTATTGTAACATATTTTATTTAAACTTGTACATATTTTTGTATTTCAACTATACTAGATAATAAAGCTTGTTGAATTTGAATTTGAAGTGACGTGGGTTCAAATCTCAGTACTGAATTTCTCTTAGACTTTTTTTTAACTTGTTTTTGCTCGATTCAATTTTGACATTATCTGATCTGAATGTGTAATTCCAATATTTTTTATGTCATACTAGTTCATTATTGTGTTTTTATTGCTTAGTTACCAACTACATAATTGTGTACTTTATGCCCACGGACCATAACGTGTACTTTATGGCCCGCGCGGGCACAACGTACACTTTATGGCCCGGGCGCACATAAAGACAAATAATTTTTGTTTAACTTATTTTATAACCTTTATTAATTAAATTACAAATAATGGAAAGAGGCAATATGTAAATATTTAATTAACATTATTTAGTCTAATTAACATAAAATTGGCAGTTCTGAAAAGATCCGGTGATAGTTAGGTTGCCTTCAGCAAAGGGTGATTGAGGTTTCATTGTTGGGTATGACTAGTATGACATAAAAGTTTGTATGCACCGCTGGTATTAATAGTGGTGTATGCCCTCGAGCGACTTACAAACCCTCGGGCCGGAGGCCCTCGGATTTGTAAAATCGTCGCTCTCGGGGCATAAACATCTATTTATACTCTTGGTACATAAATAACTATTAGCGCCTTTTTGTTGAAAACTAACTGATGAAGAGATAAGGACTTTTAAGACTTTTCATTCAAGTTTAGTAGATCTTTTGCCCTTAGTTGGTAAAACCGTTCCACAGTTAACATAGACGTAGAGATTTGTGACTTTAGAAGAGTTTATTTTTTCTCCGCGACCCGTTTTAATCTTTACAGTATCGACAGGCAAAATAATGTTCTCTGTGGAGGAAAAAACTAAAGAGCCACAGAAAAGGTATGTACAAAATATTTTATGCATTTAGATCAGATTTTGCATATTTTTGAATATATTTAATTTATTTTTATTAGCGAATTTTCTTGTACAAAATGTTATTTCCTTAGAGAATTTTCTAATAAATAAATTTAATGAATTTAATGTGAAGAAGTATTTGTTACAAATTTTAGTGTAAAAAAATATCTACATTTTCTAAATAAGGTTTTAATGGATTTTAGTGCAAACAAAATATTTCATTTTCAATTTTAATTACAAATTAGGTACCTATATAATTTGAATTTTATGTATTCTTTTAGCAAAATGTTGAGTAAAAATATTTAATCCACTTTCGCAGATTTTTTTTGTTTCCGTAGAAATCGTTTTTTTAAATGTTTTTGTAAAATTTTGGTAATTAATGATATATGTTTAATAAGTCATTGTAAATTAAAAAAAATCGGATTTTTTAGAAAAAATAGTTTGCACATTTTCATGATTTTTTTAAAAGTTTAATCGAAAAGTTTTTTGTGAATGATTATATTTTGGGAGCTGCGTAAATAGCTTGAAGAAGTTCGTTTTCGGGAACATTTTGAGTTAAATTTCGAAATAAAATTTGTACTCTTCCAAACAATTAAATTATTTTGATTAAATATGGTACATTGTTTCTACTATATGTGGGTTATACTGGTAACCAAATTTGATGGATGCTATCATTAGAAAAGATGTATTCGTTATTAAAAACATTTTATGAAAATTGACTACCATAACGCACTTGCTGCGTCCAGACATTGAATTTTTGCTACCAGCAAATAGTAATAGTCATTTAATTTTGATCCTCTTTTCACACTAACATCTATAAGTTGATATTTTTAGTGAATTTTCTTAAAACAAATTCACTAATGAGGAGATCCCAACTTTTGAATTTTGGAAAAATTACTTCACATGAGCGCTAATTAGGCCCCCCAGAACACATATCCGGGGTCAGTTTCAATTTTTATATGTTTATATATATATATATATATATATATATATATATATATATATATATATATATATATATATATATATATATATATATATATATATATATATATATATATAGGTATCACACCGATAACTCAAAAAATAATGGCCCAATTTTGATTAAATTCGGTGAATACCTTCCTTTTGAAAGTGGCTTGGACAGGTTCGTTATCCAGGCAAATCGGCCCAGGTTTTCCTGGAACATTTTGTATTTTATTTCAAAAAACATTATATCTCCGGAATTGACAAAGTAAGGGCACCCAAATTTGGTACGCGGGTTTGTATCATTATGTGTGAGTTACTTACCAAAATTTAGCTCTGTGGGTGAAAAGAAAAAAGTTATGGGCATTTAAAGAAAAATAAATTGGGGTTTTCCTCAAAACGTCAAAGTTGCGATTTAAAAGGTCAAAATTGGCAACATTTACGAAGAACTTGGATCTAATACGGGTTATGGAAAGAAAGTGTCTCAAGAAGAATGTTTTACAAACCCTGAAGACTTGGTTTCAACCGTCATTGTCCTTCATTTTACTAAAATATTTCCAGAAAATTCATTTCAAATAGACCCTTTCTCTGATGCTTGGCAGTAGTCTTAGCTATAGAGTTTATAGTTTAATGATATATAATTTTTGTCGAATTTTCGTAAAAAATCAATATAGCTCAATATATCCGTTATTATACAAGATATGAAAAAAAAATTGTATACATTAATTATAGGGTGTCTTGAGCTACATCTTAAAAAAATATTTCTACAATCACAGGCTGGCCCATAAGTCGTTAGTGATACAAATTTTCTTTTATTTTAATCAAACACGCCTCATGTTATTGAATTTTGGCATTTTCCATCGAAATATAATACATGTTGGTAAGAAAAGAAATTCTGCACGCAGCAAGTGCGTTAAGGCAGCGAATAGCTCAATTTGCTATTAACCCATAAGGTTGACCAAGAAACGAGTATTTTCTGGAACACTTTAAGTTTACTTTCGGAAATTTTTGTATATTTTCAAACAATAAACTTATTTTTATGAAACATGGCACATTGTTTTTGCTATATTGGTTATACTGATAACCAAATTTAACGCCTGCTTTCTTTAAAAAAAACACATATTTGCTATTAAAAACATTTTAATGAAAATTCACTACCATAACGCACTTGCTGCGTCCCGAACTTTTGATTTTTCTATTCTACCCGCCTCTTCAAAAATGCAGTCATGACTTTCTTTATGTTCATACAATTTGTTTGTCACAGTTATGTTGTTTAATTTTATTCGAGTAATCTAAAGTCAATTTAGGTATATTATTTTGACATAGATGATAAGAGTAACGTTGTATTCTCCTGGAAAAGACTCCCCAAATGTGGGGTTTCATTGCTAAAATTGACAACAGTGTACTTCATGTCTTCGCCTACTTGGACCCTAAAATAAATTCACTTTAAATGCACACATGGAGTAACGAGGATGTACCTTGTGGTTTCATTGACTTGTGAATGTCCAAACTAATAAATTATTAAGTGGATGTAAGTTTTTGCGTTCCCTCTTTTATGATATATAGTTGCATACTATATTAGGTAGTAAAAAGTGAACACTTCATGCAAGATTGCTACATTCTTTAAGTTTTAAATTATGAATCATATGTTACAGGTGACCAGTGCAATATGTCAGTACTCGTTCTTTTATTACGACCTCCCACATCATGTTATTATATTTGAGCGGAGAAAAAAACGGACTGTTTGATGATCATACAAAATTATTGATCATTTTGGACGTCACGTCTTTTGTATACTGTTTATTTACAAACCTGTCCCTACTAGGTAAAGAATTGGTGTCCGTATGTATGTTAAAATTTTATTTTGTACGTCACAGGAGAAACGTATTGAATGAGTTCGTAAAATATTCAATTTTATGCTGACATTTTATGGACGAAGCATTGTGAACAAAGAAAAAATCGAAATATTCTTTATATAAACAAATTTTATTAGCTCACTTCTGCGAACAAGTTATTATAAGTAGAGGCGTTGCTTTTTACATAAGGTAATTTTAGATTTGTTAATAAATCTAATGCATTGGAACCAACAATCTGAATAAGTTTGAACGCAGCAAGTGCATTATGGTAGCGCATTTTCATAAAGTTATTTTGATAAAATATGGTACATTCTTTCTACTTTATAGGTTATACTGGTAACCAAATTTGATGCCTGCTTTCTTTAAAAAAAATACATATTTGCTATTAAAATTATTTTTATGAAAGTTCACTACCATAACGCACTTGCACCCGATTACAAAATTTGTTTGCCATAACTTTCTTATTTCTGGAGATCTAAAAATTTTTCGAAAGAAAACACAAAACTGGGTCGATTTCCCTGGCTACGAACTTGTCCAAGCCACATGCAAAATAAAGGTACCCACTGAATTTGATCTAAATTGGCCCATTATTCTTTGAGTTATCGGTATGATACATACATATGTATATATATATATATATATATATATATATATATATATATATATATATATATATATATATATATATATATATATATATATATATATATTAGAGAAAAGAAAATTATGTCTCGAATACTAAGGTCATTGACATATATAAATTATATAGAAAAACATTTTAGGTACAACGTAGGTGCGTTAATAATATATTTGTTCCAGAACCAATAAATTATATAATACAACGGTTATATATATATATATATATATATATATATATATATATATATATATATATATATATATATATATCTATATATACATATAAAAATTGTAACTGACCCCGGATATCTGTTCTAGGGAGCCCATTTGCGCTCATAAGACACGATCTCCCCATTAGTGAATTTTTGTCAGAAAATTTAGTAAAAAAAAGTTACAGGCATTTAAAAATAAAGAAAAAAATTTGGGTGCCTCTGTTGACCAGAATACCACAAAAATGCACAAAACCAAACTATATTGTGTGGATAACCAAATCTATATACAAGAAAAAGTACTTTGAATATTTTACAGTTCTTCTTAAAACGTTAAAGTCGCGATTTGAAGCCTTAAAATTGGCACCTCTTAGACAAAGAACCTGAAACGGGTACGGATTATTTAGAGAAAATGTTACAAAAATTTGTTTTACAAAGCCACATGTTTCAGCTTTAACCGTCATTGTCCTTTATTTTAGTGAATTCATTTTAAATAGTATTTATCTCATGCTTTGGGTGCAGTTTCAGGTTTAGAGTTTATGGTTTAATAGTCTATAATTTTTTAGCAAATTTTCGCAGAATAAGTTTTCTATTGAGGAGATCGCGACTTGTGAATTTTGAAAAGATTTCTTCACATGAGCACGAACTAAGCCCCCTAAAACCCATCTTCGGGGTTGATTTCAGTTTTTATCTGTTTACATATGCACAGGGTGACGCATTTCTAGGGTAAAACTCAATATATCTGTTACTATACGAGAATGTAAGGCTAGATGCATTCCCGCAACAATTAGAACCGTAGACCGGTTTCGCTCTCATTAGAGCTCTTCAGTACGGCATACTAATTGTAGCAAAAATGCACCAAAAGTAATACGGCTATAGTATTGTTGCGAGAATGCATCTAGCCTTACATACTTTGTCCCTATATTGGGGTAGAAATGGGCCAGGGCTGACAATTTTCTAAATTGTTAGTTAGTTGTATACAGTTCCTAATTTTTAACACTTTGTGTTATTTGGAGCTGGCGTGACAACATACTACTTGGTTCCGCAACTAAGTGGCGGCACGTCCACCACTCACTTAGTGTTTTAGCGCTGGCTATACTATAGCCGTATTACTTTTGGTGCATTTTTGCTACAATTAGCATGCCGTACTGAAGAGCTCTAATGAGAGCGAAACCGATCTACGGTTCTAATTGTTGCGAGAATGCATCTAGCCTTACATACTTTGTCCCTATATTAGTATGCCGTACTGAAGAGCTCTAATTAGAGCGAAACCGGTCTACGGTTCTAATTGGTGCGAGAATGCATCTAGCCTTACATACTTTGTCCCTATATTGGGGTAGAAATGGGCCAGGACTGACAATTTTCTAAATTGTTAGTTAGTTGTATACAGTCTCTATTTTTTTTAACACTTTGTGTTATTTGGAGCTGACTTGACAACATACTACTTGATTCCGCAACTAGGTGGCGGCACGTCCACCACTCACTTAGTGTTTTAAGGCAGGCTATACTATAGCCGTATTACTTTTGGTGCATTTTTGCTACAATTAGTATGCCGTACTGAAGAGCTCTAATGAGAGCGAAACCGGTCTACGGTTCTAATTGTTGCGAGAATGCATCTAGCCTTACATACTTTGTCCCTATATTAGTATGCCGTACTGAAGAGCTCTAATTAGAGCGAAACCGGTCTACGGTTCTAATTGGTGCGAGAATGCATCTAGCCTTACATACTTTGTCCCTATATTGGGGTAGAAATGGGCCAGGACTGACAATTTTCTAAATTGTTAGTTAGTTGTATACAGTCTCTATTTTTTTAACACTTTGTGTTATTTGGAGCTGACTTGACAACATACTACTTGATTCCGCAACTAGGTGGCGGCACGTCCACCACTCACTTAGTGTTTTAAGGCAGGCTATACTATAGCCGTATTACTTTTGGTGCATTTTTGCTACAATTAGTATGCCGTACTGAAGAGCTCTAATGAGAGCGAAACCGGTCTACGTTTCTAATTGTTGCGAGAATGCATCTAGCCTTACATACTTTGTCCCTTTATTGGGGTAGAAATGGGCCAGGGCTGACGATTTTCTAAATTGTTAGTTAGTTGTATACAGTCTCAATTTTTTTAACACTTTGTGTTATTTAAAGCTGGCGTGACAACATACTACTTGGTTCCGCAACTAGGTGGCGGCACGTCCACCACTCACTTAGAGATACGAGAAAAAACTGTATACTTTAATTGTAGGGTGTCTTAAGTTGCATCGTATAAAATTATTTTGACAATCATAGGGTGGGTCATAAGTCGTTGTTAATACAAATTTTATCTTCTTAGTCAATTTTCGTAGTGAAAATTCACCAATGAGAACGACTCTGGAACTTTGAAAAAATTCCTTCAAATGAGCGTGAACTATGCCCCCAAGAACACATATACAGGAAGGAATACCTTAAACATTTTAAGTTCATCTTCAAGAAATTTTTGAACTTTTGCAAACAATAAAGTTATTTTAATGAAATATTGAATCTTATTTGTTTCTACTATATAGGTTATACTGGTAACCAAATTTAATGAGTGGCTTGCTGAAGAAAAAGGTATATCTTTATTCATTTATTTATTATATTTGCTATTAAAAACCTTTTCATGAAAATTCACTATTATCATGCATTTCCTGCGTTAAGACTTTTTTATAATATAAACCTGCGCACCAGACTTGATCAAAATCCGCAAATTACTTTTTAACTTAACGGTGATATATATATATATATATATATATATATATATATATATATATATATATATATATATATATATATATATATATATATATATATATGTGTGTGTGTGTCACACCGATAACTCAAAAAATAATGAGCCGATTTTGATTAAATTTGGTGAAAAAATTCCCTTTGCAAATGGCTTGGATAAGTTTGTTAGTCAGGAAAATCTGCCTTGGTTTTCCCGGAAAATGTTGTGTTTTCTTTCGAAAAAAAATTATATCTTCGAAATTAACAAAGTAAGGGCAACCAAATTTGGCACGCAGGTTGACATCCTTAAAACTGAGTTACTTACGAAAATTTAGCTATGTAGGTCAAAAGACAAAAAAGTTATAGGCATTTAAAGAAAAATAAATTGGGGTTTTCCTCAAAACGTCAAAGTGGCGATTTAAAATGTCAAAATTGGCAACAGTTAGGCAAATAACTTGAATCTAATACGGGCTATAGAAATAAAATGTCTCAAGAAGAATGTTTTACAAACCCTCAAGTCTTAGTTTCAACCGTCATTGTCCTTCATTTTACTAAAATATTTGCAGAAAATTCATTTCAAATAGACTCTTTCTCTGATGCTTGGCAGTAGCCTTAGCTATAGAGTTTATCATTTAATGGTATATAATTTTTGTCGAATTTTCGTAAAAAATCAATAAAGCTCAATATATCCGTTATTATATAAGATATGAAAAAAATTTGTTTATATTAATTATATTATATTATAACGCTACACATTATCTGCTTGAGATATACAACACTATATGGATCAACCACCAATTTCCTGATAACTGGCGCGAGGCAACTGTGATACCAGTCCCTAAAACAGAAAAAGAAAGGTATTAGACATCATCATACAGGCCAATATCTCTAACTCCCACTCTTTGTAAATTACTGGAGAGAATAATAAATCAAAGGCTGATGTTCACACTAGAAAGAGAGAAGCTTCTGACTCAATTTCAATGCGGATTTCGCCATAATAGGTCAACTTTAGATAATCTAGTTCGATTGGAGTCAGAAATACTGAAGGCTTTTGCACTAAAACAAAAGATAGGCGTGGTGTTCTTTGATTTAGAAAAGGCTTATGATATGACATAGAGGAATATCATAATCAGTAAACTAAAATCTTGGAACCTTGATGGAAATATACATGCATTCGTCATGAACGTTCTAAGCAACAGAAAGTTTAGAGTGAAAGTTAACGGAAAATATTCATCCATAAAAACTCTTCAGAATGGAAGTCCGCAAGGGTTAGTAATAAGTGTAACAATATTTCTGATCGCAATCAACGACGTTGTAAATTCTTTATGCCCACTAGTCAAAACCAGTCTGTGTGCTGACGATATAATCATATATACAAAAGGTAATAACCTGGAAGGAACCCAAAAACTGCTACAAACATCCGTAACAAATATTGAGCAGTGGTCAGAAACTACAGGATTTAGATATTCTGTAGACAAAACTGTGAGCATGGTATTTTTCAAATCAAAAAGAGTTAATGTAATAAAACTGAATCTGTACGGCGCAAATATAAAATCCGTAGAACAAGTTAAATTTTTATGATTAACTTTTGACCGAAAACTGCAATGGGGACCACACATAGAGCAAGTTAAAAATCATGTGTTATTAGTATGATCAAGACTCAGGCACACTATGAGTGGGGAGCTGACACCAACGTGCTGATCAACATCTATAGGACGCTCATCAGATCTAGAATAGATTATGGGGCCATAGTTTACAGTACAGCCAGTAATAAGCTGCTACATACGCTTGATGTAATCCAAAACTGTACCCTAAGAATAGCCCTTGGTTATTACCCAACCAATCCTACTGAAAGTATTAGGAGTCTCGCAAATAAAATGCCCCTTCAACTAAGAAGAGAACAGTTTTAAATTACGCCTCCAAAGTTCTTAGTACACCAGAACATCCAAATTATGAATTGTTTTCGTCAAAGAGCTACGAGACCTTATTTCGAAAAAAAAAACGCATCTTTCAGCTCCCATAAACCATAGATTCCACAAAATCCTTGAAAGTGTTGAAGAGCCATTGCCATTATCTGCCAGTTCATACAAGACATTGAGCCCTCCTTGGACACAACAACAAGTTGCTTTTGATCTAAGAGTAACACACCACCCGAAAACTACCACCAATCCCAGTGTGATAAGGAATCAATTCTTACAAATGAAATCTGAGTATGAGAACCACAAATTTATCTATACAGATGCCTCTAAAAATCAAAACGGTACAGGATCAGCTGTATATACATGCAATACAGTCTTGACATACAAACTACCTAAATCAACATCTATATTCACTGGTTAACTATTTGCCATAAAAGAAGCACTTAGACATGTTATACTATCTGATATACAACAGACTGTTCTCTGCACATACTCTTTGAGTGCATTACAAATAATTAGGCAAATCTACCCTAAACACCATATTCCAAGGTAAATAAAAGATCAAATGACGTACATAATCGCACATAAAAAGAAACTCATTTTCATGTTCACCCCCTCCCACGTAAACATCCAAGGTAACGAAATTGTGGATGCACTTGCAAAAGGAGTCGCCACTTCCTGTAACGATCCAGTCTACCAAATCCATACGAACGAGGATATCAGTTATCTCTAGCAAATGGCAAAAAATGTGGGAGACTAAACGCTTAAAACTATTTCATATCAAACCAAGAGTAAAAGATAAGCTTCCAAATGGAAGACAAAATCAGACGGTCATATTCAGGTTGAGAATAGGCCATACTAAATTCACCCACGAATATATAATGAAGAAGCTGCCCCAATCTATAAGTTTTTGCTATGACACATTGCATCTCCTTGTGGAATGCCCACTATACGAAGCAAATAGGATATCCTCAAACATACCAAACAACATGACCGATCTTTTAGGATCCAACAGGGAAAACCATACTCAGCTCCTGACATTCCTGAAGTCAAGTGCATTATTCAACCAGATCTAGTGCTAATAAACTTTAACTGCCCCTTCTTATGATATTATTTTATTTATTGTATGTGTTTATTGTTGTCGTCTAATTATTATCTAATTATATCTCACGAAGACCTGCTAATAATCTTTTAGGTTGAAGCAGGATATTTTCTTAAAAAAAAGAATTTCTTAGTTAAGCAATATTCCTTTTCCTAACTTTTAAAACTGTTATATTTGTTTGTTATTTAAATTGTTGGTTAATAAATTATCGATTTGTGTTTGAAATCCATTTCGTTATTAAAAAAGCCCGAACCTCGTAATAAAGTGCAGACAAATTTTTATTAACAAAGTGGTGCATATTTCGACTCATGAACCCAAGCTCTGAGATTTATTAATAATAGTGTTCAAAAATTTACAAAACAGAAAGATTAAAAATTCTGGACGCAGCAAGTGCGTTATGGTAGTGAATTTTCATAATTTAATTTAATTACAAATATGTGTGTTTTTTAAGAAAACAGGCATCAAATTTTGTTACCAGTATAACCTATATAATAAAAACAATGTGCCATGTTTGATCAAAATAACTTTATTGTGTGAAAATGTAAAAAAAATTCCAAAAGTAAACTTAAAGTGTTCCCGAAAAATTACGTTTCTTGGTCAACCTTAGAGGTTAACAGCAAATTGAGCTGTTCCAATATGAAACATTTGATCAAAATTCGCTACCATAACGCACTTGCTGCGTCCACAATTTCTTTTCTTACAAACATGCATTATATTTCGATGGAAAATGTAAAAATGCAATAACATAAGGCGTGTTTGATTAAAAAAAAAGGAATTTTGTATCACCAACGACTTATGGGCCATCATGTGATTGTAGAAATATTATTTTAAGATGTAGCTCAAGACACCCTATAATTAATATAAACAAATTTTTTTCATATCTTATATAATAACGGATATATTGGGCTTTATTGATTTTTTACGAAAATTCGACAAAAATTATATACCATTAAATGATAAACTCTATAGCTAAGGCTACTGCCAAGCATCAGATAAAGAGTCTATTTGAAATGAATTTTCTGCAAATATTTTAGTAAAATGAAGGACAATGACGGTTGAAACTAAGACTTGAGGGTTTGTAAAACATTCTTCTTGAGACATTTTATTTCTATAGCGCGTATTAGATTCAAGTTATTTGCCTAACTGTTGCCAATTTTGACATTTTAAATCGCCACTTTGACGTTTTGAGGAAAACCCCAATTTATTTTTCTTTAAATGCCTATAACTTTTTTGTCTTTTGACCTACATAGTTAAATTTTCGTAGATAACTCAGTTTTGAGGATGTCAACCTGCGTGCCAAATTTGGTTGCACTTACTTTGTTAATTTCGAAGATATAATTTTTTTTCGAAAGAAAACACAACATTTTCCGGGAAAACCAAGGCAGATTTTCCTGACTAACAAACTTATCCAAGCCATTTGCAAAAGGAATTTTTTCACCAAATTTAATCAAAATCGGCTCATTATTTTATATATATATATATATATATATATATATATATATATATATATATATATATATATATATATATATATATATATATATATATATATATATATATATATATATATATATATATATATATATATATATATATATATATATATATATATATATATATATATATATATGTGTGTGTGTCACACCGATAACTCAAAAAATAATGAGCCGATTTTGATTAAATTTGGTGAAAAAATTCCTTTTGCAAATGGCTTGGATAAGTTTGTTAGTCAGGAAAATCTGCCTTGGTTTTCCCGGAAAATGTTGTGTTTTCTTTCGAAAAAAAATTATATCTTCGAAATTAACAAAGTAAGTGCAACCAAATTTGGCACGCAGGTTGACATCCTCAAAACTGAGTTATCTACGAAAATTTAACTATGTAGGTCAAAAGACAAAAAAGTTATAGGCATTTAAAGAAAAATAAATTGGGGTTTTCCTCAAAACGTCAAAGTGGCGATTTAAAATGTCAAAATTGGCAACAGTTAGGCAAATAACTTGAATCTAATACGGGCTATAGAAATAAAATGTCTCAAGAAGAATGTTTTACAAACCCTCAAGTCTTAGTTTCAACCGTCATTGTCCTTCATTTTACTAAAATATTTGCAGAAAATTCATTTCAAATAGACTCTTTCTCTGATGCTTGGCAGTAGCCTTAGCTATAGAGTTTATCATTTAATGGTATATAATTTTTGTCGAATTTTCGTAAAAAATCAATAAAGCCCAATATATCCGTTATTATATAAGATATGAAAAAAATTTGTTTATATTAATTATAGGGTGTCTTGAGCTACATCTTAAAATAATATTTCTACAATCACATGATGGCCCATAAGTCGTTGGTGATACAAAATTCCTTTTTTTTTAGTCAAACACGCCTTATGTTATTGCATTTTTACATTTTCCATCGAAATATAATGCATGTTTGTAAGAATAGAAATTGTGGACGCAGCAAGTGCGTTATGGTAGCGAATTTTGATCAAATGTTTCATATTTGAACAGCTCAATTTGCTGTTAACCTCTAAGGTTGACCAAGAAACGTAATTTTTTGGGAACACTTTAAGTTTACTTTTGGAATTTTTTTTACATTTTCACACAATAAAGTTATTTTGATCAAACATGGCACATTGTTTTTATTATATAGGTTATACTGGTAACAAAATTTGATGCCTGTTTTCTTAAAAAACACACATATTTGTAATTAAATTAAATTATGAAAATTCACTACCATAACGCACTTGCTGCGTCCAGAATTTTTAATCTTTCTGTTTTGTAAATTTTTGAACACTATTATTAATAAATCTCAGAGCTTGGGTTCATGCGTCGAAATATGCACCACTTTGTTAATAAAAATTTGTCTGCACTTTATTACGAGGTTCGGGCTTTTTTAATAACGAAATGGATTTCAAACACAAATCGATAATTTATTAACCAACAATTTAAATAACAAACAAATATAACAGTTTTAAAAGTTAGGAAAAGGAATATTGCTTAACTAAGAAATTCTTTTTTTTAAGAAAAGATCCTGCTTCAACCTAAAAGATTATTAGCAGGTCTTCGTGAGATATAATTAGATAATAATTAGACGACAACAATAAACACATACAATAAATAAAATAATATCATAAGAAGGGGCAGTTAAAGTTTATTAGCACTAGATCTGGTTGAATAATGCACTTGACTTCAGGAATGTCAGGAGCTGAGTATGGTTTTCCCTGTTGGATCCTAAAAGATCGGTCATGTTGTTTGGTATGTTTGAGGATATCCTATTTGCTTCGTATAGTGGGCATTCCACAAGGAGATGCAATGTGTCATAGCAAAAACTTATAGATTGGGGCAGCTTCTTCATTATATATTCGTGGGTGAATTTAGTATGGCCTATTCTCAACCTGAATATGACCGTCTGATTTTGTCTTCCATTTGGACGCTTATCTTTTACTCTTGGTTTGATATGAAATAGTTTTAAGCGTTTAGTCTCCCACATTTTTTGCCATTTGCTAGAGATAACTGATATCCTCGTTCGTATGGATTTGGTAGACTGGATCGTTACAGGAAGTGGCGACTCCTTTTGCAAGTGCATCCACAATTTCGTTACCTTGGATGTTTACGTGGGAGGGGGTGAACATGAAAATGAGTTTCTTTTTATGTGCGATTATGTACGTCATTTGATCTTTTATTTACCTTGGAATATGGTGTTTAGGGTAGATTTGCCTAATTATTTGTAATGCACTCAAAGAGTATGTGCAGAGAACAGTCTGTTGTATATCAGATAGTATAACATGTCTAAGTGCTTCTTTTATGGCAAATAGTTAACCAGTGAATATAGATGTTGATTTAGGTAGTTTGTATGTCAAGACTGTATTGCATGTATATACAGCTGATCCTGTACCGTTTTGATTTTTAGAGGCATCTGTATAGATAAATTTGTGGTTCTCATACTCAGATTTCATTTGTAAGAATTGATTCCTTATCACACTGGGATTGGTGGTAGTTTTCGGGTGGTGTGTTACTCTTAGATCAAAAGCAACTTGTTGTTGTGTCCAAGGAGGGCTCAATGTCTTGTATGAACTGGCAGATAATGGCAATGGCTCTTCAACACTTTCAAGGATTTTGTGGAATCTATGGTTTATGGGAGCTGAAAGATGCGTTTTTTTTCTCGAAATAAGGTCTCGTAGCTCTTTGACGAAAACAATTCATAATTTGGATGTTCTGGTGTACTAAGAACTTTGGAGGCGTAATTTAAAACTGTTCTCTTCTTAGTTGAAGGGGCATTTTATTTGCGAGACTCCTAATACTTTCAGTAGGATTGGTTGGGTAATAACCAAGGGCTATTCTTAGGGTACAGTTTTGGATTACATCAAGCGTATGTAGCAGCTTATTACTGGCTGTACTGTAAACTATGACCCCATAATCTATTCTAGATCTGATGAGCGTCCTATAGATGTTGATCAGCACGTTGGTGTCAGCTCCCCACTCATAGTGTGCCTGAGTCTTGATCATACTAATAACACATGATTTTTAACTTGCTCTATGTGTGGTCCCCATTGCAGTTTTCGGTCAAAAGTTAATCATAGAAATTTAACTTGTTCTACGGATTTTATATTTGCGCCGTACAGATTCAGTTTTATTACATTAACTCTTTTTGATTTGAAAAATACCATGCTCACAGTTTTGTCTACAGAATATCTAAATCCTGTAGTTTCTGACCACTGCTCAATATTTGTTACGGATGTTTGTAGCAGTTTTTGGGTTCCTTCCAGGTTATTACCTTTTGTATATATGATTATATCGTCAGCACACAGACTGGTTTTGACTAGTGGGCATAAAGAATTTACAACGTCGTTGATTGCGATCAGAAATATTGTTACACTTATTACTAACCCTTGCGGACTTCCATTCTGAAGAGTTTTTATGGATGAATATTTTCCGTTAACTTTCACTCTAAACTTTCTGTTGCTTAGAACGTTCATGACGAATGCATGTATATTTCCATCAAGGTTCCAAGATTTTAGTTTACTGATTATGATATTCCTCTATGTCATATCATAAGCCTTTTCTAAATCAAAGAACACCACGCCTATCTTTTGTTTTAGTGCAAAAGCCTTCAGTATTTCTGACTCCAATCGAACTAGATTATCTAAAGTTGACCTATTATGGCGAAATCCGCATTGAAATTGAGTCAGAAGCTTCTCTCTTTCTAGTGTGAACATCAGCCTTTGATTTATTATTCTCTCCAGTAATTTACAAAGAGTGGGAGTTAGAGATATTGGCCTGTATGATGATGTCTAATACCTTTCTTTTTCTGTTTTAGGGACTGGTATCACAGTTGCCTCGCGCCAGTTATCAGGAAATTGGTGGTTGATCCATATAGTGTTGTATATCTCAAGCAGATAATGTGTAGCGTTAGTAGGAAGGTAGGTTAGGAATTCATATGGCATATCATCAGGTCCTGGTGATGTAGATGTGACTCCTTGAAGGGCGTCTTCCAGTTCATCCAGAGTTATATCTCTATTAATGCTTTGCTGATTTTCACCTATTATTGTTGTGTTGCGATTCTCTTGTGTTTTCTTATATTTTAAAAATTTAGGAGGATAATTCGAGTCACTGGAGTTTTGCTTAAACTGAGTTGCAAAAATTTACACTATATTTTCTGTGCTGATTACAATTCTGTTGTTGTACTTTAGGTATTTAATCTGCAATGGTGTTTTTGAGCCTTTGGTTTTTCGTTTAAAATTGTGGTTGAGGTGGTCATAGATGCAACAAATTCTCTCCAGGATTGTTGTTTGCTTTTGCGAATAATCAGTCTTGCTTTGGCTGTCAGGTGTTTGAATTTTATCCAGTTCTCAGGTGTGTTGTGCCTTTTAAGTCGGTAGAGAGCATTCTTGCTATCCTTGATCGCTTTTCGCATCCTTTGTTCCACCATGGTGCTGGTGGCCTATCTTGGGTGATCTTCGTCTTTCCTATAGCTTTTTCTGCGGCTGCTGTTAAGGTTTTAGAAAAGTAAGCTACTGTCTCATCTATACTGTTGAAACGTTTTTCTTTCACAAACTCTTCTTCTATTATGTTTGAGAATGTTCCCCAGTCAGCTGATCAAAGTTTCCATTTAAGGGTGGTATTTGACTGTTATACTTTGGAGTCGAGTAGGTTGTCTATGTGCAAGGGGTAGTGGTCACTGTCATAAAGGTAGCTATTTCTGTCCCATACAAAGTGAGGCACAAGGGATGAAATACACATTGTTAAGTCAACTGCCGACGCATTATTGGATCTACTATTGTATCTGGTCTCTATTCCTGTATTTAAAATCACCGGATCGTTAGCTTCTATCAGTTCTTGAAGTATTTTTACCCCTATAATCTGTTTTGTGAGATCCCCAGATTATATTGTGCGAGTTAAAATCACCTCCAAGCACATATGGAGTTGCAATTTGTTGCAAAATGTTTTCGAGCTCAGGACGACCAAGTCTATTTGGAGGAATATATATATATATATATATATATATATATATATATATATATATATATATATATATATATATATATATATATATATATATATTACAAACAGTAAATTTAAATGGACATTCTATCTGGACTGCTACGACTTCTAGGTCGGATGTGATATGGATCTCTTTTGAGGGGACTGTATCTGAGACGGCAACGCCGCCACTTGCCCAAGCTGCATCGTTGCGGTTTTTGCTATACGTACAGTAACCTCTCATCCTATGAGTTTGGTTTTGCTTAACGTGGGTTTTTTGAAGACTGATGATTTTTGGTTGATTTTCCCTTATTAGTATTCTTAATTGTTCGAGGTGGGTGAAGTAGCCATTTATATTCAATTGTAGGATGAAAGCTGTTGTGAGTAAGAGGATTTCCAAGACGTTTGGGATACAATGGAGTCGGTGTCTAATAAGTTTTCTTCTGTGTTATCCTCGTTTGGATTGGTTAGCTGTTTATATAACTTGTTTCTTATTCTTGTGCAGCGGTGCTTTAGGGATTTGCTCACAAGATAGGGGTAGATATCACTTAACATAGTTATTAGTCCTTGTATATCTTTAGTTGAAGCCTAAAGCACAGCTGAGTGGATCGGGGTTGCGTTTGACGTTCTCTAGAAAGTGATAAAGTTCTTCCTTCTCAAGGAACGTTCTAGTTGGAATTAGTGTTTCTTCAAGGTCTGACAAACTCTCAGTTGACTTATATATTTCTTTGGTATCTTCTTTATGAGCTGTCTCAAGGTCTTCGCCTGATGTAGAAGTTTTTCGTTTCTTATTTTTTTGTTTAATTTTCTTGTTCAGAAGCGGAGTTTTGAAGACGAGTGAGGGTTGAGGGTCTTTTAGTATTGGATGTAGATTTTCAAAATGGATGTATTTGCTGAGTTAGGGGAAGGAGGTCGTTTTTCCGACTGAGTGGTCTCTTCTTCGACTATATCATTTTGGGTCTCCATTTCTCCTGTTTGAGGACCAACTAGTACTTCTTGGTCTGCCCTGGTGTTTTGTTCTTGTTCTAGTAGCGCAGATGATTTAGCAGAGCTTGGGCAGTATTGTGCGAAGTGTCCTGTCTGTTTGCATATAAAACATGCATATAGTATCATCATAACTTAGAAATATACGGTAGTTTATATCATCTTGTTTGATAAGTATTGACGGAGGCAATATGATATTGTCATCAGGTTGTATGTAGATTGTCGCCAGAAGCTCATCATGTGGGCATATTCACTATCTTGTGCAGCTACTCTTAGAGGTGACACTGGCTTGAAACCTAAAGATTTTATGGCGTTTTCTAATACACTGTTACAAATAAACGGCATAGCATTAGATAAGGTTAACCTTTTTGACGGAGTGATCAGCCTTCGAACAGAGATTTCGATTTCGTTTATTACTATTGAGTTATAATTATTGATGACATGGTCCACCATACTAGTGTTTGACAAGAGCATACATATCCGGTTGTTAGAGATTTTTTATGCATAGTGTACATTTCTAGGATTTATCCGACTTCCAATTGCTTTAATATAATCTATGATTTTGAGGCCATCCACGGCGTTTAGCACGATCACTTGCAACTGCTGCAACTGCTTCAAACTGAACTTCCATACATTCACCGAGTTGTAAGTGAAATGCCTGCAGTATTTTGAAACTTTGATTACAACAATTTCACCACTATTTAACTCGAAATAACTAAACACGTTCTCACTATCAACCTACTTCAGTCGTCGATCCTACTCTTCTTTTCAAGAAATTATTATTAATATTACAAATTCTTAAATGTAAACAAACTTTCCGTGAAAGGGTGCTCACGATTTTTATGTAGGTACAGCCCTTTCTATTTATTTATTAATTTTTTTTTTGTTAATTGCTTATAGCTATTGAGCTACCTAACAAGTTCCATTCCCCAACCTTTTAATGTCACTTGAATTATTTGCGTCTATTTGTTTATAATAGTTATTCTGTCCACTATGCGTTTGGGTTATGTGTTTAGTTTCTGTTTCTAGTTTTTTATGGAATATTTTGATTCTTGATCAGCAGATTAAAAAGGAATCTCTTAGGTAGTGTAATGGCAGTTGACAGTTTGGTTTTTTTATTTAATATTTACTAGTAAAATTCCAACAACAATTCGTTAATTTACCATATATTCTCCAGTCTCCAATAACTGATTAAATAATATTTGTTCCAATATAGTTACCAATAATAATCAGATCCCAGAAATAAACAGGTAAGATGACATTGTCAAGCTTATTTAATTAATTTCATATAACAACATAACCTAAAATTGTTAAGATTAAATGCTGGAAATTAATTAAAATTCTGATGTGCTCTCTTTAGCTACTTAAATTCAACTGCCTCGATAAAATAAATCGCCATTTATTTTATATAAAAACTTTAAAAAATTGAATTAGCATCCTTACGACATTTTTAATTGTACACCTGCCTATTTAGGATTTTTCCTTATCTTACAGCTAGCCAACCATGCAATACTTCATGAAAAGCTTATTATAAGCAATTTCCTGATTACATAGAGCTATTTTACATGTAATTTGGTTCAATGATAATCTTATAATCTACACATGAAATTTGTAATTCTTTTACCTGTTGACATTTCAGTTTCCAGTCTATTTTTTTATAATAATCTACTTACGTACAATTATCTCTCTCTCTCTCTCTCTCTCTATATATATATATATATATATATATATATATATATATATATATATATATATATATATATATATATATATATATATACAGTCATCGAAAATACAATTTAATATAATTATTATATCAAATATTATAGATAAGCCTTTTCATTTCCGTCCTCTAGTAACATGATGTTCGACAATTGTTAAAAGTTGCATTTTTCTTTCATTTTCCCTGATTTTCGTTGCTACTATGTTACTCTAGAGATTCATAATGATGTAATCAACCAAATGCTTTCAAATTATTAAATCTGTTTTAAATTTACAGGTGTTATCAAATTTTGTAGAAATTCCGAGAGGCCATAATGTTTAAATTTCGAAATGACATGCACTATACATTTGGAAATTCTATGGAAGTCACACTGATATGGACCACAATATATATACTTACTTATAGTTTCTGTCAATTTTGATCATGAAATTGCTGTAGAAAGGAGTTTTCCTTATTACGTTATAATTGTACTGAAACACACCTCAAAATAACAGGTAATCTATAATATGTTAACAATGTCCGAGTTCTATACCTTCATATCATCCTAATCATGTTGTGTTCGTAATTTTCCACACATTTAATCCTACTTGCTTTCTAAATTAATTGAAATTTATTGTTATAGTGTCAAAGTTTATCTCTCCGACGATTTGTTTGCTGCGTTGAACATACCTATTATGATGGAGATGTGATTCAGCCAGGGAATGCAGATCTTTTATTTTAATTAGCTTCTGTGATCTCGTCTACTGCTTTATTGAATATAATATTTTAATTTTGATTGTAAAGTCTTTGAAAAATAAAGGTTTCTCATGTGAGTTGCATATTTTGATTTCAAATATTAATTTTATATATCATGCATTAAGGTGATTATTTTTATTTATTTTGATTTGCATACTTAGCCCTTTGCATGCTTATCGACTTTTGTTTTTAAATTTCCCTTTTTTAACTCGTCTGGCAAGACATACTGTAATAAGGATTACATATATATATATATATATATATATATATATATATATATATATATATATATATATATATATATATATATATATATATATATATATATATATATATATATGTGTGTGTGTGTGTGTGTGTGTGCGATCTTCTCACTGATCTCCATGTGAAATTTTTTTACGAAAATTCACTAAAAAGTAAAATTTTACCTGACGCCAGACTTCGATGACCTCTCTATTTTTATCACACATGCCTTGCAGCCTAGAAATGCTGTATTTTGTAGATGTGTGGGAAATAAAATTCAGGTTTCATTTGTTCGCAAACACATAACAAGCATATTATCCATGTTATCTTATTTCAGTACTTTCGGATTGCAAACATTGTTGCTTTTAAAAGTTTTTGAGTTTTGTTGAACCGTGTTAGATTTATATAAGAGTTTTATAGGTAAAGCTTTTACAAAATTGATTTTAATAGCAATTTGTTAAAAATACAAGCATATTTTTGGGAATTAAAAGTATATTGTAAAAACATTCTGTAGTTGGTGCTGGTTATGTTGTATTAAAAAAAAATCTAGAAAGGGATCTTGATAATCTTGTTAATAATCATCTGCACGAATGTCAGTGCTTTAAAACGGTGTTTTTTTATCTAAGTGTTTGATTTTCATTACGATACCGCTACTCTTGGTAGTTTTAATTGGCTTAATATTTATATGGAAAAATTTATTTGCAGGTAAGCACATATTTATTCATTAGGCTCCTTTGAGATCATTGCTGCTACTTTACATATTTACATAACAAATAAATAAATCGGTTGCAGATAATTAGAAAGTACAACAAACAAATAGATCGGTTGTAGATGATTAGAAAGTAATATATATATATATATATATATATATATATATATATATATATATATATATATATATATATATATATATATATATATATATATGTTCAGAAAGATTTACGCGGTCTTGATTCTCGGGTTGAACCGCGTCCAGAATTTATTATAAACTCGGCGTTTCGGCTCCTATTTTGGAGCCATGTTCAAGAGGTAAAGGAAATATTTAAGGACACTCTAAGGCCTCAATCTGCCTATTTCTTAGAGCGGTGGACAAAGGTGGGTTGGGTTGTTGTAGCTCGATTACGGGGCTTCAATCTGCCTACTCCCCAATGTCGCGGGAGATCGTCTGTGAGGTCTCAGTGTGTTCAACCCTAGGCCTCAGAGAGATCTGACAGTTCGTTGCAAGTCTTGTCTTATATATGTCGTTGCGTCTACCTGCTTCGTTGTCAGTGCAAGTAGTAGGGTCACGGTCAATTAAGTGGGGGGTTTTGGTCACGGTACTTAGAGGATGAGGAGGATTAAGAGGGTCACCGGCATTTGTTGGGAAAGATAATGGGGAAATAAAATTGTCTGTGGAATTTATTTTCTCTTTGTGAGTTTGTAATGAAGATATAATAGGTTTCCAAGTAGTCGGAAGGCGAAGACCATCATCTCTCTTATTTAAACAATCGGGACGTTTTTCAATCTCGATTGCTTCACGGATAATTCACGTTTTGAAGTTGTAAACCGGTGCTATCGTTTTGGTGTTATCGAAATCTATTTTGTGTCCTGTATGAATATGATGAATGGCCAGCGCCGATGAGGGGTCGGATTTTCTAACTGCGAGGGTGTGTTCATATATTCTATTGTAGATGCGTCTATTTGTTTGTCCTACATAAGTTCCGAGACAGTCGGAACAAGGAATTTCGTAAACTCCGTGGGATTCGTTTGGAATCGTATCCTTGGGCGTTTGATATTATGGGTTCTAAAAATTAGGCTGATTTTGTCGGTGTCACCTTTAATGTGTAAAACGCTGTGTGTTGTTGTGTGGACTCGGTTTGTTCTTATGGTGGTGTAGTAGTTTGTTATTGTGCGTTTCTAATGTTTCGTAGTATGTATTTCGTATCCGTTTTCTAGCAATGTCTGTCGTAAAAAGTTTGATTCTGTCTGTTTGTTGTTGTCTGTTAGTCTAAAGGATCGTGTTACTAGTGTTCAAACCACGGAATTTAGTTGTGAGGGGTGATGGTGAGATTGGACGTTAAGATGACGATTAGTGTGGGTTGGTTTTCGGTAGACAGTGTCAGAAAATCCTCTGACTGGGTTTTTAGTGATGCCTACATCTAAGAAAGGCAAAGAAAAATTATTTTCTATTTCCATGGTGAACTGGATTTGGGGGTTGATGTTATTAAGGTAAGAAAGGGATTCGTCTAGAGATTCTTCGCCGTGTGGCCACACAGCAAAAATGTCGTCAACGTATCTTAACCAACAGGTTGATTTAAGTTGGGATGAATTAAGGGCTTGTGTCTCGAATTTTTCCATGAAAATGTTAGCCAATGCAGGAGAGAGTGGTGAACCCATTGGAGCACCTCGAATTTGTCTGTGAAATTTGTTTTGAAAAAGTAAATAAGTGTTAGACGTGAAGTGTTCTAGAAGAGCAAAGGTATCGTGGGAAATATTCTGTATATTTTTGAGAATGTCAAGGGTTTCAGATAGAGGTATATTAGTGAATAAGAAAACTATATCAAAGCTAACTAGGATGTCGTTTTGAGAAATGGTGTTGTTTTGAAGAAGGTCAATTAAATGGGTGGCGTTTTTGACCTAGGATGTAGCGTTTTCTACTAAAGGTTGGAGATATTTGGCTAGATGTTTTGCAAGTTTTTGTGTGGGTGAACAGTCGGCACTTACGATAGGGCGAAGGGGAATATCAGGCTTATAGATTTTCGGGAGACCGTATTTTATACGGATGCGACATGATTTTTCGCGGAGAATTAGTTTTTTTGAGGTCAGGATTGAGTTGGAAGTTGCTGATGATAGTTTTGGTTTTATTTCCAAGATAAGTTGTAGGGTCGTTAGGAATTTGTTTGTAGTATGTGCTGTTTAGTATATTGTCCATGTTTTGTATACAGTCTGTATTATCGACTATGACTGTAGCGTTGCCTTTGTCTGCTGGTAGGATTATAATTTCTGTGTTTCGGTTTAGGTCTCTGATTGACTGTCGATCGTGAGAAAAAAGGTTGGAAGGTGGAGGTTTAGCAGAACGTAATATCCTGGCAATGTCCTGTCTCGTAATTTCAGCGTCGTCAGTCGGTAGGGGGTTATCGCATCTTCTGATTTAGAAATTATCTTTTCTATTGGGATGAATTTAGTGGTTGGTGCAACATTAAAACCTTTGGAGATGACTTTGACGTCACCTATGTTGGAATTTGAAAGGTTGTGAACTAATATAGTAGGATTGGCATTATGTGAGTGTTGTGTGAGATTTTTGTTGTCTGGAAGATGCTGTAATTTTCTTTTTTGTACGTCCGTCTTTTGCTGTGTAACATTTGTTATGCTTTACTATGTGAGAGTTTGTCTAGAGTGTCCTAAAGTGTAGGGTGTATTTTGAATGTGTGTATTTTTATGTACGTGTACAAAAAAGAACTAATCCCCCGCGAAAAATCATCTCGCATCCCTAGAAAATACGGTCTCCCGAAAATACATAAGCCTGATATTCCCCTTCGCCCACCGTTCACCCACACAAAAACTTGCAAAACATCTTGCCAAAACTCTCCAAACATTACTAGAAAACGCTACATCCTATGTCAAAAACTCCACTCATTTCATTGACCTTCTTCAAAACAACACAATTTCTCAAAACGATATCCTAGTTAGCTTTGATATAGTTTCCTTATTCACTAATATACCTCTATTTGAACTTCTTGACATTTCAAAAATAAACACAATATTTCCCAAGATACCTAAGCTCCTCTAAAACACTGCACATCTAACACTTATTTCCTTTTTCAAAACAAATTTTACAAACAAGTTCGAGGTGCTCCAATCCTTCGATAATATTTAGATACCTATGGTAAACATTTTTTACCGCGTTAATGACTTATAAAATAAAATGCACATCCAAATATCTCTAATAATTTTAACATATAATATATATATATATATATATATATATATATATATATATATATATATATATATATATATATATATATATATATATATGTATATGTATATATTATTACCTATTTAAAGCGACACGGTTTATGATCACTACTGGAATTTAAAGAGCTATTATGTTTGAAAGCGGTAAAAATATATTGCAACGTAGTTTTTCTTACAATGTAAAAACCTTACTTTTTCTTTCCCTGTGGTTTTATGCTATCTTGAACGGTTATTGAAATATTACTAGTTTTTTTGAAGCAGCTATGTTTTTTTAATTGAACACGCCGTATGTCCCTTAGGAAGCTAACTAGAGGTTATGTTGATATAAACATGTTTTCTCAAAATGATCCGTTCTATTGGTTGCTAAAGTCCTACGACTACTTCCTAAGGGAAATACAGGGGGATAAAACTTTTTTTTCTTCAAAATTTCAACACCCTGTATTTCCTTTAGGAAGTAATAGTAAGACTTTAGCAATAAATAGAACATATCATTTTGAGAAAAAATGTTTATATAAACATAATCTCTAATTAGCTTCTTAAAGGACATACGGGGTGTTGAAGTTAAAAAAAACATAGCTGCTTCAAAAAACTAGAATACTTCGATAACCGCTCAAGATAGCCAAAAACTACAAGGAACCAAACATGTTTTCAAGAGACAGTAATTTGAGAAAGGGGTATTATAAAAAGTCAGCGGCGTACTCAAAAGAAGTTATATTATTTCAAATAGTCTACGGAACCCGGAAAACTAACACCCAGTATATCATTTGGGACAAGAATACCACAGAATAATAACCTAAATCTACGTAAAACGTGTACGGAATTGTATGCAGATATGGCACTCCGTTCCAAAGATAAGGTAAAAAAAATTCAAAAATATTAAATTTCAACACCCTGTATCTCCGTGAAGAAGCAAAGTAGAGGTTATGTTTATATGAATTTTGTGTCTTAGACTGGGACAGCCTGTATATATATATATATATATATATATATATATATATATATATATATATATATATATATATATATATATAACATTCACGTACAAGACAAACTATTCTATTACCGATAACTGAACTAAAGTTATACTCGTGGAGTCACACCAATTGTGGCGCTTTGTGACCAGGCCTGGGGACGTTGCACACAAGCCGTTACATATACACATGAACAGCAGCCTCCAATGGGCGTATTTACATAGTCATTTTGTTAAGAACATCGTTATATTATTTAAAAAAGTTCTCTTGGACAAATGACAGTTGACATTTGTTGTCGTTGAAAACCATAGAACAAAAATAGAGTAACAAAAAGCTGTTAACCACAAGAACAGAATACATGAAATTTCAGATAATAAGAAACAGTCTTCCGTTGACTCAGTCAGGCCTAGTGAGACATTGGACAATTTGTCATGCTTTGAGGATGGCGTACTCTTTGGAAGATTTTTTGGTTTATCCGCCCAAACTGCCATTGGACAAATGCATTTAAAAATAGCACAAGAGTGTCACTTTATGTTAACATACCTAGTAACTTTATATCCTGAGAGGCTTATTGACATGTATTATCTCCACATAATAGGAATTGAGGAAGAATGACCCAGAACAGCATGAACAGCCCAAAGAAGAAATTGGACACGAGTGTTTGTCGCAGTTTTTCGTCATATCCTACCCTAACGCATTTGCTGCGCCTGGACTGAACGTATTTTTATTGTTTAAATGAATTAAGGAGAAGCAGGATTTTAGGTGGCTAGGCCGTTTAGATTGTAAATAGGAAGTTTGAATGAAGTAAGTGGTCGATTCGGCGATCCTCGGGAACTTCTGCCAGAACAGATCTTCTGCTAGAGTACCACAGGTCTCAATTGCCGTTCAGCAGATGCGTTACAAATAACACATGTGTGTTACTTCATGTTGTCAGATCAACTGAAAAGCCGGAAGGGCTATGGATTTGTTTTGTGATTTCAAGTCAGCGTGATCAGATCTGTTTAGAGAGGGTATGGAGACCTTTCGGTGAGCACTGGTTGAAGTAGTGACACGATACATTCTGGATGGTTTCCCCACCAACCACCTGCCAGTGGAAGGATGCACACACGAGAGAAGGAACGTTAACATTATGTTACTCTATGTAACATCCCTGTCTGGACTACATTTACGAAAGACAGAAATGCTAACCTTATATTATGCTATGTAAAAGCCCGGTCTGGGGAGCAGAACAGTGCGTTTGCATACGCGTTGCAGCAAGTGGAGGGTCCAAACATAGCAAAACCTCAAAAATACCAAGGAAGAGGAAGACCATAATGTTAACTTTATGCCACCCTATGTAACCTCTTGCTCCGTGAAGCCGATTAGTCAGTTTCCACATCTTTATAGCCAGGGGGGGGGGGGGGTGTCGAGAAACCGAGGAAGCCCGAAATGTTTGGCAAACAGGAGCAAAAACAGGCCAATTACCAGGGTCGACAGAATTAGAAGCTGATCATCTCACACACACTAGGTCGGTAGATCTCTTTAGTCGAAATAAAGTAAATAATTATAAATAGTACCTAAGTTACTCATGTCCGATCTCGAATTAATTGTGTTGTTCCCTTGCATGTAACTCGTCTCAAGAAAAGTTCTCATATCATAATTCTTCTCCCTATGTGGGGCTTTGGTGTTCTCGAAATCCATTTTGTGGCCTGTACTTTTTTTGTATGTTGTACCAGGTCATACCTATCGCTGTGGCACTTGAAGTCGCTTTTCTGTAACACTATTCCTCTTGTGAGTGTTTGTGATGTATGTCCCACATATCTGAGATGACAGTCTCTCCACTTGATGATGTATATAAAGTTCCTGCTCTTGAGACCGCAGCTTAAAAAACATGTTATTATATATATATATATATATATATATATATATATATATATATATATATATATATATATATATATATATATATATATATATATATATATATATATATATATATATATATATATATATATATATATATATATATATATATATATTTCCTAGCCCTAACTACCTTCTGATTTGTCGGAAAGTATTATTTGACTGACTATCCTATTCCATCATCTTTTAGTGAATTTTTATTTTAAAAAAATCACTAATCGAGAGGTATCGATGGTGAAACTGTGCAAACATTTTTTCAAATGAGCGAGAATTACGGCCCCTCGAACCCATATCCGGGATCAGTTCAAATTTTTATATATATATATATATATATATATATATATATATATATATATATATATATATATATATATATATATATATATATATATATATATATATATATATATATATATATATATATATATATATATATATATCCGTCTGACAACTCCAAAAATAATTAACCGATTTCGATCAAACTCGGCAAGTGCCTTTCTTTTATTAATGGCTTGGATGAGTTCGGTAGTCAGGACAGGGTTTTCCTGGAAAGTTTTGAGTTTTCTTTAAAAAAAAAATGTTTTTCTCCGAAAATTACACGGCTGTTCTAATGAAATTTAACGTATATATTGCCTTAGGAGAGACATTACTACGTGCTAAAATTGAACTTTATAAGCTTATAGAAAATTGAGTTATTCAAATTTTGAATTTTCTTTCGAAAAAAAATTGTTTCTCCGAAAATTACAAAAGCATTTTAATGGAATTTGGCGGATATCTTGCCTTGGGAAAGGCCTCACTAGACACCAAATTTAAACTTCCTAAGTTTATAGAAAATTGAGTTATTGAAATTTGAAGCATTTAATATTTTGAACTGGATAGTCGATCGATAGTATCCTACATTCCCAAAGTTGTGAGCGAGAGTGAGCACACTAGAGTATAAATAACGTGTTTCCTGTTAAGTAATATGTTATGAAGTAAAGTCTGCTCTATACTGCATAGCATACCCATACATATTTATTTCATTCCCAGTCGCATGTCCATTCAACCCGTTAAATAGTTAAATTTAACAGTTGCCGATGAAAACCGATGTTTATTCATCGAACCTAGTTGCAGCGGAACTGAAACAGATACGACTCCGAATTCTAGTTTAGTGTAAAAAGCGTTATTTTGTACGCTGTTATTTTTATAAATCCACAACTGTTGGTTTTTGTTTATGGCTTTTGTAATGGAAACTCAGTTCGATCAACGAATATCGACGGCGATTTCCTAACCGAAGGGTCCCTAACAGAACACTTTTTTAAAGTCTTTTCACTAGACTTTAGGTAACTGATGTTTTTCCGAGCGCAATGATTTTTAGTGAAAGAGCAGGTCTTGACATACGAACCGTAGAAAATATTCTCAAGATTGCTGAAGCAAACCCGAGGGAAAGTACGAGGAGAATTGCGAAACAACTCAGAATATCACAGAAACCCGTTTTCAATACCTCAAGAAAAATAGTGTAAAGCCTTTCCATGCCCAGGCGGTTCAACATCTTGAAGATGGCGATAACGTTTCAAGGTTATAATTTTGTGAATGGATTCGTCAAAATCCGACAGTAAGTGAATACATTTTAGTGAATTTTAATTTTAAAAAATTCACTAATAGAGATATATCGATGGTGAGACTTTGCAAAAATATTTTCAAATGAGCGCGAACTAGGACCCCTAGAACCCATATCCGGGGTCAGTTTCAATTTTTATATATATATATATATATATATATATATATATATATATATATATATATATATATATATATATATATATATATATATATATATATATATATATATATATATATATATGTATGTGTGTGTGTGTGTATCCGTCTGATAACTCAAAAAATAATTAACCGATTTCAATAAAACTCGACAAGTGCCTTTCTTTTATTAATGGCTTGGATGAGTTCGTTAGCCAGTAAAATCTAACGAGGTTTTCCAGAAAAATTTTGAGTTTTCTTTCAAAAATTTTTTTTTCTCCAAAAATAACAAAGCTGCTTTAATGAAATTTCCTACATATGTTGCCTTGGGAGAGACCTTACTACGTACCAAAACTAAACTTTCTAAGTTTATAGAAAATTGAGTTATTCAAATTTTTAATTTTCTTTCGAAAAAATTTTTTTTCTCCGAAAATTACAAAGTTATTTCAATGAAATTTGGTGTATATCTTGTTATATTAACCTACACAGGATGTTGCATCATTTTGGGATCATGAAGTGTGAAAGTTGGTCAGATGATACTTTCTAACCAATCAGAGCGTAGTTGGGAATAAAAGTTTAGGTATCATTAGCTGAGAACCCAGAATATCGTCATTGCGTTCCGAACCATTCGCGGAGCTTTATCTGTCAATATGTATCAGATACCTCCAGTGTTGCTGTCGCTGCACACAATTGACCTCTAGAGTTTACCACTTGAGTTGCTGTCTTTAGTATTGAGCTAAGTTGTGTTTTATTTTTACTATTTGTGATTGCACCTAATTGCCTTTCTATGTTACAGGTATTTGGATCCGAAATCTTTATACAATGCACTTAGGACCAGCCAGCATCTAAAAGAATATAGGTCTTGGAGACACCGCCTTGCGAAGAGAATAAAGGATTGGTTCAAAACCATGGCGAAAGAGAGAAGGAAGTATGAGTCCAATGATTCTACTTGAATGCAAGTTCCTCGTCATACAACTAGGAAGAGGTATGGATTAATAGCATACCTTGTTTCTAGCAACATTCTACCTTTTTGCTCACCTCATTAATACTCTGACGTAGAGCTGCATTAATTTGACCGTAATAACAATCTTCACAAATATCGTATTAATAGGTTTGAAGACCGCAGGTCTGTCGTTAACATGGGCACCAGACTTGTTGAACAGAATAAGTACACTAATATAACTACTAAGTATAATTACTGTGAGCAAACTGCAGGCAAAAACTGATGTACTTGTTTGTCACTTGATGTTTTATTTATTTATAATCCCCACCTTTGAATTATTTCATATGAAAATTGGTTATTAAAAGCTATATAGTTGAGAAAAACACATAACTCGTTTCCGGATACATACAGGCTCTAACGGGAATTAAGATAACCACACATCTAGAGCTTGATTGTTTTGCCTTCTCCCGTTACTTCAAAATGTATGTTATTAAAGAGTTTAATAACATAACATGTATCACTTATTCATTTGCTTAATAACTAAATTACTAATGGTATTTTTATAAATTAAAAAAATAATTTTTGACAAATGATTACAAAGCTACCATAATAAATGAAAAGATATATGCAGCATGTATATCAGTTTGTTAAGTCCAATGTGGCTGGTGAAATCTTTCCAGTTATCTTTCCAAATCTACATATTTAAGCTTTGCAAATTTATTTTAAAATCTTAGATATATACACATAGGTACACACAAATATTAATAGTAGCCATATATTTATTACCTATTTTATTTTTATATATAAATATTTGTCTGAACATTCTTGTGATTATTTTTTTATTATACTTTTTTTATTTTGTGTACGTATCTATATGTAATTCTTTCTAGACATAATTATGAATTGACCTACACGGGATCTTGCATAATTTTGGGATGATGAAATGTGAAAGTTAGTTAGATGATACTTTCTGAACAATCAGAGCGTGGCTGGGGATAAAAGGTTAGGTATAAATAGTCGAGTACCCAGAATATCATCATTGTGTTTTGAACAATTCGCGAAGCTTTATCTGCCAATATGTATCAGATACTTCCAGTGTTGCTGTGGTTGCAGGCAATTGACTTCTAGAGTTTACCACTGGAGTTGCTGTCTTTAATATTGAGGTAAGTTGTTTCTTATTTTTACTATTTGTGTTTGTTTCTAATTGCTTTTTTGTTACAGGCATTTGGATCCGAAATCTTTATACAATGCAGCCAGGACAAGCCAGCATCTAAAGAAAGTATGCCTTGGAGACCCCGTCTTGCTAAAGAGAATAAAGGATTGGTTCAAAACGATGCGTAAAGAGAGGAGGAGGTACGAGTCCAACGGCTCTACTGGAATACAAGTTTCTCGTCATACAACTGGGAAGAGGTATGACAGAAACTCTGTTAAGAAAGTCACATTGAGGGATGTTCCTCGACTACCAGATGTTAAGGTAGACACACAGCTTAGGAAACAGAACGGAAAATCTCGTAATGCAAGTGTGAAGAAGACTAAGGTTGGATCAGAACCGTGCAAAACAATTTGATTGTAAGGTTAGGTGAATAAATATTTGTTGTTTTTGGATTAGTTATGAAATGATTGAGCCCGGTTCTTCAAAATGTATGTTATTAAAGCGTTTAATAATATGACGTGTATCACATATTCATTTGCTTAATAACTAAATTACTAATTATATTTTTATAAATTAGAAAAATAATTTTTGACAAATAATTACAAAGCTACCATAATAAATGCAAAGATGTATGCAGCAGGTATATCAGTTTGTTAAGTCCAATATGGCTAGTGAAATCTTTATAGTTATATTTCCAAATCTACGTATTTAAGCTTCGCAAATTTATTTTAAAGTCAGATTTACACACATAGGAACACACAAATATTAATAGTCCCCATATATTTATTGCTTATTTCGTTTTTATATATGAATATTTTTCTGAACATTCTTGTAATTATTTCGTTTATTATACTTTTTTATTTTGTCTGCGTATCTATATGTAATTATTTCAAAACATAATTATGAACTGGCCTACACCGGATCTTGCATCATTTTGGGATGATGAAATATGAAAGTTAGTTAGATGATACTTTCTGACCAATGAGAGCGTGGATAGGGATAGAAGGTTGTGTATAAATAGCCGAGCACCCAGAATATCATAATTGTGTGTTGAATAGGTCGCGAAGCTTTATCTGCGAATATGTATCACATACTTCCAATGTTGTTGTCGTTGCAGACAATCGACTTCCAGGATTTACCACGAGAATTATACAGTGCAGCCAGGACAAGCCACCATCTAAAGAGAGTATGTTTTGGAAACCCCGTCTTGCGAAAGAGAATAAAGGATTGGTTCAAAACGATGCGGAAAGAGAGAAGGAGGTACGAGTCCAACGGCTCTACTGGAATACAAGTTTCTCGACATACAACTGGGAAGAGGTATGACAGAAACTCTGTTAAGAGAGTCACATTGAAGGATGTTCCTCGACTACCAGATGTTAAGATAGACACCCAGCTTAGAAAACAGAAGGCAAAATCTGGTAATGCAAGTGTGAAGAAGACTAAGGTTGGATCACAACCGTGTAAAACAATTAGATTGTAAGGTAAGGTTAATGAATGTTCTTTGTTTTTGGTTTAGTTATAAAATGAATGTGCTCGTTATTTCAAAATGTAAGTTATTTAAGCGTTTAATTATATGACGTGTACCACATATTCATTTGTTTAATGACTAAATTACTAATGATATTTTTATTAATAAAAAATTATTTTTGACAAATGATTACAAAGCTACCATAATAAATACAAAGATGTATGCAGCATGTATATCAGTCTGTTAAGTCCAATATGGCTAGTGAAATCTTCCAAGTTATCTTGCCAAATATACATATTTAAGCATCTCAAATTTCTTTTAAAATCTTAGATATATAGACATAGGTACACACAAATATTAATAGTAGCCATATATTTATTATCAATTTTGTTTTTATATATACATATTTGTTTGTACATTCTTGTGATTATCTCTTTTAGTATACTTTTTTATTTTGTCTACGTATCTATATGTAGGTCTTCCTAGACATAATTATGAACCGACCTACCCCAGATCTTGCATCATTTTGGGATGATGAAATATGAAAGTTAGTTAGATGATACTTTCTGACCAATCAGAGCGTGGCTAGGGATAAGAGGTTAGGTATAAATAGCCGAGTACCCAGAATATCATCATTGTGGTTTGAACAATTCGCGAAGCTTTATCTGCCAATATGTATAAGATACTTCCAATGTTGCTGTCGTTGCAGACAATTGACTTCCAGAGTTTACCACTGGAGTTGTTGTCTTTAACATTGAGGTAAGTTGTTTCTTATTTTTACTATTTGTCATTGTTTCTAACTGCTTTTCTTTGTTACAGGAATTTGGATCCGAAATCTTTATACAATGCAGCCAGGACAAGCCAGCATCTGAAGAGAGTATGTTTTGGAGAACCCGTCTTACGAAAGAGAATTAAAGATTGATTCAAAACAATGCGGAAAGAGAGGAGGAGGTACGAGTCCAACGGCTCTACTGGAATACAAGTTTATCGACATACAACTGGGAACAGGTATGACAGAAACACTGTTAAGAGAGTCACATTGAAGGATGTTCCTCGACTACCAGATGTTAAGATAGACACCCAGCTTAGAAAACAGAAGGCAAAATCTGGTAACGCAAGTGTGAAGAAGACTAAGGTTGGATCACAACCGTGTAAAAGAATTAGATTGTAAGGTTAGGTTATTGAATGTTTTTTGCTTTTGGACTAGTTGTAAAATGAATGTGCTCGTTACTTCAAAATGTATGTTATTTAAGCGTTTAATAATATGACGTGTACCACATATTCATTTGCTTAATAACTAAATTACTAATGATATTTTTATAAATTAAAAAAAAAAAATTTCGACAAATGATTACAAAGCAACCGTAATAAATACAAAGATGTATGCAGCATGTATATCAGTTTGTTAAGTCCAATGTGGATGGTGAAATATTTCTAATTATATTTCCAAAGATACATATTTAAGCATCGCAAATTTCTTTTAAAGTCTTAGATATGTAGACATAGGTACACACAAATATTAATAGTAGCTATATATTTATTACCAATTTTGTTTATATATATACATATTAGTTTGTACATTCTTGTGATTATTTCTTTTATAATACTTTTTTTTATCTTGTCTACGTATCTATATGCAATTCTTCCTAGACATAATTATGAACCGACCTACCCCGGATCTTGCATCATTTTGGGATGATGAAATATGAAAGTAAGTTAGATGATACTTTCTGACCAATCAGAGCGTGGCTGGGGATAAGGGGTTAGGTATAAATAGCCAAATAGCCAGAATATCAGCATTGTGTTTTGAACAATTCGCGGAGCTAGATCTGCCAATATGTATCAGATACTTCCAATGTTGTTGTCGTTGCAGACAATTGACTTCCAGATGTTACCACTGGAGTTGCTGTCTTTAATATTGAGGTAAGTTGTTTCTTATTTTTACTATTTGTCATTGTTTCTAATTGATTCTCTTTGTTATAGGAATTTGGATCCGAAATATTTATACAATGCAGCCAGGACAAGCCAGCATCTAAAGAGAGTATGTTTTGGAGACCCCGTCTTGCGAAAGAGAATAAAGGATTGGTTCAAAAGGATGCGGAAAGAGAGGAGGAGGTACGAGTCCAACGGCTCTACTGGAATACAAGTTTCTCGACATACAACTGGGAAGAGGTATGACAGAAACTCTGTTAAGAGAGTCACATTGTAGAATGTTCCTCGACTACCAGATGTTAAGATAGACACCCAGCTTAGAAAACAGACGGCAAAATCTGGTAATGCAAGTGTGAAGAAGACTAAGGTCGGATCACAACCGTGTAAAACAATTAGATTGTAAGGTTAGGTTAATGAATGTTCTTTGTTTTTGGATTAGTTATAAAATGAATGTGCTCGTTATTTCAAAATGTAAGTTATTTAAGCGTTTAATAATATGACGTGTACCACATATTCATTTGTTTAATGACTAAATTACTAATGATATTTTTATAAATAAAAAATTATTTTTGACAAATGATTAGAAAGCTACCATAATAAATACAAAGATGTATGCAGCATGTATATCAGTTTGTTAAGTCCAATGTGGATGGTGAAATATTTCTAATTATATTTCCAAAGATACATATTTAAGCATCGCAAATTTCTTCTAAATTTTTGATATATAGACATAGGTACACACAAATATTAATAGTAGCCATATATTTATTACCCATTTTGTTTTTATATATACTTATTTGTTTGTACCTTCTTGTGATTATCTCTTTTATTATACTTTTTTCTTTTGTCTACGTATCTATATGTAATTCTTCCTAGACATACTTATGAACCGACCTACCCCGGACCTTGCATCATTTTGGGATGATGAAATATGAAAGTTAGTTAGATAATACTTTCTGATCAATCAGAGCGTGGCTAGGGATAAGAGGTTAGGTATAAATAGCCGAGTACCCAGAATATCATCATTGTGTTTTGAACAATTCGCGAAGCTTTATCTGCCAATATGTATCAGATACTTCCAGTGTTGCTTTCGTTGTAGACAATTGACTTCCAGAGTTTACCACTGGAGTTGTTGTCTTTAACATTGAGGTAAGTTGTTTCTTATTTTTACTATTTGTCATTGTTTTCAACTGATTTTCTTTGTTACAGGAATTTGGATCCGAAATCTTTATACAATGCAGTCAGGACAAGCCAGCATCTGAAGATAGTATGTTAAGGAGACCCCGTCTTACGAAAGAGAATTGAAGATTGGTTCAAAACAATGCGGAAAGAGAGGAGGAGGTACGAGTCCAACGGCTCTACTGGAATACAAGTTTCTCGACATACAACTGGGAACAGGTATGACAGAAACACTGTTAAGAGAGTCACATTGAAGGATGTTCCTCGACTACCAGATGTTAAGATAGACACCCAGCTTAGAAAACAGAGGGCAAAATCTGGTAACGCAAGTGTGAAGAAGATTAAGGTTGGATCACAACCATGTAAAACAATTAGATTGTAAGGTTAGGTTAATGAATGTTTTTTTGCTTTTGGACTAGTTGTAAAATGAATGTGCTCGTTACTTCAAAATGTATGTTATTAAAGCGTTTAATAATATGACGTGTACCACATTATCATTTGCTTAATAACTAAATTACTAATGATATTTTTATAAATTAAAATTTATTTTTTTTGACAAATGATTATAAAGCTACCATAATAAATACAAAGAGAAATATTTCTAATTATATTTCCAAAGATACATATTTAAGCATCGCAAATTTCTTTTAAAGTCTTAGATATGTAGACATAGGTACACACAAATATTAATAGTAGCCATATATTTATTACCTATTTTGTTTTTATATATACATATTAGTTTGTACATTCTTGTGATTATTTCTTTTATAATACTTTTTTTTATCTTGTCTACGTATCTATATGTAATTCTTCCTAGACATAATTATGAACCGACCTACCCCGGATCTTGCATCATTTTGGGATGATGAAATATGAAAGTAAGTTAGATGATACTTTCTGAACAATCAGAGCGTGGCTGGGGATAAGGGGTTAGGTACAAATAGCCGAGTAGCCAGAATATCATCCTTGTGTTTTGAACAATTCGCGGAGCTAGATCTGCCAATATGTATCAGATACTTCCAATGTTGCTGTCGTTGCAGACAATTGACTTCCAGAGGTTACAACTGGAGTTGCTGTCTTTAATATTGAGGTAAGTTGTTTCTTATTTTTACTATTTGTCATTGTTTCTAATTGGTTCTCTTTGTTACAGGAATTTTGATCCGAAATATATATACAATGAAGCCAGGACAAGCCAGCATCTAAAGAGAGTATGTTTTGGAGACCCCGTCTTGCGAAAGAGAATAAAGGATTGGTTCAAAACGATGCGGAAAGAGAGGAGGAGGTACGAGTCCAACGGCTCTACTGGAATACAAGTTTCTCGACATACAACTGGGAAGAGGTATGACAGAAACTCTGTTAAAAAGTCACATTGAAGGATGTTCCTCGACTACCAGATGTTAAGATAGACGCCCAGCTTAGAAAACAGACGGCAAAATCTGGTAATGCAAGTGTGAAGAAGACTAAGGTTGGATCACAACCGTGTAAAACAATTAGATTGTAAGGTTAGGTTAATGAATGTTCTTTGTTTTTGGACTAGTTGTAAAATGAATGTGCTCGTTACTTCAAAATGTATGTTATTTAAGCGTTTAATAATATGACGTGTACCACATATTCATTTGCTTAATAACTAAATTACTAATGATATTTTTATAAATTAAAATTTTTTTTTTTTGACAAATGATTACAAAGCTACCATAATAAATACAAAGATGTATGCAGCATGTATATCAGTTTGTTAAATCCAACGTGAATGGTGAAATCTTTCTAATTATTTTTCCAAATATACATATTTAAGCATCGCAAATTTCTTTTAAAGTATTAAATATGTAGACATAGGTACACACAAATATTAATAGTAGCCATATATTTATTACCAATTTTGTTTTTATATATACATATTTGTTTGTACATTCTTGTGATTATCTCTTTTATTATACTTTTTTATTTTGTCTACGTATCTATATGTAATTCTTCCTAGACATACTTATGAACCGACCTACCCCGGATCTTGCATCATTTTGGGATGATGAAATATGAAAGTTAGTTAGATGATACTTTATGACCAATCAGAGCGTGGCTAGGGATAAGAGGTTAGGTATAAATAGCCGAGTACCCAGAATATCATCATTGTGTTTTGAACAATTCGCGAAGCTTTATCTGCCAATATGTATCAGATACTTCCAGTGTTGCTGTCGTTGCAGACAATTGACTTCCAGAGTTTACCACTGGAGTTGCTGTTTTTAATATTGAGGTAAGTTGTTTCTCATTTTTACTATTTGTCATTGTTTCTAATTGGTTCTCTTTGTTACAGGAATTTGGATCCGAAATCTTTATACAATGCAGCCAGGAGAAGCCAGCATCTGAAGAGAGTATGTTTTGGAGACCCCGTTTTACGAAAGAGAATTAAAGATTGGTTCAAAACAATGCGGAAAGAGAGGAGGAGGTTCGAGTTCAACTGCTCTACTGGAATACAAGTTTCTCGACATACAACTGGGAAGAGGTATGACAGAAACTCTGTTAAGAGAGTCACATTGAAGGATGTTCCTCGACTACCAGATGTTAAGATAGACACCCAGCTTACAAAACAGAGTAAAATCTGATAATGCAAGCGTGAAGAAGGCTACGGTTGGATCACAACCGTGTAAAACAATTAGATTGTAAGGTTAGGTTAATGAATGTTTTTTGCTTTTGGATTAGTTAAAAAATGAATGTGCTCGTTAATTCAAAATGTATGTTATTTAAACGTTTAATAATATGACGTGTACCACATATTCATTTGCTTAATAACTAAATTACTAATGATATTTTTATACTATTCGTCATTGTTTCTAATTGCTTTTCTTTGTTACAGGAATTTGGATCCGAAATCTCTATACAATGCAGCCAGGACAAGCCAGCATCTGAAAGAGTATGTTTTGGAGACCCCGTCTTACGAAAGAGAATTAAAGATTGGTTCAAAACAATGCGGAAAGAGAGGAGGAGGTACGAGTCCAACGGCTCTACTGGAATACAAGTTTCTCGACATACAACTGGGAAGAGGTATGACAGAAACTCTGTTAAGAGAGTCACATTGAAGGATGTTCTTCGACTACCAGATGTTAAGATAGACACCCAGCTTAGAAAACAGACGGCAAAATCTGGTAATGCAAGTGTGAAAAAGGCTAAGTTTGGATCACAACCGTGTAAAACAATTAGATTGTAAGGTTAGGTTAATGAATGTTTTTCATTTTGGATTAGTTATGAAATGAATGTGCTCATTACTACAAAATGTAAGTTATTTAAGCGTTTAATAATATGACGTGTACCACATATTCATTTGTTTAATGACTAAATTACTAATGATATTTTTATAAATAAAAAATTATTTTTGACAAATGATTACAAAGCTACCATAATAAATACAAAGATGTATGCAGCATGTATATCAGTTTGTTAAGTCTAGTAGCTAGTGAAATCTTTCTAGTTATCTTTCCAAATATACATATTTAAGCATCGCAAATTTCTTTTAAAGTCTTAGATATATAGACATAGGTACACACAAATATTAATAGTAGCCATACATTTATTACCTAATTTGTTTTTATATATACATATTAGTTTGTACATTCTTGTGATTATTTCTTTTATTATACTTTTTTTATTTTGTCTACGTATCTATATGTAATTCTTTCCTGACATAATTATGTACCGACCTACCTCGGATCTTGCATCATTTTGGGATGATGAAATATGAAACTTAGTTAGATGATACTTTCTGACCAATCAGAGGTTAGGTATAAATAGCCGAGTACCCAGAATCTCATCATTGTGTTTTGAACAATTCGCGGAGCTAGATCTGCCAATATGTATCAGATACTTCCAGTATTGCTGTCGTTGCAGACAATTGACTTCCAGAGTTTACCACTGGAGTTGCTGTCTTTAATATTGAGGTAAGTTGTTTCTTATTTTAACTATTTGTCATTGTTTCTAATTGCTTTTCTTTGTTACAGGAATTTGGATCCGAAATCTTTATACAATGCAACCAGGACAAGCCAGCATCTGAAGAGAGTATGCTTTGGAGACCCCGTCTTACGAAAGAGAATTAAAGATTGGTTCAAAACAATGCGGAAAGAGAGGAGGAGGTACGAGTCCAACGGCTCTACTGGAATACAAGTTTCTCGACATACAACTGGGAAGAGGTATGACAGAAACTCTGTTAAGAGAGTCACATTGAAGGATGTTCCACGACTGCCAGATGTTAAGATAGACACCCAGCTTAGAAAACAGAAGGCAAAATCTGGTAATGCAAGCGTGAAGGGGACTAAGGTTGGGTCACAACCGTGTAAAACAATTAGATTGTAAGGTTAGGTTAATGAATGTTTTTTTGCTTTTGGACTAGTTGTAAAATGAATGTGCTCGTTACTTCAAAATGTATGTTATTTAAGCGTTTAATAATATGACGTGTACCACATATTCATTTGTTTAATGACTAAATTACTAATGATATTTTTATAAATAAAAAATTATTTTTGACAAATGATTACAAAGCTACCATAATAAATACAAAGATGAATGCAGCATGTATATCAGTTTGTTAAGTCCAATATGGCTAGTGAAATCTTTCAAGTTATCTTGCCAAATATACATATTCAAGCATCGCAAATTTCTTTTAAAGTCTTAGATATGTAGACATAGGTACACACAAATATTAATAGTAGCCATATATTTATTACCTATTTTGTTTTTATATATACATATTAGTTTGTACATTCTTGTGATTATTTCTTTTATAATACTTTTTTTTATCTTCTCTACGTATCTATATGTAATTCTTCCCTGACATAATTATGAACCGACCTACCCCGGATCTTGCATCATTTTGGGATGATGAAATATGAAAGTAAGTTAGATGATACTTTCTGACCAATCAGAGCGTGGCTGGGGATAAGGGGTTAGGTATAAATAGGCGAGTACCCAGAATATCATCATTGTGTTTTGAACAATTCGCGAAGCTAGATCTGCCAATATGTATCAGATACTTCCAATGTTGCTGTCGTTGCAGACAATTGACTTCCAGAGGTTACCACTGGAGTTGATGTCTTTAATATTGAGGTAAGTTGTTTCTTATTTTTACTATTTGTCATTGTTTCTAATTGGTTCTCTTTGTTACAGGAATTTGGATCCGAAATCTTTATACAATGCAGCCAGGACAAGCCAGCATCTAAAGAGAGTATGTTTTGGAGACCACGTCTTGCGAAAGAGAATAAAGGATTGGTTCAAAACGATGCTAAAAGAGAGGAGGAGGTACGAGTCCAACGGCTCTACTGGAATACAAGTTTCTCGACATACAACTGGGAAGAGGTATGACAGAAACTCTGTTAAAAAAGTCACATTGAAGGATGTTCCTCGACTACCAGATGTTAAGATAGACACCCAGCTTAGAAAACAGACGGCAAAATCTGGTAATGCAAGTGTGAAAAAGACTAAGGTTGGATCACAACCGTGTAAAACAATTAGATTGTAAGGTTAGGTTAATGAATGTTCTTTGTTTTTGGATTAGTTATAAAATGAATGTGCTCGTTATTTAAAAATGTAAGTTATTTAAACGTTTAATAATATGACGTGTACCACATATTCATTTGTTTAATGACTAAATTACTAATGATATTTTTATAAATAAAAAAATATTTCTGACAAATGATTAGAAAGCTACCATAATAAATACAAAGATGAATGCAGCATGTATATCAGTTTGTTAAGTCCAATATGGCTAGTGAAATCATTCTAGTTATCGTGCCAAATATACATATTTAAGCATCGCAAATTTCTTTTAAAATCTTAGATATATAGACATAGGTACACACAAATATTAATAGTAGCCATATATTTATTACCAATTTTGTTTTTATATATACATATTTGTTTGTACATCCTTGTGATTATCTCTTTTATTATACTTTTTTATTTTGTCTACGTATCTATATGTAATTCTTCCTAGACATACTTATGAACCGACCTACCCCGGATCTTGCATCATTTTGGGATGATGAAATATGAAAGTTAGTTAGATGATACTTTCTGACCAATCAGAGCGTGGCTAGGGATAAGAGGTTAGGTATAAATAGCCGAGTACCCAGAATATCATCATTGTGTTTTGAACAATTCGCGAAGCTTTATCTGCCAATATGTATCAGATACTTCCAGTGTTGCTGTCGTTGCAGACAATTGACTTCCAGAGTTTACCACTGGAGTTGATGTCTTTAATATTGAGGTAAGTTGTTTCTTATTTTTACTATTCGTCATTGTTTCTAATTGCTTTTCTTTGTTACAGGAATTTGGATCCGAAATCTTTATACAATGCAGCCAGGACAAGCCAGCATCTGAAGAGAGTATGTTTTGGAGACCCCGTCTTACGAGAAAGAATTAAAGATTGGTTCAAAACAATGCGGAAAAAGAGGAGGAGGTACGAGTCCAACGGCTCTACTGGAATACAAGTTTCTCGACATACAACTGGGAAGAGGTATGACAGAAACTCTGTTAAGAGAGTCACATTGAAGGATGTTCTTCGACTACCAGATGTTAAGATAGACACCCAGCTTAGAAAACAGACGGCAAAATCTGGTAATGCAAGTGTGAAGAAGACTAAGGTTGGATCACAACCGTGTAAAACAATTAGATTGTAAGGTTAGGTTAATGAATGTTTTTCATTTTGGATTAGTTATGAAATGAATGTGCTCATTACTTCAAAATGTAAGTTATTTAAGCGTTTAATAATATGACGTGTACCACATATTCATTTGTTTAATGACTACATTACTAATGATATTTTTATAAATAAAAAATATATTTTTGACAAATGATTACAAAGCTACCATAATAAATACAAAGATGTATGCAGCATGTATATCAGTTTGTTAAATCCAACGTGGATGGTGAAATCTTTCTAATTATCTTTCCAAATATACATATTTAAGCATCGCAAATTTCTTTTAAAGTATTAGATATGTAGACATAGGTGCACACAAATATTACTAGTAGTTATATATTTATTACCTATTTTGTTTTTATATATACATATTGGTTTGTAAATTCGTGTGATTAGTTATTTTTTTATACTTTTTTTTATTTTGTCTACGTATCTAAATGTAATTCTTCCTAGGCATAATTATGAACCGACCTACCCCGGACCTTGCATCATTTTGGGATAATGAAATATGAAAGTTAGTTAGATGATACTTTCTGACCAATCAGAGCGTGGCTAGGGATAAGAGGTTAGGTATAAATAGCCGAGTACCCAGAATATCATCATTGTGTTTTGAACAATTCGCGGAGCTAGATCTGCCAATATGTATCAGATACTTCCAATGTTGCTGTCGTTGCAGACAATTGACTTCCAGAGGTTACCACTGGAGTTGCTGTCTTTAATATTGAGGTAAGTTGTTTCTTATTTTTACTATTTGTCATTGTTTCTAATTGGTTCTCTTTGTTACAGGAATTTGGATCCGAAATCTTTATACAATGCAGCCAGGACAAGCCAGCATCTAAAGAGAGTATGTTTTGGAGACCCCGTCTTGCGAAAGAGAATAAATGATTGGTTCAAAAGGATGCGGAAAGAGAGGAGGAGGTACGAGTCCCACGGCTCTACTGGAATACAAGTTTCTCGACATACAACTGGAAAGAGGTATGACAGAAACTCTGTTAAGAGAGTCACATTGAAGGATGTTCCTCGGCTACCAGATGTTAAGATAGACACCCAGCTTAGAAAACAGAAGGCAAAATCTGGTAATGCAAGTGTGAAGAAGACTAAGGTTGGATCACAACCGTGTAAAACAATTAGATTGTAAGGTTAGGTTAATGAATGTTCTTTGTTTTTGTATTATTTATAAAATGAATGTGCTCTTTATTTCAAAATGTAAGTTATTTAAGCGTTTAATAATATGACGTGTACCACATATTCATTTGTTTAATGACTAAATTACTAATGATATTTTTATAAATAAAAAATATTTTTGACAAATGATTACAAAGCTACCATAATAAATACAAAGATGTATGCAGCATGTATATCAGTTTGTTAAGTCCAATATGGCTAGTGAAACCTTTCTAGCTATCTTGCCAAATATACATATTTAAGCACGGCAAATTTCTTTTAAAATCTTAGATATATAGACATAGGTACACACAAATATTAATAGTAGCCATATATTTATTACCAATTTTGTCTTTATATATACACATTTGTTTGTACATTCTTGTGATTATCTCTTTTATTATACTTTTTTATTTTGTCTACGTATCTATATGTAATTCTTCCTAGACATACTTATGAATCGACCTACCCCGGATCTTGCATCATTTTGGGATGATGAAATATGAAAGTTAGTTAGATGATACTTTATGACCAATCAGAGCGTGGCTAGGGATAAGAGGTTAGGTATAAATAGCCGAGTACCCCGAATATCATCATTGTGTTTTGAACAATTCGCGAAGCTTTATCTGCCAATATGTATCAGATACTTCCAATGTTGCTGTCGTTGCAGACAATTGACTTCCAGAGTTTACCACTGGAGTTGCTGTCTTTAATATTGAGGTAAGTTGTTTCTTATTTTTACTATTTGTCATTGTTTCTAATTGATTTTCTTTGTTACAGGAATTTGGATCCGAAATCTTTATACAATGCAGCCAGGACAAGCCAGCATCTAAAGAGAGTATGTTTTGGAGACCACGTCTTGCGAAAGAGAATTAAAGATTGGTTCAAAACAATGAGGAAAGAGAGGAGGAGGTACGAGTCCAACGGCTCTACTGGAATACAAGTTTCTCGACATACAACTGGGAAGAGGTATGACAGAAACTCTGTTAAGAGAGTCACATTGAAGGTAGTTCCTCGACTACCAGATGTTAAGATAGACACCCAGCTTAGAAAACAGAAGGCAAAATCTGGTAATGCAAGTGTGAAAAAGACTAAGTTTGGATCACAACCGTGTAAAACAATTAGATTGTAAGGTTAGGTTAATGAATGTTTTTCATTTTGGATTAGTTATGAAATGAATGTGCTCATTACTTCAAAATGTAAGTTATTTAAGCGTTTAATAATATGACGTGTACCACATATTCATTTGTTTAATGACTAAATTACTAATGATATTTTTATAAATAAAAAATTATTTTTGACAAATGATTACAAAGCTACCATAATAAATACAAAGATGTATGCAGCATGTATATCAGTTTGTTATGTCTAGTAGCTAGTGAAATCTTTCTAGTTATCTTTCCAAATATACATATTTAAGCATCGCAAATTTCTTTTAAAGTCTTAGATATATAGACATAGGTACACACAAATATTAATAGTAGCCATACATTTATTACCTAATTTGTTTTTATATATACATATTAGTTTGTACATTCTTGTGATTATTTCTTTTATTATACTTTTTTATTTTGTCTACGTATCTATATGTAATTCTTCCCTGACATAATTATGTACCGACCTACCTCGGATCTTGCATCATTTTGGGATGATGAAATATGAAACTTAGTTAGATGATACTTTCTGACCAATCAGAGGTTAGGTATAAATAGCCGAGTACCCAGAATCTCATCATTGTGTTTTGAACAATTCCGGAGCTAGATCTGCCAATATGTATCAGATACTTCCAGTATTGCTGTCGTTGCAGACAATTGACTTCCAGAGTTTACCACTGGAGTTGCTGTCTTTAATATTGAGGTAAGTTGTTTCTTATTTTAACTATTTGTCATTGTTTCTAATTGCTTTTCTTTGTTACAGGAATTTGGATCCGAAATCTTTATACAATGCAGCCAGGACAAGCCAGCATCTGAAGAGAGTATGTTTTGGAGACCCCGTCTTACGAAAGAGAATTAAAGATTGGTTCAAAACAATGCGGAAAGAGAGGAGGAGGTACGAGTCCAACGGCTCTACTGGAATACAAGTTTCTCGACATACAACTGCGAAGAGGTATGACAGAAACTCTGTTAAGAGAGTCACATTGAAGGATGTTCCTCGACTACCAGATGTTAAGATAGACACCCAGCTTAGAAAACAGAAGGCAAAATCTGGTAATGCAAGCGTGAAGGGGACTAAGGTTGGGTCACAACCGTGTAAAACAATTAGATTGTAAGGTTAGGTTAATGAATGTTTTTTTGCTTTAGGACTAGTTGTAAAATGAATGTGCTCGTTACTTCAAAATGTATGTTATTTAAGCGGTTAATAATATGACGTGTACCACATATTCATTTGTTTAATGACTAAATTACTAATGATATTTTTATAAATAAAAAATTATTTTTGACAAATGATTACAAAGCTACCATAATAAATACAAAGATGTATGCAGCATGTATATCAGTTTGTTAAGTCCAATATGGCTAGTGAAATCTTTCAAGTTATCTTGCCAAATATACATATTCAAGCATCGCAAATTTCTTTTAAAGTCTTAGATATGTAGACATAGGTACACACAAATATTAATAGTAGCCATATATTTATTACCTATTTTGTTTTTATATATACATATTAGTTTGTACATTCTTGTGATTATTTCTTTTATAATACTTTTTTTTTATCTTGTCTACGTATCTATATGTAATTCTTCCTAGACATAATTATGAACCGACCTACCCCGGATCTTGCATCATTTTGGGATGATGAAATATGAAAGTAAGTTAGATGATACTTTCTGACCAATCAGAGCGTGGCTGGGGATAAGGGGTTAGGTATAAATAGGCGAGTACCCAGAATATCATCATTGTGTTTTGAACAATTCGCGAAGCTAGATCTGCCAATATGTATCAGATACTTCCAATGTTGCTGTCGTTGCAGACAATTGACTTCCAGAGGTTACCACTGGAGTTGATGTCTTTAATATTGAGGTAAGTTGTTTCTTATTTTTACTATTTGTCATTGTTTCTAATTGGTTCTCTTTGTTACAGGAATTTGGATCCGAAATCTTTATACAATGCAGCCAGGACAAGCCAGCATCTAAAGAGAGTATGTTTTGGAGACCACGTCTTGCGAAAGAGAATAAAGGATTGGTTCAAAACAATGCGGAAAGAGAGGAGGAGGTACGAGTCCAACGGCTCTACTGGAATACAAGTTTCTCGACATACAACTGGGAAGAGGTATGACAGAAACTCTGTTAAAAGAGTCACATTGAAGGATGTTCCTCGACTACCAGATGTTAAGATGGACACCCAGCTTAGAAAACAGACGGCAAAATCTGGTAATGCAAGTGTGAAAAAGACTAAGGTTGGATCACAACCGTGTAAAACAATTAGATTGTAAGGTTAGGTTAATGAATGTTCTTTGTTTTTGGATTAGTTATAAAATGAATGTGCTCGTTATTTAAAAATGTAAGTTATTTAAGCGTTTAATAATATGACGTGTACCACATATTCATTTGTTAAATGACTAAATTACTAATGATATTTTTATAAATAAAAAAATATTTCTGACAAATGATTAGAAAGCTACCATAATAAATACAAAGATGTATGCAGCATGTAAATCAGTTTGTTAAGTCCAATATGGCTAGTGAAATCATTCTAGTTATCGTGCCAAATATACATATTTAAGCATCGCAAATTTCTTTTAAAATCTTAGATATATAGACATAGGTACACACAAATATTAATAGTAGCCATATATTTATTACCAATTTTGTTTTTATATATACATATTTGTTTGTACATCCTTGTGATTATCTCTTTTATTATACTTTTTTATTTTGTCTACGTATCTATATGTAATTCTTCCTAGACATACTTATGAACCGACCTACCCCGGATCTTGCATCATTTTGGGATGATGAAATATGAAAGTTAGTTAGATGATACTTTCTGACCAATCAGAGCGTGGCTAGGGATAAGAGGTTAGGTATAAATAGCCGAGTACCCAGAATATCATCATTGTGTTTTGAACAATTCGCGAAGCTTTATCTGCCAATATGTATCAGATACTTCCAGTGTTGCTGTCGTTGCAGACAATTGACTTCCAGAGTTTACCACTGGAGTTGATGTCTTTAATATTGAGGTAAGTTGTTTCTTATTTTTACTATTCGTCATTGTTTCTAATTGCTTTTCTTTGTTACAGGAATTTGGATCCGAAATCTTTATACAATGCAGCCAGGACAAGCCAGCATCTGAAGAGAGTATGTTTTGGAGACCCCGTCTTACGAGAAAGAATTAAAGATTGGTTCAAAACAATGCGGAAAGAGAGGAGGAGGTACGAGTCCAACGGCTCTACTGGAATACGAGTTTCTCGACATACAACTGGGAAGAGGTATGACAGAAACTCTGTTAAGAGAGTCACATTGAAGCATGTTCTTCGACTACCAGATGTTAAGATAGACACCCAGCTTAGAAAACAGACGGCAAAATCTGGTAATGCAAGTGTGAAGAATACTAAGGTTGGATCACAACCGTGTAAAACAATTAGATTGTAAGGTTAGGTTAATGAATGTTTTTCATTTTGGATTAGTTATGAAATGAATGTGCTCATTACTTCAAAATGTAAGTTATTTAAGCGTTTAATAATATGACGTGTACCACATATTCATTTGTTTAATGACTACATTACGAATGATATTTTTATAAATAAAAAATATATTTTTGACAAATGATTACAAAGCTACCATAATAAATACAAAGATGTATGCAGCATGTATATCAGTTTGTTAAATCCAACGTGGATGGTGAAATCTTTCTAATTATCTTTCCAAATATACATATTTAAGCATCGCAAATTTCTTTTAAAGTATTAGATATGTAGACATAGGTGCACACAAATATTACTAGTAGTTATATATTTATTACTTATTTTGTTTTTATATATACATATTGGTTTGTAAATTCGTGTGATTAGTTATTTTTTTATACTTTTTTTTATTTTGTCTACGTATCTAAATGTAATTCTTCCTAGACATAATTATGAACCGACCTACCCCGGACCTTGCATCATTTTGGGATAATGAAATATGAAAGTTAGTTAGATGTTACTTTCTGACCAATCAGAGCGTGGCTAGGGATAAGAGGTTAGGTATAAATAGCCGAGTACCCAGAATATCATCATTGTGTTTTGAACAATTCGCGGAGCTAGATCTGCCAATATGTATCAGATACTTCCAATGTTGCTGTCGTTGCAGACAATTGACTTCCAGAGGTTACCACTGGAGTTGCTGTCTTTAATATTGAGGTAAGTTGTTTCTTATTTTTACTATTTTTCATTGTTTCTAATTGGTTCTCTTTGTTACAGGAATTTGGATCCGAAATATTTATACAATGCAGCCAGGACAAGCCAGCATCTAAAGAGAGTATGTTTTGGAGACCACGTCTTGCGAAAGAGAATAAAGGATTGGTTCAAAACGATGCGGAAAGAGAGGAGGAGGTACGAGTCCAACGGCTCTACTGGAATACAAGTTTCTCGACATACAACTGGGAAGAGGTATGACAGAAACTCTGTTAAAAGAGTCACATTGAAGGATGTTCCTCGACTACCAGATGTTAAGATAGACACCCAGCTTAGAAAACAGACGGCAAAATCTGGTGATGCAAGTGTGAAGAAGACTAAGGTTGGATCACAACCGTGTAAAACAATTAGATTGTAAGGTTAGGTTAATGAATGTTCTTTGTTTTTGGATTAGTTATAAAATGAATGTGCTCGTTATTTCAAAATGTAAGTTATTTAAGCGTTTAATAATATGACGTGTACCACATATTCATTTGTTTAATGACTAAATTACTAATGATATTTTTATAAATAAAAAATTATTTTTGACAAATGATTAGAAAGCTACCATAATAAATACAAAGATGTATGCAGCATGTATATCAGTTTGTTAAGTCCAATATGGCTAGCGAAATCTTTCTAGTTATCTTGCCAAATATACATATTTTAGCATCGCAAATTTCTTTTAAAATCTTAGATATATAGACATAGGTACACACAAATATTAATAGTAGCCATATATTTATTACCAATTTTGTTTTTATATATACATATTTGTTTGTACATTCTTGTGATTATCTCTTTTATTATACTTTTTTATTTTGTCTACGTATCTATATGTAATTCTTCCTAGACATACTTATGAACCGACCTACCCCGGATCTTGCATCATTTTGGGATGATGAAATATGAAACTTAGTTAGATGATACTTTCTGACCAATCAGAGGTTAGGTATAAATAGCCGAGTACCCAGAATCTCATCATTGTGTTTTGAACAATTCGCGGATCTAGATCTGCCAATATGTATCAGATACTTCCAGTGTTGCTGTCGTTGCAGACAATTGACTTCCAGAGTTTACCACTGGAGTTGCTGTCTTTAATATTGAGGTAAGTTGTTTCTTATTTTAACTATTTGTCATTGTTTCTAATTGCTTTTCTTTGTTACAGGAATTTGGATCCGAAATCTTTATACAATGCAGCCAGGACAAGCCAGCATCTGAAGAGAGTATGTTGTGGAGACCCCGTCTTACGAAAGAGAATTAAAGATTGGTTCAAACAATGCGGAAAGAGAGGAGGATGTACGAGTCCAACGGCTCTACTGGAATACAAGTTTCTCGACATTCAACTGGGAAGAGGTATGACAGAAACTCTGTAAAGAGAGTCACATTGAAGGATGTTCCTCGACTACCAGATGTTAAGATAGACACCCAGCTTAGAAAACAGAAGGCAAAATCTGGTAACGCAAGTGTGAAGAAGACTAAGGTTGGATCACAACCGTGTAAAACAATTAGATTGTACGGTTAGGTTAATGAATGTTTTTGCTTTTGGACTAGTTGTAAAATGAATGTGCTCGTTACTTCAAAATGTATGTTATTTAAGCGTTTAATAATATGACGTGTACCACATATTCATTTGCTTAATAACTAAATTACTAATGATATTTTTATAAATTAAAAAATATATATTTTTGACAAATGATTACAAAGCAACGATAATAAATACAAAGATGTATGCAGCATGTATATCAGTTTGTTAAGTCCAATGTGGATGGTGAAATATTTCTAATTATATTTCCAAAGATACAAATTTAAGCATCGCAAACTCCTTTTAAAGTCTTAGATATGTAGACATAGTTACACACAAATATTAATAGTAGCCATATATTTATTACCAATTTTGTTTTTATATATACATATTAGTTTGTACATTCTTGTGATTATTTCTTTTATAATACTTTTTTTAAATCTTGTCTACGTATCTATATGTAATTCTTCCTAGACATAATTATGAACCGACCTACCCCGGATCTTGCATCATTTTGGGATGATGAAATATGAAAGTTAGTTAGATGATACTTTATGACCAATCAGAGCGTGGCTAGTGATAAGAGGTTAGGTATAAATAGCCGAGTACCCAGAATATCATCATTGTGTTTTGAACAATTCGCGAAGCTTTATCTGCCAATATGTATCAGATACTTCCAGTGTTGCTGTCGTTGCAGACAATTGACTTCCAGAGTTTAACACTGGAGTTGCTGTCTTTAATATTGAGGTAAGTTGTTTCTTATTTTTACTATTTGTCATTGTTTCTAATTGATTTTCTTTGTTACAGGAATTTGGATCCGAAATCTTTATACAATGCAGCCAGGACAAGCCAGCATCTAAAGAGAATATGTTTTGGAGACCACGTCTTGCGAAAGAGAATAAAGGATTGGTTCAAAACGATGCGGAAAGAGAGGAGGAGGTACGAGTCCAACGGCTCTACTGGAATACAAGTTTCTCGACATACAACTGGGAAGAGGTATGACAGAAACTCTGTTAAAAGAGTCACATTGAAGGATGTTCCTCGACTACCAGATGTTAAGATAGACACCTAGCTTAGAAAACAGACGGCAAACTCTGGTAATGCAAGTGTGAAGAAGACTAAGGTTGGATCACAACCGTGTAAAACAATTAGATTGTAAGCTTAGGTTAATGAATGTTTTTTGCTTTTGGACTAGTTGTAAAATGAATGTGCTCGTTACTTCAAAATGTATGTTATTTAAGCGTTTAATAATATGACGTGTACCACATATTCATTTGCTTAATAACTAAATTACTAATGATATTTTTATAAATTAAAAAAAATATATTTTTGACAAATGATTACAAAGCAACGATAATAAATACAAAGATGTATGCAGCATGTATATCAGTTTGTTAAGTCCAATGTGGAGGGTGAAATATTTCTAATTATATTTCCAAAGATACATATTTAAGCATCGCAAACTTCTTTTAAAGTCTTAGATATGTAGACATAGTTACACACAAATATTAATAGTAGCCATATATTTATTACCAATTTTGTTTTTATATATACATATTAGTTTGTACATTCTTGTGATTATTTCTTTTATAATACTTTTTTTTTATCTTGTCTACGTATCTATATGTAATTCTTCTTAGACATAATTTGAACCGACCTACCCCGGATCTTGCATCATTTTGGGATGATGAAATATGAAAGTAAGTTAGATGATACTTTCTGACCAATCAGAGCATGGCTGGGGATAAGGGGTTAGGTATAAATAGGCGAGTACCCAGAATATCATCATTGTGTTTTGAACAATTCGCGAAGCTAGATCTGCCAATATGTATCAGATACTTCCAATGTTGCTGTCGTTGCAGACAATTGACTTCCAGAGGTTACCACTGGAGTTGATGTCTTTAATATTGAGGTAAGTTGTTTATCATTTTTACTATTTGTCATTGTTTCTAATTGGTTCTCTTTGTTACAGGAATTTGGATCCGAAATCTTTATACAATGCAGCCAGGACAAGCCAGCATCTAAAGAGAGTATGTTTTGGAGACCACGTCTTGCGAAAGAGAATAAAGGATTGGTTCAAAACGATGCGGAAAGAGAGGAGGAGGTACGAGTCCAACGGCTCTACTGGAATACAAGTTTCTCGACACACAACTGGGAAGAGGTATGACAGAAACTCTGTTAAGAGAGTCACATTGAAGGATGTTCCTCGACTACCAGATGTTAAGATAGACACCCAGCTTAGAAAACAGACGGCAAACTCTGGTAATGCAAGTGTGAAGAAGACTAAGGTTGGATCACAACCGTGTAAAACAATTAGATTGTAAGGTTAGGTTAATGAATGTTCTTTGTTTTTGGATTAGTTATAAAATGAATGTGCTCGTTATTTCAAAATGTAAGTTATTTAAGCGTTTAATAATATGACGTGTACCACATATTCATTTGTTTAATGACTAAATTACTAATGATATTTTTATAAATAAAAAATTATTTTTGACAAATGATTAGAAAGCTACCATAATAAATACAAAGATGTATGCAGCATGTATATCAGTTTGTTAAGTCCAATATGGCTAGTGAAATCTTTCTAGTTATCTTGCCAAATATACATATTTAAGCATCGCAAATTTCTTTTAAAATCTTAGATATATAGACATAGGTACACACAAATATTAATAGTAGCCATATATTTATTACCAATTTTGTTTTTATATATACATATTTGTTTGTACATTCTTGTGATTATCTCTTTTATTATACTTTTTTATTTTGTCTACGTATCTATTTGTAATTCTTCCTAGACATACTTATGAACCGACCTACCCCGGATCTTGCATCATTTTGGAATGATGAAATATGAAACTTAGTTAGATGATACTTTCTGACCAATCAGAGGTTAGGTATAAATAGCCGAGTACCCAGAATCTCATCATTGTGTTTTGAACAATTCGCGGAGCTAGATCTGCCAATATGTATCGGATACTTCCAGTGTTGCTGTCGTTGCAGACAATTGACTTCCAGAGTTTACCACTGGAGTTGATGTCTTTAATATTGAGGTAAGTTGTTTATCATTTTTACTATTTGTCATTGTTTCTAATTGGTTCTCTTTGTTACAGGAATTTGGATCCGAAATCTTTATACAATGCAGCCAGGACAAGCCAGCATCTAAAGAGAGTATGTTTTGGAGACCACGTCTTACGAAAGAGAATAAAGGATTGGTTCAAAACAATGCGGAAAGAGAGGAGGAGGTACGAGTCCAACGGCTCTACTGGAATACAAGTTTCTCGACATACAACTGGGAAGAGGTATGACAGAAACTCTGTTAAGAGAGTCACATTGAAGGATGTTCCTCGACTACCAGATGTTAAGATAGACACCCAGCTTAGAAAACAGAAGGCAAAATCTGGTAATGCAAGCGTGAAGGGGACTAAGGTTGGGTCACAACCGTGTAAAACAATTAGATTGTAAGGTTAGGTTAATGAATGTTTTTTGCTTTTGGACTAGTTGTAAAATGAATGTGCTCGTTACTTCAAAATGTATGTTATTTAAGCGTTTAATAATATGACGTGTACCACATATTCATTTGTTTAATGACTAAATTACTAATGATATTTTTATAAATAAAAAATTATTTTTGACAAATGATTACAAAGCTACCATAATAAATACAAAAATGTATGCAGCATGTATATCAGTTTGTTAAGTCCAATATGGCTAGTGAAATCTTTCAAGTTATCTTGCCAAATATACATATTCAAGCATCGCAAATTTTTTTAAAGTCTTAGATATGTAGACATAGGTACACACAAATATTAATAGTAGCCATATATTTATTACCTATTTTGTTTTTATATATACATATTAGTTTGTACATTCTTGTGATTATTTCTTTTATAATACTTTTTTTTATCTTCTCTACGTATCTATATGTAATTCTTCCCTGACATAATTATGAACCGACCTACCCCGGATCTTGCATCATTTTGGGATGATGAAATATGAAAGTAAGTTAGATGATACTTTCTGACCAATCAGAGCGTGGCTGGGGATAAGGAGTTAGGTATAAATAGGCGAGTACCCAGAATATCATCATTGTGTTTTGAACAATTCGCGAAGCTAGATCTGCCAATATGTATCAGATACTTCCAATGTTGCTGTCGTTGCAGACAATTGACTTCCAGAGGTTACCACTGGAGTTGATGTCTTTAATATTGAGGTAAGTTGTTTCTTATTTTTACTATTTGTCATTGTTTCTAATTGGTTCTCTTTGTTACAGGAATTTGGATCCGAAATCTTTATACAATGCAGCCAGGACAAGCCAGCATCTAAAGAGAGTATGTTTTGGAGACCCCGTCTTACGAAAGAGAATTAAAGATTGGTTCAAAACCATGCGGAAAGAGAGGAGGAGGTACGAGTCTAACGGCTCTACTGGAATACAAGTTTCTCGACATTCAACTGGGAAGAGGTATGACAGAAACTCTGTTAAGAGAGTCACATTGAAGGATGTTCCTCGACTACCAGATGTTAAGATAGACACCCAGCTTAGAAAACAGAAGGCAAAATCTGGTAACGCAAGTGTGAAGAAGACTAAGGTTGGATCACAACCGTGTAAAACAATTAGATTGTAAGGTTAGGTTAATGAATGTTTTTTGCTTTTGGACTAGTTGTAAAATGAATGTGCTCGTTACTTCAAAATGTATGTTATTTAAGCGTTTAATAATATGACGTGTACCACATATTCATTTGCTTAATAACTAAATTACTAATGATATTTTTATAAATTAAAAAATATATATTTTTGACAAATGATTAGAAAGCTACCATAATAAATACAAAGATGTATGCAGCATGTATATCAGTTTGTTTAGTCCAATATGGCTAGTGAAATCTTTCTAGTTATCTTGCCAAATATACATATTTAAGCATTGCAAATTTCTTTTAAAATCTTAGATATATAGACATAGGTACACACAAATATTAATAGTAGCCATATATTTATTACCAATTTTGTTTTTATATATACATATTTGTTTGTACATTCTTGTGATTATCTCTTTTATTATACTTTTTTATTTTGTCTACGTATCTATATGTAATTCTTCCTAGACATACTTATGAACCGACCTACCCCGGATCTTGCATCATTTTGGGATGATGAAATATGAAACTAAGTTAGATGATACTTTATGACCAATCAGAGCGTGGCTAGGGATAAGAGGTTAGGTATAAATAGCCGAGTACCCAGAATATCATCATTGTGTTTTGAACAATTCGCGAAGCTTTATCTGCCAATATGTATCAGATACTTCCAGTGTTGCTGTCGTTGCAGACAATTGACTTCCAGAGTTTACCACTGGAGTTGCTGTCTTTAATATTGAGGTAAGTTGTTTCTTATTTTAACTATTTGTCATTGTTTCTAATTGATTTTCTTTGTTACAGGAATTTGGATCCGAAATCTTTATACAATGCAGCCAGGACAAGCCAGCATCTGAAGAGAGTATGTTTTGGAGACCCCGTCTTACGAAAGAGAATTAAAGATTGGTTCAAAACAATGCGGAAAGGGAGGAGGAGGTACGAGTCCAACGGCTCTACTGGAATACAAGTTTCTCGACATACAACTGGGAAGAGGTATGACAGAAACTCTGTTAAGAGAGTCACATTGAAGGATGTTCCTCGACTACCAGATGTTAAGATAGACACCCAGGTTAGAAAACAGAAGGCAAAATCTGGTAACGCAAGTGTGAAGAAGACTAAGGTTGGATCACAACCGTGTAAAACAATTAGATTGTAAGGTTAGGTTAATGAATGTTTTTTGCTTTTGGACTAGTTGTAAAATGAATGTGCTCGTTACTTCAAAATGTATGTTATTTAAGCGTTTAATAATATGACGTGTACCACATATTCATTTGCTTAATAACTAAATTACTAATGATATTTTTATAAATTAAAAAAAAATTTTTTTGACAAATGATTACAAAGCAACGATAATAAATACAAAGATGTATGCAGCATGTATATCAGTTTGTTAAGTCCAATGTGGATGGTGAAATATTTCTAATTATATTTCCAAAGATACATATTTAAGCATCGCAAACTTCTTTTAAAGTCTTAGATATGTAGACATAGTTACACACAAATATTAATAGTAGCCATATATTTATTACCAATTTTGTTTTTATATATACATATTAGTTTGTACATTCTTGTGATTATTTCTTTTATAATACTTTTTTTTTAATCTTGTCTACGTATCTATTTGTAATTCTTTCTAGACATAATTATGAACCGACCTACCCCGGATCTTGCATCATTTTGGGATGATGAAATATGAAAGTAAGTTAGATGATACTTTCTGACCAATCAGAGCGTGGCTGGGGATAAGGGGTTAGGTATAAATAGGCGAGTACCCAAAATATCATCATTGTGTTTTGAACAATTCGCGAAGCTAGATCTGCCAATATGTATCAGATACTTCCAATGTTGCTGTCGTTGCAGACAATTGACTTCCAGAGGTTACCACTGGAGTTGATGTCTTTAATATTGAGGTAAGTTGTTTCTTATTTTTACTATTTTTCATTGTTTCTAATTGGTTCTCTTTGTTGCAGGAATTTGGATCCGAAATCTTTATACAATGCAGCCAGGACAAGCCAGCATCTAAAGAGAGTATGTTTTGGAGACCACGTCTTGCGAAAGAGAATAAAGGATTGGTTCAAAACGATGCGGAAAGAGAGGAGGAGGTACGAGTCCAACGGCTCTACTGGAATACAAGTTTCTCGACATACAACTGGGAAGAGGTATGACAGAAACTCTGTTAAAAGAGTCACATTGAAGGATGTTCCTCGACTACCAGATGTTAAGATAGACACCCAGCTTAGAAAACAGACGGCAAAATCTGGTAATGCAAGTGTGAAGAAGACTAAGGTTGGATCACAACCGTGTAAAACAATTAGATTGTAAGGTTAGGTTAATGAATGTTCTTTGTTTTTGGATTAGTTATAAAATAAATGTGCTCGTTATTTCAAAATGTAAGTTATTTAAGCGTTTAATAATATGACGTGTACCACATATTCATTTGTTTAATGACTAAATTACTAATGATATTTTTATAAATAAAAAATTATTTTTGACAAATGATTAGAAAGCTACCATAATAAATACAAAGATGTATGCAGCATGTATATCAGTTTGTTAAGTCCAATATGGCTAGCGAAATCTTTCTAGTTATCTTGCCAAATATACATATTTTAGCATCGCAAATTTCTTTTAAAATCTTAGATATATAGACATAGGTACACACAAATATTAATAGTAGCCATATATTTATTACCAATTTTGTTTTTATATATACATATTTGTTTGTACATTCTTGTGATTATCTCTTTTATTATACTTTTTTATTTTGTCTACGTATCTATATGTAATTCTTCCTAGACATACTTATGAACCGACCTACCCCGGATCTTGCATCATTTTGGGATGATGAAATATGAAACTTAGTTAGATGATACTTTCTGACCAATCAGAGGTTAGGTATAAATAGCCGAGTACCCAGAATCTCATCATTGTGTTTTGAACAATTCGCGGATCTAGATCTGCCAATATGTATCAGATACTTCCAGTGTTGCTGTCGTTGCAGACAATTGACTTCCAGAGTTTACCACTGGAGTTGCTGTCTTTAATATTGAGGTAAGTTGTTTCTTATTTTAACTATTTGTCATTGTTTCTAATTGCTTTTCTTTGTTACAGGAATTTGGATCCGAAATCTTTATACAATGCAGCCAGGACAAGCCAGCATCTGAAGAGAGTATGTTTTGGAGACCCCGTCTTACGAAAGAGAATTAAAGATTGGTTCAAACAATGCGGAAAGAGAGGAGGAGGTACGAGTCCAACGGCTCTACTGGAATACAAGTTTCTCGACATACAACTGGGAAGAGGTATGACAGAAACTCTGTTAAGAGAGTCACATTGAAGGATGTTCCTCGACTACCAGATGTTAAGATAGACACCCAGCTTAGAAAACAGAAGGCAAAATCTGGTAATGCAAGCGTGAACGGGACTAAGGTTGGGTCACAAAAGTGTAAAACAATTAGATTGTAAGGTTAGGTTAATGAATGTTTTTTGCTTTTGGACTAGTTGTAAAATGAATGTGCTCGTTACTTCAAAATGTATGTTATTTAAGCGTTTAATAATATGACGTGTACCACATATTCATTTGTTTAATGACTAAATTACTAATGATATTTTTATAAATAAAAAATTATTTTTGACAAATGATTACAAAGCTACCAAAATAAATACAAAGATGTATGCAGCATGTATATCAGTTTGTTAAGTCCAATATGGCTAGTGAAATCTTTCAAGTTATCTTGCCAAATATACATATTTAAGCATCGCAAATTTCTTTTAAAGTCTTAGATATGTAGACATAGGTACAAACAAATATTAATAGTAGCCATATATTTATTACCTATTTTGTTTTTATATATACATATTAGTTTGTACATTCTTGTGATTATTTCTTTTATAATACTTTTTTTTTATCTTGTCTACGTATCTATTTGTAATTCTTCCTAGACATAATTATGAACCGACCTACCCCGGATCTTGCATCATTTTGGGATGATGAAATATGAAAGTAAGTTAGATGATACTTTCTGACCAATCAGAGCGTGGCTGGGGATAAGGGGTTAGGTATAAATAGGCGAGTACCCAAAATATCATCATTGTGTTTTGAACAATTCGCGAAGCTAGATCTGCCAATATGTATCAGATACTTCCAATGTTGCTGTCGTTGCAGACAATTGACTTCCAGAGGTTACCACTGGAGTTGATGTCTTTAATATTGAGGTAAGTTGTTTCTTATTTTTACTATTTTTCATTGTTTCTAATTGGTTCTCTTTGTTACAGGAATTTGGATTAGAAATCTTTATACAATGCAGCCAGGACAAGCCAGCATCTAAAGAGAGTATGTTTTGGAGACCACGTCTTGCGAAAGAGAATAAAGGATTGGTTCAAAACGATGCGGAAAGAGAGGAGGAGGTACGAGTCCAACGGCTCTACTGGAATACAAGTTTCTCGACATACAACTGGGAAGAGGTATGACAGAAACTCTGTTAAAAGAGTCACATTGAAGGATGTTCCTCGACTACCAGATGTTAAGATAGACACCCAGCTTAGAAAACAGACGGCAAAATCTGGTAATGCAAGTGTGAAGAAGACTAAGGTTGGATCACAACCGTGTAAAACAATTAGATTGTAAGGTTAGGTTAATGAATGTTCTTTGTTTTTGGATTAGTTATAAAATGAATGTGCTCGTTATTTCAAAATGTAAGTTATTTAAGCGTTTAATAATATGACGTGTACCACATATTCATTTGTTTAATGACTAAATTACTAATGATATTTTTATAAATAAAAAATTATTTTTGACAAATGATTAGAAAGCTACCATAATAAATACAAAGATGTATGCAGCATGTATATCAGTTTGTTAAGTCCAATATGGCTAGCGAAATCTTTCTAGTTATCTTGCCAAATATACATATTTTAGCATCGCAAATTTCTTTTAAAATCTTAGATATATAGACATAGGTACACACAAATATTAATAGTAGCCATATATTTATTACCAATTTTGTTTTTATATATACATATTTGTTTGTACATTCTTGTGATTATCTCTTTTATTATACTTTTTTATTTTGTCTACGTATCTATATGTAATTCTTCCTAGACATACTTATGAACCGACCTACCCCGGATCTTGCATCATTTTGGGATGATGAAATATGAAACTTAGTTAGATGATACTTTCTGACCAATTAGAGGTTAGGTATAAATAGCCGAGTACCCAGAATCTCATCATTGTGTTTTGAACAATTCGCGGATCTAGATCTGCCAATATGTATCAGATACTTCCAGTGTTGCTGTCGTTGCAGACAATTGACTTCCAGAGTTTACCACTGGAGTTGCTGTCTTTAATATTGAGGTAAGTTGTTTCTTATTTTAACTATTTGTCATTGTTTCTAATTGCTTTTCTTTCTTACAGGAATTTGGATCCGAAATCTTTATACAATGCAGCCAGGACAAGCCAGCATCTGAAGAGAGTATGTTTTGGAGACCCCGTCTTACGAAAGAGAATTAAAGATTGGTTCAAACAATGCGGAAAGAGAGGAGGAGGTACGAGTCCAACGGCTCTACTGGAATACAAGTTTCTCGACATACAACTGGGAAGAGGTATGACAGAAACTCTGTTAAGAGAGTCACATTGAAGGATGTTCCTCGACTACCAGATGTTAAGATAGACACCCAGCTTAGAAAACAGAAGGCAAAATCTGGTAATGCAAGCGTGAAGGGGACTAAGGTTGGGTCACAAAAGTGTAAAACAATTAGATTGTAAGGTTAGGTTAATGAATGTTTTTTGCTTTTGGACTAGTTGTAAAATGAATGTGCTCGTTACTTCAAAATGTATGTTATTTAAGCGTTTAATAATATGACGTGTACCACATATTCATTTGTTTAATGACTAAATTACTAATGATATTTTTATAAATAAAAAATTATTTTTGACAAATGATTACAAAGCTACCAAAATAAATACAAAGATGTATGCAGCATGTATATCAGTTTGTTAAGTCCAATATGGCTAGTGAAATCTTTCAAGTTATCTTGCCAAATATACATATTTAAGCATCTCAAATTTCTTTTAAAATCTTAGATATATAGACATAGGTACACACAAATATTAATAGTAGCCATATATTTATTACCAATTTTGTTTTTATATATACACATTTGTTTGTACATTCTTGTGATTATCTCTTTTATTATACTTTTTTATTTTGTCTACGTATCTATATGTAATTCTTCCTAGACATACTTATGAATCGACCTACCCCGGATCTTGCATCATTTTGGGATGATGAAATATGAAAGTTAGTTAGATGATACTTTATGACCAATCAGAGCGTGGCTAGGGATAAGAGGTTAGGTATAAATAGCCGAGTACCCAGAATATCATCATTGTGTTTTGAACAATTCGCGAAGCTTTATCTGCCAATATGTATCAGATACTTCCAGTGTTGCTGTCGTTGCAGACAATTGACTTCCAGAGTTTACCACTGGAGTTGCTGTCTTTAATATTGAGGTAAGTTGTTTCTTATTTTAACTATTTGTCATTGTTTCTAATTGCTTTTCTTTGTTACAGGAATTTGGATCCGAAATCTTTATACAATGCAGCCAGGACAAGCCAGCATCTGAAGAGAGTATGTTTTGGAGACCCCGTCTTACGAAAAAGAATTAAAGATTGGTTCAAAACAATGCGGAAAGAGAGGAGGAGGTACGAGTCCAACGGCTCTACTGGAATACAAGTTTCTCGACATACAACTGGGAAGAGGTATGACAGAAACTCTGTTAAGAGAGTCACATTGAAGGATGTTCCTCGACTACCAGATGTTAAGATAGACACCCAGCTTAGAAAACAGAAGGCAAAATCTGGTAACGCAAGTGTGAAGAAGACTAAGGTTGGATCACAACCGTGTAAAACAATTAGATTGTAAGGTTAGGTTAATGAATGTTTTTTGCTTTTGGACTAGTTCTAAAATGAATGTGCTCGTTACTTCAAAATGTATGTTATTTAAGCGTTTAATAATATGACGTGTACCACATATTCATTTGCTTAATCACTAAATTACTAATGATATTTTTATAAATTAAAAAAAATATATTTTTTACAAATGATTACAAAGCAACGATAATAAATACAAAGATGTATGCAGCATGTATATCAGTTTGTTAAGTCCAATGTGGATGGTGAAATATTTCTAATTATATTTCCAAAGATACATATTTAAGCATCGCAAACTTCTTTTAAAGTCTTAGATATGTAGACATAGTTACACACAAATATTAATAGTAGCCATATATTTATTACCAATTTTGTTTTATATATATATATATATATATATATATATATATATATATATATATATATATATATATATATATATATATATATATATATTAGTTTGTACATTCTTGTGATTATTTCTTTTATAGAACTTTTTTTTTATCTTGTCTACGTATCTATATGTAATTCTTCCTAGACATAATTATGAACCGACCTACCCCGGATCTTGCATCATTTTGGGATGATGAAATATGAAAGTAAGTTAGATGATACTTTCTGACCAATCAGAGCGTGGCTGGGGATAAGGGGTTAGGTATAAATAGGCGAGTACCCAGAATATCATCATTGTGTTTTGAACAATTCGCGAAGCTAGATCTGCCAATATGTATCAGATACTTCCAATGTTGCTGTCGTTGCAGACAATTGACTTCCAGAGGTTACCACTGGAGTTGATGTCTTTAATATTGAGGTAAGTTGTTTATAATTTTTACTATTTGTCATTGTTTCTAATTGGTTCTCTTTGTTACAGGAATTTGGATCCGAAATCTTTATACAATGCAGCCAGGACAAGCCAGCATCTAAAGAGAGTATGTTTTGGAGACCACGTCTTGCGAAAGAGAATAAAGGATTGGTTCAAAACGATGCGGAAAGAGAGGAGGAGGTACGAGTCCAACGGCTCTACTGGAATACAAGTTTCTCGACATACAACTGGGAAGAGGTATGGCAGAAACTCTGTTAAAAGAGTCACATTATAGGATGTTCCTCGACTACCAGATGTTAAGATAGACACCCAGCTTAGAAAACAGACGGCAAAATCTGGTAATGCAAGTGTGAAGAAGACTAAGGTTGGATCACAACCGTGTAAAACAATTAGATTGTAAGGTTAGGTTAATGAATGTTCTTTGTTTTTGGATTAGTTACAAAATGAATGTGCTCGTTATTTCAAAATGTAAGTTATTTAAGCGTTTAATAATATGACGTGTACCACATATTCATTTGTTTAATGACTAAATTACTAATGATATTTTTATAAATAAAAAATTATTTTTGACAAATGATTAGAAAGCTACCATAATAAATACAAAGATGTATGCAGCATGTATATCAGTTTGTTAAGTCCAATATGGCTAGTGAAATCTTTCTAGTTATCTTGCCAAATATACATATTTAAGCATCGCAAATTTCTTTTAAAATCTTAGATATATAGACATAGGTACACACAAATATTAATAGTAGCCATATATTTATTACCAATTTTGTTTTTATATATACATATTTGTTTGTACATTCTTGTGATTATCTCTTTTATTATACTTTTTTATTTTGTCTACGTATCTATATGTAATTCTTCCTAGACATACTTATGAACCGACCTACCCCGGATCTTGAATCATTTTGGGATGATGAAATATGAAAGTTAGTTAGATGATACTTTCTGACCAATCAGAGCGTGGCTAGGGATAAGAGGTTAGGTATAAATAGCCGAGTACCCAGAATATCATCATTGTGTTTTGAACAATTCGCGAAGCTAGATCTGCCAATATGTATCAGATACTTCCAATGTTGCTGTCGTTGCAGACAATTGACTTCCAGAGTTTACCACTGGAGTTGATGTCTTTAATATTGAGGTAAGTTGTTTCTTATTTTTACTATTCGTCATTGTTTCTAATTGCTTTTCTTTGTTACAGGAATTTGGATCCGAAATCTTTATACAATGCAGCCAGGACAAGCCAGCATCTGAAAGAGTATGTTTTGGAGACCCCGTCTTACGAAAGAGAATTAAAGATTGGTTCAAAACAATGCGGAAAGAGAGGAGGAGGTACGAGTCCAACGGCTCTACTGGAATACAAGTTTCTCGACATACAACTGGGAAGAGGTATGACAGAAACTCTGTTAAGAGAGTCACATTGAAGGATGTTCTTCGACTACCAGATGTTAAGATAGACACCCAGCTTAGAAAACAGACGGCAAAATCTGGTAATGCAAGTGTGAAAAAGACTAAGTTTGGATCACAACCGTGTAAAACAATTAGATTGTAAGGTTAGGTTAATGAATGTTTTTCATTTTGGATTAGTTATGAAATGAATGTGCTCATTACTTCAAAATGTAAGTTATTTAAGCGTTTAATAATATGACGTGTACCACATATTCATTTGTTTAATGACTAAATTACTAATGATATTTTTATAAATAAAAAATTATTTTTGACAAATGATTACAAAGCTACCATAATAAATACAAAGATGTATGCAGCATGTATATCAGTTTGTTAAGTCTAGTAGCTAGTGAAATCTTTCTAGTTATCTTTCCAAATATACATATTTAAGCACCGCAAATTTCTTTTAAAGTCTTAGATATATAGACATAGGTACACACAAATATTAATAGTAGCCATACATTTATTACCTAATTTGTTTTTATATATACATATTAGTTTGTACATTCTTGTGATTATTTCTTTTATTATACTTTTTTATTTTGTCTACGTATCTATATGTAATTCTTCCCTGACATAATTATGTACCGACCTACCTCGGATCTTGCATCATTTTGGGATGATGAAATATGAAACTTAGTTAGATGATACTTTCTGACCAATCAGAGGTTAGGTATAAATAGCCGAGTACCCAGAATCTCATCATTGTGTTTTGAACAATTCGCGGAGCTAGAACTGCCAATATGTATCAGATACTTCCAGTATTGCTGTCGTTGCAGACAATTGACTTCCAGAGTTTACCACTGGAGTTGCTGTCTTTAATATTGAGGTAAGTTGTTTCTTATTTTAACTATTTGTCATTGTTTCTAATTGCTTTTCTTTGTTACAGGAATTTGGATCCGAAATCTTTATACAATGCAGCCAGGACAAGCCAGCATCTGAAGAGAGTATGTTTTGGAGACCCCGTCTTACGAAAGAGAATTAAAGATTGGTTCAAAACAATGCGGAAAGAGAGGAGGAGGTACGAGTCCAACGGCTCTACTGGAATACAAGTTTCTCGACATACAACTGCGAAGAGGTATGACAGAAACTCTGTTAAGAGAGTCACATTGAAGGATGTTCCTCGACTACCAGATGTTAAGATAGACACCCAGCTTAGAAAACAGAAGGCAAAATCTGGTAATGCAAGCGTGAAGGGGACTAAGGTTGGGTCACAACCGTGTAAAACAATTAGATTGTAAGGTTAGGTTAATGAATGTTTTTTTGCTTTAGGACTAGTTGTAAAATGAATGTGCTCGTTACTTCAAAATGTATGTTATTTAAGCGTTTAATAATATGACGTGTACCACATATTCATTTGTTTAATGACTAAATTACTAATGATATTTTTATAAATAAAAAATTATTTTTGACAAATGATTACAAAGCTACCATAATAAATACAAAGATGTATGCAGCATGTATATCAGTTTGTTAAGTCCAATATGGCTAGTGAAATCTTTCAAGTTATCTTGCCAAATATACATATTCAAGCATCGCAAATTTCTTTTAAAGTCTTAGATATGTAGACATAGGTACATACAAATATTAATAGTAGCCATATATTTATTACCTATTTTGTTTTTATATATACATATTAGTTTGTACATTCTTGTGATTATTTCTTTTATAATACTTTTTTTTTATCTTGTCTACGTATCTATATGTAATTCTTCCTAGACATAATTATGAACCGACCTACCCCGGATCTTGCATCATTTTGGGATGATGAAATATGAAAGTAAGTTAGATGATACTTTCTGACCAATCAGAGCGTGGCTGGGGATAAGGGGTTAGGTATAAATAGGCGAGTACCCAGAATATCATCATTGTGTTTTGAACAATTCGCGAAGCTAGATCTGCCAATATGTATCAGATACTTCCAATGTTGCTGTCGTTGCAGACAATTGACTTCCAGAGGTTACCACTGGAGTTGATGTCTTTAATATTGAGGTAAGTTGTTTCTTATTTTTACTATTTGTCATTGTTTCTAATTGGTTCTCTTTGTTACAGGAATTTGGATCCGAAATCTTTATACAATGCAGCCAGGACAAGCCAGCATCTAAAGAGAGTATGTTTTGGAGACCACGTCTTGCGAAAGAGAATAAAGGATTGGTTCAAAACAATGCGGAAAGAGAGGAGGAGGTACGAGTCCAACGGCTCTACTGGAATACAAGTTTCTCGACATACAACTGGGAAGAGGTATGACAGAAACTCTGTTAAAAGAGTCACATTGAAGGATGTTCCTCGACTACCAGATGTTAAGATAGACACCCAGCTTAGGAAACAGACGGCAAAATCTGGTAATGCAAGTGTGAAAAAGACTAAGGTTGGATCACAACCGTGTAAAACAATTAGATTGTAAGGTTAGGTTAATGAATGTTCTTTGTTTTTGGATTAGTTATAAAATGAATGTGCTCGTTATTTAAAAATGTAAGTTATTTAAGCGTTTAATAATATGACGTGTACCACATATTCATTTGTTTAATGACTAAATTACTAATGATATTTTTATAAATAAAAAAATATTTCTGACAAATGATTAGAAAGCTACCATAATAAATACAAAGATGTATGCAGCATGTAAATCAGTTTGTTAAGTCCAATATGGCTAGTGAAATCATTCTAGTTATCGTGCCAAATATACATATTTAAGCATCGCAAATTTCTTTTAAAATCTTAGATATATAGACATAGGTACACACAAATATTAATAGTAGCCATATATTTATTACCAATTTTGTTTTTATATATACATATTTGTTTGTACATCCTTGTGATTATCTCTTTTATTATACTTTTTTATTTTGTCTACGTATCTATATGTAATTCTTCCTAGACATACTTATGAACCGACCTACCCCGGATCTTGCATCATTTTGGGATGATGAAATATGAAAGTTAGTTAGATGATACTTTCTGACCAATCAGAGCGTGGCTAGGGATAAGAGGTTAGGTATAAATAGCCGAGTACCCAGAATATCATCATTGTGTTTTGAACAATTCGCGAAGCTTTATCTGCCAATATGTATCAGATACTTCCAGTGTTGCTGTCGTTGCAGACAATTGACTTCCAGAGTTTACCACTGGAGTTGATGTCTTTAATATTGAGGTAAGTTGTTTCTTATTTTTACTATTCGTCATTGTTTCTAATTGCTTTTCTTTGTTACAGGAATTTGGATCCGAAATCTTTATACAATGCAGCCAGGACAAGCCAGCATCTGAAGAGAGTATGTTTTGGAGACCCCGTCTTACGAGAAAGAATTAAAGATTGGTTCAAAACAATGCGGAAAGAGAGGAGGAGGTACGAGTCCAACGGCTCTACTGGAATACGAGTTTCTCGACATACAACTGGGAAGAGGTATGACAGAAACTCTGTTAAGAGAGTCACATTGAAGCATGTTCTTCGACTACCAGATGTTAAGATAGACACCCAGCTTAGAAAACAGACGGCAAAATCTGGTAATGCAAGTGTGAAGAAGACTAAGGTTGGATCACAACCGTGTAAAACAATTAGATTGTAAGGTTAGGTTAATGAATGTTTTTCATTTTGGATTAGTTATGAAATGAATGTGCTCATTACTTCAAAATGTAAGTTATTTAAGCGTTTAATAATATGACGTGTACCACATATTCATTTGTTTAATGACTACATTACGAATGATATTTTTATAAATAAAAAATATATTTTTGACAAATGATTACAAAGCTACCATAATAAATACAAAGATGTATGCAGCATGTATATCAGTTTGTTAAATCCAACGTGGATGGTGAAATCTTTCTAATTATCTTTCCAAATATACATATTTAAGCATCGCAAATTTCTTTTAAAGTATTAGATATGTAGACATAGGTGCACACAAATATTACTAGTAGTTATATATTTATTACCTATTTTGTTTTTATATATACATATTGGTTTGTAAATTCGTGTGATTAGTTATTTTTTTATACTTTTTTTTATTTTGTCTACGTATCTAAATGTAATTCTTCCTAGACATAATTATGAACCGACCTACCCCGGACCTTGCATCATTTTGGGATAATGAAATATGAAAGTTAGTTAGATGTTACTTTCTGACCAATCAGAGCGTGGCTAGGGATAAGAGGTTAGGTATAAATAGCCGAGTACCCAGAATATCATCATTGTGTTTTGAACAATTCGCGGAGCTAGATCTGCCAATATGTATCAGATACTTCCAATGTTGCTGTCGTTGCAGACAATTGACTTCCAGAGGTTACCACTGGAGTTGCTGTCTTTAATATTGAGGTAAGTTGTTTCTTATTTTTACTATTTGTCATTGTTTCTAATTGGTTCTCTTTGTTACAGGAATTTGGATCCGAAATCTTTATACAATGCAGCCAGGACAAGCCAGCATCTAAAGAGAGTATGTTTTGGAGACCCCGTCTTGCGAAAGAGAATTAAAGATTGGTTCAAAACAATGCGGAAAGAGAGGAGGAGGTACGAGTCCCACGGCTCTACTGGAATACAAGTTTCTCGACATACAACTGGAAAGAGGTATGACAGAAACTCTGTTAAGAGAGTCACATTGAAGGATGTTCCTCGGCTACCAGATGTTAAGATAGACACCCAGCTTAGAAAACAGAAGGCAAAATCTGGTAATGCAAGTGTGAAGAAGACTAAGGTTGGATCACAACCGTGTAAAACAATTAGATTGTAAGGTTAGGTTAATGAATGTTCTTTGTTTTTGTATTATTTATAAAATGAATGTGCTCTTTATTTCAACATGTAAGTTATTTAAGCGTTTAATAATATGACGTGTACCACATATTCATTTGTTTAATGACTAAATTACTAATGATATTTTTATAAATAAAAAATATTTTTGACAAATGATTACAAAGCTATCATAATAAATACAAAGATGTATGCAGCATGTATATCAGTTTGTTAAGTCCAATATGGCTAGTGAAACCTTTCTAGCTATCTTGCCAAATATACATATTTAAGCATCGCAAATTTCTTTTAAAATCTTAGATATATAGACATAGGTACACACAAATATTAATAGTAGCCATATATTTATTACCAATTTTGTCTTTATATATACACATTTGTTTGTACATTCTTGTGATTATCTCTTTTATTATACTTTTTTATTTTGTCTACGTATCTATATGTAATTCTTCCTAGACATACTTATGAATCGACCTACCCCGGATCTTGCATCATTTTGGGATGATGAAATATGAAAGTTAGTTAGATGATACTTTATGACCAATCAGAGCGTGGCTAGGGATAAGAGGTTAGGTATAAATAGCCGAGTACCCCGAATATCATCATTGTGTTTTGAACAATTCGCGAAGCTTTATCTGCCAATATGTATCAGATACTTCCAATGTTGCTGTCGTTGCAGACAATTGACTTCCAGAGTTTACCACTGGAGTTGCTGTCTTTAATATTAAGGTAAGTTGTTTCTTATTTTTACTATTTGTCATTGTTTCTAATTGATTTTCTTTGTTACAGGAATTTGGATCCGAAATCTTTATACAATGCAGCCAGGACAAGCCAGCATCTAAAGAGAGTATGTTTTGGAGACCACGTCTTGCGAAAGAGAATTAAAGATTGGTTCAAAACAATGCGGAAAGAGAGGAGGAGGTACGAGTCCAACGGCTCTACTGGAATACAAGTTTCTCGACATACAACTGGGAAGAGGTATGACAGAAACTCTGTTAAGAGAGTCACATTGAAGGATGTTCCTCGACTACCAGATGTTAAGATAGACACCCAGCTTAGAAAACAGAAGGCAAAATCTGGTAATGCAAGCGTGAAGGGGACTAAGGTTGGGTCACAACCGTGTAAAACAATTAGATTGTAAGGTTAGGTTAATGAATGTTTTTTGCTTTTGGACTAGTTGTAAAATGAATGTGCTCGTTACTTCAAAATGTATGTTATTTAAGCGTTTAATAATATGACGTGTACCACATATTTATTTGTTTAATGACTAAATTACTAATAATATTTTTATAAATAAAAAATTATTTTTGACAAATGATTACAAAGCTACCATAATAAATACAAAGATGTATGCAGCATGTATATCAGTTTGTTAAGTCCAATATGGCTAGTGAAATCTTTCAAGTTATCTTGCCAAATATACATATTTAAGCATCGCAAATTTCTTTTAAAGTCTTAGATATGTAGACATAGGTACACACAAACATTAATAGTAGCCATATATTTATTACCTATTTTGTTTTTATATATACATATTAGTTTGTACATTCTTGTGATTATTTCTTTTATAATGCTTTTTTTTATCTTCTCTACGTATCTATATGTAATTCTTGCTAGACATAATTATGAACCGACCTACCCCGGATCTTGCATCATTTTGGGATGATGAAATATGAAAGTTAGTTAGATGATACTTTATGACCAATCAGAGCGTGGCTAGGGATAAGAGGTTAGGTATAAATAGCCGAGTACCCAGAATATCATCATTGTGTTTTGAACAATTCGCGAAGCTTTATCTGCCAATATGTATCAGATACTTCCAATGTTGCTGTCGTTGCAGACAATTGACTTCCAGAGTTTACCACTGGAGTTGCTGTCTTTAATATTGAGGTAAGTTGTTTCTTATTTTTACTATTTGTCATTGTTTCTAATTGATTTTCTTTGTTACAGGAATTTGGATCCGAAATCTTTATACAATGCAGCCAGGACAAGCCAGCATCTAAAGAGAGTATGTTTTGGAGACCACGTCTTGCGAAAGAGAATTAAAGATTGGTTCAAAACAATGCGGAAAGAGAGGAGGAGGTACGAGTCCAACGGCTCTACTGGAATACAAGTTTCTCGACATACAACTGGGAAGAGGTATGACAGAAACTCTGTTAAGAGAGTCACATTGAAGGATGTTCCTCGACTACCAGATGTTAAGATAGACACCCAGCTTAGAAAACAGAAGGCAAAATCTGGTAACGCAAGTGTGAAGAAGACTAAGGTTGGATCACAACCGTGTAAAACAATTAGATTGTAAGGTTAGGTTAATGAATGTTTTTTGCTTTTGGACTAGTTGTAAAATGAATGTGCTCGTTACTTCAAAATGTATGTTATTTAAGCGTTTAATAATATGACGTGTACCACATATTCATTTGCTTAATCACTAAATTACTAATGATATTTTTATAAATTAAAAAAAATATATTTTTTACAAATGATTACAAAGCAACGATAATAAATACAAAGATGTATGCAGCATGTATATCAGTTTGTTAAGTCCAATGTGGATGGTGAAATATTTCTAATTATATTTCCAAAGATACATATTTAAGCATCGCAAACTCCTTTTAAAGTCTTAGATATGTAGACATAGTTACACACAAATATTAATAGTAGCCATATATTTATTACCAATTTTGTTTTTATATATACATATTAGTTTGTACATTCTTGTGATTATTTCTTTTATAATACTTTTTTTTTATCTTGTCTACGTATCTATCTGTAATTCTTCCTAGACATAATTATGAACCGACCTACCCCGGATCTTGCATCATTTTGGGATGACGAAATATGAAAGTAAGTTAGATGATACTTTCTGACCAATCAGAGCGTGGCTGGGGATAAGGGGTTAGGTATAAATAGGCGAGTACCCAGAATATCATCATTGTGTTTTGAACAATTCGCGAAGCTAGATCTGCCAATATGTATCAGATACTTCCAATGTTGCTGTCGTTGAAGAGAATTGACTTTCAGAGGTTACCACTGGAGTTGATGTCTTTAATATTGAGGTAAGTTGTTTATAATTTTTACTATTTGTCATTGTTTCTAATTGGTTCTCTTTGTTACAGGAATTTGGATCCGAAATCTTTATACAATGCAGCCAGGACAAGCCAGCATCTAAAGAGAGTATGTTTTGGAGACCCCGTCTTACGAAAGAGAATTAAAGATTGGTTCAAAACCATGCGGAAAGAGAGGAGGAGGTACGAGTCCAACGGCTCTACTGGAATACAAGTTTCTCGACATTCAACTGGGAAGAGGTATGACAGAAACTCTGTTAAGAGAGTCACATTGAAGGATGTTCCTCGACTACCAGATGTTAAGATAGACACCCAGCTTAGAAAACAGAAGGCAAAATCTGTTAACGCAAGTGTGAAGAAGACTAAGGTTGGATCACAACCGTGTAAAACAATTAGATTGTAAGGTTAGGTTAATGAATGTTTTTTGCTTTTGGACTAGTTGTAAAATGAATGTGCTCGTTACTTCAAAATGTATGTTATTTAAGCGTTTAATAATATGACGTGTACCACATATTCATTTGGTTAATAACTAAATTACTAATGATATTTTTATAAATTAAAAAATATATATTTTTGACAAATGATTACAAAGCAACGATAATAAATACAAAGATGTATGCAGCATGTATATCAGTTTGTTAAGTCCAATGTGGATGGTGAAATATTTCTAATTATATTTCCAAAGATACATATTTAAGCATCGCAAACTCCTTTTAAAGTCTTAGATATGTAGACATAGTTACACACAAATATTAATAGTAGCCATATATTTATTACCAATTTTGTTTTTATATATACATATTAGTTTGTACATTCTTGTGATTATTTCTTTTATAATACTTTTTTTAAATCTTGTCTACGTATCTATATGTAATTCTTCCTAGACATAATTATGAACCGACCTACCCCGGATCTTGCATCATTTTGGGATGATGAAATATGAAACTAAGTTAGATGATACTTTATGACCAATCAGAGCGTGGCTAGGGATAAGAGGTTAGGTATAAATAGCCGAGTACCCAGAATATCATCATTGTGTTTTGAACAATTCGCGAAGCTTTATCTGCCAATATGTATCAGATACTTCCAGTGTTGCTGTCGTTGCAGACAATTGACTTCCAGAGTTTAACACTGGAGTTGCTGTCTTTAATATTGAGGTAAGTTGTTTCTTATTTTTACTATTTGTCATTGTTTCTAATTGATTTTCTTTGTTACAGGAATTTGGATCCGAAATCTTTATACAATGCAGCCAGGACAAGCCAGCATCTAAAGAGAATATGTTTTGGAGACCACGTCTTGCGAAAGAGAATAAAGGATTGGTTCAAAACGATGCGGAAAGAGAGGAGGAGGTACGAGTCCAACGGCTCTACTGGAATACAAGTTTCTCGACATACAACTGGGAAGAGGTATGACAGAAACTCTGTTAAAAGAGTCACATTGAAGGATGTTCCTCGACTACCAGATGTTAAGATAGACACCCAGCTTAGAAAACAGACGGCAAACTCTGGTAATGCAAGTGTGAAGAAGACTAAGGTTGGATCACAACCGTGTAAAACAATTAGATTGTAAGCTTAGGTTAATGAATGTTTTTTGCTTTTGGACTAGTTGTAAAATGAATGTGCTCGTTACTTCAAAATGTATGTTATTTAAGCGTTTAATAATATGACGTGTACCACATATTCATTTGCTTAATAACTAAATTACTAATGATATTTTTATAAATTAAAAAAAATATATTTTTGACAAATGATTACAAAGCAACGATAATAAATACAAAGATGTATGCAGCATGTATATCAGTTTGTTAAGTCCAATGTGGAGGGTGAAATATTTCTAATTATATTTCCAAAGATACATATTTAAGCATCGCAAACTTCTTTTAAAGTCTTAGATATGTAGACATAGTTACACACAAATATTAATAGTAGCCATATATTTATTACCAATTTTGTTTTTATATATACATATTAGTTTGTACATTCTTGTGATTATTTCTTTTATAATACTTTTTTTTTATCTTGTCTACGTATCTATATGTAATTCTTCTTAGACATAATTTGAACCGACCTACCCCGGATCTTGCATCATTTTGGGATGATGAAATATGAAAGTAAGTTAGATGATACTTTCTGACCAATCAGAGCATGGCTGGGGATAAGGGGTTAGGTATAAATAGGCGAGTACCCAGAATATCATCATTGTGTTTTGAACAATTCGCGAAGCTAGATCTGCCAATATGTATCAGATACTTCCAATGTTGCTGTCGTTGCAGACAATTGACTTCCAGAGGTTACCACTGGAGTTGATGTCTTTAATATTGAGGTAAGTTGTTTATCATTTTTACTATTTGTCATTGTTTCTAATTGGTTCTCTTTGTTACAGGAATTTGGATCCGAAATCTTTATACAATGCAGCCAGGACAAGCCAGCATCTAAAGAGAGTATGTTTTGGAGACCACGTCTTGCGAAAGAGAATAAAGGATTGGTTCAAAACGATGCGGAAAGAGAGGAGGAGGTACGAGTCCAACGGCTCTACTGGAATACAAGTTTCTCGACACACAACTGGGAAGAGGTATGACAGAAACTCTGTTAAGAGAGTCACATTGAAGGATGTTCCTCGACTACCAGATGTTAAGATAGACACCCAGCTTAGAAAACAGACGGCAAACTCTGGTAATGCAAGTGTGAAGAAGACTAAGGTTGGATCACAACCGTGTAAAACAATTAGATTGTAAGGTTAGGTTAATGAATGTTCTTTGTTTTTGGATTAGTTATAAAATGAATGTGCTCGTTATTTCAAAATGTAAGTTATTTAAGCGTTTAATAATATGACGTGTACCACATATTCATTTGTTTAATGACTAAATTACTAATGATATTTTTATAAATAAAAAATTATTTTTGACAAATGATTAGAAAGCTACCATAATAAATACAAAGATGTATGCAGCATGTATATCAGTTTGTTAAGTCCAATATGGCTAGTGAAATCTTTCTAGTTATCTTGCCAAATATACATATTTAAGCATCGCAAATTTCTTTTAAAATCTTAGATATATAGACATAGGTACACACAAATATTAATAGTAGCCATATATTTATTACCAATTTTGTTTTTATATATACATATTTGTTTGTACATTCTTGTGATTATCTCTTTTATTATACTTTTTTATTTTGTCTACGTATCTATTTGTAATTCTTCCTAGACATACTTATGAACCGACCTACCCCGGATCTTGCATCATTTTGGAATGATGAAATATGAAACTTAGTTAGATGATACTTTCTGACCAATCAGAGGTTAGGTATAAATAGCCGAGTACCCAGAATCTCATCATTGTGTTTTGAACAATTCGCGGAGCTAGATCTGCCAATATGTATCGGATACTTCCAGTGTTGCTGTCGTTGCAGACAATTGACTTCCAGAGTTTACCACTGGAGTTGATGTCTTTAATATTGAGGTAAGTTGTTTATCATTTTTACTATTTGTCATTGTTTCTAATTGGTTCTCTTTGTTACAGGAATTTGGATCCGAAATCTTTATACAATGCAGCCAGGACAAGCCAGCATCTAAAGAGAGTATGTTTTGGAGACCACGTCTTACGAAAGAGAATAAAGGATTGGTTCAAAACAATGCGGAAAGAGAGGAGGAGGTACGAGTCCAACGGCTCTACTGGAATACAAGTTTCTCGACATACAACTGGGAAGAGGTATGACAGAAACTCTGTTAAGAGAGTCACATTGAAGGATGTTCCTCGACTACCAGATGTTAAGATAGACACCCAGCTTAGAAAACAGAAGGCAAAATCTGGTAATGCAAGCGTGAAGGGGACTAAGGTTGGGTCACAACCGTGTAAAACAATTAGATTGTAAGGTTAGGTTAATGAATGTTTTTTGCTTTTGGACTAGTTGTAAAATGAATGTGCTCGTTACTTCAAAATGTATGTTATTTAAGCGTTTAATAATATGACGTGTACCACATATTCATTTGTTTAATGACTAAATTACTAATGATATTTTTATAAATAAAAAATTATTTTTGACAAATGATTACAAAGCTACCATAATAAATACAAAAATGTATGCAGCATGTATATCAGTTTGTTAAGTCCAATATGGCTAGTGAAATCTTTCAAGTTATCTTGCCAAATATACATATTCAAGCATCGCAAATTTTTTTAAAGTCTTAGATATGTAGACATAGGTACACACAAATATTAATAGTAGCCATATATTTATTACCTATTTTGTTTTTATATATACATATTAGTTTGTACATTCTTGTGATTATTTCTTTTATAATACTTTTTTTTATCTTCTCTACGTATCTATATGTAATTCTTCCCTGACATAATTATGAACCGACCTACCCCGGATCTTGCATCATTTTGGGATGATGAAATATGAAAGTAAGTTAGATGATACTTTCTGACCAATCAGAGCGTGGCTGGGGATAAGGGGTTAGGTATAAATAGGCGAGTACCCAGAATATCATCATTGTGTTTTGAACAATTCGCGAAGCTAGATCTGCCAATATGTATCAGATACTTCCAATGTTGCTGTCGTTGAAGACAATTGACTTTCAGAGGTTACCACTGGAGTTGATGTCTTTAATATTGAGGTAAGTTGTTTATAATTTTTACTATTTGTCATTGTTTCTAATTGGTTCTCTTTGTTACAGGAATTTGGATCCGAAATCTTTATACAATGCAGCCAGGACAAGCCAGCATCTAAAGAGAGTATGTTTTGGAGACCCCGTCTTACGAAAGAGAATTAAAGATTGGTTCAAAACCATGCGGAAAGAGAGGAGGAGGTACGAGTCTAACGGCTCTACTGGAATACAAGTTTCTCGACATTCAACTGGGAAGAGGTATGACAGAAACTCTGTTAAGAGAGTCACATTGAAGGATGTTCCTCGACTACCAGATGTTAAGATAGACACCCAGCTTAGAAAACAGAAGGCAAAATCTGGTAACGCAAGTGTGAAGAAGACTAAGGTTGGATCACAACCGTGTAAAACAATTAGATTGTAAGGTTAGGTTAATGAATGTTTTTTGCTTTTGGACTAGTTGTAAAATGAATGTGCTCGTTACTTCAAAATGTATGTTATTTAAGCGTTTAATAATATGACGTGTACCACATATTCATTTGCTTAATAACTAAATTACTAATGATATTTTTATAAATTAAAAAATATATATTTTTGACAAATGATTAGAAAGCTACCATAATAAATACAAAGATGTATGCAGCATGTATATCAGTTTGTTTAGTCCAATATGGCTAGTGAAATCTTTCTAGTTATCTTGCCAAATATACATATTTAAGCATTGCAAATTTCTTTTAAAATCTTAGATATATAGACATAGGTACACACAAATATTAATAGTAGCCATATATTTATTACCAATTTTGTTTTTATATATACATATTTGTTTGTACATTCTTGTGATTATCTCTTTTATTATACTTTTTTATTTTGTCTACGTATCTATATGTAATTCTTCCTAGACATACTTATGAACCGACCTACCCCGGATCTTGCATCATTTTGGGATGATGAAATATGAAACTAAGTTAGATGATACTTTATGACCAATCAGAGCGTGGCTAGGGATAAGAGGTTAGGTATAAATAGCCGAGTACCCAGAATATCATCATTGTGTTTTGAACAATTCGCGAAGCTTTATCTGCCAATATGTATCAGATACTTCCAGTGTTGCTGTCGTTGCAGACAATTGACTTCCAGAGTTTACCACTGGAGTTGCTGTCTTTAATATTGAGGTAAGTTGTTTCTTATTTTAACTATTTGTCATTGTTTCTAATTGATTTTCTTTGTTACAGGAATTTGGATCCGAAATCTTTATACAATGCAGCCAGGACAAGCCAGCATCTGAAGAGAGTATGTTTTGGAGACCCCGTCTTACGAAAGAGAATTAAAGATTGGTTCAAAACAATGCGGAAAGGGAGGAGGAGGTACGAGTCCAACGGCTCTACTGGAATACAAGTTTCTCGACATACAACTGGGAAGAGGTATGACAGAAACTCTGTTAAGAGAGTCACATTGAAGGATGTTCCTCGACTACCAGATGTTAAGATAGACACCCAGGTTAGAAAACAGAAGGCAAAATCTGGTAACGCAAGTGTGAAGAAGACTAAGGTTGGATCACAACCGTGTAAAACAATTAGATTGTAAGGTTAGGTTAATGAATGTTTTTTGCTTTTGGACTAGTTGTAAAATGAATGTGCTCGTTACTTCAAAATGTATGTTATTTAAGCGTTTAATAATATGACGTGTACCACATATTCATTTGCTTAATAACTAAATTACTAATGATATTTTTATAAATTAAAAAAAATATTTTTTGACAAATGATTACAAAGCAACGATAATAAATACAAAGATGTATGCAGCATGTATATCAGTTTGTTAAGTCCAATGTGGATGGTGAAATATTTCTAATTATATTTCCAAAGATACATATTTAAGCATCGCAAACTTCTTTTAAAGTCTTAGATATGTAGACATAGTTACACACAAATATTAATAGTAGCCATATATTTATTACCAATTTTGTTTTTATATATACATATTAGTTTGTACATTCTTGTGATTATTTCTTTTATAATACTTTTTTTTTATCTTGTCTACGTATCTATTTGTAATTCTTCCTAGACATAATTATGAACCGACCTACCCCGGATCTTGCATCATTTTGGGATGATGAAATATGAAAGTAAGTTAGATGATACTTTCTGACCAATCAGAGCGTGGCTGGGGATAAGGGGTTAGGTATAAATAGCCGAGTACCCAGAATATCATCATTGTGTTTTGAACAATTCGCGAAGCTTTATCTGCCAATATGTATCAGATACTTCCAGTGTTGCTGTCGTTGCAGACAATTGACTTCCAGAGTTTACCACTGGAGTTGCTATCTTTAATATTGAGGTAAGTTGTTTCTTATTTTAACTATTTGTCATTGTTTCTAATTGCTTTTCTTTGTTACAGGAATTTGGATCCGAAATCTTTATACAATGCAGCCAGGACAAGCCAGCATCTGAAGAGAGTATGTTTTGGAGACCCCGTCTTACGAAAAAGAATTAAAGATTGGTTCAAAACAATGCGGAAAGAGAGGAGGAGGTACGAGTCCAACGGCTCTACTGGAATACAAGTTTCTCGACACACAACTGGGAAGAGGTATGACAGAAACTCTGTTAAGAGAGTCACATTGAAGGATGTTCCTCGACTACCAGATGTTAAGATAGACACCCAGCTTAGAAAACAGACGGCAAACTCTGGTAATGCAAGTGTGAAGAAGACTAAGGTTGGATCACAACCGTGTAAAACAATTAGATTGTAAGGTTAGGTTAATGAATGTTCTTTGTTTTTGGATTAGTTATAAAATGAATGTGCTCGTTATTTCAAAATGTAAGTTATTTAAGCGTTTAATAATATGACGTGTACCACATATTCATTTGTTTAATGACTAAATTACTAATGATATTTTTATAAATAAAAAATTATTTTTGACAAATGATTAGAAAGCTACCATAATAAATACAAAGATGTATGCAGCATGTATATCAGTTTGTTAAGTCCAATATGGCTAGCGAAATCTTTCTAGTTATCTTGCCAAATATACATATTTTAGCATCGCAAATTTCTTTTAAAATCTTAGATATATAGACATAGGTACACACAAATATTAATAGTAGCCATATATTTATTACCAATTTTGTTTTTATATATACACATTTGTTTGTACATTCTTGTGATTATCTCTTTTATTATACTTTTTTATTTTGTCTACGTATCTATATGTAATTCTTCCTAGACATACTTATGAATCGACCTACCCCGGATCTTGCATCATTTTGGGATGATGAAATATGAAAGTAAGTTAGATGATACTTTCTGACCAATCAGAGCATGGCTGGGGATAAGGGGTTAGGTATAAATAGGCGAGTACCCAGAATATCATCATTGTGTTTTGAACAATTCGCGAAGCTAGATCTGCCAATATGTATCAGATACTTCCAATGTTGCTGTCGTTGCAGACAATTGACTTCCAGAGGTTACCACTGGAGTTGATGTCTTTAATATTGAGGTAAGTTGTTTCTTATTTTTACTATTTGTCATTGTTTCTAATTGATTTTCTTTGTTACAGGAATTTGGATCCGAAATCTTTATACAATGCAGCCAGGACAAGCCAGCATCTAAAGAGAATATGTTTTGGAGACCACGTCTTGCGAAAGAGAATAAAGGATTGGTTCAAAACGATGCGGAAAGAGAGGAGGAGGTACGAGTCCAACGGCTCTACTGGAATACAAGTTTCTCGACATACAACTGGGAAGAGGTATGACAGAAACTCTGTTAAAAGAGTCACATTGAAGGATGTTCCTCGACTACCAGATGTTAAGATAGACACCCAGCTTAGAAAACAGAAGGCAAAATCTGGTAATGCAAGCGTGAAGGGGACTAAGGTTGGGTCACAACCGTGTAAAACAATTAGATTGTAAGGTTAGGTTAATGAATGTTTTTTGCTTTTGGACTAGTTGTAAAATGAATGTGCTCGTTACTTCAAAATGTATGTTATTTAAGCGTTTAATAATATGACGTGTACCACATATTCATTTGTTTAATGACTAAATTACTAATGATATTTTTATAAATAAAAAATTATTTTTGACAAATGATTACAAAGCTACCATAATAAATACAAAAATGTATGCAGCATGTATATCAGTTTGTTAAGTCCAATATGGCTAGTGAAATCTTTCAAGTTATCTTGCCAAATATACATATTCAAGCATCGCAAATTTTTTTAAAGTCTTAGATATGTAGACATAGGTACACACAAATATTAATAGTAGCCATATATTTATTACCTATTTTGTTTTTATATATACATATTAGTTTGTACATTCTTGTGATTATTTCTTTTATAATACTTTTTTTTATCTTCTCTACGTATCTATATGTAATTCTTCCCTGACATAATTATGAACCGACCTACCCCGGATCTTGCATCATTTTGGGATGATGAAATATGAAAGTAAGTTAGATGATACTTTCTGACCAATCAGAGCGTGGCTGGGGATAAGGGGTTAGGTATAAATAGGCGAGTACCCAGAATATCATCATTGTGTTTTGAACAATTCGCGAAGCTAGATCTGCCAATATGTATCAGATACTTCCAATGTTGCTGTCGTTGAAGACAATTGACTTTCAGAGGTTACCACTGGAGTTGATGTCTTTAATATTGAGGTAAGTTGTTTATAATTTTTACTATTTGTCATTGTTTCTAATTGGTTCTCTTTGTTACAGGAATTTGGATCCGAAATCTTTATACAATGCAGCCAGGACAAGCCAGCATCTAAAGAGAGTATGTTTTGGAGACCCCGTCTTACGAAAGAGAATTAAAGATTGGTTCAAAACCATGCGGAAAGAGAGGAGGAGGTACGAGTCTAACGGCTCTACTGGAATACAAGTTTCTCGACATTCAACTGGGAAGAGGTATGACAGAAACTCTGTTAAGAGAGTCACATTGAAGGATGTTCCTCGACTACCAGATGTTAAGATAGACACCCAGCTTAGAAAACAGAAGGCAAAATCTGGTAACGCAAGTGTGAAGAAGACTAAGGTTGGATCACAACCGTGTAAAACAATTAGATTGTAAGGTTAGGTTAATGAATGTTTTTTGCTTTTGGACTAGTTGTAAAATGAATGTGCTCGTTACTTCAAAATGTATGTTATTTAAGCGTTTAATAATATGACGTGTACCACATATTCATTTGCTTAATAACTAAATTACTAATGATATTTTTATAAATTAAAAAATATATATTTTTGACAAATGATTAGAAAGCTACCATAATAAATACAAAGATGTATGCAGCATGTATATCAGTTTGTTTAGTCCAATATGGCTAGTGAAATCTTTCTAGTTATCTTGCCAAATATACATATTTAAGCATTGCAAATTTCTTTTAAAATCTTAGATATATAGACATAGGTACACACAAATATTAATAGTAGCCATATATTTATTACCAATTTTGTTTTTATATATACATATTTGTTTGTACATTCTTGTGATTATCTCTTTTATTATACTTTTTTATTTTGTCTACGTATCTATATGTAATTCTTCCTAGACATACTTATGAACCGACCTACCCCGGATCTTGCATCATTTTGGGATGATGAAATATGAAACTAAGTTAGATGATACTTTATGACCAATCAGAGCGTGGCTAGGGATAAGAGGTTAGGTATAAATAGCCGAGTACCCAGAATATCATCATTGTGTTTTGAACAATTCGCGAAGCTTTATCTGCCAATATGTATCAGATACTTCCAGTGTTGCTGTCGTTGCAGACAATTGACTTCCAGAGTTTACCACTGGAGTTGCTGTCTTTAATATTGAGGTAAGTTGTTTCTTATTTTAACTATTTGTCATTGTTTCTAATTGATTTTCTTTGTTACAGGAATTTGGATCCGAAATCTTTATACAATGCAGCCAGGACAAGCCAGCATCTGAAGAGAGTATGTTTTGGAGACCCCGTCTTACGAAAGAGAATTAAAGATTGGTTCAAAACAATGCGGAAAGGGAGGAGGAGGTACGAGTCCAACGGCTCTACTGGAATACAAGTTTCTCGACATACAACTGGGAAGAGGTATGACAGAAACTCTGTTAAGAGAGTCACATTGAAGGATGTTCCTCGACTACCAGATGTTAAGATAGACACCCAGGTTAGAAAACAGAAGGCAAAATCTGGTAACGCAAGTGTGAAGAAGACTAAGGTTGGATCACAACCGTGTAAAACAATTAGATTGTAAGGTTAGGTTAATGAATGTTTTTTGCTTTTGGACTAGTTGTAAAATGAATGTGCTCGTTACTTCAAAATGTATGTTATTTAAGCGTTTAATAATATGACGTGTACCACATATTCATTTGCTTAATAACTAAATTACTAATGATATTTTTATAAATTAAAAAAAATATTTTTTGACAAATGATTACAAAGCAACGATAATAAATACAAAGATGTATGCAGCATGTATATCAGTTTGTTAAGTCCAATGTGGATGGTGAAATATTTCTAATTATATTTCCAAAGATACATATTTAAGCATCGCAAACTTCTTTTAAAGTCTTAGATATGTAGACATAGTTACACACAAATATTAATAGTAGCCATATATTTATTACCAATTTTGTTTTTATATATACATATTAGTTTGTACATTCTTGTGATTATTTCTTTTATAATACTTTTTTTTTATCTTGTCTACGTATCTATTTGTAATTCTTCCTAGACATAATTATGAACCGACCTACCCCGGATCTTGCATCATTTTGGGATGATGAAATATGAAAGTAAGTTAGATGATACTTTCTGACCAATCAGAGCGTGGCTGGGGATAAGGGGTTAGGTATAAATAGCCGAGTACCCAGAATATCATCATTGTGTTTTGAACAATTCGCGAAGCTTTATCTGCCAATATGTATCAGATACTTCCAGTGTTGCTGTCGTTGCAGACAATTGACTTCCAGAGTTTACCACTGGAGTTGCTATCTTTAATATTGAGGTAAGTTGTTTCTTATTTTAACTATTTGTCATTGTTTCTAATTGCTTTTCTTTGTTACAGGAATTTGGATCCGAAATCTTTATACAATGCAGCCAGGACAAGCCAGCATCTGAAGAGAGTATGTTTTGGAGACCCCGTCTTACGAAAAAGAATTAAAGATTGGTTCAAAACAATGCGGAAAGAGAGGAGGAGGTACGAGTCCAACGGCTCTACTGGAATACAAGTTTCTCGACACACAACTGGGAAGAGGTATGACAGAAACTCTGTTAAGAGAGTCACATTGAAGGATGTTCCTCGACTACCAGATGTTAAGATAGACACCCAGCTTAGAAAACAGACGGCAAACTCTGGTAATGCAAGTGTGAAGAAGACTAAGGTTGGATCACAACCGTGTAAAACAATTAGATTGTAAGGTTAGGTTAATGAATGTTCTTTGTTTTTGGATTAGTTATAAAATGAATGTGCTCGTTATTTCAAAATGTAAGTTATTTAAGCGTTTAATAATATGACGTGTACCACATATTCATTTGTTTAATGACTAAATTACTAATGATATTTTTATAAATAAAAAATTATTTTTGACAAATGATTAGAAAGCTACCATAATAAATACAAAGATGTATGCAGCATGTATATCAGTTTGTTAAGTCCAATATGGCTAGCGAAATCTTTCTAGTTATCTTGCCAAATATACATATTTTAGCATCGCAAATTTCTTTTAAAATCTTAGATATATAGACATAGGTACACACAAATATTAATAGTAGCCATATATTTATTACCAATTTTGTTTTTATATATACACATTTGTTTGTACATTCTTGTGATTATCTCTTTTATTATACTTTTTTATTTTGTCTACGTATCTATATGTAATTCTTCCTAGACATACTTATGAATCGACCTACCCCGGATCTTGCATCATTTTGGGATGATGAAATATGAAAGTAAGTTAGATGATACTTTCTGACCAATCAGAGCATGGCTGGGGATAAGGGGTTAGGTATAAATAGGCGAGTACCCAGAATATCATCATTGTGTTTTGAACAATTCGCGAAGCTAGATCTGCCAATATGTATCAGATACTTCCAATGTTGCTGTCGTTGCAGACAATTGACTTCCAGAGGTTACCACTGGAGTTGATGTCTTTAATATTGAGGTAAGTTGTTTCTTATTTTTACTATTTGTCATTGTTTCTAATTGATTTTCTTTGTTACAGGAATTTGGATCCGAAATCTTTATACAATGCAGCCAGGACAAGCCAGCATCTAAAGAGAATATGTTTTGGAGACCACGTCTTGCGAAAGAGAATAAAGGATTGGTTCAAAACGATGCGGAAAGAGAGGAGGAGGTACGAGTCCAACGGCTCTACTGGAATACAAGTTTCTCGACATACAACTGGGAAGAGGTATGACAGAAACTCTGTTAAAAGAGTCACATTGAAGGATGTTCCTCGACTACCAGATGTTAAGATAGACACCCAGCTTAGAAAACAGACGGCAAACTCTGGTAATGCAAGTGTGAAGAAGACTAAGGTTGGATCACAACCGTGTAAAACAATTAGATTGTAAGCTTAGGTTAATGAATGTTTTTTGCTTTTGGACTAGTTGTAAAATGAATGTGCTCGTTACTTCAAAATGTATGTTATTTAAGCGTTTAATAATATGACGTGTACCACATATTCATTTGCTTAATAACTAAATTACTAATGATATTTTTATAAATTAAAAAAAATATATTTTTGACAAATGATTACAAAGCAACGATAATAAATACAAAGATGTATGCAGCATGTATATCAGTTTGTTAAGTCCAATGTGGATGGTGAAATATTTCTAATTATATTTCCAAAGATACATATTTAAGCATCGCAAACTTCTTTTAAAGTCTTAGATATGTAGACATAGTTACACACAAATATTAATAGTAGCCATATATTTATTACCAATTTTGTTTTTATATATACATATTAGTTTGTACATTCTTGTGATTATTTCTTTTATAATACTTTTTTTTTATCTTGTCTACGTATCTATATGTAATTCTTCTTAGACATAATTTGAACCGACCTACCCCGGATCTTGCATCATTTTGGGATGATGAAATATGAAAGTAAGTTAGATGATACTTTCTGACCAATCAGAGCATGGCTGGGGATAAGGGGTTAGGTATAAATAGGCGAGTACCCAGAATATCATCATTGTGTTTTGAACAATTCGCGAAGCTAGATCTGCCAATATGTATCAGATACTTCCAATGTTGCTGTCGTTGCAGACAATTGACTTCCAGAGGTTACCACTGGAGTTGATGTCTTTAATATTGAGGTAAGTTGTTTATCATTTTTACTATTTGTCATTGTTTCTAATTGGTTCTCTTTGTTACAGGAATTTGGATCCGAAATCTTTATACAATGCAGCCAGGACAAGCCAGCATCTAAAGAGAGTATGTTTTGGAGACCACGTCTTGCGAAAGAGAATAAAGGATTGGTTCAAAACGATGCGGAAAGAGAGGAGGAGGTACGAGTCCAACGGCTCTACTGGAATACAAGTTTCTCGACATACAACTGGGAAGAGGTATGACAGAAACTCTGTTAAGAGAGTCACATTGAAGGATGTTCTTCGACTACCAGATGTTAAGATAGACACCCAGCTTAGAAAACAGACGGCAAAATCTGGTAATGAAAGTGTGAAAAAGACTAAGTTTGGATCACAACCGTGTAAAACAATTAGATTGTAAGGTTAGGTTAATGAATGTTTTTCATTTTGGATTAGTTATGAAATGAATGTGCTCATTACTTCAAAATGTAAGTTATTTAAGCGTTTAATAATATGACGTGTACCACATATTCATTTGTTTAATGACTAAATTACTAATGATATTTTTATAAATAAAAAATTATTTTTGACAAATGATTACAAAGCTACCATAATAAATACAAAGATGTATGCAGCATGTATATCAGTTTGTTAAGTCTAGTAGCTAGTGAAATCTTTCTAGTTATCTTTCCAAATATACATATTTAAGCACCGCAAATTTCTTTTAAAGTCTTAGATATATAGACATAGGTACACACAAATATTAATAGTAGCCATACATTTATTACCTAATTTGTTTTTATATATACATATTAGTTTGTACATTCTTGTGATTATTTCTTTTATTATACTTTTTTATTTTGTCTACGTATCTATATGTAATTCTTCCCTGACATAATTATGTACCGACCTACCTCGGATCTTGCATCATTTTGGGATGATGAAATATGAAACTTAGTTAGATGATACTTTCTGACCAATCAGAGGTTAGGTATAAATAGCCGAGTACCCAGAATCTCATCATTGTGTTTTGAACAATTCGCGGAGCTAGAACTGCCAATATGTATCAGATACTTCCAGTATTGCTGTCGTTGCAGACAATTGACTTCCAGAGTTTACCACTGGAGTTGCTGTCTTTAATATTGAGGTAAGTTGTTTCTTATTTTAACTATTTGTCATTGTTTCTAATTGCTTTTCTTTGTTACAGGAATTTGGATCCGAAATCTTTATACAATGCAGCCAGGACAAGCCAGCATCTGAAGAGAGTATGTTTTGGAGACCCCGTCTTACGAAAGAGAATTAAAGATTGGTTCAAAACAATGCGGAAAGAGAGGAGGAGGTACGAGTCCAACGGCTCTACTGGAATACAAGTTTCTCGACATACAACTGCGAAGAGGTATGACAGAAACTCTGTTAAGAGAGTCACATTGAAGGATGTTCCTCGACTACCAGATGTTAAGATAGACACCCAGCTTAGAAAACAGAAGGCAAAATCTGGTAATGCAAGCGTGAAGGGGACTAAGGTTGGGTCACAACCGTGTAAAACAATTAGATTGTAAGGTTAGGTTAATGAATGTTTTTTTGCTTTAGGACTAGTTGTAAAATGAATGTGCTCGTTACTTCAAAATGTATGTTATTTAAGCGTTTAATAATATGACGTGTACCACATATTCATTTGTTTAATGACTAAATTACTAATGATATTTTTATAAATAAAAAATTATTTTTGACAAATGATTACAAAGCTACCATAATAAATACAAAGATGTATGCAGCATGTATATCAGTTTGTTAAGTCCAATATAGCTAGTGAAATCTTTCAAGTTATCTTGCCAAATATACATATTCAAGCATCGCAAATTTCTTTTAAAGTCTTAGATATGTAGACATAGGTACATACAAATATTAATAGTAGCCATATATTTATTACCTATTTTGTTTTTATATATACATATTAGTTTGTACATTCTTGTGATTATTTCTTTTATAATACTTTTTTTTTATCTTGTCTACGTATCTATATGTAATTCTTCCTAGACATAATTATGAACCGACCTACCCCGGATCTTGCATCATTTTGGGATGATGAAATATGAAAGTAAGTTAGATGATACTTTCTGACCAATCAGAGCGTGGCTGGGGATAAGGGGTTAGGTATAAATAGGCGAGTACCCAGAATATCATCATTGTGTTTTGAACAATTCGCGAAGCTAGATCTGCCAATATGTATCAGATACTTCCAATGTTGCTGTCGTTGCAGACAATTGACTTCCAGAGGTTACCACTGGAGTTGATGTCTTTAATATTGAGGTAAGTTGTTTCTTATTTTTACTATTTGTCATTGTTTCTAATTGGTTCTCTTTGTTACAGGAATTTGGATCCGAAATCTTTATACAATGCAGCCAGGACAAGCCAGCATCTAAAGAGAGTATGTTTTGGAGACCACGTCTTGCGAAAGAGAATAAAGGATTGGTTCAAAACAATGCGGAAAGAGAGGAGGAGGTACGAGTCCAACGGCTCTACTGGAATACAAGTTTCTCGACATACAACTGGGAAGAGGTATGACAGAAACTCTGTTAAAAGAGTCACATTGAAGGATGTTCCTCGACTACCAGATGTTAAGATAGACACCCAGCTTAGAAAACAGACGGCAAAATCTGGTAATGCAAGTGTGAAAAAGACTAAGGTTGGATCACAACCGTGTAAAACAATTAGATTGTAAGGTTAGGTTAATGAATGTTCTTTGTTTTTGGATTAGTTATAAAATGAATGTGCTCGTTATTTAAAAATGTAAGTTATTTAAGCGTTTAATAATATGACGTGTACCACATATTCATTTGTTTAATGACTAAATTACTAATGATATTTTTATAAATAAAAAAATATTTCTGACAAATGATTAGAAAGCTACCATAATAAATACAAAGATGTATGCAGCATGTAAATCAGTTTGTTAAGTCCAATATGGCTAGTGAAATCATTCTAGTTATCGTGCCAAATATACATATTTAAGCATCGCAAATTTCTTTTAAAATCTTAGATATATAGACATAGGTACACACAAATATTAATAGTAGCCATATATTTATTACCAATTTTGTTTTTATATATACATATTTGTTTGTACATCCTTGTGATTATCTCTTTTATTATACTTTTTTATTTTGTCTACGTATCTATATGTAATTCTTCCTAGACATACTTATGAACCGACCTACCCCGGATCTTGCATCATTTTGGGATGATGAAATATGAAAGTTAGTTAGATGATACTTTCTGACCAATCAGAGCGTGGCTAGGGATAAGAGGTTAGGTATAAATAGCCGAGTACCCAGAATATCATCATTGTGTTTTGAACAATTCGCGAAGCTTTATCTGCCAATATGTATCAGATACTTCCAGTGTTGCTGTCGTTGCAGACAATTGACTTCCAGAGTTTACCACTGGAGTTGATGTCTTTAATATTGAGGTAAGTTGTTTCTTATTTTTACTATTCGTCATTGTTTCTAATTGCTTTTCTTTGTTACAGGAATTTGGATCCGAAATCTTTATACAATGCAGCCAGGACAAGCCAGCATCTGAAGAGAGTATGTTTTGGAGACCCCGTCTTACGAGAAAGAATTAAAGATTGGTTCAAAACAATGCGGAAAGAGAGGAGGAGGTACGAGTCCAACGGCTCTACTGGAATACGAGTTTCTCGACATACAACTGGGAAGAGGTATGACAGAAACTCTGTTAAGAGAGTCACATTGAAGCATGTTCTTCGACTACCAGATGTTAAGATAGACACCCAGCTTAGAAAACAGACGGCAAAATCTGGTAATGCAAGTGTGAAGAAGACTAAGGTTGGATCACAACCGTGTAAAACAATTAGATTGTAAGGTTAGGTTAATGAATGTTTTTCATTTTGGATTAGTTATGAAATGAATGTGCTCATTACTTCAAAATGTAAGTTATTTAAGCGTTTAATAATATGACGTGTACCACATATTCATTTGTTTAATGACTACATTACGAATGATATTTTTATAAATAAAAAATATATTTTTGACAAATGATTACAAAGCTACCATAATAAATACAAAGATGTATGCAGCATGTATATCAGTTTGTTAAATCCAACGTGGATGGTGAAATCTTTCTAATTATCTTTCCAAATATACATATTTAAGCATCGCAAATTTCTTTTAAAGTATTAGATATGTAGACATAGGTGCACACAAATATTACTAGTAGTTATATATTTATTACCTATTTTGTTTTTATATATACATATTGGTTTGTAAATTCGTGTGATTAGTTATTTTTTTATACTTTTTTTTATTTTGTCTACGTATCTAAATGTAATTCTTCCTAGACATAATTATGAACCGACCTACCCCGGACCTTGCATCATTTTGGGATAATGAAATATGAAAGTTAGTTAGATGTTACTTTCTGACCAATCAGAGCGTGGCTAGGGATAAGAGGTTAGGTATAAATAGCCGAGTACCCAGAATATCATCATTGTGTTTTGAACAATTCGCGGAGCTAGATCTGCCAATATGTATCAGATACTTCCAATGTTGCTGTCGTTGCAGACAATTGACTTCCAGAGGTTACCACTGGAGTTGCTGTCTTTAATATTGAGGTAAGTTGTTTCTTATTTTTACTATTTGTCATTGTTTCTAATTGGTTCTCTTTGTTACAGGAATTTGGATCCGAAATCTTTATACAATGCAGCCAGGACAAGCCAGCATCTAAAGAGAGTATGTTTTGGAGACCCCGTCTTGCGAAAGAGAATTAAAGATTGGTTCAAAACAATGCGGAAAGAGAGGAGGAGGTACGAGTCCCACGGCTCTACTGGAATACAAGTTTCTCGACATACAACTGGAAAGAGGTATGACAGAAACTCTGTTAAGAGAGTCACATTGAAGGATGTTCCTCGGCTACCAGATGTTAAGATAGACACCCAGCTTAGAAAACAGAAGGCAAAATCTGGTAATGCAAGTGTGAAGAAGACTAAGGTTGGATCACAACCGTGTAAAACAATTAGATTGTAAGGTTAGGTTAATGAATGTTCTTTGTTTTTGTATTATTTATAAAATGAATGTGCTCTTTATTTCAACATGTAAGTTATTTAAGCGTTTAATAATATGACGTGTACCACATATTCATTTGTTTAATGACTAAATTACTAATGATATTTTTATAAATAAAAAATATTTTTGACAAATGATTACAAAGCTATCATAATAAATACAAAGATGTATGCAGCATGTATATCAGTTTGTTAAGTCCAATATGGCTAGTGAAACCTTTCTAGCTATCTTGCCAAATATACATATTTAAGCATCGCAAATTTCTTTTAAAATCTTAGATATATAGACATAGGTACACACAAATATTAATAGTAGCCATATATTTATTACCAATTTTGTCTTTATATATACACATTTGTTTGTACATTCTTGTGATTATCTTTTTTATTATACTTTTTTATTTTGTCTACGTATCTATATGTAATTCTTCCTAGACATACTTATGAATCGACCTACCCCGGATCTTGCATCATTTTGGGATGATGAAATATGAAAGTTAGTTAGATGATACTTTATGACCAATCAGAGCGTGGCTAGGAATAAGAGGTTAGGTATAAATAGCCGAGTACCCCGAATATCATCATTGTGTTTTGAACAATTCGCGAAGCTTTATCTGCCAATATGTATCAGATACTTCCAATGTTGCTGTCGTTGCAGACAATTGACTTCCAGAGTTTACCACTGGAGTTGCTGTCTTTAATATTAAGGTAAGTTGTTTCTTATTTTTACTATTTGTCATTGTTTCTAATTGATTTTCTTTGTTACAGGAATTTGGATCCGAAATCTTTATACAATGCAGCCAGGACAAGCCAGCATCTAAAGAGAGTATGTTTTGGAGACCACGTCTTGCGAAAGAGAATTAAAGATTGGTTCAAAACAATGCGGAAAGAGAGGAGGAGGTACGAGTCCAACGGCTCTACTGGAATACAAGTTTCTCGACATACAACTGGGAAGAGGTATGACAGAAACTCTGTTAAGAGAGTCACATTGAAGGATGTTCCTCGACTACCAGATGTTAAGATAGACACCCAGCTTAGAAAACAGAAGGCAAAATCTGGTAATGCAAGCGTGAAGGGGACTAAGGTTGGGTCACAACCGTGTAAAACAATTAGATTGTAAGGTTAGGTTAATGAATGTTTTTTGCTTTTGGACTAGTTGTAAAATGAATGTGCTCGTTACTTCAAAATGTATGTTATTTAAGCGTTTAATAATATGAGGTGTACCACATATTTATTTGTTTAATGACTAAATTACTAATAATATTTTTATAAATAAAAAATTATTTTTGACAAATGATTACAAAGCTACCATAATAAATACAAAGATGTATGCAGCATGTATATCAGTTTGTTAAGTCCAATATGGCTAGTGAAATCTTTCAAGTTATCTTGCCAAATATACATATTTAAGCATCGCAAATTTCTTTTAAAGTCTTAGATATGTAGACATAGGTACACACAAACATTAATAGTAGCCATATATTTATTACCTATTTTGTTTTTATATATACATATTAGTTTGTACATTCTTGTGATTATTTCTTTTATAATGCTTTTTTTTATCTTCTCTACGTATCTATATGTAATTCTTGCTAGACATAATTATGAACCGACCTACCCCGGATCTTGCATCATTTTGGGATGATGAAATATGAAAGTTAGTTAGATGATACTTTATGACCAATCAGAGCGTGGCTAGGGATAAGAGGTTAGGTATAAATAGCCGAGTACCCAGAATATCATCATTGTGTTTTGAACAATTCGCGAAGCTTTATCTGCCAATATGTATCAGATACTTCCAATGTTGCTGTCGTTGCAGACAATTGACTTCCAGAGTTTACCACTGGAGTTGCTGTCTTTAATATTGAGGTAAGTTGTTTCTTATTTTTACTATTTGTCATTGTTTCTAATTGATTTTCTTTGTTACAGGAATTTGGATCCGAAATCTTTATACAATGCAGCCAGGACAAGCCAGCATCTAAAGAGAGTATGTTTTGGAGACCACGTCTTGCGAAAGAGAATTAAAGATTGGTTCAAAACAATGCGGAAAGAGAGGAGGAGGTACGAGTCCAACGGCTCTACTGGAATACAAGTTTCTCGACATACAACTGGGAAGAGGTATGACAGAAACTCTGTTAAGAGAGTCACATTGAAGGATGTTCCTCGACTACCAGATGTTAAGATAGACACCCAGCTTAGAAAACAGAAGGCAAAATCTGGTAACGCAAGTGTGAAGAAGACTAAGGTTGGATCACAACCGTGTAAAACAATTAGATTGTAAGGTTAGGTTAATGAATGTTTTTTGCTTTTGGACTAGTTGTAAAATGAATGTGCTCGTTACTTCAAAATGTATGTTATTTAAGCGTTTAATAATATGACGTGTACCACATATTCATTTGCTTAATCACTAAATTACTAATGATATTTTTATAAATTAAAAAAATATATATTTTTTACAAATGATTACAAAGCAACGATAATAAATACAAAGATGTATGCAGCATGTATATCAGTTTGTTAAGTCCAATGTGGATGGTGAAATATTTCTAATTATATTTCCAAAGATACATATTTAAGCATCGCAAACTCCTTTTAAAGTCTTAGATATGTAGACATAGTTACACACAAATATTAATAGTAGCCATATATTTATTACCAATTTTGTTTTTATATATACATATTAGTTTGTACATTCTTGTGATTATTTCTTTTATAATACTTTTTTTTTATCTTGTCTACGTATCTATCTGTAATTCTTCCTAGACATAATTATGAACCGACCTACCCCGGATCTTGCATCATTTTGGGATGACGAAATATGAAAGTAAGTTAGATGATACTTTCTGACCAATCAGAGCGTGGCTGGGGATAAGGGGTTAGGTATAAATAGGCGAGTACCCAGAATATCATCATTGTGTTTTGAACAATTCGCGAAGCTAGATCTGCCAATATGTATCAGATACTTCCAATGTTGCTGTCGTTGAAGACAATTGACTTTCAGAGGTTACCACTGGAGTTGATGTCTTTAATATTGAGGTAAGTTGTTTATAATTTTTACTATTTGTCATTGTTTCTAATTGGTTCTCTTTGTTACAGGAATTTGGATCCGAAATCTTTATACAATGCAGCCAGGACAAGCCAGCATCTAAAGAGAGTATGTTTTGGAGACCCCGTCTTACGAAAGAGAATTAAAGATTGGTTCAAAACCATGCGGAAAGAGAGGAGGAGGTACGAGTCCAACGGCTCTACTGGAATACAAGTTTCTCGACATTCAACTGGGAAGAGGTATGACAGAAACTCTGTTAAGAGAGTCACATTGAAGGATGTTCCTCGACTACCAGATGTTAAGATAGACACCCAGCTTAGAAAACAGAAGGCAAAATCTGTTAACGCAAGTGTGAAGAAGACTAAGGTTGGATCACAACCGTGTAAAACAATTAGATTGTAAGGTTAGGTTAATGAATGTTTTTTGCTTTTGGACTAGTTGTAAAATGAATGTGCTCGTTACTTCAAAATGTATGTTATTTAAGCGTTTAATAATATGACGTGTACCACATATTCATTTGGTTAATAACTAAATTACTAATGATATTTTTATAAATTAAAAAATATATATTTTTGACAAATGATTACAAAGCAACGATAATAAATACAAAGATGTATGCAGCATGTATATCAGTTTGTTAAGTCCAATGTGGATGGTGAAATATTTCTAATTATATTTCCAAAGATACATATTTAAGCATCGCAAACTCCTTTTAAAGTCTTAGATATGTAGACATAGTTACACACAAATATTAATAGTAGCCATATATTTATTACCAATTTTGTTTTTATATATACATATTAGTTTGTACATTCTTGTGATTATTTCTTTTATAATACTTTTTTTTAATCTTGTCTACGTATCTATATGTAATTCTTCCTAGACATAATTATGAACCGACCTACCCCGGATCTTGCATCATTTTGGGATGATGAAATATGAAACTAAGTTAGATGATACTTTATGACCAATCAGAGCGTGGCTAGGGATAAGAGGTTAGGTATAAATAGCCGAGTACCCAGAATATCATCATTGTGTTTTGAACAATTCGCGAAGCTTTATCTGCCAATATGTATCAGATACTTCCAGTGTTGCTGTCGTTGCAGACAATTGACTTCCAGAGTTTAACACTGGAGTTGCTGTCTTTAATATTGAGGTAAGTTGTTTCTTATTTTTACTATTTGTCATTGTTTCTAATTGATTTTCTTTGTTACAGGAATTTGGATCCGAAATCTTTATACAATGCAGCCAGGACAAGCCAGCATCTAAAGAGAATATGTTTTGGAGACCACGTCTTGCGAAAGAGAATAAAGGATTGGTTCAAAACGATGCGGAAAGAGAGGAGGAGGTACGAGTCCAACGGCTCTACTGGAATACAAGTTTCTCGACATACAACTGGGAAGAGGTATGACAGAAACTCTGTTAAAAGAGTCACATTGAAGGATGTTCCTCGACTACCAGATGTTAAGATAGACACCCAGCTTAGAAAACAGACGGCAAACTCTGGTAATGCAAGTGTGAAGAAGACTAAGGTTGGATCACAACCGTGTAAAACAATTAGATTGTAAGCTTAGGTTAATGAATGTTTTTTGCTTTTGGACTAGTTGTAAAATGAATGTGCTCGTTACTTCAAAATGTATGTTATTTAAGCGTTTAATAATATGACGTGTACCACATATTCATTTGCTTAATAACTAAATTACTAATGATATTTTTATAAATTAAAAAAAATATATTTTTGACAAATGATTACAAAGCAACGATAATAAATACAAAGATGTATGCAGCATGTATATCAGTTTGTTAAGTCCAATGTGGAGGGTGAAATATTTCTAATTATATTTCCAAAGATACATATTTAAGCATCGCAAACTTCTTTTAAAGTCTTAGATATGTAGACATAGTTACACACAAATATTAATAGTAGCCATATATTTATTACCAATTTTGTTTTTATATATACATATTAGTTTGTACATTCTTGTGATTATTTCTTTTATAATACTTTTTTTTTATCTTGTCTACGTATCTATATGTAATTCTTCTTAGACATAATTTGAACCGACCTACCCCGGATCTTGCATCATTTTGGGATGATGAAATATGAAAGTAAGTTAGATGATACTTTCTGACCAATCAGAGCATGGCTGGGGATAAGGGGTTAGGTATAAATAGGCGAGTACCCAGAATATCATCATTGTGTTTTGAACAATTCGCGAAGCTAGATCTGCCAATATGTATCAGATACTTCCAATGTTGCTGTCGTTGCAGACAATTGACTTCCAGAGGTTACCACTGGAGTTGATGTCTTTAATATTGAGGTAAGTTGTTTATCATTTTTACTATTTGTCATTGTTTCTAATTGGTTCTCTTTGTTACAGGAATTTGGATCCGAAATCTTTATACAATGCAGCCAGGACAAGCCAGCATCTAAAGAGAGTATGTTTTGGAGACCACGTCTTGCGAAAGAGAATAAAGGATTGGTTCAAAACGATGCGGAAAGAGAGGAGGAGGTACGAGTCCAACGGCTCTACTGGAATACAAGTTTCTCGACACACAACTGGGAAGAGGTATGACAGAAACTCTGTTAAGAGAGTCACATTGAAGGATGTTCCTCGACTACCAGATGTTAAGATAGACACCCAGCTTAGAAAACAGACGGCAAACTCTGGTAATGCAAGTGTGAAGAAGACTAAGGTTGGATCACAACCGTGTAAAACAATTAGATTGTAAGGTTAGGTTAATGAATGTTCTTTGTTTTTGGATTAGTTATAAAATGAATGTGCTCGTTATTTCAAAATGTAAGTTATTTAAGCGTTTAATAATATGACGTGTACCACATATTCATTTGTTTAATGACTAAATTACTAATGATATTTTTATAAATAAAAAATTATTTTTGACAAATGATTAGAAAGCTACCATAATAAATACAAAGATGTATGCAGCATGTATATCAGTTTGTTAAGTCCAATATGGCTAGTGAAATCTTTCTAGTTATCTTGCCAAATATACATATTTAAGCATCGCAAATTTCTTTTAAAATCTTAGATATATAGACATAGGTACACACAAATATTAATAGTAGCCATATATTTATTACCAATTTTGTTTTTATATATACATATTTGTTTGTACATTCTTGTGATTATCTCTTTTATTATACTTTTTTATTTTGTCTACGTATCTATTTGTAATTCTTCCTAGACATACTTATGAACCGACCTACCCCGGATCTTGCATCATTTTGGAATGATGAAATATGAAACTTAGTTAGATGATACTTTCTGACCAATCAGAGGTTAGGTATAAATAGCCGAGTACCCAGAATCTCATCATTGTGTTTTGAACAATTCGCGGAGCTAGATCTGCCAATATGTATCGGATACTTCCAGTGTTGCTGTCGTTGCAGACAATTGACTTCCAGAGTTTACCACTGGAGTTGATGTCTTTAATATTGAGGTAAGTTGTTTATCATTTTTACTATTTGTCATTGTTTCTAATTGGTTCTCTTTGTTACAGGAATTTGGATCCGAAATCTTTATACAATGCAGCCAGGACAAGCCAGCATCTAAAGAGAGTATGTTTTGGAGACCACGTCTTACGAAAGAGAATAAAGGATTGGTTCAAAACAATGCGGAAAGAGAGGAGGAGGTACGAGTCCAACGGCTCTACTGGAATACAAGTTTCTCGACATACAACTGGGAAGAGGTATGACAGAAACTCTGTTAAGAGAGTCACATTGAAGGATGTTCCTCGACTACCAGATGTTAAGATAGACACCCAGCTTAGAAAACAGAAGGCAAAATCTGGTAATGCAAGCGTGAAGGGGACTAAGGTTGGGTCACAACCGTGTAAAACAATTAGATTGTAAGGTTAGGTTAATGAATGTTTTTTGCTTTTGGACTAGTTGTAAAATGAATGTGCTCGTTACTTCAAAATGTATGTTATTTAAGCGTTTAATAATATGACGTGTACCACATATTCATTTGTTTAATGACTAAATTACTAATGATATTTTTATAAATAAAAAATTATTTTTGACAAATGATTACAAAGCTACCATAATAAATACAAAAATGTATGCAGCATGTATATCAGTTTGTTAAGTCCAATATGGCTAGTGAAATCTTTCAAGTTATCTTGCCAAATATACATATTCAAGCATCGCAAATTTTTTTAAAGTCTTAGATATGTAGACATAGGTACACACAAATATTAATAGTAGCCATATATTTATTACCTATTTTGTTTTTATATATACATATTAGTTTGTACATTCTTGTGATTATTTCTTTTATAATACTTTTTTTTATCTTCTCTACGTATCTATATGTAATTCTTCCCTGACATAATTATGAACCGACCTACCCCGGATCTTGCATCATTTTGGGATGATGAAATATGAAAGTAAGTTAGATGATACTTTCTGACCAATCAGAGCGTGGCTGGGGATAAGGGGTTAGGTATAAATAGGCGAGTACCCAGAATATCATCATTGTGTTTTGAACAATTCGCGAAGCTAGATCTGCCAATATGTATCAGATACTTCCAATGTTGCTGTCGTTGCAGACAATTGACTTCCAGAGGTTACCACTGGAGTTGATGTCTTTAATATTGAGGTAAGTTGTTTCTTATTTTTACTATTTGTCATTGTTTCTAATTGGTTCTCTTTGTTACAGGAATTTGGATCCGAAATCTTTATACAATGCAGCCAGGACAAGCCAGCATCTAAAGAGAGTATGTTTTGGAGACCCCGTCTTACGAAAGAGAATTAAAGATTGGTTCAAAACCATGCGGAAAGAGAGGAGGAGGTACGAGTCTAACGGCTCTACTGGAATACAAGTTTCTCGACATTCAACTGGGAAGAGGTATGACAGAAACTCTGTTAAGAGAGTCACATTGAAGGATGTTCCTCGACTACCAGATGTTAAGATAGACACCCAGCTTAGAAAACAGAAGGCAAAATCTGGTAACGCAAGTGTGAAGAAGACTAAGGTTGGATAACAACCGTGTAAAACAATTAGATTGTAAGGTTAGGTTAATGAATGTTTTTTGCTTTTGGACTAGTTGTAAAATGAATGTGCTCGTTACTTCAAAATGTATGTTATTTAAGCGTTTAATAATATGACGTGTACCACATATTCATTTGCTTAATAACTAAATTACTAATGATATTTTTATAAATTAAAAAATATATATTTTTGACAAATGATTAGAAAGCTACCATAATAAATACAAAGATGTATGCAGCATGTATATCAGTTTGTTTAGTCCAATATGGCTAGTGAAATCTTTCTAGTTATCTTGCCAAATATACATATTTAAGCATTGCAAATTTCTTTTAAAATCTTAGATATATAGACATAGGTACACACAAATATTAATAGTAGCCATATATTTATTACCAATTTTGTTTTTATATATACATATTTGTTTGTACATTCTTGTGATTATCTCTTTTATTATACTTTTTTATTTTGTCTACGTATCTATATGTAATTCTTCCTAGACATACTTATGAACCGACCTACCCCGGATCTTGCATCATTTTGGGATGATGAAATATGAAACTAAGTTAGATGATACTTTATGACCAATCAGAGCGTGGCTAGGGATAAGAGGTTAGGTATAAATAGCCGAGTACCCAGAATATCATCATTGTGTTTTGAACAATTCGCGAAGCTTTATCTGCCAATATGTATCAGATACTTCCAGTGTTGCTGTCGTTGCAGACAATTGACTTCCAGAGTTTACCACTGGAGTTGCTGTCTTTAATATTGAGGTAAGTTGTTTCTTATTTTAACTATTTGTCATTGTTTCTAATTGATTTTCTTTGTTACAGGAATTTGGATCCGAAATCTTTATACAATGCAGCCAGGACAAGCCAGCATCTGAAGAGAGTATGTTTTGGAGACCCCGTCTTACGAAAGAGAATTAAAGATTGGTTCAAAACAATGCGGAAAGGGAGGAGGAGGTACGAGTCCAACGGCTCTACTGGAATACAAGTTTCTCGACATACAACTGGGAAGAGGTATGACAGAAACTCTGTTAAGAGAGTCACATTGAAGGATGTTCCTCGACTACCAGATGTTAAGATAGACACCCAGGTTAGAAAACAGAAGGCAAAATCTGGTAACGCAAGTGTGAAGAAGACTAAGGTTGGATCACAACCGTGTAAAACAATTAGATTGTAAGGTTAGGTTAATGAATGTTTTTTGCTTTTGGACTAGTTGTAAAATGAATGTGCTCGTTACTTCAAAATGTATGTTATTTAAGCGTTTAATAATATGACGTGTACCACATATTCATTTGCTTAATAACTAAATTACTAATGATATTTTTATAAATTAAAAAAAAAATTTTTTGACAAATGATTACAAAGCAACGATAATAAATACAAAGATGTATGCAGCATGTATATCAGTTTGTTAAGTCCAATGTGGATGGTGAAATATTTCTAATTATATTTCCAAAGATACATATTTAAGCATCGCAAACTTCTTTTAAAGTCTTAGATATGTAGACATAGTTACACACAAATATTAATAGTAGCCATATATTTATTACCAATTTTGTTTTTATATATACATATTAGTTTGTACATTCTTGTGATTATTTCTTTTATAATACTTTTTTTTAATCTTGTCTACGTATCTATTTGTAATTCTTCCTAGACATAATTATGAACCGACCTACCCCGGATCTTGCATCATTTTGGGATGATGAAATATGAAAGTAAGTTAGATGATACTTTCTGACCAATCAGAGCGTGGCTGGGGATAAGGGGTTAGGTATAAATAGCCGAGTACCCAGAATATCATCATTGTGTTTTGAACAATTCGCGAAGCTTTATCTGCCAATATGTATCAGATACTTCCAGTGTTGCTGTCGTTGCAGACAATTGACTTCCAGAGTTTACCACTGGAGTTGCTATCTTTAATATTGAGGTAAGTTGTTTCTTATTTTAACTATTTGTCATTGTTTCTAATTGCTTTTCTTTGTTACAGGAATTTGGATCCGAAATCTTTATACAATGCAGCCAGGACAAGCCAGCATCTGAAGAGAGTATGTTTTGGAGACCCCGTCTTACGAAAAAGAATTAAAGATTGGTTCAAAACAATGCGGAAAGAGAGGAGGAGGTACGAGTCCAACGGCTCTACTGGAATACAAGTTTCTCGACACACAACTGGGAAGAGGTATGACAGAAACTCTGTTAAGAGAGTCACATTGAAGGATGTTCCTCGACTACCAGATGTTAAGATAGACACCCAGCTTAGAAAACAGACGGCAAACTCTGGTAATGCAAGTGTGAAGAAGACTAAGGTTGGATCACAACCGTGTAAAACAATTAGATTGTAAGGTTAGGTTAATGAATGTTCTTTGTTTTTGGATTAGTTATAAAATGAATGTGCTCGTTATTTCAAAATGTAAGTTATTTAAGCGTTTAATAATATGACGTGTACCACATATTCATTTGTTTAATGACTAAATTACTAATGATATTTTTATAAATAAAAAATTATTTTTGACAAATGATTAGAAAGCTACCATAATAAATACAAAGATGTATGCAGCATGTATATCAGTTTGTTAAGTCCAATATGGCTAGCGAAATCTTTCTAGTTATCTTGCCAAATATACATATTTTAGCATCGCAAATTTCTTTTAAAATCTTAGATATATAGACATAGGTACACACAAATATTAATAGTAGCCATATATTTATTACCAATTTTGTTTTTATATATACACATTTGTTTGTACATTCTTGTGATTATCTCTTTTATTATACTTTTTTATTTTGTCTACGTATCTATATGTAATTCTTCCTAGACATACTTATGAATCGACCTACCCCGGATCTTGCATCATTTTGGGATGATGAAATATGAAAGTAAGTTAGATGATACTTTCTGACCAATCAGAGCATGGCTGGGGATAAGGGGTTAGGTATAAATAGGCGAGTACCCAGAATATCATCATTGTGTTTTGAACAATTCGCGAAGCTAGATCTGCCAATATGTATCAGATACTTCCAATGTTGCTGTCGTTGCAGACAATTGACTTCCAGAGGTTACCACTGGAGTTGATGTCTTTAATATTGAGGTAAGTTGTTTATCATTTTTACTATTTGTCATTGTTTCTAATTGGTTCTCTTTGTTACAGGAATTTGGATCCGAAATCTTTATACAATGCAGCCAGGACAAGCCAGCATCTAAAGAGAGTATGTTTTGGAGACCACGTCTTGCGAAAGAGAATAAAGGATTGGTTCAAAACGATGCGGAAAGAGAGGAGGAGGTACGAGTCCAACGGCTCTACTGGAATACAAGTTTCTCGACACACAACTGGGAAGAGGTATGACAGAAACTCTGTTAAGAGAGTCACATTGAAGGATGTTCCTCGACTACCAGATGTTAAGATAGACACCCAGCTTAGAAAACAGACGGCAAACTCTGGTAATGCAAGTGTGAAGAAGACTAAGGTTGGATCACAACCGTGTAAAACAATTAGATTGTAAGGTTAGGTTAATGAATGTTCTTTGTTTTTGGATTAGTTATAAAATGAATGTGCTCGTTATTTCAAAATGTAAGTTATTTAAGCGTTTAATAATATGACGTGTACCACATATTCATTTGTTTAATGACTAAATTACTAATGATATTTTTATAAATAAAAAATTATTTTTGACAAATGATTAGAAAGCTACCATAATAAATACAAAGATGTATGCAGCATGTATATCAGTTTGTTAAGTCCAATATGGCTAGCGAAATCTTTCTAGTTATCTTGCCAAATATACATATTTTAGCATCGCAAATTTCTTTTAAAATCTTAGATATATAGACATAGGTACACACAAATATTAATAGTAGCCATATATTTATTACCAATTTTGTTTTTATATATACATATTTGTTTGTACATTCTTGTGATTATCTCTTTTATTATACTTTTTTATTTTGTCTACGTATCTATATGTAATTCTTCCTAGACATACTTATGAACCGACCTACCCCGGATCTTGCATCATTTTGGGATGATGAAATATGAAACTTAGTTAGATGATACTTTCTGACCAATCAGAGGTTAGGTATAAATAGCCGAGTACCCAGAATCTCATCATTGTGTTTTGAACAATTCGCGGATCTAGATCTGCCAATATGTATCAGATACTTCCAGTGTTGCTGTCGTTGCAGACAATTGACTTCCAGAGTTTACCACTGGAGTTGCTGTCTTTAATATTGAGGTAAGTTGTTTCTTATTTTAACTATTTGTCATTGTTTCTAATTGCTTTTCTTTGTTACAGGAATTTGGATCCGAAATCTTTATACAATGCAGCCAGGACAAGCCAGCATCTGAAGAGAGTATGTTTTGGAGACCCCGTCTTACGAAAGAGAATTAAAGATTGGTTCAAACAATGCGGAAAGAGAGGAGGAGGTACGAGTCCAACGGCTCTACTGGAATACAAGTTTCTCGACATACAACTGGGAAGAGGTATGACAGAAACTCTGTTAAGAGAGTCACATTGAAGGATGTTCCTCGACTACCAGATGTTAAGATAGACACCCAGCTTAGAAAACAGAAGGCAAAATCTGGTAATGCAAGCGTGAACGGGACTAAGGTTGGGTCACAAAAGTGTAAAACAATTAGATTGTAAGGTTAGGTTAATGAATGTTTTTTGCTTTTGGACTAGTTGTAAAATGAATGTGCTCGTTACTTCAAAATGTATGTTATTTAAGCGTTTAATAATATGACGTGTACCACATATTCATTTGTTTAATGACTAAATTACTAATGATATTTTTATAAATAAAAAATTATTTTTGACAAATGATTACAAAGCTACCAAAATAAATACAAAGATGTATGCAGCATGTATATCAGTTTGTTAAGTCCAATATGGCTAGTGAAATCTTTCAAGTTATCTTGCCAAATATACATATTCAAGCATCGCAAATTTTTTTAAAGTCTTAGATATGTAGACATAGGTACACACAAATATTAATAGTAGCCATATATTTATTACCTATTTTGTTTTTATATATACATATTAGTTTGTACATTCTTGTGATTATTTCTTTTATAATACTTTTTTTTATCTTCTCTACGTATCTATATGTAATTCTTCCCTGACATAATTATGAACCGACCTACCCCGGATCTTGCATCATTTTGGGATGATGAAATATGAAAGTAAGTTAGATGATACTTTCTGACCAATCAGAGCGTGGCTGGGGATAAGGAGTTAGGTATAAATAGGCGAGTACCCAGAATATCATCATTGTGTTTTGAACAATTCGCGAAGCTAGATCTGCCAATATGTATCAGATACTTCCAATGTTGCTGTCGTTGCAGACAATTGACTTCCAGAGGTTACCACTGGAGTTGATGTCTTTAATATTGAGGTAAGTTGTTTCTTATTTTTACTATTTGTCATTGTTTCTAATTGGTTCTCTTTGTTACAGGAATTTGGATCCGAAATCTTTATACAATGCAGCCAGGACAAGCCAGCATCTAAAGAGAGTATGTTTTGGAGACCCCGTCTTACGAAAGAGAATTAAAGATTGGTTCAAAACCATGCGGAAAGAGAGGAGGAGGTACGAGTCTAACGGCTCTACTGGAATACAAGTTTCTCGACATTCAACTGGGAAGAGGTATGACAGAAACTCTGTTAAGAGAGTCACATTGAAGGATGTTCCTCGACTACCAGATGTTAAGATAGACACCCAGCTTAGAAAACAGAAGGCAAAATCTGGTAACGCAAGTGTGAAGAAGACTAAGGTTGGATCACAACCGTGTAAAACAATTAGATTGTAAGGTTAGGTTAATGAATGTTTTTTGCTTTTGGACTAGTTGTAAAATGAATGTGCTCGTTACTTCAAAATGTATGTTATTTAAGCGTTTAATAATATGACGTGTACCACATATTCATTTGCTTAATAACTAAATTACTAATGATATTTTTATAAATTAAAAAATATATATTTTTGACAAATGATTAGAAAGCTACCATAATAAATACAAAGATGTATGCAGCATGTATATCAGTTTGTTTAGTCCAATATGGCTAGTGAAATCTTTCTAGTTATCTTGCCAAATATACATATTTAAGCATTGCAAATTTCTTTTAAAATCTTAGATATATAGACATAGGTACACACAAATATTAATAGTAGCCATATATTTATTACCAATTTTGTTTTTATATATACATATTTGTTTGTACATTCTTGTGATTATCTCTTTTATTATACTTTTTTATTTTGTCTACGTATCTATATGTAATTCTTCCTAGACATACTTATGAACCGACCTACCCCGGATCTTGCATCATTTTGGGATGATGAAATATGAAACTAAGTTAGATGATACTTTATGACCAATCAGAGCGTGGCTAGGGATAAGAGGTTAGGTATAAATAGCCGAGTACCCAGAATATCATCATTGTGTTTTGAACAATTCGCGAAGCTTTATCTGCCAATATGTATCAGATACTTCCAGTGTTGCTGTCGTTGCAGACAATTGACTTCCAGAGTTTACCACTGGAGTTGCTGTCTTTAATATTGAGGTAAGTTGTTTCTTATTTTAACTATTTGTCATTGTTTCTAATTGATTTTCTTTGTTACAGGAATTTGGATCCGAAATCTTTATACAATGCAGCCAGGACAAGCCAGCATCTGAAGAGAGTATGTTTTGGAGACCCCGTCTTACGAAAGAGAATTAAAGATTGGTTCAAAACAATGCGGAAAGGGAGGAGGAGGTACGAGTCCAACGGCTCTACTGGAATACAAGTTTCTCGACATACAACTGGGAAGAGGTATGACAGAAACTCTGTTAAGAGAGTCACATTGAAGGATGTTCCTCGACTACCAGATGTTAAGATAGACACCCAGGTTAGAAAACAGAAGGCAAAATCTGGTAACGCAAGTGTGAAGAAGACTAAGGTTGGATCACAACCGTGTAAAACAATTAGATTGTAAGGTTAGGTTAATGAATGTTTTTTGCTTTTGGACTAGTTGTAAAATGAATGTGCTCGTTACTTCAAAATGTATGTTATTTAAGCGTTTAATAATATGACGTGTACCACATATTCATTTGCTTAATAACTAAATTACTAATGATATTTTTATAAATTAAAAAAAAAAATTTTTGACAAATGATTACAAAGCAACGATAATAAATACAAAGATGTATGCAGCATGTATATCAGTTTGTTAAGTCCAATGTGGATGGTGAAATATTTCTAATTATATTTCCAAAGATACATATTTAAGCATCGCAAACTTCTTTTAAAGTCTTAGATATGTAGACATAGTTACACACAAATATTAATAGTAGCCATATATTTATTACCAATTTTGTTTTTATATATACATATTAGTTTGTACATTCTTGTGATTATTTCTTTTATAATACTTTTTTTTTAATCTTGTCTACGTATCTATTTGTAATTCTTCCTAGACATAATTATGAACCGACCTACCCCGGATCTTGCATCATTTTGGGATGATGAAATATGAAAGTAAGTTAGATGATACTTTCTGACCAATCAGAGCGTGGCTGGGGATAAGGGGTTAGGTATAAATAGGCGAGTACCCAAAATATCATCATTGTGTTTTGAACAATTCGCGAAGCTAGATCTGCCAATATGTATCAGATACTTCCAATGTTGCTGTCGTTGCAGACAATTGACTTCCAGAGGTTACCACTGGAGTTGATGTCTTTAATATTGAGGTAAGTTGTTTCTTATTTTTACTATTTTTCATTGTTTCTAATTGGTTCTCTTTGTTGCAGGAATTTGGATCCGAAATCTTTATACAATGCAGCCAGGACAAGCCAGCATCTAAAGAGAGTATGTTTTGGAGACCACGTCTTGCGAAAGAGAATAAAGGATTGGTTCAAAACGATGCGGAAAGAGAGGAGGAGGTACGAGTCCAACGGCTCTACTGGAATACAAGTTTCTCGACATACAACTGGGAAGAGGTATGACAGAAACTCTGTTAAAAGAGTCACATTGAAGGATGTTCCTCGACTACCAGATGTTAAGATAGACACCCAGCTTAGAAAACAGACGGCAAAATCTGGTAATGCAAGTGTGAAGAAGACTAAGGTTGGATCACAACCGTGTAAAACAATTAGATTGTAAGGTTAGGTTAATGAATGTTCTTTGTTTTTGGATTAGTTATAAAATAAATGTGCTCGTTATTTCAAAATGTAAGTTATTTAAGCGTTTAATAATATGACGTGTACCACATATTCATTTGTTTAATGACTAAATTACTAATGATATTTTTATAAATAAAAAATTATTTTTGACAAATGATTAGAAAGCTACCATAATAAATACAAAGATGTATGCAGCATGTATATCAGTTTGTTAAGTCCAATATGGCTAGCGAAATCTTTCTAGTTATCTTGCCAAATATACATATTTTAGCATCGCAAATTTCTTTTAAAATCTTAGATATATAGACATAGGTACACACAAATATTAATAGTAGCCATATATTTATTACCAATTTTGTTTTTATATATACATATTTGTTTGTACATTCTTGTGATTATCTCTTTTATTATACTTTTTTATTTTGTCTACGTATCTATATGTAATTCTTCCTAGACATACTTATGAACCGACCTACCCCGGATCTTGCATCATTTTGGGATGATGAAATATGAAACTTAGTTAGATGATACTTTCTGACCAATCAGAGGTTAGGTATAAATAGCCGAGTACCCAGAATCTCATCATTGTGTTTTGAACAATTCGCGGATCTAGATCTGCCAATATGTATCAGATACTTCCAGTGTTGCTGTCGTTGCAGACAATTGACTTCCAGAGTTTACCACTGGAGTTGCTGTCTTTAATATTGAGGTAAGTTGTTTCTTATTTTAACTATTTGTCATTGTTTCTAATTGCTTTTCTTTGTTACAGGAATTTGGATCCGAAATCTTTATACAATGCAGCCAGGACAAGCCAGCATCTGAAGAGAGTATGTTTTGGAGACCCCGTCTTACGAAAGAGAATTAAAGATTGGTTCAAACAATGCGGAAAGAGAGGAGGAGGTACGAGTCCAACGGCTCTACTGGAATACAAGTTTCTCGACATACAACTGGGAAGAGGTATGACAGAAACTCTGTTAAGAGAGTCACATTGAAGGATGTTCCTCGACTACCAGATGTTAAGATAGACACCCAGCTTAGAAAACAGAAGGCAAAATCTGGTAATGCAAGCGTGAACGGGACTAAGGTTGGGTCACAAAAGTGTGAAACAATTAGATTGTAAGGTTAGGTTAATGAATGTTTTTTGCTTTTGGACTAGTTGTAAAATGAATGTGCTCGTTACTTCAAAATGTATGTTATTTAAGCGTTTAATAATATGACGTGTACCACATATTCATTTGTTTAATGACTAAATTACTAATGATATTTTTATAAATAAAAAATTATTTTTGACAAATGATTACAAAGCTACCAAAATAAATACAAAGATGTATGCAGCATGTATATCAGTTTGTTAAGTCCAATATGGCTAGTGAAATCTTTCAAGTTATCTTGCCAAATATACATATTTAAGCATCGCAAATTTCTTTTAAAGTCTTAGATATGTAGACATAGGTACAAACAAATATTAATAGTAGCCATATATTTATTACCTATTTTGTTTTTATATATACATATTAGTTTGTACATTCTTGTGATTATTTCTTTTATAATACTTTTTTTTTATCTTGTCTACGTATCTATTTGTAATTCTTCCTAGACATAATTATGAACCGACCTACCCCGGATCTTGCATCATTTTGGGATGATGAAATATGAAAGTAAGTTAGATGATACTTTCTGACCAATCAGAGCGTGGCTGGGGATAAGGGGTTAGGTATAAATAGGCGAGTACCCAAAATATCATCATTGTGTTTTGAACAATTCGCGAAGCTAGATCTGCCAATATGTATCAGATACTTCCAATGTTGCTGTCGTTGCAGACAATTGACTTCCAGAGGTTACCACTGGAGTTGATGTCTTTAATATTGAGGTAAGTTGTTTCTTATTTTTACTATTTTTCATTGTTTCTAATTGGTTCTCTTTGTTACAGGAATTTGGATTAGAAATCTTTATACAATGCAGCCAGGACAAGCCAGCATCTAAAGAGAGTATGTTTTGGAGACCACGTCTTGCGAAAGAGAATAAAGGATTGGTTCAAAACGATGCGGAAAGAGAGGAGGAGGTACGAGTCCAACGGCTCTACTGGAATACAAGTTTCTCGACATACAACTGGGAAGAGGTATGACAGAAACTCTGTTAAAAGAGTCACATTGAAGGATGTTCCTCGACTACCAGATGTTAAGATAGACACCCAGCTTAGAAAACAGACGGCAAAATCTGGTAATGCAAGTGTGAAGAAGACTAAGGTTGGATCACAACCGTGTAAAACAATTAGATTGTAAGGTTAGGTTAATGAATGTTCTTTGTTTTTGGATTAGTTATAAAATGAATGTGCTCGTTATTTCAAAATGTAAGTTATTTAAGCGTTTAATAATATGACGTGTACCACATATTCATTTGTTTAATGACTAAATTACTAATGATATTTTTATAAATAAAAAATTATTTTTGACAAATGATTAGAAAGCTACCATAATAAATACAAAGATGTATGCAGCATGTATATCAGTTTGTTAAGTCCAATATGGCTAGCGAAATCTTTCTAGTTATCTTGCCAAATATACATATTTTAGCATCGCAAATTTCTTTTAAAATCTTAGATATATAGACATAGGTACACACAAATATTAATAGTAGCCATATATTTATTACCAATTTTGTTTTTATATATACATATTTGTTTGTACATTCTTGTGATTATCTCTTTTATTATACTTTTTTATTTTGTCTACGTATCTATATGTAATTCTTCCTAGACATACTTATGAACCGACCTACCCCGGATCTTGCATCATTTTGGGATGATGAAATATGAAACTTAGTTAGATGATACTTTCTGACCAATTAGAGGTTAGGTATAAATAGCCGAGTACCCAGAATCTCATCATTGTGTTTTGAACAATTCGCGGATCTAGATCTGCCAATATGTATCAGATACTTCCAGTGTTGCTGTCGTTGCAGACAATTGACTTCCAGAGTTTACCACTGGAGTTGCTGTCTTTAATATTGAGGTAAGTTGTTTCTTATTTTAACTATCTGTCATTGTTTCTAATTGCTTTTCTTTCTTACAGGAATTTGGATCCGAAATCTTTATACAATGCAGCCAGGACAAGCCAGCATCTGAAGAGAGTATGTTTTGGAGACCCCGTCTTACGAAAGAGAATTAAAGATTGGTTCAAACAATGCGGAAAGAGAGGAGGAGGTACGAGTCCAACGGCTCTACTGGAATACAAGTTTCTCGACATACAACTGGGAAGAGGTATGACAGAAACTCTGTTAAGAGAGTCACATTGAAGGATGTTCCTCGACTACCAGATGTTAAGATAGACACCCAGCTTAGAAAACAGAAGGCAAAATCTGGTAATGCAAGCGTGAAGGGGACTAAGGTTGGGTCACAAAAGTGTAAAACAATTAGATTGTAAGGTTAGGTTAATGAATGTTTTTTGCTTTTGGACTAGTTGTAAAATGAATGTGCTCGTTACTTCAAAATGTATGTTATTTAAGCGTTTAATAATATGACGTGTACCACATATTCATTTGTTTAATGACTAAATTACTAATGATATTTTTATAAATAAAAAATTATTTTTGACAAATGATTACAAAGCTACCAAAATAAATACAAAGATGTATGCAGCATGTATATCAGTTTGTTAAGTCCAATATGGCTAGTGAAATCTTTCAAGTTATCTTGCCAAATATACATATTTAAGCATCTCAAATTTCTTTTAAAATCTTAGATATATAGACATAGGTACACACAAATATTAATAGTAGCCATATATTTATTACCAATTTTGTTTTTATATATACACATTTGTTTGTACATTCTTGTGATTATCTCTTTTATTATACTTTTTTATTTTGTCTACGTATCTATATGTAATTCTTCCTAGACATACTTATGAATCGACCTACCCCGGATCTTGCATCATTTTGGGATGATGAAATATGAAAGTTAGTTAGATGATACTTTATGACCAATCAGAGCGTGGCTAGGGATAAGAGGTTAGGTATAAATAGCCGAGTACCCAGAATATCATCATTGTGTTTTGAACAATTCGCGAAGCTTTATCTGCCAATATGTATCAGATACTTCCAGTGTTGCTGTCGTTGCAGACAATTGACTTCCAGAGTTTACCACTGGAGTTGCTGTCTTTAATATTGAGGTAAGTTGTTTCTTATTTTAACTATTTGTCATTGTTTCTAATTGCTTTTCTTTGTTACAGGAATTTGGATCCGAAATCTTTATACAATGCAGCCAGGACAAGCCAGCATCTGAAGAGAGTATGTTTTGGAGACCCCGTCTTACGAAAAAGAATTAAAGATTGGTTCAAAACAATGCGGAAAGAGAGGAGGAGGTACGAGTCCAACGGCTCTACTGGAATACAAGTTTCTCGACATACAACTGGGAAGAGGTATGACAGAAACTCTGTTAAGAGAGTCACATTGAAGGATGTTCCTCGACTACCAGATGTTAAGATAGACACCCAGCTTAGAAAACAGAAGGCAAAATCTGGTAACGCAAGTGTGAAGAAGACTAAGGTTGGATCACAACCGTGTAAAACAATTAGATTGTAAGGTTAGGTTAATGAATGTTTTTTGCTTTTGGACTAGTTCTAAAATGAATGTGCTCGTTACTTCAAAATGTATGTTATTTAAGCGTTTAATAATATGACGTGTACCACATATTCATTTGCTTAATCACTAAATTACTAATGATATTTTTATAAATTAAAAAAAATATATTTTTTACAAATGATTACAAAGCAACGATAATAAATACAAAGATGTATGCAGCATGTATATCAGTTTGTTAAGTCCAATGTGGATGGTGAAATATTTCTAATTATATTTCCAAAGATACATATTTAAGCATCGCAAACTTCTTTTAAAGTCTTAGATATGTAGACATAGTTACACACAAATATTAATAGTAGCCATATATTTATTACCAATTTTGTTTATATATATATATATATATATATATATATATATATATATATATATATATATATATATATATATATATATATATATATATATATATATATATATATATATTAGTTTGTACATTCTTGTGATTATTTCTTTTATAGAACTTTTTTTTTATCTTGTCTACGTATCTATATGTAATTCTTCCTAGACATAATTATGAACCGACCTACCCCGGATCTTGCATCATTTTGGGATGATGAAATATGAAAGTAAGTTAGATGATACTTTCTGACCAATCAGAGCGTGGCTGGGGATAAGGGGTTAGGTATAAATAGGCGAGTACCCAGAATATCATCATTGTGTTTTGAACAATTCGCGAAGCTAGATCTGCCAATATGTATCAGATACTTCCAATGTTGCTGTCGTTGCAGACAATTGACTTCCAGAGGTTACCACTGGAGTTGATGTCTTTAATATTGAGGTAAGTTGTTTATAATTTTTACTATTTGTCATTGTTTCTAATTGGTTCTCTTTGTTACAGGAATTTGGATCCGAAATCTTTATACAATGCAGCCAGGACAAGCCAGCATCTAAAGAGAGTATGTTTTGGAGACCACGTCTTGCGAAAGAGAATAAAGGATTGGTTCAAAACGATGCGGAAAGAGAGGAGGAGGTACGAGTCCAACGGCTCTACTGGAATACAAGTTTCTCGACATACAACTGGGAAGAGGTATGGCAGAAACTCTGTTAAAAGAGTCACATTATAGGATGTTCCTCGACTACCAGATGTTAAGATAGACACCCAGCTTAGAAAACAGACGGCAAAATCTGGTAATGCAAGTGTGAAGAAGACTAAGGTTGGATCACAACCGTGTAAAACAATTAGATTGTAAGGTTAGGTTAATGAATGTTCTTTGTTTTTGGATTAGTTACAAAATGAATGTGCTCGTTATTTCAAAATGTAAGTTATTTAAGCGTTTAATAATATGACGTGTACCACATATTCATTTGTTTAATGACTAAATTACTAATGATATTTTTATAAATAAAAAATTATTTTTGACAAATGATTAGAAAGCTACCATAATAAATACAAAGATGTATGCAGCATGTATATCAGTTTGTTAAGTCCAATATGGCTAGTGAAATCTTTCTAGTTATCTTGCCAAATATACATATTTAAGCATCGCAAATTTCTTTTAAAATCTTAGATATATAGACATAGGTACACACAAATATTAATAGTAGCCATATATTTATTACCAATTTTGTTTTTATATATACATATTTGTTTGTACATTCTTGTGATTATCTCTTTTATTATACTTTTTTATTTTGTCTACGTATCTATATGTAATTCTTCCTAGACATACTTATGAACCGACCTACCCCGGATCTTGAATCATTTTGGGATGATGAAATATGAAAGTTAGTTAGATGATACTTTCTGACCAATCAGAGCGTGGCTAGGGATAAGAGGTTAGGTATAAATAGCCGAGTACCCAGAATATCATCATTGTGTTTTGAACAATTCGCGAAGCTAGATCTGCCAATATGTATCAGATACTTCCAATGTTGCTGTCGTTGCAGACAATTGACTTCCAGAGTTTACCACTGGAGTTGATGTCTTTAATATTGAGGTAAGTTGTTTCTTATTTTTACTATTCGTCATTGTTTCTAATTGCTTTTCTTTGTTACAGGAATTTGGATCCGAAATCTTTATACAATGCAGCCAGGACAAGCCAGCATCTGAAAGAGTATGTTTTGGAGACCCCGTCTTACGAAAGAGAATTAAAGATTGGTTCAAAACAATGCGGAAAGAGAGGAGGAGGTACGAGTCCAACGGCTCTACTGGAATACAAGTTTCTCGACATACAACTGGGAAGAGGTATGACAGAAACTCTGTTAAGAGAGTCACATTGAAGGATGTTCTTCGACTACCAGATGTTAAGATAGACACCCAGCTTAGAAAACAGACGGCAAAATCTGGTAATGCAAGTGTGAAAAAGACTAAGTTTGGATCACAACCGTGTAAAACAATTAGATTGTAAGGTTAGGTTAATGAATGTTTTTCATTTTGGATTAGTTATGAAATGAATGTGCTCATTACTTCAAAATGTAAGTTATTTAAGCGTTTAATAATATGACGTGTACCACATATTCATTTGTTTAATGACTAAATTACTAATGATATTTTTATAAATAAAAAATTATTTTTGACAAATGATTACAAAGCTACCATAATAAATACAAAGATGTATGCAGCATGTATATCAGTTTGTTAAGTCTAGTAGCTAGTGAAATCTTTCTAGTTATCTTTCCAAATATACATATTTAAGCACCGCAAATTTCTTTTAAAGTCTTAGATATATAGACATAGGTACACACAAATATTAATAGTAGCCATACATTTATTACCTAATTTGTTTTTATATATACATATTAGTTTGTACATTCTTGTGATTATTTCTTTTATTATACTTTTTTATTTTGTCTACGTATCTATATGTAATTCTTCCCTGACATAATTATGTACCGACCTACCTCGGATCTTGCATCATTTTGGGATGATGAAATATGAAACTTAGTTAGATGATACTTTCTGACCAATCAGAGGTTAGGTATAAATAGCCGAGTACCCAGAATCTCATCATTGTGTTTTGAACAATTCGCGGAGCTAGAACTGCCAATATGTATCAGATACTTCCAGTATTGCTGTCGTTGCAGACAATTGACTTCCAGAGTTTACCACTGGAGTTGCTGTCTTTAATATTGAGGTAAGTTGTTTCTTATTTTAACTATTTGTCATTGTTTCTAATTGCTTTTCTTTGTTACAGGAATTTGGATCCGAAATCTTTATACAATGCAGCCAGGACAAGCCAGCATCTGAAGAGAGTATGTTTTGGAGACCCCGTCTTACGAAAGAGAATTAAAGATTGGTTCAAAACAATGCGGAAAGAGAGGAGGAGGTACGAGTCCAACGGCTCTACTGGAATACAAGTTTCTCGACATACAACTGCGAAGAGGTATGACAGAAACTCTGTTAAGAGAGTCACATTGAAGGATGTTCCTCGACTACCAGATGTTAAGATAGACACCCAGCTTAGAAAACAGAAGGCAAAATCTGGTAATGCAAGCGTGAAGGGGACTAAGGTTGGGTCACAACCGTGTAAAACAATTAGATTGTAAGGTTAGGTTAATGAATGTTTTTTTGCTTTAGGACTAGTTGTAAAATGAATGTGCTCGTTACTTCAAAATGTATGTTATTTAAGCGTTTAATAATATGACGTGTACCACATATTCATTTGTTTAATGACTAAATTACTAATGATATTTTTATAAATAAAAAATTATTTTTGACAAATGATTACAAAGCTACCATAATAAATACAAAGATGTATGCAGCATGTATATCAGTTTGTTAAGTCCAATATGGCTAGTGAAATCTTTCAAGTTATCTTGCCAAATATACATATTCAAGCATCGCAAATTTCTTTTAAAGTCTTAGATATGTAGACATAGGTACATACAAATATTAATAGTAGCCATATATTTATTACCTATTTTGTTTTTATATATACATATTAGTTTGTACATTCTTGTGATTATTTCTTTTATAATACTTTTTTTTAATCTTGTCTACGTATCTATATGTAATTCTTCCTAGACATAATTATGAACCGACCTACCCCGGATCTTGCATCATTTTGGGATGATGAAATATGAAAGTAAGTTAGATGATACTTTCTGACCAATCAGAGCGTGGCTGGGGATAAGGGGTTAGGTATAAATAGGCGAGTACCCAGAATATCATCATTGTGTTTTGAACAATTCGCGAAGCTAGATCTGCCAATATGTATCAGATACTTCCAATGTTGCTGTCGTTGCAGACAATTGACTTCCAGAGGTTACCACTGGAGTTGATGTCTTTAATATTGAGGTAAGTTGTTTCTTATTTTTACTATTTGTCATTGTTTCTAATTGGTTCTCTTTGTTACAGGAATTTGGATCCGAAATCTTTATACAATGCAGCCAGGACAAGCCAGCATCTAAAGAGAGTATGTTTTGGAGACCACGTCTTGCGAAAGAGAATAAAGGATTGGTTCAAAACAATGCGGAAAGAGAGGAGGAGGTACGAGTCCAACGGCTCTACTGGAATACAAGTTTCTCGACATACAACTGGGAAGAGGTATGACAGAAACTCTGTTAAAAGAGTCACATTGAAGGATGTTCCTCGACTACCAGATGTTAAGATAGACACCCAGCTTAGAAAACAGACGGCAAAATCTGGTAATGCAAGTGTGAAAAAGACTAAGGTTGGATCACAACCGTGTAAAACAATTAGATTGTAAGGTTAGGTTAATGAATGTTCTTTGTTTTTGGATTAGTTATAAAATGAATGTGCTCGTTATTTAAAAATGTAAGTTATTTAAGCGTTTAATAATATGACGTGTACCACATATTCATTTGTTTAATGACTAAATTACTAATGATATTTTTATAAATAAAAAAATATTTCTGACAAATGATTAGAAAGCTACCATAATAAATACAAAGATGTATGCAGCATGTAAATCAGTTTGTTAAGTCCAATATGGCTAGTGAAATCATTCTAGTTATCGTGCCAAATATACATATTTAAGCATCGCAAATTTCTTTTAAAATCTTAGATATATAGACATAGGTACACACAAATATTAATAGTAGCCATATATTTATTACCAATTTTGTTTTTATATATACATATTTGTTTGTACATCCTTGTGATTATCTCTTTTATTATACTTTTTTATTTTGTCTACGTATCTATATGTAATTCTTCCTAGACATACTTATGAACCGACCTACCCCGGATCTTGCATCATTTTGGGATGATGAAATATGAAAGTTAGTTAGATGATACTTTCTGACCAATCAGAGCGTGGCTAGGGATAAGAGGTTAGGTATAAATAGCCGAGTACCCAGAATATCATCATTGTGTTTTGAACAATTCGCGAAGCTTTATCTGCCAATATGTATCAGATACTTCCAGTGTTGCTGTCGTTGCAGACAATTGACTTCCAGAGTTTACCACTGGAGTTGATGTCTTTAATATTGAGGTAAGTTGTTTCTTATTTTTACTATTCGTCATTGTTTCTAATTGCTTTTCTTTGTTACAGGAATTTGGATCCGAAATCTTTATACAATGCAGCCAGGACAAGCCAGCATCTGAAGAGAGTATGTTTTGGAGACCCCGTCTTACGAGAAAGAATTAAAGATTGGTTCAAAACAATGCGGAAAGAGAGGAGGAGGTACGAGTCCAACGGCTCTACTGGAATACGAGTTTCTCGACATACAACTGGGAAGAGGTATGACAGAAACTCTGTTAAGAGAGTCACATTGAAGCATGTTCTTCGACTACCAGATGTTAAGATAGACACCCAGCTTAGAAAACAGACGGCAAAATCTGGTAATGCAAGTGTGAAGAAGACTAAGGTTGGATCACAACCGTGTAAAACAATTAGATTGTAAGGTTAGGTTAATGAATGTTTTTCATTTTGGATTAGTTATGAAATGAATGTGCTCATTACTTCAAAATGTAAGTTATTTAAGCGTTTAATAATATGACGTGTACCACATATTCATTTGTTTAATGACTACATTACGAATGATATTTTTATAAATAAAAAATATATTTTTGACAAATGATTACAAAGCTACCATAATAAATACAAAGATGTATGCAGCATGTATATCAGTTTGTTAAATCCAACGTGGATGGTGAAATCTTTCTAATTATCTTTCCAAATATACATATTTAAGCATCGCAAATTTCTTTTAAAGTATTAGATATGTAGACATAGGTGCACACAAATATTACTAGTAGTTATATATTTATTACCTATTTTGTTTTTATATATACATATTGGTTTGTAAATTCGTGTGATTAGTTATTTTTTTATACTTTTTTTTATTTTGTCTACGTATCTAAATGTAATTCTTCCTAGACATAATTATGAACCGACCTACCCCGGACCTTGCATCATTTTGGGATAATGAAATATGAAAGTTAGTTAGATGTTACTTTCTGACCAATCAGAGCGTGGCTAGGGATAAGAGGTTAGGTATAAATAGCCGAGTACCCAGAATATCATCATTGTGTTTTGAACAATTCGCGGAGCTAGATCTGCCAATATGTATCAGATACTTCCAATGTTGCTGTCGTTGCAGACAATTGACTTCCAGAGGTTACCACTGGAGTTGCTGTCTTTAATATTGAGGTAAGTTGTTTCTTATTTTTACTATTTGTCATTGTTTCTAATTGGTTCTCTTTGTTACAGGAATTTGGATCCGAAATCTTTATACAATGCAGCCAGGACAAGCCAGCATCTAAAGAGAGTATGTTTTGGAGACCCCGTCTTGCGAAAGAGAATTAAAGATTGGTTCAAAACAATGCGGAAAGAGAGGAGGAGGTACGAGTCCCACGGCTCTACTGGAATACAAGTTTCTCGACATACAACTGGAAAGAGGTATGACAGAAACTCTGTTAAGAGAGTCACATTGAAGGATGTTCCTCGGCTACCAGATGTTAAGATAGACACCCAGCTTAGAAAACAGAAGGCAAAATCTGGTAATGCAAGTGTGAAGAAGACTAAGGTTGGATCACAACCGTGTAAAACAATTAGATTGTAAGGTTAGGTTAATGAATGTTCTTTGTTTTTGTATTATTTATAAAATGAATGTGCTCTTTATTTCAACATGTAAGTTATTTAAGCGTTTAATAATATGACGTGTACCACATATTCATTTGTTTAATGACTAAATTACTAATGATATTTTTATAAATAAAAAATATTTTTGACAAATGATTACAAAGCTATCATAATAAATACAAAGATGTATGCAGCATGTATATCAGTTTGTTAAGTCCAATATGGCTAGTGAAACCTTTCTAGCTATCTTGCCAAATATACATATTTAAGCATCGCAAATTTCTTTTAAAATCTTAGATATATAGACATAGGTACACACAAATATTAATAGTAGCCATATATTTATTACCAATTTTGTCTTTATATATACACATTTGTTTGTACATTCTTGTGATTATCTCTTTTATTATACTTTTTTATTTTGTCTACGTATCTATATGTAATTCTTCCTAGACATACTTATGAATCGACCTACCCCGGATCTTGCATCATTTTGGGATGATGAAATATGAAAGTTAGTTAGATGATACTTTATGACCAATCAGAGCGTGGCTAGGGATAAGAGGTTAGGTATAAATAGCCGAGTACCCCGAATATCATCATTGTGTTTTGAACAATTCGCGAAGCTTTATCTGCCAATATGTATCAGATACTTCCAATGTTGCTGTCGTTGCAGACAATTGACTTCCAGAGTTTACCACTGGAGTTGCTGTCTTTAATATTAAGGTAAGTTGTTTCTTATTTTTACTATTTGTCATTGTTTCTAATTGATTTTCTTTGTTACAGGAATTTGGATCCGAAATCTTTATACAATGCAGCCAGGACAAGCCAGCATCTAAAGAGAGTATGTTTTGGAGACCACGTCTTGCGAAAGAGAATTAAAGATTGGTTCAAAACAATGCGGAAAGAGAGGAGGAGGTACGAGTCCAACGGCTCTACTGGAATACAAGTTTCTCGACATACAACTGGGAAGAGGTATGACAGAAACTCTGTTAAGAGAGTCACATTGAAGGATGTTCCTCGACTACCAGATGTTAAGATAGACACCCAGCTTAGAAAACAGAAGGCAAAATCTGGTAATGCAAGCGTGAAGGGGACTAAGGTTGGGTCACAACCGTGTAAAACAATTAGATTGTAAGGTTAGGTTAATGAATGTTTTTTGCTTTTGGACTAGTTGTAAAATGAATGTGCTCGTTACTTCAAAATGTATGTTATTTAAGCGTTTAATAATATGACGTGTACCACATATTTATTTGTTTAATGACTAAATTACTAATAATATTTTTATAAATAAAAAATTATTTTTGACAAATGATTACAAAGCTACCATAATAAATACAAAGATGTATGCAGCATGTATATCAGTTTGTTAAGTCCAATATGGCTAGTGAAATCTTTCAAGTTATCTTGCCAAATATACATATTTAAGCATCGCAAATTTCTTTTAAAGTCTTAGATATGTAGACATAGGTACACACAAACATTAATAGTAGCCATATATTTATTACCTATTTTGTTTTTATATATACATATTAGTTTGTACATTCTTGTGATTATTTCTTTTATAATGCTTTTTTTTATCTTCTCTACGTATCTATATGTAATTCTTGCTAGACATAATTATGAACCGACCTACCCCGGATCTTGCATCATTTTGGGATGATGAAATATGAAAGTTAGTTAGATGATACTTTATGACCAATCAGAGCGTGGCTAGGGATAAGAGGTTAGGTATAAATAGCCGAGTACCCAGAATATCATCATTGTGTTTTGAACAATTCGCGAAGCTTTATCTGCCAATATGTATCAGATACTTCCAATGTTGCTGTCGTTGCAGACAATTGACTTCCAGAGTTTACCACTGGAGTTGCTGTCTTTAATATTGAGGTAAGTTGTTTCTTATTTTTACTATTTGTCATTGTTTCTAATTGATTTTCTTTGTTACAGGAATTTGGATCCGAAATCTTTATACAATGCAGCCAGGACAAGCCAGCATCTAAAGAGAGTATGTTTTGGAGACCACGTCTTGCGAAAGAGAATTAAAGATTGGTTCAAAACAATGCGGAAAGAGAGGAGGAGGTACGAGTCCAACGGCTCTACTGGAATACAAGTTTCTCGACATACAACTGGGAAGAGGTATGACAGAAACTCTGTTAAGAGAGTCACATTGAAGGATGTTCCTCGACTACCAGATGTTAAGATAGACACCCAGCTTAGAAAACAGAAGGCAAAATCTGGTAACGCAAGTGTGAAGAAGACTAAGGTTGGATCACAACCGTGTAAAACAATTAGATTGTAAGGTTAGGTTAATGAATGTTTTTTGCTTTTGGACTAGTTGTAAAATGAATGTGCTCGTTACTTCAAAATGTATGTTATTTAAGCGTTTAATAATATGACGTGTACCACATATTCATTTGCTTAATCACTAAATTACTAATGATATTTTTATAAATTAAAAAAAAATATATTTTTTACAAATGATTACAAAGCAACGATAATAAATACAAAGATGTATGCAGCATGTATATCAGTTTGTTAAGTCCAATGTGGATGGTGAAATATTTCTAATTATATTTCCAAAGATACATATTTAAGCATCGCAAACTCCTTTTAAAGTCTTAGATATGTAGACATAGTTACACACAAATATTAATAGTAGCCATATATTTATTACCAATTTTGTTTTTATATATACATATTAGTTTGTACATTCTTGTGATTATTTCTTTTATAATACTTTTTTTTTATCTTGTCTACGTATCTATCTGTAATTCTTCCTAGACATAATTATGAACCGACCTACCCCGGATCTTGCATCATTTTGGGATGACGAAATATGAAAGTAAGTTAGATGATACTTTCTGACCAATCAGAGCGTGGCTGGGGATAAGGGGTTAGGTATAAATAGGCGAGTACCCAGAATATCATCATTGTGTTTTGAACAATTCGCGAAGCTAGATCTGCCAATATGTATCAGATACTTCCAATGTTGCTGTCGTTGAAGACAATTGACTTTCAGAGGTTACCACTGGAGTTGATGTCTTTAATATTGAGGTAAGTTGTTTATAATTTTTACTATTTGTCATTGTTTCTAATTGGTTCTCTTTGTTACAGGAATTTGGATCCGAAATCTTTATACAATGCAGCCAGGACAAGCCAGCATCTAAAGAGAGTATGTTTTGGAGACCCCGTCTTACGAAAGAGAATTAAAGATTGGTTCAAAACCATGCGGAAAGAGAGGAGGAGGTACGAGTCCAACGGCTCTACTGGAATACAAGTTTCTCGACATTCAACTGGGAAGAGGTATGACAGAAACTCTGTTAAGAGAGTCACATTGAAGGATGTTCCTCGACTACCAGATGTTAAGATAGACACCCAGCTTAGAAAACAGAAGGCAAAATCTGTTAACGCAAGTGTGAAGAAGACTAAGGTTGGATCACAACCGTGTAAAACAATTAGATTGTAAGGTTAGGTTAATGAATGTTTTTTGCTTTTGGACTAGTTGTAAAATGAATGTGCTCGTTACTTCAAAATGTATGTTATTTAAGCGTTTAATAATATGACGTGTACCACATATTCATTTGGTTAATAACTAAATTACTAATGATATTTTTATAAATTAAAAAATATATATTTTTGACAAATGATTACAAAGCAACGATAATAAATACAAAGATGTATGCAGCATGTATATCAGTTTGTTAAGTCCAATGTGGATGGTGAAATATTTCTAATTATATTTCCAAAGATACATATTTAAGCATCGCAAACTCCTTTTAAAGTCTTAGATATGTAGACATAGTTACACACAAATATTAATAGTAGCCATATATTTATTACCAATTTTGTTTTTATATATACATATTAGTTTGTACATTCTTGTGATTATTTCTTTTATAATACTTTTTTTTAATCTTGTCTACGTATCTATATGTAATTCTTCCTAGACATAATTATGAACCGACCTACCCCGGATCTTGCATCATTTTGGGATGATGAAATATGAAACTAAGTTAGATGATACTTTATGACCAATCAGAGCGTGGCTAGGGATAAGAGGTTAGGTATAAATAGCCGAGTACCCAGAATATCATCATTGTGTTTTGAACAATTCGCGAAGCTTTATCTGCCAATATGTATCAGATACTTCCAGTGTTGCTGTCGTTGCAGACAATTGACTTCCAGAGTTTAACACTGGAGTTGCTGTCTTTAATATTGAGGTAAGTTGTTTCTTATTTTTACTATTTGTCATTGTTTCTAATTGATTTTCTTTGTTACAGGAATTTGGATCCGAAATCTTTATACAATGCAGCCAGGACAAGCCAGCATCTAAAGAGAATATGTTTTGGAGACCACGTCTTGCGAAAGAGAATAAAGGATTGGTTCAAAACGATGCGGAAAGAGAGGAGGAGGTACGAGTCCAACGGCTCTACTGGAATACAAGTTTCTCGACATACAACTGGGAAGAGGTATGACAGAAACTCTGTTAAAAGAGTCACATTGAAGGATGTTCCTCGACTACCAGATGTTAAGATAGACACCCAGCTTAGAAAACAGACGGCAAACTCTGGTAATGCAAGTGTGAAGAAGACTAAGGTTGGATCACAACCGTGTAAAACAATTAGATTGTAAGCTTAGGTTAATGAATGTTTTTTGCTTTTGGACTAGTTGTAAAATGAATGTGCTCGTTACTTCAAAATGTATGTTATTTAAGCGTTTAATAATATGACGTGTACCACATATTCATTTGCTTAATAACTAAATTACTAATGATATTTTTATAAATTAAAAAAAATATATTTTTGACAAATGATTACAAAGCAACGATAATAAATACAAAGATGTATGCAGCATGTATATCAGTTTGTTAAGTCCAATGTGGAGGGTGAAATATTTCTAATTATATTTCCAAAGATACATATTTAAGCATCGCAAACTTCTTTTAAAGTCTTAGATATGTAGACATAGTTACACACAAATATTAATAGTAGCCATATATTTATTACCAATTTTGTTTTTATATATACATATTAGTTTGTACATTCTTGTGATTATTTCTTTTATAATACTTTTTTTTTATCTTGTCTACGTATCTATATGTAATTCTTCTTAGACATAATTTGAACCGACCTACCCCGGATCTTGCATCATTTTGGGATGATGAAATATGAAAGTAAGTTAGATGATACTTTCTGACCAATCAGAGCATGGCTGGGGATAAGGGGTTAGGTATAAATAGGCGAGTACCCAGAATATCATCATTGTGTTTTGAACAATTCGCGAAGCTAGATCTGCCAATATGTATCAGATACTTCCAATGTTGCTGTCGTTGCAGACAATTGACTTCCAGAGGTTACCACTGGAGTTGATGTCTTTAATATTGAGGTAAGTTGTTTATCATTTTTACTATTTGTCATTGTTTCTAATTGGTTCTCTTTGTTACAGGAATTTGGATCCGAAATCTTTATACAATGCAGCCAGGACAAGCCAGCATCTAAAGAGAGTATGTTTTGGAGACCACGTCTTGCGAAAGAGAATAAAGGATTGGTTCAAAACGATGCGGAAAGAGAGGAGGAGGTACGAGTCCAACGGCTCTACTGGAATACAAGTTTCTCGACACACAACTGGGAAGAGGTATGACAGAAACTCTGTTAAGAGAGTCACATTGAAGGATGTTCCTCGACTACCAGATGTTAAGATAGACACCCAGCTTAGAAAACAGACGGCAAACTCTGGTAATGCAAGTGTGAAGAAGACTAAGGTTGGATCACAACCGTGTAAAACAATTAGATTGTAAGGTTAGGTTAATGAATGTTCTTTGTTTTTGGATTAGTTATAAAATGAATGTGCTCGTTATTTCAAAATGTAAGTTATTTAAGCGTTTAATAATATGACGTGTACCACATATTCATTTGTTTAATGACTAAATTACTAATGATATTTTTATAAATAAAAAATTATTTTTGACAAATGATTAGAAAGCTACCATAATAAATACAAAGATGTATGCAGCATGTATATCAGTTTGTTAAGTCCAATATGGCTAGTGAAATCTTTCTAGTTATCTTGCCAAATATACATATTTAAGCATCGCAAATTTCTTTTAAAATCTTAGATATATAGACATAGGTACACACAAATATTAATAGTAGCCATATATTTATTACCAATTTTGTTTTTATATATACATATTTGTTTGTACATTCTTGTGATTATCTCTTTTATTATACTTTTTTATTTTGTCTACGTATCTATTTGTAATTCTTCCTAGACATACTTATGAACCGACCTACCCCGGATCTTGCATCATTTTGGAATGATGAAATATGAAACTTAGTTAGATGATACTTTCTGACCAATCAGAGGTTAGGTATAAATAGCCGAGTACCCAGAATCTCATCATTGTGTTTTGAACAATTCGCGGAGCTAGATCTGCCAATATGTATCGGATACTTCCAGTGTTGCTGTCGTTGCAGACAATTGACTTCCAGAGTTTACCACTGGAGTTGATGTCTTTAATATTGAGGTAAGTTGTTTATCATTTTTACTATTTGTCATTGTTTCTAATTGGTTCTCTTTGTTACAGGAATTTGGATCCGAAATCTTTATACAATGCAGCCAGGACAAGCCAGCATCTAAAGAGAGTATGTTTTGGAGACCACGTCTTACGAAAGAGAATAAAGGATTGGTTCAAAACAATGCGGAAAGAGAGGAGGAGGTACGAGTCCAACGGCTCTACTGGAATACAAGTTTCTCGACATACAACTGGGAAGAGGTATGACAGAAACTCTGTTAAGAGAGTCACATTGAAGGATGTTCCTCGACTACCAGATGTTAAGATAGACACCCAGCTTAGAAAACAGAAGGCAAAATCTGGTAATGCAAGCGTGAAGGGGACTAAGGTTGGGTCACAACCGTGTAAAACAATTAGATTGTAAGGTTAGGTTAATGAATGTTTTTTGCTTTTGGACTAGTTGTAAAATGAATGTGCTCGTTACTTCAAAATGTATGTTATTTAAGCGTTTAATAATATGACGTGTACCACATATTCATTTGTTTAATGACTAAATTACTAATGATATTTTTATAAATAAAAAATTATTTTTGACAAATGATTACAAAGCTACCATAATAAATACAAAAATGTATGCAGCATGTATATCAGTTTGTTAAGTCCAATATGGCTAGTGAAATCTTTCAAGTTATCTTGCCAAATATACATATTCAAGCATCGCAAATTTTTTTAAAGTCTTAGATATGTAGACATAGGTACACACAAATATTAATAGTAGCCATATATTTATTACCTATTTTGTTTTTATATATACATATTAGTTTGTACATTCTTGTGATTATTTCTTTTATAATACTTTTTTTTATCTTCTCTACGTATCTATATGTAATTCTTCCCTGACATAATTATGAACCGACCTACCCCGGATCTTGCATCATTTTGGGATGATGAAATATGAAAGTAAGTTAGATGATACTTTCTGACCAATCAGAGCGTGGCTGGGGATAAGGGGTTAGGTATAAATAGGCGAGTACCCAGAATATCATCATTGTGTTTTGAACAATTCGCGAAGCTAGATCTGCCAATATGTATCAGATACTTCCAATGTTGCTGTCGTTGCAGACAATTGACTTCCAGAGGTTACCACTGGAGTTGATGTCTTTAATATTGAGGTAAGTTGTTTCTTATTTTTACTATTTGTCATTGTTTCTAATTGGTTCTCTTTGTTACAGGAATTTGGATCCGAAATCTTTATACAATGCAGCCAGGACAAGCCAGCATCTAAAGAGAGTATGTTTTGGAGACCCCGTCTTACGAAAGAGAATTAAAGATTGGTTCAAAACCATGCGGAAAGAGAGGAGGAGGTACGAGTCTAACGGCTCTACTGGAATACAAGTTTCTCGACATTCAACTGGGAAGAGGTATGACAGAAACTCTGTTAAGAGAGTCACATTGAAGGATGTTCCTCGACTACCAGATGTTAAGATAGACACCCAGCTTAGAAAACAGAAGGCAAAATCTGGTAACGCAAGTGTGAAGAAGACTAAGGTTGGATCACAACCGTGTAAAACAATTAGATTGTAAGGTTAGGTTAATGAATGTTTTTTGCTTTTGGACTAGTTGTAAAATGAATGTGCTCGTTACTTCAAAATGTATGTTATTTAAGCGTTTAATAATATGACGTGTACCACATATTCATTTGCTTAATAACTAAATTACTAATGATATTTTTATAAATTAAAAAATATATATTTTTGACAAATGATTAGAAAGCTACCATAATAAATACAAAGATGTATGCAGCATGTATATCAGTTTGTTTAGTCCAATATGGCTAGTGAAATCTTTCTAGTTATCTTGCCAAATATACATATTTAAGCATTGCAAATTTCTTTTAAAATCTTAGATATATAGACATAGGTACACACAAATATTAATAGTAGCCATATATTTATTACCAATTTTGTTTTTATATATACATATTTGTTTGTACATCCTTGTGATTATCTCTTTTATTATACTTTTTTATTTTGTCTACGTATCTATATGTAATTCTTCCTAGACATACTTATGAACCGACCTACCCCGGATCTTGCATCATTTTGGGATGATGAAATATGAAAGTTAGTTAGATGATACTTTCTGACCAATCAGAGCGTGGCTAGGGATAAGAGGTTAGGTATAAATAGCCGAGTACCCAGAATATCATCATTGTGTTTTGAACAATTCGCGAAGCTTTATCTGCCAATATGTATCAGATACTTCCAGTGTTGCTGTCGTTGCAGACAATTGACTTCCAGAGTTTACCACTGGAGTTGATGTCTTTAATATTGAGGTAAGTTGTTTCTTATTTTTACTATTCGTCATTGTTTCTAATTGCTTTTCTTTGTTACAGGAATTTGGATCCGAAATCTTTATACAATGCAGCCAGGACAAGCCAGCATCTAAAGAGAGTATGTTTTGGAGACCACGTCTTGCGAAAGAGAATAAAGGATTGGTTCAAAACGATGCGGAAAGGGAGGAGGAGGTACGAGTCCAACGGCTCTACTGGAATACAAGTTTCTCGACATACAACTGGGAAGAGGTATGACAGAAACTCTGTTAAGAGAGTCACATTGAAGGATGTTCCTCGACTACCAGATGTTAAGATGGACACCCAGGTTAGAAAACAGAAGGCAAAATCTGGTAACGCAAGTGTGAAGAAGACTAAGGTTGGATCACAACCGTGTAAAACAATTAGATTGTAAGGTTAGGTTAATGAATGTTTTTTGCTTTTGGACTAGTTGTAAAATGAATGTGCTCGTTACTTCAAAATGTATGTTATTTAAGCGTTTAATAATATGACGTGTACCACATATTCATTTGCTTAATAACTAAATTACTAATGATATTTTTATAAATTAAAAAAAAAATTTTTTGACAAATGATTACAAAGCAACGATAATAAATACAAAGATGTATGCAGCATGTATATCAGTTTGTTAAGTCCAATGTGGATGGTGAAATATTTCTAATTATATTTCCAAAGATACATATTTAAGCATCGCAAACTTCTTTTAAAGTCTTAGATATGTAGACATAGTTACACACAAATATTAATAGTAGCCATATATTTATTACCAATTTTGTTTTTATATATACATATTAGTTTGTACATTCTTGTGATTATTTCTTTTATAATACTTTTTTTTAATCTTGTCTACGTATCTATTTGTAATTCTTCCTAGACATAATTATGAACCGACCTACCCCGGATCTTGCATCATTTTGGGATGATGAAATATGAAAGTAAGTTAGATGATACTTTCTGACCAATCAGAGCGTGGCTGGGGATAAGGGGTTAGGTATAAATAGCCGAGTACCCAGAATATCATCATTGTGTTTTGAACAATTCGCGAAGCTTTATCTGCCAATATGTATCAGATACTTCCAGTGTTGCTGTCGTTGCAGACAATTGACTTCCAGAGTTTACCACTGGAGTTGCTATCTTTAATATTGAGGTAAGTTGTTTCTTATTTTAACTATTTGTCATTGTTTCTAATTGCTTTTCTTTGTTACAGGAATTTGGATCCGAAATCTTTATACAATGCAGCCAGGACAAGCCAGCATCTGAAGAGAGTATGTTTTGGAGACCCCGTCTTACGAAAAAGAATTAAAGATTGGTTCAAAACAATGCGGAAAGAGAGGAGGAGGTACGAGTCCAACGGCTCTACTGGAATACAAGTTTCTCGACACACAACTGGGAAGAGGTATGACAGAAACTCTGTTAAGAGAGTCACATTGAAGGATGTTCCTCGACTACCAGATGTTAAGATAGACACCCAGCTTAGAAAACAGACGGCAAACTCTGGTAATGCAAGTGTGAAGAAGACTAAGGTTGGATCACAACCGTGTAAAACAATTAGATTGTAAGGTTAGGTTAATGAATGTTCTTTGTTTTTGGATTAGTTATAAAATGAATGTGCTCGTTATTTCAAAATGTAAGTTATTTAAGCGTTTAATAATATGACGTGTACCACATATTCATTTGTTTAATGACTAAATTACTAATGATATTTTTATAAATAAAAAATTATTTTTGACAAATGATTAGAAAGCTACCATAATAAATACAAAGATGTATGCAGCATGTATATCAGTTTGTTAAGTCCAATATGGCTAGCGAAATCTTTCTAGTTATCTTGCCAAATATACATATTTTAGCATCGCAAATTTCTTTTAAAATCTTAGATATATAGACATAGGTACACACAAATATTAATAGTAGCCATATATTTATTACCAATTTTGTTTTTATATATACACATTTGTTTGTACATTCTTGTGATTATCTCTTTTATTATACTTTTTTATTTTGTCTACGTATCTATATGTAATTCTTCCTAGACATACTTATGAATCGACCTACCCCGGATCTTGCATCATTTTGGGATGATGAAATATGAAAGTAAGTTAGATGATACTTTCTGACCAATCAGAGCATGGCTGGGGATAAGGGGTTAGGTATAAATAGGCGAGTACCCAGAATATCATCATTGTGTTTTGAACAATTCGCGAAGCTAGATCTGCCAATATGTATCAGATACTTCCAATGTTGCTGTCGTTGCAGACAATTGACTTCCAGAGGTTACCACTGGAGTTGATGTCTTTAATATTGAGGTAAGTTGTTTATCATTTTTACTATTTGTCATTGTTTCTAATTGGTTCTCTTTGTTACAGGAATTTGGATCCGAAATCTTTATACAATGCAGCCAGGACAAGCCAGCATCTAAAGAGAGTATGTTTTGGAGACCACGTCTTGCGAAAGAGAATAAAGGATTGGTTCAAAACGATGCGGAAAGAGAGGAGGAGGTACGAGTCCAACGGCTCTACTGGAATACAAGTTTCTCGACACACAACTGGGAAGAGGTATGACAGAAACTCTGTTAAGAGAGTCACATTGAAGGATGTTCCTCGACTACCAGATGTTAAGATAGACACCCAGCTTAGAAAACAGACGGCAAACTCTGGTAATGCAAGTGTGAAGAAGACTAAGGTTGGATCACAACCGTGTAAAACAATTAGATTGTAAGGTTAGGTTAATGAATGTTCTTTGTTTTTGGATTAGTTATAAAATGAATGTGCTCGTTATTTCAAAATGTAAGTTATTTAAGCGTTTAATAATATGACGTGTACCACATATTCATTTGTTTAATGACTAAATTACTAATGATATTTTTATAAATAAAAAATTATTTTTGACAAATGATTAGAAAGCTACCATAATAAATACAAAGATGTATGCAGCATGTATATCAGTTTGTTAAGTCCAATATGGCTAGCGAAATCTTTCTAGTTATCTTGCCAAATATACATATTTTAGCATCGCAAATTTCTTTTAAAATCTTAGATATATAGACATAGGTACACACAAATATTAATAGTAGCCATATATTTATTACCAATTTTGTTTTTATATATACATATTTGTTTGTACATTCTTGTGATTATCTCTTTTATTATACTTTTTTATTTTGTCTACGTATCTATATGTAATTCTTCCTAGACATACTTATGAACCAACCTACCCCGGATCTTGCATCATTTTGGGATGATGAAATATGAAACTTAGTTAGATGATACTTTCTGACCAATCAGAGGTTAGGTATAAATAGCCGAGTACCCAGAATCTCATCATTGTGTTTTGAACAATTCGCGGATCTAGATCTGCCAATATGTATCAGATACTTCCAGTGTTGCTGTCGTTGCAGACAATTGACTTCCAGAGTTTACCACTGGAGTTGCTGTCTTTAATATTGAGGTAAGTTGTTTCTTATTTTAACTATTTGTCATTGTTTCTAATTGCTTTTCTTTGTTACAGGAATTTGGATCCGAAATCTTTATACAATGCAGCCAGGACAAGCCAGCATCTGAAGAGAGTATGTTTTGGAGACCCCGTCTTACGAAAGAGAATTAAAGATTGGTTCAAACAATGCGGAAAGAGAGGAGGAGGTACGAGTCCAACGGCTCTACTGGAATACAAGTTTCTCGACATACAACTGGGAAGAGGTATGACAGAAACTCTGTTAAGAGAGTCACATTGAAGGATGTTCCTCGACTACTAGATGTTAAGATAGACACCCAGCTTAGAAAACAGAAGGCAAAATCTGGTAATGCAAGCGTGAACGGGACTAAGGTTGGGTCACAAAAGTGTAAAACAATTAGATTGTAAGGTTAGGTTAATGAATGTTTTTTGCTTTTGGACTAGTTGTAAAATGAATGTGCTCGTTACTTCAAAATGTATGTTATTTAAGCGTTTAATAATATGACGTGTACCACATATTCATTTGTTTAATGACTAAATTACTAATGATATTTTTATAAATAAAAAATTATTTTTGACAAATGATTACAAAGCTACCAAAATAAATACAAAGATGTATGCAGCATGTATATCAGTTTGTTAAGTCCAATATGGCTAGTGAAATCTTTCAAGTTATCTTGCCAAATATACATATTTAAGCATCGCAAATTTCTTTTAAAGTCTTAGATATGTAGACATAGGTACAAACAAATATTAATAGTAGCCATATATTTATTACCTATTTTGTTTTTATATATACATATTAGTTTGTACATTCTTGTGATTATTTCTTTTATAATACTTTTTTTTTATCTTGTCTACGTATCTATTTGTAATTCTTCCTAGACATAATTATGAACCGACCTACCCCGGATCTTGCATCATTTTGGGATGATGAAATATGAAAGTAAGTTAGATGATACTTTCTGACCAATCAGAGCGTGGCTGGGGATAAGGGGTTAGGTATAAATAGGCGAGTACCCAAAATATCATCATTGTGTTTTGAACAATTCGCGAAGCTAGATTTGCCAATATGTATCAGATACTTCCAATGTTGCTGTCGTTGCAGACAATTGACTTCCAGAGGTTACCACTGGAGTTGATGTCTTTAATATTGAGGTAAGTTGTTTCTTATTTTTACTATTTTTCATTGTTTCTAATTGGTTCTCTTTGTTACAGGAATTTGGATTAGAAATCTTTATACAATGCAGCCAGGACAAGCCAGCATCTAAAGAGAGTATGTTTTGGAGACCACGTCTTGCGAAAGAGAATAAAGGATTGGTTCAAAACGATGCGGAAAGAGAGGAGGAGGTACGAGTCCAACGGCTCTACTGGAATACAAGTTTCTCGACATACAACTGGGAAGAGGTATGACAGAAACTCTGTTAAAAGAGTCACATTGAAGGATGTTCCTCGACTACCAGATGTTAAGATAGACACCCAGCTTAGAAAACAGACGGCAAAATCTGGTAATGCAAGTGTGAAGAAGACTAAGGTTGGATCACAACCGTGTAAAACAATTAGATTGTAAGGTTAGGTTAATGAATGTTCTTTGTTTTTGGATTAGTTATAAAATGAATGTGCTCGTTATTTCAAAATGTAAGTTATTTAAGCGTTTAATAATATGACGTGTACCACATATTCATTTGTTTAATGACTAAATTACTAATGATATTTTTATAAATAAAAAATTATTTTTGACAAATGATTAGAAAGCTACCATAATAAATACAAAGATGTATGCAGCATGTATATCAGTTTGTTAAGTCCAATATGGCTAGCGAAATCTTTCTAGTTATCTTGCCAAATATACATATTTTAGCATCGCAAATTTCTTTTAAAATCTTAGATATATAGACATAGGTACACACAAATATTAATAGTAGCCATATATTTATTACCAATTTTGTTTTTATATATACATATTTGTTTGTACATTCTTGTGATTATCTCTTTTATTATACTTTTTTATTTTGTCTACGTATCTATATGTAATTCTTCCTAGACATACTTATGAACCGACCTACCCCGGATCTTGCATCATTTTGGGATGATGAAATATGAAACTTAGTTAGATGATACTTTCTGACCAATTAGAGGTTAGGTATAAATAGCCGAGTACCCAGAATCTCATCATTGTGTTTTGAACAATTCGCGGATCTAGATCTGCCAATATGTATCAGATACTTCCAGTGTTGCTGTCGTTGCAGACAATTGACTTCCAGAGTTTACCACTGGAGTTGCTGTCTTTAATATTGAGGTAAGTTGTTTCTTATTTTAACTATTTGTCATTGTTTCTAATTGCTTTTCTTTGTTACAGGAATTTGGATCCGAAATCTTTATACAATGCAGCCAGGACAAGCCAGCATCTGAAGAGAGTATGTTTTGGAGACCCCGTCTTACGAAAGAGAATTAAAGATTGGTTCAAACAATGCGGAAAGAGAGGAGGAGGTACGAGTCCAACGGCTCTACTGGAATACAAGTTTCTCGACATACAACTGGGAAGAGGTATGACAGAAACTCTGTTAAGAGAGTCACATTGAAGGATGTTCCTCGACTACCAGATGTTAAGATAGACACCCAGCTTAGAAAACAGAAGGCAAAATCTGGTAATGCAAGCGTGAAGGGGACTAAGGTTGGGTCACAAAAGTGTAAAACAATTAGATTGTAAGGTTAGGTTAATGAATGTTTTTTGCTTTTGGACTAGTTGTAAAATGAATGTGCTCGTTACTTCAAAATGTATGTTATTTAAGCGTTTAATAATATGACGTGTACCACATATTCATTTGTTTAATGACTAAATTACTAATGATATTTTTATAAATAAAAAATTATTTTTGACAATTGATTACAAAGCTACCAAAATAAATACAAAGATGTATGCAGCATGTATATCAGTTTGTTAAGTCCAATATGGCTAGTGAAATCTTTCAAGTTATCTTGCCAAATATACATATTTAAGCATCTCAAATTTCTTTTAAAATCTTAGATATATAGACATAGGTACACACAAATATTAATAGTAGCCATATATTTATTACCAATTTTGTTTTTATATATACACATTTGTTTGTACATTCTTGTGATTATCTCTTTTATTATACTTTTTTATTTTGTCTACGTATCTATATGTAATTCTTCCTAGACATACTTATGAATCGACCTACCCCGGATCTTGCATCATTTTGGGATGATGAAATATGAAAGTTAGTTAGATGATACTTTATGACCAATCAGAGCGTGGCTAGGGATAAGAGGTTAGGTATAAATAGCCGAGTACCCAGAATATCATCATTGTGTTTTGAACAATTCGCGAAGCTTTATCTGCCAATATGTATCAGATACTTCCAGTGTTGCTGTCGTTGCAGACAATTGACTTCCAGAGTTTACCACTGGAGTTGCTGTCTTTAATATTGAGGTAAGTTGTTTCTTATTTTAACTATTTGTCATTGTTTCTAATTGCTTTTCTTTGTTACAGGAATTTGGATCCGAAATCTTTATACAATGCAGCCAGGACAAGCCAGCATCTGAAGAGAGTATGTTTTGGAGACCCCGTCTTACGAAAAAGAATTAAAGATTGGTTCAAAACAATGCGGAAAGAGAGGAGGAGGTACGAGTCCAACGGCTCTACTGGAATACAAGTTTCTCGACACACAACTGGGAAGAGGTATGACAGAAACTCTGTTAAGAGAGTCACATTGAAGGATGTTCCTCGACTACCAGATGTTAAGATAGACACCCAGCTTAGAAAACAGAAGGCAAAATCTGGTAACGCAAGTGTGAAGAAGACTAAGGTTGGATCACAACCGTGTAAAACAATTAGATTGTAAGGTTAGGTTAATGAATGTTTTTTGCTTTTGGACTAGTTCTAAAATGAATGTGCTCGTTACTTCAAAATGTATGTTATTTAAGCGTTTAATAATATGACGTGTACCACATATTCATTTGCTTAATCACTAAATTACTAATGATATTTTTATAAATTAAAAAAAATATATTTTTTACAAATGATTACAAAGCAACGATAATAAATACAAAGATGTATGCAGCATGTATATCAGTTTGTTAAGTCCAATGTGGATGGTGAAATATTTCTAATTATATTTCCAAAGATACATATTTAAGCATCGCAAACTTCTTTTAAAGTCTTAGATATGTAGACATAGTTACACACAAATATTAATAGTAGCCATATATTTATTACCAATTTTGTTTATATATATATATATATATATATATATATATATATATATATATATATATATATATATATATATATATATATATATATATATATATATATATATATATATTAGTTTGTACATTCTTGTGATTATTTCTTTTATAGAACTTTTTTTTTATCTTGTCTACGTATCTATATGTAATTCTTCCTAGACATAATTATGAACCGACCTACCCCGGATCTTGCATCATTTTGGGATGATGAAATATGAAAGTAAGTTAGATGATACTTTCTGACCAATCAGAGCGTGGCTGGGGATAAGGGGTTAGGTATAAATAGGCGAGTACCCAGAATATCATCATTGTGTTTTGAACAATTCGCGAAGCTAGATCTGCCAATATGTATCAGATACTTCCAATGTTGCTGTCGTTGCAGACAATTGACTTCCAGGGGTTACCACTGGAGTTGATGTCTTTAATATTGAGGTAAGTTGTTTATAATTTTTACTATTTTTCATTGTTTCTAATTGGTTCTCTTTGTTACAGGAATTTGGATCCGAAATCTTTATACAATGCAGCCAGGACAAGCCAGCATCTAAAGAGAGTATGTTTTGGAGACCACGTCTTGCGAAAGAGAATAAAGGATTGGTTCAAAACGATGCGGAAAGAGAGGAGGAGGTACGAGTCCAACGGCTCTACTGGAATACAAGTTTCTCGACATACAACTGGGAAGAGGTATGGCAGAAACTCTGTTAAAAGAGTCACATTATAGGATGTTCCTCGACTACCAGATGTTAAGATAGACACCCAGCTTAGAAAACAGACGGCAAAATCTGGTAATGCAAGTGTGAAGAAGACTAAGGTTGGATCACAACCGTGTAAAACAATTAGATTGTAAGGTTAGGTTAATGAATGTTCTTTGTTTTTGGATTAGTTACAAAATGAATGTGCTCGTTATTTCAAAATGTAAGTTATTTAAGCGTTTAATAATATGACGTGTACCACATATTCATTTGTTTAATGACTAAATTACTAATGATATTTTTATAAATAAAAAATTATTTTTGACAAATGATTAGAAAGCTACCATAATAAATACAAAGATGTATGCAGCATGTATATCAGTTTGTTAAGTCCAATATGGCTAGTGAAATCTTTCTAGTTATCTTGCCAAATATACATATTTAAGCATCGCAAATTTCTTTTAAAATCTTAGATATATAGACATAGGTACACACAAATATTAATAGTAGCCATATATTTATTACCAATTTTGTTTTTATATATACATATTTGTTTGTACATTCTTGTGATTATCTCTTTTATTATACTTTTTTATTTTGTCTACGTATCTATATGTAATTCTTCCTAGACATACTTATGAACCGACCTACCCCGGATCTTGAATCATTTTGGGATGATGAAATATGAAAGTTAGTTAGATGATACTTTCTGACCAATCAGAGCGTGGCTAGGGATAAGAGGTTAGGTATAAATAGCCGAGTACCCAGAATATCATCATTGTGTTTTGAACAATTCGCGAAGCTAGATCTGCCAATATGTATCAGATACTTCCAATGTTGCTGTCGTTGCAGACAATTGACTTCCAGAGTTTACCACTGGAGTTGATGTCTTTAATATTGAGGTAAGTTGTTTCTTATTTTTACTATTCGTCATTGTTTCTAATTGCTTTTCTTTGTTACAGGAATTTGGATCCGAAATCTTTATACAATGCAGCCAGGACAAGCCAGCATCTGAAAGAGTATGTTTTGGAGACCCCGTCTTACGAAAGAGAATTAAAGATTGGTTCAAAACAATGCGGAAAGAGAGGAGGAGGTACGAGTCCAACGGCTCTACTGGAATACAAGTTTCTCGACATACAACTGGGAAGAGGTATGACAGAAACTCTGTTAAGAGAGTCACATTGAAGGATGTTCTTCGACTACCAGATGTTAAGATAGACACCCAGCTTAGAAAACAGACGGCAAAATCTGGTAATGCAAGTGTGAAAAAGACTAAGTTTGGATCACAACCGTGTAAAACAATTAGATTGTAAGGTTAGGTTAATGAATGTTTTTCATTTTGGATTAGTTATGAAATGAATGTGCTCATTACTTCAAAATGTAAGTTATTTAAGCGTTTAATAATATGACGTGTACCAGATATTCATTTGTTTAATGACTAAATTACTAATGATATTTTTATAAATAAAAAATTATTTTTGACAAATGATTACAAAGCTACCATAATAAATACAAAGATGTATGCAGCATGTATATCAGTTTGTTAAGTCTAGTAGCTAGTGAAATCTTTCTAGTTATCTTTCCAAATATACATATTTAAGCATCGCAAATTTCTTTTAAAGTCTTAGATATATAGACATAGGTACACACAAATATTAATAGTAGCCATACATTTATTACCTAATTTGTTTTTATATATACATATTAGTTTGTACATTCTTGTGATTATTTCTTTTATTATACTTTTTTATTTTGTCTACGTATCTATATGTAATTCTTCCCTGACATAATTATGTACCGACCTACCTCGGATCTTGCATCATTTTGGGATGATGAAATATGAAACTTAGTTAGATGATACTTTCTGACCAATCAGAGGTTAGGTATAAATAGCCGAGTACCCAGAATCTCATCATTGTGTTTTGAACAATTCGCGGAGCTAGATCTGCCAATATGTATCAGATACTTCCAGTATTGCTGTCGTTGCAGACAATTGACTTCCAGAGTTTACCACTGGAGTTGCTGTCTTTAATATTGAGGTAAGTTGTTTCTTATTTTAACTATTTGTCATTGTTTCTAATTGCTTTTCTTTGTTACAGGAATTTGGATCCGAAATCTTTATACAATGCAGCCAGGACAAGCCAGCATCTGAAGAGAGTATGTTTTGGAGACCCCGTCTTACGAAAGAGAATTAAAGATTGGTTCAAAACAATGCGGAAAGAGAGGAGGAGGTACGAGTCCAACGGCTCTACTGGAATACAAGTTTCTCGACATACAACTGCGAAGAGGTATGACAGAAACTCTGTTAAGAGAGTCACATTGAAGGATGTTCCTCGACTACCAGATGTTAAGATAGACACCCAGCTTAGAAAACAGAAGGCAAAATCTGGTAATGCAAGCGTGAAGGGGACTAAGGTTGGGTCACAACCGTGTAAAACAATTAGATTGTAAGGTTAGGTTAATGAATGTTTTTTTGCTTTAGGACTAGTTGTAAAATGAATGTGCTCGTTACTTCAAAATGTATGTTATTTAAGCGTTTAATAATATGACGTGTACCACATATTCATTTGTTTAATGACTAAATTACTAATGATATTTTTATAAATAAAAAATTATTTTTGACAAATGATTACAAAGCTACCATAATAAATACAAAGATGTATGCAGCATGTATATCAGTTTGTTAAGTCCAATATGGCTAGTGAAATCTTTCAAGTTATCTTGCCAAATATACATATTCAAGCATCGCAAATTTCTTTTAAAGTCTTAGATATGTAGACATAGGTACATACAAATATTAATAGTAGCCATATATTTATTACCTATTTTGTTTTTATATATACATATTAGTTTGTACATTCTTGTGATTATTTATTTTATAATACTTTTTTTTATCTTGTCTACGTATCTATATGTAATTCTTCCTAGACATAATTATGAACCGACCTACCCCGGATCTTGCATCATTTTGGGATGATGAAATATGAAAGTAAGTTAGATGATACTTTCTGACCAATCAGAGCGTGGCTGGGGATAAGGGGTTAGGTATAAATAGGCGAGTACCCAGAATATCATCATTGTGTTTTGAACAATTCGCGAAGCTAGATCTGCCAATATGTATCAGATACTTCCAATGTTGCTGTCGTTGCAGACAATTGACTTCCAGAGGTTACCACTGGAGTTGATGTCTTTAATATTGAGGTAAGTTGTTTCTTATTTTTACTATTTGTCATTGTTTCTAATTGGTTCTCTTTGTTACAGGAATTTGGATCCGAAATCTTTATACAATGCAGCCAGGACAAGCCAGCATCTAAAGAGAGTATGTTTTGGAGACCACGTCTTGCGAAAGAGAATAAAGGATTGGTTCAAAACAATGCGGAAAGAGAGGAGGAGGTACGAGTCCAACGGCTCTACTGGAATACAAGTTTCTCGACATACAACTGGGAAGAGGTATGACAGAAACTCTGTTAAAAGAGTCACATTGAAGGATGTTCCTCGACTACCAGATGTTAAGATAGACACCCAGCTTAGAAAACAGACGGCAAAATCTGGTAATGCAAGTGTGAAAAAGACTAAGGTTGGATCACAACCGTGTAAAACAATTAGATTGTAAGGTTAGGTTAATGAATGTTCTTTGTTTTTGGATTAGTTATAAAATGAATGTGCTCGTTATTTAAAAATGTAAGTTATTTAAGCGTTTAATAATATGACGTGTACCACATATTCATTTGTTTAATGACTAAATTACTAATGATATTTTTATAAATAAAAAAATATTTCTGACAAATGATTAGAAAGCTACCATAATAAATACAAAGATGTATGCAGCATGTAAATCAGTTTGTTAAGTCCAATATGGCTAGTGAAATCATTCTAGTTATCGTGCCAAATATACATATTTAAGCATCGCAAATTTCTTTTAAAATCTTAGATATATAGACATAGGTACACACAAATATTAATAGTAGCCATATATTTATTACCAATTTTGTTTTTATATATACATATTTGTTTGTACATCCTTGTGATTATCTCTTTTATTATACTTTTTTATTTTGTCTACGTATCTATATGTAATTCTTCCTAGACATACTTATGAACCGACCTACCCCGGATCTTGCATCATTTTGGGATGATGAAATATGAAAGTTAGTTAGATGATACTTTCTGACCAATCAGAGCGTGGCTAGGGATAAGAGGTTAGGTATAAATAGCCGAGTACCCAGAATATCATCATTGTGTTTTGAACAATTCGCGAAGCTTTATCTGCCAATATGTATCAGATACTTCCAGTGTTGCTGTCGTTGCAGACAATTGACTTCCAGAGTTTACCACTGGAGTTGATGTCTTTAATATTGAGGTAAGTTGTTTCTTATTTTTACTATTCGTCATTGTTTCTAATTGCTTTTCTTTGTTACAGGAATTTGGATCCGAAATCTTTATACAATGCAGCCAGGACAAGCCAGCATCTGAAGAGAGTATGTTTTGGAGACCCCGTCTTACGAGAAAGAATTAAAGATTGGTTCAAAACAATGCGGAAAGAGAGGAGGAGGTACGAGTCCAACGGCTCTACTGGAATACGAGTTTCTCGACATACAACTGGGAAGAGGTATGACAGAAACTCTGTTAAGAGAGTCACATTGAAGCATGTTCTTCGACTACCAGATGTTAAGATAGACACCCAGCTTAGAAAACAGACGGCAAAATCTGGTAATGCAAGTGTGAAGAAGACTAAGGTTGGATCACAACCGTGTAAAACAATTAGATTGTAAGGTTAGGTTAATGAATGTTTTTCATTTTGGATTAGTTATGAAATGAATGTGCTCATTACTTCAAAATGTAAGTTATTTAAGCGTTTAATAATATGACGTGTACCACATATTCATTTGTTTAATGACTACATTACGAATGATATTTTTATAAATAAAAAATATATTTTTGACAAATGATTACAAAGCTACCATAATAAATACAAAGATGTATGCAGCATGTATATCAGTTTGTTAAATCCAACGTGGATGGTGAAATCTTTCTAATTATCTTTCCAAATATACATATTTAAGCATCGCAAATTTCTTTTAAAGTATTAGATATGTAGACATAGGTGCACACAAATATTACTAGTAGTTATATATTTATTACCTATTTTGTTTTTATATATACATATTGGTTTGTAAATTCGTGTGATTAGTTATTTTTTTATACTTTTTTTTATTTTGTCTACGTATCTAAATGTAATTCTTCCTAGACATAATTATGAACCGACCTACCCCGGACCTTGCATCATTTTGGGATAATGAAATATGAAAGTTAGTTAGATGTTACTTTCTGACCAATCAGAGCGTGGCTAGGGATAAGAGGTTAGGTATAAATAGCCGAGTACCCAGAATATCATCATTGTGTTTTGAACAATTCGCGGAGCTAGATCTGCCAATATGTATCAGATACTTCCAATGTTGCTGTCGTTGCAGACAATTGACTTCCAGAGGTTACCACTGGAGTTGCTGTCTTTAATATTGAGGTAAGTTGTTTCTTATTTTTACTATTTGTCATTGTTTCTAATTGGTTCTCTTTGTTACAGGAATTTGGATCCGAAATCTTTATACAATGCAGCCAGGACAAGCCAGCATCTAAAGAGAGTATGTTTTGGAGACCCCGTCTTGCGAAAGAGAATAAATGATTGGTTCAAAAGGATGCGGAAAGAGAGGAGGAGGTACGAGTCCCACGGCTCTACTGGAATACAAGTTTCTCGACATACAACTGGAAAGAGGTATGACAGAAACTCTGTTAAGAGAGTCACATTGAAGGATGTTCCTCGGCTACCAGATGTTAAGATAGACACCCAGCTTAGAAAACAGAAGGCAAAATCTGGTAATGCAAGTGTGAAGAAGACTAAGGTTGGATCACAACCGTGTAAAACAATTAGATTGTAAGGTTAGGTTAATGAATGTTCTTTGTTTTTGTATTATTTATAAAATGAATGTGCTCTTTATTTCAACATGTAAGTTATTTAAGCGTTTAATAATATGACGTGTACCACATATTCATTTGTTTAATGACTAAATTACTAATGATATTTTTATAAATAAAAAATATTTTTGACAAATGATTACAAAGCTATCATAATAAATACAAAGATGTATGCAGCATGTATATCAGTTTGTTAAGTCCAATATGGCTAGTGAAACCTTTCTAGCTATCTTGCCAAATATACATATTTAAGCATCGCAAATTTCTTTTAAAATCTTAGATATATAGACATAGGTACACACAAATATTAATAGTAGCCATATATTTATTACCAATTTTGTCTTTATATATACACATTTGTTTGTACATTCTTGTGATTATCTCTTTTATTATACTTTTTTATTTTGTCTACGTATCTATATGTAATTCTTCCTAGACATACTTATGAATCGACCTACCCCGGATCTTGCATCATTTTGGGATGATGAAATATGAAAGTTAGTTAGATGTTACTTTCTGACCAATCAGAGCGTGGCTAGGGATAAGAGGTTAGGTATAAATAGCCGAGTACCCAGAATATCATCATTGTGTTTTGAACAATTCGCGGAGCTAGATCTGCCAATATGTATCAGATACTTCCAGTGTTGCTGTCGTTGCAGACAATTGACTTCCAGAGTTTACCACTGGAGTTGATGTCTTTAATATTGAGGTAAGTTGTTTCTTATTTTTACTATTCGTCATTGTTTCTAATTGCTTTTCTTTGTTACAGGAATTTGGATCCGAAATCTTTATACAATGCAGCCAGGACAAGCCAGCATCTAAAGAGAGTATGTTTTGGAGACCCCGTCTTGCGAAAGAGAATAAATGATTGGTTCAAAAGGATGCGGAAAGAGAGGAGGAGGTACGAGTCCCACGGCTCTACTGGAATACAAGTTTCTCGACATACAACTGGAAAGAGGTATGACAGAAACTCTGTTAAGAGAGTCACATTGAAGGATGTTCCTCGACTACCAGATGTTAAGATAGACACCCAGCTTAGAAAACAGAAGGCAAAATCTGGTAATGCAAGCGTGAAGGGGACTAAGGTTGGGTCACAACCGTGTAAAACAATTAGATTGTAAGGTTAGGTTAATGAATGTTTTTTGCTTTTGGACTAGTTGTAAAATGAATGTGCTCGTTACTTCAAAATGTATGTTATTTAAGCGTTTAATAATATGACGTGTACCACATATTTATTTGTTTAATGACTAAATTACTAATAATATTTTTATAAATAAAAAATTATTTTTGACAAATGATTACAAAGCTACCATAATAAATACAAAGATGTATGCAGCATGTATATCAGTTTGTTAAGTCCAATATGGCTAGTGAAATCTTTCAAGTTATCTTGCCAAATATACATATTTAAGCATCGCAAATTTCTTTTAAAGTCTTAGATATGTAGACATAGGTACACACAAACATTAATAGTAGCCATATATTTATTACCTATTTTGTTTTTATATATACATATTAGTTTGTACATTCTTGTGATTATTTCTTTTATAATGCTTTTTTTTTATCTTCTCTACGTATCTATATGTAATTCTTGCTAGACATAATTATGAACCGACCTACCCCGGATCTTGCATCATTTTGGGATGATGAAATATGAAAGTTAGTTAGATGATACTTTATGACCAATCAGAGCGTGGCTAGGGATAAGAGGTTAGGTATAAATAGCCGAGTACCCAGAATATCATCATTGTGTTTTGAACAATTCGCGAAGCTTTATCTGCCAATATGTATCAGATACTTCCAATGTTGCTGTCGTTGCAGACAATTGACTTCCAGAGTTTACCACTGGAGTTGCTGTCTTTAATATTGAGGTAAGTTGTTTCTTATTTTTACTATTTGTCATTGTTTCTAATTGATTTTCTTTGTTACAGGAATTTGGATCCGAAATCTTTATACAATGCAGCCAGGACAAGCCAGCATCTAAAGAGAGTATGTTTTGGAGACCACGTCTTGCGAAAGAGAATTAAAGATTGGTTCAAAACAATGCGGAAAGAGAGGAGGAGGTACGAGTCCAACGGCTCTACTGGAATACAAGTTTCTCGACATACAACTGGGAAGAGGTATGACAGAAACTCTGTTAAGAGAGTCACATTGAAGGATGTTCCTCGACTACCAGATGTTAAGATAGACACCCAGCTTAGAAAACAGAAGGCAAAATCTGGTAACGCAAGTGTGAAGAAGACTAAGGTTGGATCACAACCGTGTAAAACAATTAGATTGTAAGGTTAGGTTAATGAATGTTTTTTGCTTTTGGACTAGTTGTAAAATGAATGTGCTCGTTACTTCAAAATGTATGTTATTTAAGCGTTTAATAATATGACGTGTACCACATATTCATTTGCTTAATCACTAAATTACTAATGATATTTTTATAAATTAAACAAAAATATATTTTTTACAAATGATTACAAAGCAACGATAATAAATACAAAGATGTATGCAGCATGTATATCAGTTTGTTAAGTCCAATGTGGATGGTGAAATATTTCTAATTATATTTCCAAAGATACATATTTAAGCATCGCAAACTCCTTTTAAAGTCTTAGATATGTAGACATAGTTACACACAAATATTAATAGTAGCCATATATTTATTACCAATTTTGTTTTTATATATACATATTAGTTTGTACATTCTTGTGATTATTTCTTTTATAATACTTTTTTTTTATCTTGTCTACGTATCTATCTGTAATTCTTCCTAGACATAATTATGAACCGACCTACCCCGGATCTTGCATCATTTTGGGATGACGAAATATGAAAGTAAGTTAGATGATACTTTCTGACCAATCAGAGCGTGGCTGGGGATAAGGGGTTAGGTATAAATAGGCGAGTACCCAGAATATCATCATTGTGTTTTGAACAATTCGCGAAGCTAGATCTGCCAATATGTATCAGATACTTCCAATGTTGCTGTCGTTGAAGACAATTGACTTTCAGAGGTTACCACTGGAGTTGATGTCTTTAATATTGAGGTAAGTTGTTTATAATTTTTACTATTTGTCATTGTTTCTAATTGGTTCTCTTTGTTACAGGAATTTGGATCCTAAATCTTTATACAATGCAGCCAGGACAAGCCAGCATCTAAAGAGAGTATGTTTTGGAGACCCCGTCTTACGAAAGAGAATTAAAGATTGGTTCAAAACCATGCGGAAAGAGAGGAGGAGGTACGAGTCCAACGGCTCTACTGGAATACAAGTTTCTCGACATTCAACTGGGAAGAGGTATGACAGAAACTCTGTTAAGAGAGTCACATTGAAGGATGTTCCTCGACTACCAGATGTTAAGATAGACACCCAGCTTAGAAAACAGAAGGCAAAATCTGTTAACGCAAGTGTGAAGAAGACTAAGGTTGGATCACAACCGTGTAAAACAATTAGATTGTAAGGTTAGGTTAATGAATGTTTTTTGCTTTTGGACTAGTTGTAAAATGAATGTGCTCGTTACTTCAAAATGTATGTTATTTAAGCGTTTAATAATATGACGTGTACCACATATTCATTTGGTTAATAACTAAATTACTAATGATATTTTTATAAATTAAAAAATATATATTTTTGACAAATGATTACAAAGCAACGATAATAAATACAAAGATGTATGCAGCATGTATATCAGTTTGTTAAGTCCAATGTGGATGGTGAAATATTTCTAATTATATTTCCAAAGATACATATTTAAGCATCGCAAACTCCTTTTAAAGTCTTAGATATGTAGACATAGTTACACACAAATATTAATAGTAGCCATATATTTATTACCAATTTTGTTTTTATATATACATATTAGTTTGTACATTCTTGTGATTATTTCTTTTATAATACTTTTTTTTAATCTTGTCTACGTATCTATATGTAATTCTTCCTAGACATAATTATGAACCGACCTACCCCGGATCTTGCATCATTTTGGGATGATGAAATATGAAACTAAGTTAGATGATACTTTATGACCAATCAGAGCGTGGCTAGGGATAAGAGGTTAGGTATAAATAGCCGAGTACCCAGAATATCATCATTGTGTTTTGAACTATTCGCGAAGCTTTATCTGCCAATATGTATCAGATACTTCCAGTGTTGCTGTCGTTGCAGACAATTGACTTCCAGAGTTTAACACTGGAGTTGCTGTCTTTAATATTGAGGTAAGTTGTTTCTTATTTTTACTATTTGTCATTGTTTCTAATTGATTTTCTTTGTTACAGGAATTTGGATCCGAAATCTTTATACAATGCAGCCAGGACAAGCCAGCATCTAAAGAGAGTATGTTTTGGAGACCACGTCTTGCGAAAGAGAATAAAGGATTGGTTCAAAACGATGCGGAAAGAGAGGAGGAGGTACGAGTCCAACGGCTCTACTGGAATACAAGTTTCTCGACATTCAACTGGGAAGAGGTATGACAGAAACTCTGTTAAGAGAGTCACATTGAAGGATGTTCCTCGACTACCAGATGTTAAGATAGACACCCAGCTTAGAAAACAGAAGGCAAAATCTGTTAACGCAAGTGTGAAGAAGACTAAGGTTGGATCACAACCGTGTAAAACAATTAGATTGTAAGGTTAGGTTAATGAATGTTTTTTGCTTTTGGACTAGTTGTAAAATGAATGTGCTCGTTACTTCAAAATGTATGTTATTTAAGCGTTTAATAATATGACGTGTACCACATATTCATTTGGTTAATAACTAAATTACTAATGATATTTTTATAAATTAAAAAATATATATTTTTGACAAATGATTACAAAGCAACGATAATAAATACAAAGATGTATGCAGCATCTATATCAGTTTGTTAAGTCCAATGTGGAGGGTGAAATATTTCTAATTATATTTCCAAAGATACATATTTAAGCATCGCAAACTTCTTTTAAAGTCTTAGATATGTAGACATAGTTACACACAAATATTAATAGTAGCCATATATTTATTACCAATTTTGTTTTTATATATACATATTAGTTTGTACATTCTTGTGATTATTTCTTTTATAATACTTTTTTTTATCTTGTCTACGTATCTATATGTAATTCTTCCTAGACATAATTTGAACCGACCTACCCCGGATCTTGCATCATTTTGGGATGATGAAATATGAAAGTAAGTTAGATGATACTTTCTGACCAATCAGAGCATGGCTGGGGATAAGGGGTTAGGTATAAATAGGCGAGTACCCAGAATATCATCATTGTGTTTTGAACAATTCGCGAAGCTAGATCTGCCAATATGTATCAGATACTTCCAATGCTGCTGTCGTTGCAGACAATTGACTTCCAGAGGTTACCACTGGAGTTGATGTCTTTAATATTGAGGTAAGTTGTTTATCATTTTTACTATTTGTCATTGTTTCTAATTGGTTCTCTTTGTTACAGGAATTTGGATCCGAAATCTTTATACAATGCAGCCAGGACAAGCCAGCATCTAAAGAGAGTATGTTTTGGAGACCACGTCTTGCGAAAGAGAATAAAGGATTGGTTCAAAACGATGCGGAAAGAGAGGAGGAGGTACGAGTCCAACGGCTCTACTGGAATACAAGTTTCTCGACATACAACTGGGAAGAGGTATGACAGAAACTCTGTTAAAAGAGTCACATTGAAGGATGTTCCTCGACTACCAGATGTTAAGATAGACACCCAGCTTAGAAAACAGACGGCAAACTCTGGTAATGCAAGTGTGAAGAAGACTAAGGTTGGATCACAACCGTGTAAAACAATTAGATTGTAAGGTTAGGTTAATGAATGTTCTTTGTTTTTGGATTAGTTATAAAATGAATGTGCTCGTTATTTCAAAATGTAAGTTATTTAAGCGTTTAATAATATGACGTGTACCACATATTCATTTGTTTAATGACTAAATTACTATTGATATTTTTATAAATAAAAAATTATTTTTGACAAATGATTAGAAAGCTACCATAATAAATACAAAGATGTATGCAGCATGTATATCAGTTTGTTAAGTCCAATATGGCTAGTGAAATCTTTCTAGTTATCTTGCCAAATATACATATTTAAGCATTGCAAATTTCTTTTAAAATCTTAGATATATAGACATAGGTACACACAAATATTAATAGTAGCCATATATTTATTACCAATTTTGTTTTTATATATACATATTTGTTTGTACATTCTTGTGATTATCTCTTTTATTATACTTTTTTATTTTGTCTACGTATCTATATGTAATTCTTCCTAGACATACTTATGAACCGACCTACCCCGGATCTTGCATCATTTTGGGATGATGAAATATGAAACTAAGTTAGATGATACTTTATGACCAATCAGAGCGTGGCTAGGGATAAGAGGTTAGGTATAAATAGCCGAGTACCCAGAATATCATCATTGTGTTTTGAACAATTCGCGAAGCTTTATCTGCCAATATGTATCAGATACTTCCAGTGTTGCTGTCGTTGCAGACAATTGACTTCCAGAGTTTACCACTGGAGTTGCTGTCTTTAATATTGAGGTAAGTTGTTTCTTATTTTAACTATTTGTCATTGTTTCTAATTGATTTTCTTTGTTACAGGAATTTGGATTCGAAATCTTTATACAATGCAGCCAGGACAAGCCAGCATCTGAAGAGAGTATGTTTTGGAGACCCCGTCTTACGAAAGAGAATTAAAGATTGGTTCAAAACAATGCGGAAAGGGTGGAGGAGGTACGAGTCCAACGGCTCTACTGGAATACAAGTTTCTCGACATACAACTGGGAAGAGGTATGACAGAAACTCTGTTAAAAGAGTCACATTGAAGGATGTTCCTCGACTACCAGATGTTAAGATAGACACCCAGCTTAGAAAACAGACGGCAAACTCTGGTAATGCAAGTGTGAAGAAGACTAAGGTTGGATCACAACCGTGTAAAACAATTAGATTGTAAGGTTAGGTTAATGAATGTTCTTTGTTTTTGGATTAGTTATAAAATGAATGTGCTCGTTATTTCAAAATGTAAGTTATTTAAGCGTTTAATAATATGACGTGTACCACATATTCATTTGTTTAATGACTAAATTACTATTGATATTTTTATAAATAAAAAATTATTTTTGACAAATGATTAGAAAGCTACCATAATAAATACAAAGATGTATGCAGCATGTATATCAGTTTGTTAAGTCCAATATGGCTAGTGAAATCTTTCTAGTTATCTTGCCAAATATACATATTTAAGCATTGCAAATTTCTTTTAAAATCTTAGATATATAGACATAGGTACACACAAATATTAATAGTAGCCATATATTTATTACCAATTTTGTTTTTATATATACATATTTGTTTGTACATTCTTGTGATTATCTCTTTTATTATACTTTTTTATTTTGTCTACGTATCTATATGTAATTCTTCCTAGACATACTTATGAACCGACCTACCCCGGATCTTGCATCATTTTGGGATGATGAAATATGAAACTAAGTTAGATGATACTTTATGACCAATCAGAGCGTGGCTAGGGATAAGAGGTTAGGTATAAATAGCCGAGTACCCAGAATATCATCATTGTGTTTTGAACAATTCGCGAAGCTTTATCTGCCAATATGTATCAGATACTTCCAGTGTTGCTGTCGTTGCAGACAATTGACTTCCAGAGTTTACCACTGGAGTTGCTGTCTTTAATATTGAGGTAAGTTGTTTCTTATTTTAACTATTTGTCATTGTTTCTAATTGATTTTCTTTGTTACAGGAATTTGGATTCGAAATCTTTATACAATGCAGCCAGGACAAGCCAGCATCTGAAGAGAGTATGTTTTGGAGACCCCGTCTTACGAAAGAGAATTAAAGATTGGTTCAAAACAATGCGGAAAGGGAGGAGGAGGTACGAGTCCAACGGCTCTACTGGAATACAAGTTTCTCGACATACAACTGGGAAGAGGTATGACAGAAACTCTGTTAAGAGAGTCACATTGAAGGATGTTCCTCGACTACCAGATGTTAAGATAGACACCCAGCTTAGAAAACAGAAGGCAAAATCTGGTAACGCAAGTGTGAAGAAGACTAAGGTTGGATCACAACCGTGTAAAACAATTAGATTGTAAGGTTAGGTTAATGAATGTTTTTTGCTTTTGGACTAGTTGTAAAATGAATGTGCTCGTTACTTCAAAATGTATGTTATTTAAGCGTTTAATAATATGACGTGTACCACATATTCATTTGCTTAATAACTAAATTACTAATGATATTTTTATAAATTAAAAAAAATTTTTTTTTGACAAATGATTACAAAGCAACGATAATAAATACAAAGATGTATGCAGCATGTATATCAGTTTTTTAAGTCCAATGTGGATGGTGAAATATTTCTAATTATATTTCCAAAGATACATATTTAAGCATCGCAAACTTCTTTTAAAGTCTTAGATATGTAGACATAGTTACACACAAATATTAATAGTAGCCATATATTTATTACCAATTTTGTTTTTATATATACATATTAGTTTGTACATTCTTGTGATTATTTCTTTTATAATACTTTTTTTTATCTTGTCTACGTATCTATTTGTAATTCTTCCTAGACATAATTATGAACCGACCTACCCCGGATCTTGCATCATTTTGGGATGATGAAATATGAAAGTAAGTTAGATGATACTTTCTGACCAATCAGAGCGTGGCTGGGAATAAGGGGTTAGGTATAAATAGGCGAGTACCCAAAATATCATCATTGTGTTTTGAACAATTCGCGAAGCTAGATCTGCCAATATGTATCAGATACTTCCAATGTTGCTGTCGTTGCAGACAATTGACTTCCAGAGGTTACCACTGGAGTTGATGTCTTTAATATTGAGGTAAGTTGTTTCTTATTTTTACTATTTTTCATTGTTTCTAATTGGTTCTCTTTGTTACAGGAATTTGGATCCGAAATCTTTATACAATGCAGCCAGGACAAGCCAGCATCTAAAGAGAGTATGTTTTGGAGACCACGTCTTGCGAAAGAGAATAAAGGATTGGTTCAAAACGATGCGGAAAGAGAGGAGGAGGTACGAGTCCAACGGCTCTACTGGAATACAAGTTTCTCGACATACAACTGGGAAGAGGTATGACAGAAACTCTGTTAAAAGAGTCACATTGAAGGATGTTCCTCGACTACCAGATGTTAAGATAGACACCCAGCTTAGAAAACAGACGGCAAAATCTGGTGATGCAAGTGTGAAGAAGACTAAGGTTGGATCACAACCGTGTAAAACAATTAGATTGTAAGGTTAGGTTAATGAATGTTCTTTGTTTTTGGATTAGTTATAAAATGAATGTGCTCGTTATTTCAAAATGTAAGTTATTTAAGCGTTTAATAATATGACGTGTACCACATATTCATTTGTTTAATGACTAAATTACTAATGATATTTTTATAAATAAAAAATTATTTTTGACAAATGATTAGAAAGCTACCATAATAAATACAAAGATGTATGCAGCATGTATATCAGTTTAAGTCCAATATGGCTAGCGAAATCTTTCTAGTTATCTTGCCAAATATACATATTTTAGCATCGCAAATTTCTTTTAAAATCTTAGATATATAGACATAGGTACACACAAATATTAATAGTAGCCATATATTTATTACCAATTTTGTTTTTATATATACATATTTGTTTGTACATTCTTGTGATTATCTCTTTTATTATACTTTTTTATTTTGTCTACGTATCTATATGTAATTCTTCCTAGACATACTTATGAACCGACCTACCCCGGATCTTGCATCATTTTGGGATGATGAAATATGAAACTTAGTTAGATGATACTTTCTGACCAATCAGAGGTTAGGTATAAATAGCCGAGTACCCAGAATCTCATCATTGTGTTTTGAACAATTCGCGGATCTAGATCTGCCAATATGTATCAGATACTTCCAGTGTTGCTGTCGTTGCAGACAATTGACTTCCAGAGTTTACCACTGGAGTTGCTGTCTTTAATATTGAGGTAAGTTGTTTCTTATTTTAACTATTTGTCATTGTTTCTAATTGCTTTTCTTTGTTACAGGAATTTGGATCCGAAATCTTTATACAATGCAGCCAGGACAAGCCAGCATCTGAAGAGAGTATGTTGTGGAGACCCCGTCTTACGAAAGAGAATTAAAGATTGGTTCAAACAATGCGGAAAGAGAGGAGGAGGTACGAGTCCAACGGCTCTACTGGAATACAAGTTTCTCGACATTCAACTGGGAAGAGGTATGACAGAAACTCTGTTAAGAGAGTCACATTGAAGGATGTTCCTCGACTACCAGATGTTAAGATAGACACCCAGCTTAGAAAACAGAAGGCAAAATCTGGTAACGCAAGTGTGAAGAAGACTAAGGTTGGATCACAACCGTGTAAAACAATTAGATTGTACGGTTAGGTTAATGAATGTTTTTTGCTTTTGGACTAGTTGTAAAATGAATGTGCTCGTTACTTCAAAATGTATGTTATTTAAGCGTTTAATAATATGACGTGTACCACATATTCATTTGCTTAATAACTAAATTACTAATGATATTTTTATAAATTAAAAAATATATATTTTTGACAAATGATTACAAAGCAACGATAATAAATACAAAGATGTATGCAGCATGTATATCAGTTTGTTAAGTCCAATGTGGATGGTGAAATATTTCTAATTATATTTCCAAAGATACAAATTTAAGCATCGCAAACTCCTTTTAAAGTCTTAGATATGTAGACATAGTTACACACAAATATTAATAGTAGCCATATATTTATTACCAATTTTGTTTTTAGTGAATTTTCTTAGAAAAAATTCACTAATGAGGAGATCTCGACTTTTGAATTTTGAAAAAATTTCTTCAAATGAGCGCGATCTAGGACCCCTAGAACCCATATCCGAGGTCAGTTTCAATTTTTATATGTTTATATATATATATATATATTTATATATATATATATATATTTATATATATATATATATGTATCACACCGATAACTCAAAAAATAATGGGCCGATTTTGATAAAATTTGGCACGTACCTTTCTTTTGTTAATAGCTTGGATAAGTTCGTTAGTCAGGAAAATCGGACGAGGTTTTCCGGGAAAATTTTGAGTTTTCATTCGAAAAAAATTCATATCTCAAAAAGTAATAAGCCGATTTTAATAAAATTTGGCACATACCTTCCTTTTGTAAATGGCTTTGATATGTTTGTTAGTCAAGAAAATCGGACGAGGTTTTCCGGGAAAATTTTGAGTTTTCATTTGAAAATTTTTTTTATCTTAAAAAATATAATATCTGTGATAACCAAATTTGGTAGGTAGGTTTACGATATAAAAAGTAAACTATACACCAAAATTTAGATTTCTATGTTACAAGAAAAAAAAGTAATAATAAAATATTTTGTGCCAGATCATTTCTATGAAAATTCACTACCATAACGCACTTGCTGCGTCCAGGCTTTTATATATACATATTAGTTTGTACATTCTTCTGATTATTTCTTTTATAATACTTTTTTTTAATCTTGTCTACGTATCTATATGTAATTCTTCCTAGACATAATTATGAACCGACCTACCCCGGATCTTGCATCATTTTGGGATGATGAAATATGAAAGTTAGTTAGATGATACTTTATGACCAATCAGAGCGTGGCTAGTGATAAGAGGTTAGGTATAAATAGCCGAGTACCCAGAATATCATCATTGTGTTTTGAACAATTCGCGAAGCTTTATCTGCCAATATGTATCGGATACTTCCAGTGTTGCTGTCGTTGCAGACAATTGACTTCCAGAGTTTAACACTGGAGTTGCTGTCTTTAATATTGAGGTAAGTTGTTTCCTATTTTTACTATTTGTCATTGTTTCTAATTGATTTTCTTTGTTACAGGAATTTGGATCCGAAATCTTTATACAATGCAGCCAGGACAAGCCAGCATCTAAAGAGAATATGTTTTGGAGACCACGTCTTGCGAAAGAGAATAAAGGATTGGTTCAAAACGATGCGGAAAGAGAGGAGGAGGTACGAGTCCAACGGCTCTACTGGAATACAAGTTTCTCGACATACAACTGGGAAGAGGTATGACAGAAACTCTGTTAAAAGAGTCACATTGAAGGATGTTCCTCGACTACCAGATGTTAAGATAGACACCCAGCTTAGAAAACAGACGGCAAACTCTGGTAATGCAAGTGTGAAGAAGCCTAAGGTTGGATCACAACCGTGTAAAACAATTAGATTGTAAGCTTAGGTTAATGAATGTTTTTTGCTTTTGGACTAGTTGTAAAATGAATGTGCTCGTTACTTCAAAATGTATGTTATTTAAGCGTTTAATAATATGACGTGTACCACATATTCATTTGCTTAATAACTAAATTACTAATGATATTTTTATAAATTAAAAAAAATATATTTTTGACAAATGATTACAAAGCAACGATAATAAATACAAAGATGTATGCAGCATGTATATCAGTTTGTTAAGTCCAATGTGGAGGGTGAAATATTTCTAATTATATTTCCAAAGATACATATTTAAGCATCGCAAACTTCTTTTAAAGTCTTAGATATTAGACATAGTTACACACAAATATTAATAGTAGCCATATATTTATTACCAATTTTGTTTTTATATATACATATTAGTTTGTACATTCTTGTGATTATTTCTTTTATAATACTTTTTTTTTATCTTGTCTACGTATCTATATGTAATTCTTCTTAGACATAATTTGAACCGACCTACCCCGGATCTTGCATCATTTTGGGATGATGAAATATGAAAGTAAGTTAGATGATACTTTCTGACCAATCAGAGCATGGCTGGGGATAAGGGGTTAGGTATAAATAGGCGAGTACCCAGAATATCATCATTGTGTTTTGAACAATTCGCGAAGCTAGATCTGCCAATATGTATCAGATACTTCCAATGTTGCTGTCGTTGCAGACAATTGACTTCCAGAGGTTACCACTGGAGTTGATGTCTTTAATATTGAGGTAAGTTGTTTATCATTTTTACTATTTGTCATTGTTTCTAATTGGTTCTCTTTGTTACAGGAATTTGGATCCGAAATCTTTATACAATGCAGCCAGGACAAGCCAGCATCTAAAGAGAGTATGTTTTGGAGACCACGTCTTGCGAAAGAGAATAAAGGATTGGTTCAAAACGATGCGGAAAGAGAGGAGGAGGTACGAGTCCAACGGCTCTACTGGAATACAAGTTTCTCGACACACAACTGGGAAGAGGTATGACAGAAACTCTGTTAAAAGAGTCACATTGAAGGATGTTCCTCGACTACCAGATGTTAAGATAGACACCCAGCTTAGAAAACAGACGGCAAACTCTGGTAATGCAAGTGTGAAGAAGACTAAGGTTGGATCACAACCGTGTAAAACAATTAGATTGTAAGGTTAGGTTAATGAATGTTCTTTGTTTTTGGATTAGTTATAAAATGAATGTGCTCGTTATTTCAAAATGTAAGTTATTTAAGCGTTTAATAATATGACGTGTACCACATATTCATTTGTTTAATGACTAAATTACTAATGATATTTTTATAAATAAAAAATTATTTTTGACAAATGATTAGAAAGCTACCATAAAAAATACAAAGATGTATGCAGCATGTATATCAGTTTGTTAAGTCCAATATGGCTAGTGAAATCTTTCTAGTTATCTTGCCAAATATACATATTTAAGCATCGCAAATTTCTTTTAAAATCTTAGATATATAGACATAGGTACACACAAATATTAATAGTAGCCATATATTTATTACCAATTTTGTTTTTATATATACATATTTGTTTGTACATTCTTGTGATTATCTCTTTTATTATACTTTTTTATTTTGTCTACGTATCTATTTGTAATTCTTCCTAGACATACTTATGAACCGACCTACCCCGGATCTTGCATCATTTTGGAATGATGAAATATGAAACTTAGTTAGATGATACTTTCTGACCAATCAGAGGTTAGGTATAAATAGCCGAGTACCCAGAATCTCATCATTGTGTTTTGAACAATTCGCGGAGCTAGATCTGCCAATATGTATCGGATACTTCCAGTGTTGCTGTCGTTGCAGACAATTGACTTCCAGAGTTTACCACTGGAGTTGCTGTCTTTGATATTGAGGTAAGTTGTTTCTTATTTTAACTATTTGTCATTGTTTTTAATTGCTTTTCTTTGTTACAGGAATTTGGATCCGAAATCTTTATACAATGCAGCCAGGACAAGCCAGCATCTGAAGAGAGTATGTTTTGGAGACCCCGTCTTACGAAAGAGAATTAAAGATTGGTTCAAAACAATGCGGAAAGAGAGGAGGAGGTACGAGTCCAACGGCTCTACTGGAATACAAGTTTCTCGACATACAACTGGGAAGAGGTATGTTATTTAAGCGTTTAATAATATGACGTGTACCACATATTCATTTGCTTAATAACTAAATTACTAATGATATTTTTATAAATTAAAAAAAATATATTTTTGACAAATGATTACAAAGCAACGATAATAAATACAAAGATGTATGCAGCATGTATATCAGTTTGTTAAGTCCAATGTGGATGGAGAAATATTTCTAATTATATTTCCAAAGATACATATTTAAACATCGCAAACTTTTTTAAAGTCTTAGATATGTAGACATAGTTACACACAAATATTAATAGTAGCCATATATTTATTACCAATTTTGTTTTTATATATACATATTAGTTTGTACATTCTTGTGATTATTTCTTTTATAATACTTTTTTTTTATCTTGTCTACGTATCTATATGTAATCCTTCCTAGACATAATTATGAACCGACCTACCCCGGATCTGGCATCATTTTGGGATGATGAAATATGAAAGTAAGTTAGATGATACTTTCTGACCAATCAGAGCGTGGCTGGGGATAAGGGGTTAGGTATAAATAGGCGAGTACCCAGAATATCATCATTGTGTTTTGAACAATTCGCGAAGCTAGATCTGCCAATATGTATCAGATACTTCCAATGTTGCTGTCGTTGCAGACAATTGACTTCCAGAGGTTACCACTGGAGTTGATGTCTTTAATATTGAGGTAAGTTGTTTATCATTTTTACTATTTGTCATTGTTTCTAATTGGTTCTCTTTGTTACAGGAATTTGGATCCGAAATCTTTATACAATGCAGCCAGGACAAGCCAGCATCTAAAGAGAGTATGTTTTGGAGACCACGTCTTGCGAAAGAGAATAAAGGATTGGTTCAAAACAATGCGGAAAGAGAGGAGGAGGTACGAGTCCAACGGCTCTACTGGAATACAAGTTTCTCGACATACAACTGGGAAGAGGTATGACAGAAACTCTGTTAAGAGAGTCACATTGAAGGATGTTCCTCGACTACCAGATGTTAAGATAGACACCCAGCTTAGAAAACAGAAGGCAAAATCTGGTAATGCAAGCGTGAAGGGGACTAAGGTTGGGTCACAACCGTGTAAAACAATTAGATTGTAAGGTTAGGATAATGAATGTTTTTTGCTTTTGGACTAGTTGTAAAATGAATGTGCTCGTTACTTCAAAATGTATGTTATTTAAGCGTTTAATAATATGACGTGTACCACATATTCATTTGTTTAATGACTAAATTACTAATGATATTTTTATAAATAAAAAATTATTTTTGACAAATGATTACAAAGCTACCATAATAAATACAAAGATGTATGCAGCATGTATATCAGTTTGTTAAGTCCAATATGGCTAGTGAAATCTTTCAAGTTATCTTGCCAAATATACATATTCAAGCATCGCAAATTTTTTTAAAGTCTTAGATATGTAGACATAGGTACACACAAATATTAATAGTAGCCATATATTTATTACCTATTTTGTTTTTATATACAGTGTGGAACAGCCAAATGGAATAAATTCGATAACGGATAAATGAGGGCGTGTTGGGAAAAACGCTTGGACACGTCGATTTGTATTTTTAACTGCGCATCTTTTTCAAGAAAAAAAAATTATATAGGGTGCGTCATGTGACAGTGGCCAATACCAACTTTCTTATTTTAAATACAAGCCCCTGTATATTATTAATTTTTTGGATTCTTCAGAAAATTCTAGACATAATTTATGTACAATGTTCTATACCTATCTTCAACTGTTTCGGAAATATTAAGTATTTTCAGATTTATTACAAAAATTAACATTAAAAATAGAAAATTATTTTATTTCACAAATTCGCTACATTGCATTCAATACTTATTTCCCATTCAGCTCTTGATAATGAGAAAGTAAACAAAAACCAATCCTGCGTTTCTTTTCACTGATATGAAATGAAACAAAAACAAAAACAGTTTTCTTTCTGTTCGTATAAAACTCGTAGCCTTAGCAACTTGTTGTCTGCCTGCATGACAGTAGTGATTAGTGTCAGTGCTATTGTCGTTTGAATTTCGTTAACTGTACGTAATAATATCAGAAAAATGGTTCATTTAACAGAAATGCACAAAATAACCATTCTACAAATGATTGGTTATGGAGATAACACACGGACACAGATGGAAGTGTCTCGCTTATTTCACGAAAAATTTCCAAATTTGCCGCCTGTATCCCAAGGAACAATTAGCAAAATAGAAAAGCAGTTTCGCGAGCTTGGTCATGTGAGACAGATAAAAAAAGTAGCTGCCAATGCAGTAAGTGATGATACGAAATTGGATATTACGCTTGAGTTTCAAGAAAACCCACATACTTCTGGTCGACAAGCAGCCCAACTATTCAACGTTAGCCACACAGCAAATTTTCGAACATTAGGAAAGTAAAATGCATCCCTATAAAATGATACCAACTCAGGAGCTCATGGAGGACGATTTCGATAGGAGAACGTATTTTTGTGAACAAATGATGGCAATGTTAGATAACAATGTGATCCAATTAGAAGATGTTTTGTTTTCTGATGAGAGCACATTTACACTTCACGGTCATGTTAATCGTCAAAATTGCCGCTATTGGTCTAGTGAGAATCCTCATTGGATGAGAGAGGAACATACGCAATATCCTGAAAAAGTTAATGTTTGGGCAGGATTTGTTGGAAATCATATCTTAGGTCCCTTTTTCATTGATGGCAACTTGAATGGGGATAAATATTTAGAACTGCTCCAAAATAATGTCGTGCCAACTTTGACAAACTTATATCCAGATCCAGCAAACCCACAAGTTCCTGCCAATAAAATATGGTTTCAGCAAGATGGAGCACCGCCCCATTACCAAATCAATGTCCGGCAGTACCTGAACCAAATTTTTCCAAATCGGTGGATAGGGAGGCGCGGATCGATAGAATGGCCAGCACGATCTCCTAATCTGTCGCTATTAGACTACTTTTTGTGGGGATATGTCAAAAGTATTGTATACAAAACTAAGCCCCTCAACTTAGATGACTTAAAAAGACGAATCACGCTTGCGATTAGATCAGTCACGCCTGAGATGTTGAGTAATGTTAGAAGACATTTCTATACCAGATTAGCATGTTGCCAAGATGTTCGTGGCGAGCATTTTGAACATTTAATACATTGACATTAATTTTTTTTTGTTTTTTTAAATTATTAAGAAATAATCAGTATTTCTTATTAGAATTTGTGAAATAAAATAATTTTCTATTTTTAATGTTAATTTTTGTAATAAATCTGAAAATACTTAATATTTCCGAAACAGTTGAAGATAGGTATAGGACATTGTACATGAATTATGTCTAGAATTTTCTGAAGAATCCAAAAAATTAAAAATATACAGGGGCTTGTATTTAAAATAAGAAAGTTGGTATTGGCCACTGTCACATGACGCACCCTATATAATTTTTTTTTCTTGAAAAAGATGCGCAGTTAAAAATACAAATCGACGTTTCCAAGCGTTTTTACCAACACGTCCTCATTTATCCGTTATCGAATTTATTCCATTTGGCTGTTCCACACTGTATACATATTAGTTTGTACATTCTTGTGATTATTTCTTTTATAATACTTTTTTTTATCTTCTCTACGTATCTATATGTAATTCTTCCCTGACATAATTATGAACCGACCTACCCCGGATCTTGCATCATTTTGGGATGATGAAATATGAAAGTAAGTTAGATGATACTTTCTGACCAATCAGAGCGTGGCTGGGGATAAGGGGTTAGGTATAAATAGGCGAGTACCCAGAATATCATCATTGTGTTTTGAACAATTCGCGAAGCTAGATCTGCCAATATGTATCAGATACTTCCAATGTTGCTGTCGTTGCAGACAATTGACTTCCAGAGGTTACCACTGGAGTTGATGTCTTTAATATTGAGGTAAGTTGTTTCTTATTTTTACTATTTGTCATTGTTTCTAATTGGTTCTCTTTGTTACAGGAATTTGGATCCGAAATCTTTATACAATGCAGCCAGGACAAGCCAGCATCTAAAGAGAGTATGTTTTGGAGACCACGTCTTGCGAAAGAGAATAAAGGATTGGTTCAAAACGATGCTAAAAGAGAGGAGGAGGTACGAGTCCAACGGCTCTACTGGAATACAAGTTTCTCGACATACAACTGGGAAGAGGTATGACAGAAACTCTGTTAAAAGAGTCACATTGAAGGATGTTCCTCGACTACCAGATGTTAAGATAGACACCCAGCTTAGAAAACAGACGGCAAAATCTGGTAATGCAAGTGTGAAAAAGACTAAGGTTGGATCACAACCGTGTAAAACAATTAGATTGTAAGGTTAGGTTAATGAATGTTCTTTGTTTTTGGATTAGTTATAAAATGAATGTGCTCGTTATTTAAAAATGTAAGTTATTTAAACGTTTAATAATATGACGTGTACCACATATTCATTTGTTTAATGACTAAATTACTAATGATATTTTTATGAATAAAAAAATATTTCTGACAAATGATTAGAAAGCTACCATAATAAATACAAAGATGTATGCAGCATGTATATCAGTTTGTTAAGTCCAATATGGCTAGTGAAATCATTCTAGTTATCGTGCCAAATATACATATTTAAGCATCGCAAATTTCTTTTAAAATCTTAGATATATAGACATAGGTACACACAAATATTAATAGTAGCCATATATTTATTACCAATTTTGTTTTTATATATACATATTTGTTTGTACATCCTTGTGATTATCTCTTTTATTATACTTTTTTATTTTGTCTACGTATCTATATGTAATTCTTCCTAGACATACTTATGAACCGACCTACCCCGGATCTTGCATCATTTTGGGATGATGAAATATGAAAGTTAGTTAGATGATACTTTCTGACCAATCAAAGCGTGGCTAGGGATAAGAGGTTAGGTATAAATAGCCGAGTACCCAGAATATCATCATTGTGTTTTGAACAATTCGCGAAGCTTTATCTGCCAATATGTATCAGATACTTCCAGTGTTGCTGTCGTTGCAGACAATTGACTTCCAGAGTTTACCACTGGAGTTGATGTCTTTAATATTGAGGTAAGTTGTTTCTTATTTTTACTATTCGTCATTGTTTCTAATTGCTTTTCTTTGTTACAGGAATTTGGATCCGAAATCTTTATACAATGCAGCCAGGACAAGCCAGCATCTGAAGAGAGTATGTTTTGGAGACCCCGTCTTACGAGAAAGAATTAAAGATTGGTTCAAAACAATGCGGAAAGAGAGGAGGAGGTACGAGTCCAACGGCTCTACTGGAATACAAGTTTCTCGACATACAACTGGGAAGAGGTATGACAGAAACTCTGTTAAGAGAGTCACATTGAAGGATGTTCTTCGACTACCAGATGTTAAGATAGACACCCAGCTTAGAAAACAGACGGCAAAATCTGGTAATGCAAGTGTGAAGAAGACTAAGGTTGGATCACAACCGTGTAAAACAATTAGATTGTAAGGTTAGGTTAATGAATGTTTTTCATTTTGGATTAGTTATGAAATGAATGTGCTCATTACTTCAAAATGTAAGTTATTTAAGCGTTTAATAATATGACGTGTACCACATATTCATTTGTTTAATGACTACATTACTAATGATATTTTTATAAATAAAAAATATATTTTTGACAAATGATTACAAAGCTACCATAATAAATACAAAGATGTATGCAGCATGTATATCAGTTTGTTAAATCCAACGTGGATGGTGAAATCTTTCTAATTATCTTTCCAAATATACATATTTAAGCATCGCAAATTTCTTTTAAAGTATTAGATATGTAGACATAGGTGCACACAAATATTACTAGTAGTTATATATTTATTACCTATTTTGTTTTTATATATACATATTGGTTTGTAAATTCGTGTGATTAGTTATTTTTTTATACTTTTTTTTATTTTGTCTACGTATCTAAATGTCATTCTTCCTAGGCATAATTATGAACCGACCTACCCCGGACCTTGCATCATTTTGGGATAATGAAATATGCAAGTTAGTTAGATGATACTTTCTGACCAACCAGAGCGTGGCTAGGGATAAGAGGTTAGGTATAAATAGCCGAGTACCCAGAATATCATCATTGTGTTTTGAACAATTCGCGGAGCTAGATCTGCCAATATGTATCAGATACTTCCAATGTTGCTGTCGTTGCAGACAATTGACTTCCAGAGGTTACCACTGGAGTTGCTGTCTTTAATATTGAGGTAAGTTGTTTCTAATTTTTACTATTTGTCATTGTTTCTAATTGGTTCTCTTTGTTACAGGAATTTGGATCCGAAATCTTTATACAATGCAGCCAGGACAAGCCAGCATCTAAAGAGAGTATGTTTTGGAGACCCCGTCTTGCGAAAGAGAATAAATGATTGGTTCAAAAGGATGCGGAAAGAGAGGAGGAGGTACGAGTCCAACGGCTCTACTGGAATACAAGTTTCTCGACATACAACTGGAAAGAGGTATGACAGAAACTCTGTTAAGAGAGTCACATTGAAGGATGTTCCTCGGCTACCAGATGTTAAGATAGACACCCAGCTTAGAAAACAGAAGGCAAAATCTGGTAATGCAAGTGTGAAGAAGACTAAGGTTGGATCACAACCGTGTAAAACAATTAGATTGTAAGGTTAGGTTAATGAATGTTCTTTGTTTTTGTATTATTTATAAAATGAATGTGCTCTTTATTTCAAAATGTAAGTTATTTAAGCGTTTAATAATATGACGTGTACCACATATTCATTTGTTTAATGACTAAATTACTAATGATATTTTTATAAATAAAAAATATTTTTGACAAATGATTACAAAGCTACCATAATAAATACAAAGATGTATGCAGCATGTATATCAGTTTGTTAAGTCCAATATGGCTAGTGAAACCTTTCTAGCTATCTTGCCAAATATACATATTTAAGCATCGCAAATTTCTTTTAAAATCTTAGATATATAGACATAGGTACACACAAATATTAATAGTAGCCATATATTTATTACCAATTTTATCTTTATATATACACATTTGTTTGTACATTCTTGTGATTATCTCTTTTATTATACTTTTTTATTTTGTCTACGTATCTATATGTAATTCTTCCTAGACATACTTATGAATCGACCTACCCCGGATCTTGCATCATTTTGGGATGATGAAATATGAAAGTTAGTTAGATGATACTTTATGACCAATCAGAGCGTGGCTAGGGATAAGAGGTTAGGTATAAATAGCCGAGTACCCCGAATATCATCATTGTGTTTTGAACAATTCGCGAAGCTTTATCTGCCAATATGTATCAGATACTTCCAATGTTGCTGTCGTTGCAGACAATTGACTTCCAGAGTTTACCACTGGAGTTGCTGTCTTTAATATTGAGGTAAGTTGTTTCTTATTTTTACTATTTGTCATTGTTTCTAATTGATTTTCTTTGTTACAGGAATTTGGATCCGAAATCTTTATACAATGCAGCCAGGACAAGCCAGCATCTAAAGAGAGTATGTTTTGGAGACCACGTCTTGCGAAAGAGAATTAAAGATTGGTTCAAAACAATGCGGAAAGAGAGGAGGAGGTACGAGTCCAACGGCTCTACTGGAATACAAGTTTCTCGACATACAACTGGGAAGAGGTATGACAGAAACTCTGTTAAGAGAGTCACATTGAAGGATGTTCCTCGACTACCAGATGTTAAGATAGACACCCAGCTTAGAAAACAGAAGGCAAAATCTGGTAATGCAAGCGTGAAGGGGACTAAGGTTGGGTCACAACCGTGTAAAACAATTAGATTGTAAGGTTAGGTTAATGAATGTTTTTTGCTTTTGGACTAGTTGTAAAATGAATGTGCTCGTTACTTCAAAATGTATGTTATTTAAGCGTTTAATAATATGACGTGTACCACATATTCATTTGTTTAATGACTAAATTACTAATGATATTTTTATAAATAAAAAATTATTTTTGACAAATGATTACAAAGCTACCATAATAAATACAAAGATGTATACAGCATGTATATCAGTTTGTTAAGTCCAATATGGCTAGTAAAATCTTTCAAGTTATCTTGCCAAATATACATATTTAAGCATCGCAAATTTCTTTTAAAGTCTTAGATATGTAGAGATAGGTACACACAAATATTAATAGTAGCCATATATTTATTACCTATTTTGTTTTTATATATACATATTAGTTTGTACATTCTTGTGATTATTTCTTTTATAATACTTTTTTTTATCTTCTCTACGTATCTATATGTAATTCTTGCTAGACATAATTATGAACCGACCTACCCCGGATCTTGCATCATTTTGGGATGATGAAATATGAAAGTTAGTTAGATGATACTTTATGACCAATCAGAGCGTGGCTAGGGATAAGAGGTTAGGTATAAATAGCCGAGTACCCAGAATATCATCATTGTGTTTTGAACAATTCGCGAAGCTAGATCTGCCAATATGTATCAGATACTTCCAATGTTGCTGTCGTTGCAGACAATTGACTTCCAGAGGTTACCACTGGAGTTGATGTCTTTAATATTGAGGTAAGTTGTTTATCATTTTTACTATTTGTCATTGTTTCTAATTGGTTCTCTTTGTTACAGGAATTTGGATCCGAAATCTTTATACAATGCAGCCAGGACAAGCCAGCATCTAAAGAGAGTATGTTTTGGAGACCACGTCTTGCGAAAGAGAATAAAGGATTGGTTCAAAACGATGCGGAAAGAGAGGAGGAGGTACGAGTCCAACGGCTCTACTGGAATACAAGTTTCTCGACATACAACTGGGAAGAGGTATGACAGAAACTCTGTTAAAAGAGTCACATTGAAGGATGTTCCTCGACTACCAGATGTTAAGATAGACACCCAGCTTAGAAAACAGACGGCAAACTCTGGAAATGCAAGTGTGAAGAAGACTAAGGTTGGATCACAACCGTGTAAAACAATTAGATTGTAAGCTTAGGTTAATGAATGTTTTTTGCTTTTGGACTAGTTGTAAAATGAATGTGCTCGTTACTTCAAAATGTATGTTATTTAAGCGTTTAATAATATGACGTGTACCACATATTCATTTGCTTAATAACTAAATTACTAATGATATTTTTATAAATTAAAAAAAATATATTTTTGACAAATGATTACAAAGCAACGATAATAAATACAAAGATGTATGCAGCATGTATATCAGTTTGTTAAGTCCAATGTGGATGGTGAAATATTTCTAATTATATTTCCAAAGATACATATTTAAGCATCGCAAACTCCTTTTAAAGTCTTAGATATGTAGACATAGTTACACACAAATATTAATAGTAGCCATATATTTATTACCAATTTTGTTTTTATATATACATATTAGTTTGTACATTCTTGTGATTATTTCTTTTATAATACTTTTTTTTTATCTTGTCTACGTATCTATATGTAATTCTTCCTAGACATAATTATGAACCGACCTACCCCGGATCTTGCATCATTTTGGGATGATGAAATATGAAATAAGTTAGATGATACTTTCTGACCAATCAGAGCGTGGCTGGGGATAAGGGGTTAGGTATAAATAGGCGAGTACCCAGAATATCATCATTGTGTTTTGAACAATTCGCGAAGCTAGATCTGCCAATATGTATCAGATACTTCCAATGTTGCTGTCGTTGCAGACAATTGACTTCCAGAGGTTACCACTGGAGTTGATGTCTTTAATATTGAGGTAAGTTGTTTCTTATTTTTACTATTTGTCATTGTTTCTAATTGGTTCTCTTTGTTACAGGAATTTGGATCCGAAATCTTTATACAATGCAGCCAGGACAAGCCAGCATCTAAAGAGAGTATGTTTTGGAGACCCCGTCTTACGAAAGAGAATTAAAGATTGGTTCAAAACCATGCGGAAAGAGAGGAGGAGGTACGAGTCTAACGGCTCTACTGGAATACAAGTTTCTCGACATTCAACTGGGAAGAGGTATGACAGAAACTCTGTTAAGAGAGTCACATTGAAGGATGTTCCTCGACTACCAGATGTTAAGATAGACACCCAGCTTAGAAAACAGAAGGCAAAATCTGGTAACGCAAGTGTGAAGAAGACTAAGGTTGGATCACAACCGTGTAAAACAATTAGATTGTAAGGTTAGGTTAATGAATGTTTTTTGCTTTTGGACTAGTTGTAAAATGAATGTGCTCGTTACTTCAAAATGTATGTTATTTAAGCGTTTAATAATATGACGTGTACCACATATTCATTTGCTTAATAACTAAATTACTAATGATATTTTTATAAATTAAAAAATATATATTTTTGACAAATGATTAGAAAGCTACCATAATAAATACAAAGATGTATGCAGCATGTATATCAGTTTGTTTAGTCCAATATGGCTAGTGAAATCTTTCTAGTTATCTTGCCAAATATACATATTTAAGCATTGCAAATTTCTTTTAAAATCTTAGATATATAGACATAGGTACACACAAATATTAATAGTAGCCATATATTTATTACCAATTTTGTTTTTATATATACATATTTGTTTGTACATTCTTGTGATTATCTCTTTTATTATACTTTTTTATTTTGTCTACGTATCTATATGTAATTCTTCCTAGACATACTTATGAACCGACCTACCCCGGATCTTGCATCATTTTGGGATGATGAAATATGAAACTAAGTTAGATGATACTTTATGACCAATCAGAGCGTGGCTAGGGATAAGAGGTTAGGTATAAATAGCCGAGTACCCAGAATATCATCATTGTGTTTTGAACAATTCGCGAAGCTTTATCTGCCAATATGTATCAGATACTTCCAGTGTTGCTGTCGTTGCAGACAATTGACTTCCAGAGTTTACCACTGGAGTTGCTGTCTTTAATATTGAGGTAAGTTGTTTCTTATTTTAACTATTTGTCATTGTTTCTAATTGATTTTCTTTGTTACAGGAATTTGGATCCGAAATCTTTATACAATGCAGCCAGGACAAGCCAGCATCTGAAGAGAGTATGTTTTGGAGACCCCGTCTTACGAAAGAGAATTAAAGATTGGTTCAAAACAATGCGGAAAGGGAGGAGGAGGTACGAGTCCAACGGCTCTACTGGAATACAAGTTTCTCGACATACAACTGGGAAGAGGTATGACAGAAACTCTGTTAAGAGAGTCACATTGAAGGATGTTCCTCGACTACCAGATGTTAAGATAGACACCCAGGTTAGAAAACAGAAGGCAAAATCTGGTAACGCAAGTGTGAAGAAGACTAAGGTTGGATCACAACCGTGTAAAACAATTAGATTGTAAGGTTAGGTTAATGAATGTTTTTTGCTTTTGGACTAGTTGTAAAATGAATGTGCTCGTTACTTCAAAATGTATGTTATTTAAGCGTTTAATAATATGACGTGTACCACATATTCATTTGCTTAATAACTAAATTACTAATGATATTTTTATAAATTAAAAAAAAAATTTTTTGACAAATGATTACAAAGCAACGATAATAAATACAAAGATGTATGCAGCATGTATATCAGTTTGTTAAGTCCAATGTGGATGGTGAAATATTTCTAATTATATTTCCAAAGATACATATTTAAGCATCGCAAACTTCTTTTAAAGTCTTAGATATGTAGACATAGTTACACACAAATATTAATAGTAGCCATATATTTATTACCAATTTTGTTTTTATATATACATATTAGTTTGTACATTCTTGTGATTATTTCTTTTATAATACTTTTTTTTAATCTTGTCTACGTATCTATTTGTAATTCTTCCTAGACATAATTATGAACCGACCTACCCCGGATCTTGCATCATTTTGGGATGATGAAATATGAAAGTAAGTTAGATGATACTTTCTGACCAATCAGAGCGTGGCTGGGGATAAGGGGTTAGGTATAAATAGCCGAGTACCCAGAATATCATCATTGTGTTTTGAACAATTCGCGAAGCTTTATCTGCCAATATGTATCAGATACTTCCAGTGTTGCTGTCGTTGCAGACAATTGACTTCCAGAGTTTACCACTGGAGTTGCTATCTTTAATATTGAGGTAAGTTGTTTCTTATTTTAACTATTTGTCATTGTTTCTAATTGCTTTTCTTTGTTACAGGAATTTGGATCCGAAATCTTTATACAATGCAGCCAGGACAAGCCAGCATCTGAAGAGAGTATGTTTTGGAGACCCCGTCTTACGAAAAAGAATTAAAGATTGGTTCAAAACAATGCGGAAAGAGAGGAGGAGGTACGAGTCCAACGGCTCTACTGGAATACAAGTTTCTCGACACACAACTGGGAAGAGGTATGACAGAAACTCTGTTAAGAGAGTCACATTGAAGGATGTTCCTCGACTACCAGATGTTAAGATAGACACCCAGCTTAGAAAACAGACGGCAAACTCTGGTAATGCAAGTGTGAAGAAGACTAAGGTTGGATCACAACCGTGTAAAACAATTAGATTGTAAGGTTAGGTTAATGAATGTTCTTTGTTTTTGGATTAGTTATAAAATGAATGTGCTCGTTATTTCAAAATGTAAGTTATTTAAGCGTTTAATAATATGACGTGTACCACATATTCATTTGTTTAATGACTAAATTACTAATGATATTTTTATAAATAAAAAATTATTTTTGACAAATGATTAGAAAGCTACCATAATAAATACAAAGATGTATGCAGCATGTATATCAGTTTGTTAAGTCCAATATGGCTAGCGAAATCTTTCTAGTTATCTTGCCAAATATACATATTTTAGCATCGCAAATTTCTTTTAAAATCTTAGATATATAGACATAGGTACACACAAATATTAATAGTAGCCATATATTTATTACCAATTTTGTTTTTATATATACACATTTGTTTGTACATTCTTGTGATTATCTCTTTTATTATACTTTTTTATTTTGTCTACGTATCTATATGTAATTCTTCCTAGACATACTTATGAATCGACCTACCCCGGATCTTGCATCATTTTGGGATGATGAAATATGAAAGTAAGTTAGATGATACTTTCTGACCAATCAGAGCATGGCTGGGGATAAGGGGTTAGGTATAAATAGGCGAGTACCCAGAATATCATCATTGTGTTTTGAACAATTCGCGAAGCTAGATCTGCCAATATGTATCAGATACTTCCAATGTTGCTGTCGTTGCAGACAATTGACTTCCAGAGGTTACCACTGGAGTTGATGTCTTTAATATTGAGGTAAGTTGTTTATCATTTTTACTATTTGTCATTGTTTCTAATTGGTTCTCTTTGTTACAGGAATTTGGATCCGAAATCTTTATACAATGCAGCCAGGACAAGCCAGCATCTAAAGAGAGTATGTTTTGGAGACCACGTCTTGCGAAAGAGAATAAAGGATTGGTTCAAAACGATGCGGAAAGAGAGGAGGAGGTACGAGTCCAACGGCTCTACTGGAATACAAGTTTCTCGACACACAACTGGGAAGAGGTATGACAGAAACTCTGTTAAGAGAGTCACATTGAAGGATGTTCCTCGACTACCAGATGTTAAGATAGACACCCAGCTTAGAAAACAGACGGCAAACTCTGGTAATGCAAGTGTGAAGAAGACTAAGGTTGGATCACAACCGTGTAAAACAATTAGATTGTAAGGTTAGGTTAATGAATGTTCTTTGTTTTTGGATTAGTTATAAAATGAATGTGCTCGTTATTTCAAAATGTAAGTTATTTAAGCGTTTAATAATATGACGTGTACCACATATTCATTTGTTTAATGACTAAATTACTAATGATATTTTTATAAATAAAAAATTATTTTTGACAAATGATTAGAAAGCTACCATAATAAATACAAAGATGTATGCAGCATGTATATCAGTTTGTTAAGTCCAATATGGCTAGCGAAATCTTTCTAGTTATCTTGCCAAATATACATATTTTAGCATCGCAAATTTCTTTTAAAATCTTAGATATATAGACATAGGTACACACAAATATTAATAGTAGCCATATATTTATTACCAATTTTGTTTTTATATATACATATTTGTTTGTACATTCTTGTGATTATCTCTTTTATTATACTTTTTTATTTTGTCTACGTATCTATATGTAATTCTTCCTAGACATACTTATGAACCGACCTACCCCGGATCTTGCATCATTTTGGGATGATGAAATATGAAACTTAGTTAGATGATACTTTCTGACCAATCAGAGGTTAGGTATAAATAGCCGAGTACCCAGAATCTCATCATTGTGTTTTGAACAATTCGCGGATCTAGATCTGCCAATATGTATCAGATACTTCCAGTGTTGCTGTCGTTGCAGACAATTGACTTCCAGAGTTTACCACTGGAGTTGCTGTCTTTAATATTGAGGTAAGTTGTTTCTTATTTTAACTATTTGTCATTGTTTCTAATTGCTTTTCTTTGTTACAGGAATTTGGATCCGAAATCTTTATACAATGCAGCCAGGACAAGCCAGCATCTGAAGAGAGTATGTTTTGGAGACCCCGTCTTACGAAAGAGAATTAAAGATTGGTTCAAACAATGCGGAAAGAGAGGAGGAGGTACGAGTCCAACGGCTCTACTGGAATACAAGTTTCTCGACATACAACTGGGAAGAGGTATGACAGAAACTCTGTTAAGAGAGTCACATTGAAGGATGTTCCTCGACTACCAGATGTTAAGATAGACACCCAGCTTAGAAAACAGAAGGCAAAATCTGGTAATGCAAGCGTGAACGGGACTAAGGTTGGGTCACAAAAGTGTAAAACAATTAGATTGTAAGGTTAGGTTAATGAATGTTTTTTGCTTTTGGACTAGTTGTAAAATGAATGTGCTCGTTACTTCAAAATGTATGTTATTTAAGCGTTTAATAATATGACGTGTACCACATATTCATTTGTTTAATGACTAAATTACTAATGATATTTTTATAAATAAAAAATTATTTTTGACAAATGATTACAAAGCTACCAAAATAAATACAAAGATGTATGCAGCATGTATATCAGTTTGTTAAGTCCAATATGGCTAGTGAAATCTTTCAAGTTATCTTGCCAAATATACATATTTAAGCATCGCAAATTTCTTTTAAAGTCTTAGATATGTAGACATAGGTACAAACAAATATTAATAGTAGCCATATATTTATTACCTATTTTGTTTTTATATATACATATTAGTTTGTACATTCTTGTGATTATTTCTTTTATAATACTTTTTTTTTATCTTGTCTACGTATCTATTTGTAATTCTTCCTAGACATAATTATGAACCGACCTACCCCGGATCTTGCATCATTTTGGGATGATGAAATATGAAAGTAAGTTAGATGATACTTTCTGACCAATCAGAGCGTGGCTGGGGATAAGGGGTTAGGTATAAATAGGCGAGTACCCAAAATATCATCATTGTGTTTTGAACAATTCGCGAAGCTAGATCTGCCAATATGTATCAGATACTTCCAATGTTGCTGTCGTTGCAGACAATTGACTTCCAGAGGTTACCACTGGAGTTGATGTCTTTAATATTGAGGTAAGTTGTTTCTTATTTTTACTATTTTTCATTGTTTCTAATTGGTTCTCTTTGTTACAGGAATTTGGATTAGAAATCTTTATACAATGCAGCCAGGACAAGCCAGCATCTAAAGAGAGTATGTTTTGGAGACCACGTCTTGCGAAAGAGAATAAAGGATTGGTTCAAAACGATGCGGAAAGAGAGGAGGAGGTACGAGTCCAACGGCTCTACTGGAATACAAGTTTCTCGACATACAACTGGGAAGAGGTATGACAGAAACTCTGTTAAAAGAGTCACATTGAAGGATGTTCCTCGACTACCAGATGTTAAGATAGACACCCAGCTTAGAAAACAGACGGCAAAATCTGCTAATGCAAGTGTGAAGAAGACTAAGGTTGGATCACAACCGTGTAAAACAATTAGATTGTAAGGTTAGGTTAATGAATGTTCTTTGTTTTTGGATTAGTTATAAAATGAATGTGCTCGTTATTTCAAAATGTAAGTTATTTAAGCGTTTAATAATATGACGTGTACCACATATTCATTTGTTTAATGACTAAATTACTAATGATATTTTTATAAATAAAAAATTATTTTTGACAAATGATTAGAAAGCTACCATAATAAATACAAAGATGTATGCAGCATGTATATCAGTTTGTTAAGTCCAATATGGCTAGCGAAATCTTTCTAGTTATCTTGCCAAATATACATATTTTAGCATCGCAAATTTCTTTTAAAATCTTAGATATATAGACATAGGTACACACAAATATTAATAGTAGCCATATATTTATTACCAATTTTGTTTTTATATATACATATTTGTTTGTACATTCTTGTGATTATCTCTTTTATTATACTTTTTTATTTTGTCTACGTATCTATATGTAATTCTTCCTAGACATACTTATGAACCGACCTACCCCGGATCTTGCATCATTTTGGGATGATGAAATATGAAACTTAGTTAGATGATACTTTCTGACCAATTAGAGGTTAGGTATAAATAGCCGAGTACCCAGAATCTCATCATTGTGTTTTGAACAATTCGCGGATCTAGATCTGCCAATATGTATCAGATACTTCCAGTGTTGCTGTCGTTGCAGACAATTGACTTCCAGAGTTTACCACTGGAGTTGCTGTCTTTAATATTGAGGTAAGTTGTTTCTTATTTTAACTATTTGTCATTGTTTCTAATTGCTTTTCTTTGTTACAGGAATTTGGATCCGAAATCTTTATACAATGCAGCCAGGACAAGCCAGCATCTGAAGAGAGTATGTTTTGGAGACCCCGTCTTACGAAAGAGAATTAAAGATTGGTTCAAACAATGCGGAAAGAGAGGAGGAGGTACGAGTCCAACGGCTCTACTGGAATACAAGTTTCTCGACATACAACTGGGAAGAGGTATGACAGAAACTCTGTTAAGAGAGTCACATTGAAGGATGTTCCTCGACTACCAGATGTTAAGATAGACACCCAGCTTAGAAAACAGAAGGCAAAATCTGGTAATGCAAGCGTGAAGGGGACTAAGGTTGGGTCACAAAAGTGTAAAACAATTAGATTGTAAGGTTAGGTTAATGAATGTTTTTTGCTTTTGGACTAGTTGTAAAATGAATGTGCTCGTTACTTCAAAATGTATGTTATTTAAGCGTTTAATAATATGACGTGTACCACATATTCATTTGTTTAATGACTAAATTACTAATGATATTTTTATAAATAAAAAATTATTTTTGACAAATGATTACAAAGCTACCAAAATAAATACAAAGATGTATGCAGCATGTATATCAGTTTGTTAAGTCCAATATGGCTAGTGAAATCTTTCAAGTTATCTTGCCAAATATACATATTTAAGCATCTCAAATTTCTTTTAAAATCTTAGATATATAGACATAGGTACACACAAATATTAATAGTAGCCATATATTTATTACCAATTTTGTTTTTATATATACACATTTGTTTGTACATTCTTGTGATTATCTCTTTTATTATACTTTTTTATTTTGTCTACGTATCTATATGTAATTCTTCCTAGACATACTTATGAATCGACCTACCCCGGATCTTGCATCATTTTGGGATGATGAAATATGAAAGTTAGTTAGATGATACTTTATGACCAATCAGAGCGTGGCTAGGGATAAGAGGTTAGGTATAAATAGCCGAGTACCCAGAATATCATCATTGTGTTTTGAACAATTCGCGAAGCTTTATCTGCCAATATGTATCAGATACTTCCAGTGTTGCTGTCGTTGCAGACAATTGACTTCCAGAGTTTACCACTGGAGTTGCTATCTTTAATATTGAGGTAAGTTGTTTCTTATTTTAACTATTTGTCATTGTTTCTAATTGCTTTTCTTTGTTACAGGAATTTGGATCCGAAATCTTTATACAATGCAGCCAGGACAAGCCAGCATCTGAAGAGAGTATGTTTTGGAGACCCCGTCTTACGAAAAAGAATTAAAGATTGGTTCAAAACAATGCGGAAAGAGAGGAGGAGGTACGAGTCCAACGGCTCTACTGGAATACAAGTTTCTCGACATACAACTGGGAAGAGGTATGACAGAAACTCTGTTAAGAGAGTCACATTGAAGGATGTTCCTCGACTACCAGATGTTAAGATAGACACCCAGCTTAGAAAACAGAAGGCAAAATCTGGTAACGCAAGTGTGAAGAAGACTAAGGTTGGATCACAACCGTGTAAAACAATTAGATTGTAAGGTTAGGTTAATGAATGTTTTTTGCTTTTGGACTAGTTCTAAAATGAATGTGCTCGTTACTTCAAAATGTATGTTATTTAAGCGTTTAATAATATGACGTGTACCACATATTCATTTGCTTAATCACTAAATTACTAATGATATTTTTATAAATTAAAAAAAATATATTTTTTACAAATGATTACAAAGCAACGATAATAAATACAAAGATGTATGCAGCATGTATATCAGTTTGTTAAGTCCAATGTGGATGGTGAAATATTTCTAATTATATTTCCAAAGATACATATTTAAGCATCGCAAACTTCTTTTAAAGTCTTAGATATGTAGACATAGTTACACACAAATATTAATAGTAGCCATATATTTATTACCAATTTTGTTTATATATATATATATATATATATATATATATATATATATATATATATATATATATATATATATATATATATATATATATATATATATTAGTTTGTACATTCTTGTGATTATTTCTTTTATAGAACTTTTTTTTTATCTTGTCTACGTATCTATATGTAATTCTTCCTAGACATAATTATGAACCGACCTACCCCGGATCTTGCATCATTTTGGGATGATGAAATATGAAAGTAAGTTAGATGATACTTTCTGACCAATCAGAGCGTGGCTGGGGATAAGGGGTTAGGTATAAATAGGCGAGTACCCAGAATATCATCATTGTGTTTTGAACAATTCGCGAAGCTAGATCTGCCAATATGTATCAGATACTTCCAATGTTGCTGTCGTTGCAGACAATTGACTTCCAGAGGTTACCACTGGAGTTGATGTCTTTAATATTGAGGTAAGTTGTTTATAATTTTTACTATTTGTCATTGTTTCTAATTGGTTCTCTTTGTTACAGGAATTTGGATCCGAAATCTTTATACAATGCAGCCAGGACAAGCCAGCATCTAAAGAGAGTATGTTTTGGAGACCACGTCTTGCGAAAGAGAATAAAGGATTGGTTCAAAACGATGCGGAAAGAGAGGAGGAGGTACGAGTCCAACGGCTCTACTGGAATACAAGTTTCTCGACATACAACTGGGAAGAGGTATGGCAGAAACTCTGTTAAAAGAGTCACATTATAGGATGTTCCTCGACTACCAGATGTTAAGATAGACACCCAGCTTAGAAAACAGACGGCAAAATCTGGTAATGCAAGTGTGAAGAAGACTAAGGTTGGATCACAACCGTGTAAAACAATTAGATTGTAAGGTTAGGTTAATGAATGTTCTTTGTTTTTGGATTAGTTACAAAATGAATGTGCTCGTTATTTCAAAATGTAAGTTATTTAAGCGTTTAATAATATGACGTGTACCACATATTCATTTGTTTAATGACTAAATTACTAATGATATTTTTATAAATAAAAAATTATTTTTGACAAATGATTAGAAAGCTACCATAATAAATACAAAGATGTATGCAGCATGTATATCAGTTTGTTAAGTCCAATATGGCTAGTGAAATCTTTCTAGTTATCTTGCCAAATATACATATTTAAGCATCGCAAATTTCTTTTAAAATCTTAGATATATAGACATAGGTACACACAAATATTAATAGTAGCCATATATTTATTACCAATTTTGTTTTTATATATACATATTTGTTTGTACATTCTTGTGATTATCTCTTTTATTATACTTTTTTATTTTGTCTACGTATCTATATGTAATTCTTCCTAGACATACTTATGAACCGACCTACCCCGGATCTTGAATCATTTTGGGATGATGAAATATGAAAGTTAGTTAGATGATACTTTCTGACCAATCAGAGCGTGGCTAGGGATAAGAGGTTAGGTATAAATAGCCGAGTACCCAGAATATCATCATTGTGTTTTGAACAATTCGCGAAGCTAGATCTGCCAATATGTATCAGATACTTCCAATGTTGCTGTCGTTGCAGACAATTGACTTCCAGAGTTTACCACTGGAGTTGATGTCTTTAATATTGAGGTAAGTTGTTTCTTATTTTTACTATTCGTCATTGTTTCTAATTGCTTTTCTTTGTTACAGGAATTTGGATCCGAAATCTTTATACAATGCAGCCAGGACAAGCCAGCATCTGAAAGAGTATGTTTTGGAGACCCCGTCTTACGAAAGAGAATTAAAGATTGGTTCAAAACAATGCGGAAAGAGAGGAGGAGGTACGAGTCCAACGGCTCTACTGGAATACAAGTTTCTCGACATACAACTGGGAAAAGGTATGACAGAAACTCTGTTAAGAGAGTCACATTGAAGGATGTTCTTCGACTACCAGATGTTAAGATAGACACCCAGCTTAGAAAACAGACGGCAAAATCTGGTAATGCAAGTGTGAAAAAGACTAAGTTTGGATCACAACCGTGTAAAACAATTAGATTGTAAGGTTAGGTTAATGAATGTTTTTCATTTTGGATTAGTTATGAAATGAATGTGCTCATTACTTCAAAATGTAAGTTATTTAAGCGTTTAATAATATGACGTGTACCAGATATTCATTTGTTTAATGACTAAATTACTAATGATATTTTTATAAATAAAAAATTATTTTTGACAAATGATTACAAAGCTACCATAATAAATACAAAGATGTATGCAGCATGTATATCAGTTTGTTAAGTCTAGTAGCTAGTGAAATCTTTCTAGTTATCTTTCCAAATATACATATTTAAGCATCGCAAATTTCTTTTAAAGTCTTAGATATATAGACATAGGTACACACAAATATTAATAGTAGCCATACATTTATTACCTAATTTGTTTTTATATATACATATTAGTTTGTACATTCTTGTGATTATTTCTTTTATTATACTTTTTTATTTTGTCTACGTATCTATATGTAATTCTTCCCTGACATAATTATGTACCGACCTACCTCGGATCTTGCATCATTTTGGGATGATGAAATATGAAACTTAGTTAGATGATACTTTCTGACCAATCAGAGGTTAGGTATAAATAGCCGAGTACCCAGAATCTCATCATTGTGTTTTGAACAATTCGCGGAGCTAGATCTGCCAATATGTATCAGATACTTCCAGTATTGCTGTCGTTGCAGACAATTGACTTCCAGAGTTTACCACTGGAGTTGCTGTCTTTAATATTGAGGTAAGTTGTTTCTTATTTTAACTATTTGTCATTGTTTCTAATTGCTTTTCTTTGTTACAGGAATTTGGATCCGAAATCTTTATACAATGCAGCCAGGACAAGCCAGCATCTGAAGAGAGTATGTTTTGGAGACCCCGTCTTACGAAAGAGAATTAAAGATTGGTTCAAAACAATGCGGAAAGAGAGGAGGAGGTACGAGTCCAACGGCTCTACTGGAATACAAGTTTCTCGACATACAACTGCGAAGAGGTATGACAGAAACTCTGTTAAGAGAGTCACATTGAAGGATGTTCCTCGACTACCAGATGTTAAGATAGACACCCAGCTTAGAAAACAGAAGGCAAAATCTGGTAATGCAAGCGTGAAGGGGACTAAGGTTGGGTCACAACCGTGTAAAACAATTAGATTGTAAGGTTAGGTTAATGAATGTTTTTTTGCTTTAGGACTAGTTGTAAAATGAATGTGCTCGTTACTTCAAAATGTATGTTATTTAAGCGTTTAATAATATGACGTGTACCACATATTCATTTGTTTAATGACTAAATTACTAATGATATTTTTATAAATAAAAAATTATTTTTGACAAATGATTACAAAGCTACCATAATAAATACAAAGATGTATGCAGCATGTATATCAGTTTGTTAAGTCCAATATGGCTAGTGAAATCTTTCAAGTTATCTTGCCAAATATACATATTCAAGCATCGCAAATTTCTTTTAAAGTCTTAGATATGTAGACATAGGTACATACAAATATTAATAGTAGCCATATATTTATTACCTATTTTGTTTTTATATATACATATTAGTTTGTACATTCTTGTGATTATTTCTTTTATAATACTTTTTTTTATCTTGTCTACGTATCTATATGTAATTCTTCCTAGACATAATTATGAACCGACCTACCCCGGATCTTGCATCATTTTGGGATGATGAAATATGAAAGTAAGTTAGATGATACTTTCTGACCAATCAGAGCGTGGCTGGGGATAAGGGGTTAGGTATAAATAGGCGAGTACCCAGAATATCATCATTGTGTTTTGAACAATTCGCGAAGCTAGATCTGCCAATATGTATCAGATACTTCCAATGTTGCTGTCGTTGCAGACAATTGACTTCCAGAGGTTACCACTGGAGTTGATGTCTTTAATATTGAGGTAAGTTGTTTCTTATTTTTACTATTTGTCATTGTTTCTAATTGGTTCTCTTTGTTACAGGAATTTGGATCCGAAATCTTTATACAATGCAGCCAGGACAAGCCAGCATCTAAAGAGAGTATGTTTTGGAGACCACGTCTTGCGAAAGAGAATAAAGGATTGGTTCAAAACAATGCGGAAAGAGAGGAGGAGGTACGAGTCCAACGGCTCTACTGGAATACAAGTTTCTCGACATACAACTGGGAAGAGGTATGACAGAAACTCTGTTAAAAGAGTCACATTGAAGGATGTTCCTCGACTACCAGATGTTAAGATAGACACCCAGCTTAGAAAACAGACGGCAAAATCTGGTAATGCAAGTGTGAAAAAGACTAAGGTTGGATCACAACCGTGTAAAACAATTAGATTGTAAGGTTAGGTTAATGAATGTTCTTTGTTTTTGGATTAGTTATAAAATGAATGTGCTCGTTATTTAAAAATGTAAGTTATTTAAGCGTTTAATAATATGACGTGTACCACATATTCATTTGTTTAATGACTAAATTACTAATGATATTTTTATAAATAAAAAAATATTTCTGACAAATGATTAGAAAGCTACCATAATAAATACAAAGATGTATGCAGCATGTAAATCAGTTTGTTAAGTCCAATATGGCTAGTGAAATCATTCTAGTTATCGTGCCAAATATACATATTTAAGCATCGCAAATTTCTTTTAAAATCTTAGATATATAGACATAGGTACACACAAATATTAATAGTAGCCATATATTTATTACCAATTTTGTTTTTATATATACATATTTGTTTGTACATCCTTGTGATTATCTCTTTTATTATACTTTTTTATTTTGTCTACGTATCTATATGTAATTCTTCCTAGACATACTTATGAACCGACCTACCCCGGATCTTGCATCATTTTGGGATGATGAAATATGAAAGTTAGTTAGATGATACTTTCTGACCAATCAGAGCGTGGCTAGGGATAAGAGGTTAGGTATAAATAGCCGAGTACCCAGAATATCATCATTGTGTTTTGAACAATTCGCGAAGCTTTATCTGCCAATATGTATCAGATACTTCCAGTGTTGCTGTCGTTGCAGACAATTGACTTCCAGAGTTTACCACTGGAGTTGATGTCTTTAATATTGAGGTAAGTTGTTTCTTATTTTTACTATTCGTCATTGTTTCTAATTGCTTTTCTTTGTTACAGGAATTTGGATCCGAAATCTTTATACAATGCAGCCAGGACAAGCCAGCATCTGAAGAGAGTATGTTTTGGAGACCCCGTCTTACGAGAAAGAATTAAAGATTGGTTCAAAACAATGCGGAAAGAGAGGAGGAGGTACGAGTCCAACGGCTCTACTGGAATACGAGTTTCTCGACATACAACTGGGAAGAGGTATGACAGAAACTCTGTTAAGAGAGTCACATTGAAGCATGTTCTTCGACTACCAGATGTTAAGATAGACACCCAGCTTAGAAAACAGACGGCAAAATCTGGTAATGCAAGTGTGAAGAAGACTAAGGTTGGATCACAACCGTGTAAAACAATTAGATTGTAAGGTTAGGTTAATGAATGTTTTTCATTTTGGATTAGTTATGAAATGAATGTGCTCATTACTTCAAAATGTAAGTTATTTAAGCGTTTAATAATATGACGTGTACCACATATTCATTTGTTTAATGACTACATTACGAATGATATTTTTATAAATAAAAAATATATTTTTGACAAATGATTACAAAGCTACCATAATAAATACAAAGATGTATGCAGCATGTATATCAGTTTGTTAAATCCAACGTGGATGGTGAAATCTTTCTAATTATCTTTCCAAATATACATATTTAAGCATCGCAAATTTCTTTTAAAGTATTAGATATGTAGACATAGGTGCACACAAATATTACTAGTAGTTATATATTTATTACCTATTTTGTTTTTATATATACATATTGGTTTGTAAATTCGTGTGATTAGTTATTTTTTTATACTTTTTTTTATTTTGTCTACGTATCTAAATGTAATTCTTCCTAGACATAATTATGAACCGACCTACCCCGGACCTTGCATCATTTTGGGATAATGAAATATGAAAGTTAGTTAGATGTTACTTTCTGACCAATCAGAGCGTGGCTAGGGATAAGAGGTTAGGTATAAATAGCCGAGTACCCAGAATATCATCATTGTGTTTTGAACAATTCGCGGAGCTAGATCTGCCAATATGTATCAGATACTTCCAATGTTGCTGTCGTTGCAGACAATTGACTTCCAGAGGTTACCACTGGAGTTGCTGTCTTTAATATTGAGGTAAGTTGTTTCTTATTTTTACTATTTGTCATTGTTTCTAATTGGTTCTCTTTGTTACAGGAATTTGGATCCGAAATCTTTATACAATGCAGCCAGGACAAGCCAGCATCTAAAGAGAGTATGTTTTGGAGACCCCGTCTTGCGAAAGAGAATAAATGATTGGTTCAAAAGGATGCGGAAAGAGAGGAGGAGGTACGAGTCCCACGGCTCTACTGGAATACAAGTTTCTCGACATACAACTGGAAAGAGGTATGACAGAAACTCTGTTAAGAGAGTCACATTGAAGGATGTTCCTCGGCTACCAGATGTTAAGATAGACACCCAGCTTAGAAAACAGAAGGCAAAATCTGGTAATGCAAGTGTGAAGAAGACTAAGGTTGGATCACAACCGTGTAAAACAATTAGATTGTAAGGTTAGGTTAATGAATGTTCTTTGTTTTTGTATTATTTATAAAATGAATGTGCTCTTTATTTCAACATGTAAGTTATTTAAGCGTTTAATAATATGACGTGTACCACATATTCATTTGTTTAATGACTAAATTACTAATGATATTTTTATAAATAAAAAATATTTTTGACAAATGATTACAAAGCTATCATAATAAATACAAAGATGTATGCAGCATGTATATCAGTTTGTTAAGTCCAATATGGCTAGTGAAACCTTTCTAGCTATCTTGCCAAATATACATATTTAAGCATCGCAAATTTCTTTTAAAATCTTAGATATATAGACATAGGTACACACAAATATTAATAGTAGCCATATATTTATTACCAATTTTGTCTTTATATATACACATTTGTTTGTACATTCTTGTGATTATCTCTTTTATTATACTTTTTTATTTTGTCTACGTATCTATATGTAATTCTTCCTAGACATACTTATGAATCGACCTACCCCGGATCTTGCATCATTTTGGGATGATGAAATATGAAAGTTAGTTAGATGATACTTTATGACCAATCAGAGCGTGGCTAGGGATAAGAGGTTAGGTATAAATAGCCGAGTACCCCGAATATCATCATTGTGTTTTGAACAATTCGCGAAGCTTTATCTGCCAATATGTATCAGATACTTCCAATGTTGCTGTCGTTGCAGACAATTGACTTCCAGAGTTTACCACTGGAGTTGCTGTCTTTAATATTAAGGTAAGTTGTTTCTTATTTTTACTATTTGTCATTGTTTCTAATTGATTTTCTTTGTTACAGGAATTTGGATCCGAAATCTTTATACAATGCAGCCAGGACAAGCCAGCATCTAAAGAGAGTATGTTTTGGAGACCACGTCTTGCGAAAGAGAATTAAAGATTGGTTCAAAACAATGCGGAAAGAGAGGAGGAGGTACGAGTCCAACGGCTCTACTGGAATACAAGTTTCTTGACATACAACTGGGAAGAGGTATGACAGAAACTCTGTTAAGAGAGTCACATTGAAGGATGTTCCTCGACTACCAGATGTTAAGATAGACACCCAGCTTAGAAAACAGAAGGCAAAATCTGGTAATGCAAGCGTGAAGGGGACTAAGGTTGGGTCACAACCGTGTAAAACAATTAGATTGTAAGGTTAGGTTAATGAATGTTTTTTGCTTTTGGACTAGTTGTAAAATGAATGTGCTCGTTACTTCAAAATGTATGTTATTTAAGCGTTTAATAATATGACGTGTACCACATATTTATTTGTTTAATGACTAAATTACTAATAACATTTTTATAAATAAAAAATTATTTTTGACAAATGATTACAAAGCTACCATAATAAATACAAAGATGTATGCAGCATGTATATCAGTTTGTTAAGTCCAATATGGCTAGTGAAATCTTTCAAGTTATCTTGCCAAATATACATATTTAAGCATCGCAAATTTCTTTTAAAGTCTTAGATATGTAGACATAGGTACACACAAACATTAATAGTAGCCATATATTTATTACCTATTTTGTTTTTATATATACATATTAGTTTGTACATTCTTGTGATTATTTCTTTTATAATGCTTTTTTTTTATCTTCTCTACGTATCTATATGTAATTCTTGCTAGACATAATTATGAACCGACCTACCCCGGATCTTGCATCATTTTGGGATGATGAAATATGAAAGTTAGTTAGATGATACTTTATGACCAATCAGAGCGTGGCTAGGGATAAGAGGTTAGGTATAAATAGCCGAGTACCCAGAATATCATCATTGTGTTTTGAACAATTCGCGAAGCTTTATCTGCCAATATGTATCAGATACTTCCAATGTTGCTGTCGTTGCAGACAATTGACTTCCAGAGTTTACCACTGGAGTTGCTGTCTTTAATATTGAGGTAAGTTGTTTCTTATTTTTACTATTTGTCATTGTTTCTAATTGATTTTCTTTGTTACAGGAATTTGGATCCGAAATCTTTATACAATGCAGCCAGGACAAGCCAGCATCTAAAGAGAGTATGTTTTGGAGACCACGTCTTGCGAAAGAGAATTAAAGATTGGTTCAAAACAATGCGGAAAGAGAGGAGGAGGTACGAGTCCAACGGCTCTACTGGAATACAAGTTTCTCGACATACAACTGGGAAGAGGTATGACAGAAACTCTGTTAAGAGAGTCACATTGAAGGATGTTCCTCGACTACCAGATGTTAAGATAGACACCCAGCTTAGAAAACAGAAGGCAAAATCTGGTAACGCAAGTGTGAAGAAGACTAAGGTTGGATCACAACCGTGTAAAACAATTAGATTGTAAGGTTAGGTTAATGAATGTTTTTTGCTTTTGGACTAGTTGTAAAATGAATGTGCTCGTTACTTCAAAATGTATGTTATTTAAGCGTTTAATAATATGACGTGTACCACATATTCATTTGCTTAATCACTAAATTACTAATGATATTTTTATAAATTAAACAAAAATATATTTTTTACAAATGATTACAAAGCAACGATAATAAATACAAAGATGTATGCAGCATGTATATCAGTTTGTTAAGTCCAATGTGGATGGTGAAATATTTCTAATTATATTTCCAAAGATACATATTTAAGCACCGCAAACTCCTTTTAAAGTCTTAGATATGTAGACATAGTTACACACAAATATTAATAGTAGCCATATATTTATTACCAATTTTGTTTTTATATATACATATTAGTTTGTACATTCTTGTGATTATTTCTTTTATAATACTTTTTTTTTATCTTGTCTACGTATCTATCTGTAATTCTTCCTAGACATAATTATGAACCGACCTACCCCGGATCTTGCATCATTTTGGGATGACGAAATATGAAAGTAAGTTAGATGATACTTTCTGACCAATCAGAGCGTGGCTGGGGATAAGGGGTTAGGTATAAATAGGCGAGTACCCAGAATATCATCATTGTGTTTTGAACAATTCGCGAAGCTAGATCTGCCAATATGTATCAGATACTTCCAATGTTGCTGTCGTTGAAGACAATTGACTTTCAGAGGTTACCACTGGAGTTGATGTCTTTAATATTGAGGTAAGTTGTTTATAATTTTTACTATTTGTCATTGTTTCTAATTGGTTCTCTTTGTTACAGGAATTTGGATCCGAAATCTTTATACAATGCAGCCAGGACAAGCCAGCATCTAAAGAGAGTATGTTTTGGAGACCCTGTCTTACGAAAGAGAATTAAAGATTGGTTCAAAACCATGCGGAAAGAGAGGAGGAGGTACGAGTCCAACGGCTCTACTGGAATACAAGTTTCTCGACATTCAACTGGGAAGAGGTATGACAGAAACTCTGTTAAGAGAGTCACATTGAAGGATGTTCCTCGACTACCAGATGTTAAGATAGACACCCAGCTTAGAAAACAGAAGGCAAAATCTGTTAACGCAAGTGTGAAGAAGACTAAGGTTGGATCACAACCGTGTAAAACAATTAGATTGTAAGGTTAGGTTAATGAATGTTTTTTGCTTTTGGACTAGTTGTAAAATGAATGTGCTCGTTACTTCAAAATGTATGTTATTTAAGCGTTTAATAATATGACGTGTACCACATATTCATTTGGTTAATAACTAAATTACTAATGATATTTTTATAAATTAAAAAATATATATTTTTGACAAATGATTACAAAGCAACGATAATAAATACAAAGATGTATGCAGCATGTATATCAGTTTGTTAAGTCCAATGTGGATGGTGAAATATTTCTAATTATATTTCCAAAGATACATATTTAAGCATCGCAAACTCCTTTTAAAGTCTTAGATATGTAGACATAGTTACACACAAATATTAATAGTAGCCATATATTTATTACCAATTTTGTTTTTATATATACATATTAGTTTGTACATTCTTGTGATTATTTCTTTTATAATACTTTTTTTTAATCTTGTCTACGTATCTATATGTAATTCTTCCTAGACATAATTATGAACCGACCTACCCCGGATCTTGCATCATTTTGGGATGATGAAATATGAAACTAAGTTAGATGATACTTTATGACCAATCAGAGCGTGGCTAGGGATAAGAGGTTAGGTATAAATAGCCGAGTACCCAGAATATCATCATTGTGTTTTGAACTATTCGCGAAGCTTTATCTGCCAATATGTATCAGATACTTCCAGTGTTGCTGTCGTTGCAGACAATTGACTTCCAGAGTTTAACACTGGAGTTGCTGTCTTTAATATTGAGGTAAGTTGTTTCTTATTTTTACTATTTGTCATTGTTTCTAATTGATTTTCTTTGTTACAGGAATTTGGATCCGAAATCTTTATACAATGCAGCCAGGACAAGCCAGCATCTAAAGAGAGTATGTTTTGGAGACCACGTCTTGCGAAAGAGAATAAAGGATTGGTTCAAAACGATGCGGAAAGAGAGGAGGAGGTACGAGTCCAACGGCTCTACTGGAATACAAGTTTCTCGACATTCAACTGGGAAGAGGTATGACAGAAACTCTGTTAAGAGAGTCACATTGAAGGATGTTCCTCGACTACCAGATGTTAAGATAGACACCCAGCTTAGAAAACAGAAGGCAAAATCTGTTAACGCAAGTGTGAAGAAGACTAAGGTTGGATCACAACCGTGTAAAACAATTAGATTGTAAGGTTAGGTTAATGAATGTTTTTTGCTTTTGGACTAGTTGTAAAATGAATGTGCTCGTTACTTCAAAATGTATGTTATTTAAGCGTTTAATAATATGACGTGTACCACATATTCATTTGGTTAATAACTAAATTACTAATGATATTTTTATAAATTAAAAAATATATATTTTTGACAAATGATTACAAAGCAACGATAATAAATACAAAGATGTATGCAGCATCTATATCAGTTTGTTAAGTCCAATGTGGAGGGTGAAATATTTCTAATTATATTTCCAAAGATACATATTTAAGCATCGCAAACTTCTTTTAAAGTCTTAGATATGTAGACATAGTTACACACAAATATTAATAGTAGCCATATATTTATTACCAATTTTGTTTTTATATATACATATTAGTTTGTACATTCTTGTGATTATTTCTTTTATAATACTTTTTTTTATCGTGTCTACGTATCTATATGTAATTCTTCCTAGACATAATTTGAACCGACCTACCCCGGATCTTGCATCATTTTGGGATGATGAAATATGAAAGTAAGTTAGATGATACTTTCTGACCAATCAGAGCATGGCTGGGGATAAGGGGTTAGGTATAAATAGGCGAGTACCCAGAATATCATCATTGTGTTTTGAACAATTCGCGAAGCTAGATCTGCCAATATGTATCAGATACTTCCAATGCTGCTGTCGTTGCAGACAATTGACTTCCAGAGGTTACCACTGGAGTTGATGTCTTTAATATTGAGGTAAGTTGTTTATCATTTTTACTATTTGTCATTGTTTCTAATTGGTTCTCTTTGTTACAGGAATTTGGATCCGAAATCTTTATACAATGCAGCCAGGACAAGCCAGCATCTAAAGAGAGTATGTTTTGGAGACCACGTCTTGCGAAAGAGAATAAAGGATTGGTTCAAAACGATGCGGAAAGAGAGGAGGAGGTACGAGTCCAACGGCTCTACTGGAATACAAGTTTCTCGACATACAACTGGGAAGAGGTATGACAGAAACTCTGTTAAAAGAGTCACATTGAAGGATGTTCCTCGACTACCAGATGTTAAGATAGACACCCAGCTTAGAAAACAGACGGCAAACTCTGGTAATGCAAGTGTGAAGAAGACTAAGGTTGGATCACAACCGTGTAAAACAATTAGATTGTAAGGTTAGGTTAATGAATGTTCTTTGTTTTTGGATTAGTTATAAAATGAATGTGCTCGTTATTTCAAAATGTAAGTTATTTAAGCGTTTAATAATATGACGTGTACCACATATTCATTTGTTTAATGACTAAATTACTATTGATATTTTTATAAATAAAAAATTATTTTTGACAAATGATTAGAAAGCTACCATAATAAATACAAAGATGTATGCAGCATGTATATCAGTTTGTTAAGTCCAATATGGCTAGTGAAATCTTTCTAGTTATCTTGCCAAATATACATATTTAAGCATTGCAAATTTCTTTTAAAATCTTAGATATATAGACATAGGTACACACAAATATTAATAGTAGCCATATATTTATTACCAATTTTGTTTTTATATATACATATTTGTTTGTACATTCTTGTGATTATCTCTTTTATTATACTTTTTTATTTTGTCTACGTATCTATATGTAATTCTTCCTAGACATACTTATGAACCGACCTACCCCGGATCTTGCATCATTTTGGGATGATGAAATATGAAACTAAGTTAGATGATACTTTATGACCAATCAGAGCGTGGCTAGGGATAAGAGGTTAGGTATAAATAGCCGAGTACCCAGAATATCATCATTGTGTTTTGAACAATTCGCGAAGCTTTATCTGCCAATATGTATCAGATACTTCCAGTGTTGCTGTCGTTGCAGACAATTGACTTCCAGAGTTTACCACTGGAGTTGCTGTCTTTAATATTGAGGTAAGTTGTTTCTTATTTTAACTATTTGTCATTGTTTCTAATTGATTTTCTTTGTTACAGGAATTTGGATTCGAAATCTTTATACAATGCAGCCAGGACAAGCCAGCATCTGAAGAGAGTATGTTTTGGAGACCCCGTCTTACGAAAGAGAATTAAAGATTGGTTCAAAACAATGCGGAAAGGGAGGAGGAGGTACGAGTCCAACGGCTCTACTGGAATACAAGTTTCTCGACATACAACTGGGAAGAGGTATGACAGAAACTCTGTTAAAAGAGTCACATTGAAGGATGTTCCTCGACTACCAGATGTTAAGATAGACACCCAGCTTAGAAAACAGACGGCAAACTCTGGTAATGCAAGTGTGAAGAAGACTAAGGTTGGATCACAACCGTGTAAAACAATTAGATTGTAAGGTTAGGTTAATGAATGTTCTTTGTTTTTGGATTAGTTATAAAATGAATGTGCTCGTTATTTCAAAATGTAAGTTATTTAAGCGTTTAATAATATGACGTGTACCACATATTCATTTGTTTAATGACTAAATTACTATTGATATTTTTATAAATAAAAAATTATTTTTGACAAATGATTAGAAAGCTACCATAATAAATACAAAGATGTATGCAGCATGTATATCAGTTTGTTAAGTCCAATATGGCTAGTGAAATCTTTCTAGTTATCTTGCCAAATATACATATTTAAGCATTGCAAATTTCTTTTAAAATCTTAGATATATAGACATAGGTACACACAAATATTAATAGTAGCCATATATTTATTACCAATTTTGTTTTTATATATACATATTTGTTTGTACATTCTTGTGATTATCTCTTTTATTATACTTTTTTATTTTGTCTACGTATCTATATGTAATTCTTCCTAGACATACTTATGAACCGACCTACCCCGGATCTTGCATCATTTTGGGATGATGAAATATGAAACTAAGTTAGATGATACTTTATGACCAATCAGAGCGTGGCTAGGGATAAGAGGTTAGGTATAAATAGCCGAGTACCCAGAATATCATCATTGTGTTTTGAACAATTCGCGAAGCTTTATCTGCCAATATGTATCAGATACTTCCAGTGTTGCTGTCGTTGCAGACAATTGACTTCCAGAGTTTACCACTGGAGTTGCTGTCTTTAATATTGAGGTAAGTTGTTTCTTATTTTAACTATTTGTCATTGTTTCTAATTGATTTTCTTTGTTACAGGAATTTGGATTCGAAATCTTTATACAATGCAGCCAGGACAAGCCAGCATCTGAAGAGAGTATGTTTTGGAGACCCCGTCTTACGAAAGAGAATTAAAGATTGGTTCAAAACAATGCGGAAAGGGAGGAGGAGGTACGAGTCCAACGGCTCTACTGGAATACAAGTTTCTCGACATACAACTGGGAAGAGGTATGACAGAAACTCTGTTAAGAGAGTCACATTGAAGGATGTTCCTCGACTACCAGATGTTAAGATAGACACCCAGCTTAGAAAACAGAAGGCAAAATCTGGTAACGCAAGTGTGAAGAAGACTAAGGTTGGATCACAACCGTGTAAAACAATTAGATTGTAAGGTTAGGTTAATGAATGTTTTTTGCTTTTGGACTAGTTGTAAAATGAATGTGCTCGTTACTTCAAAATGTATGTTATTTAAGCGTTTAATAATATGACGTGTACCACATATTCATTTGCTTAATAACTAAATTACTAATGATATTTTTATAAATTAAAAAAAATTTTTTTTTGACAAATGATTACAAAGCAACGATAATAAATACAAAGATGTATGCAGCATGTATATCAGTTTTTTAAGTCCAATGTGGATGGTGAAATATTTCTAATTATATTTCCAAAGATACATATTTAAGCATCGCAAACTTCTTTTAAAGTCTTAGATATGTAGACATAGTTACACACAAATATTAATAGTAGCCATATATTTATTACCAATTTTGTTTTTATATATACATATTAGTTTGTACATTCTTGTGATTATTTCTTTTATAATACTTTTTTTTTATCTTGTCTACGTATCTATTTGTAATTCTTCCTAGACATAATTATGAACCGACCTACCCCGGATCTTGCATCATTTTGGGATGATGAAATATGAAAGTAAGTTAGATGATACTTTCTGACCAATCAGAGCGTGGCTGGGAATAAGGGGTTAGGTATAAATAGGCGAGTACCCAAAATATCATCATTGTGTTTTGAACAATTCGCGAAGCTAGATCTGCCAATATGTATCAGATACTTCCAATGTTGCTGTCGTTGCAGACAATTGACTTCCAGAGGTTACCACTGGAGTTGATGTCTTTAATATTGAGGTAAGTTGTTTCTTATTTTTACTATTTTTCATTGTTTCTAATTGGTTCTCTTTGTTACAGGAATTTGGATCCGAAATCTTTATACAATGCAGCCAGGACAAGCCAGCATCTAAAGAGAGTATGTTTTGGAGACCACGTCTTGCGAAAGAGAATAAAGGATTGGTTCAAAACGATGCGGAAAGAGAGGAGGAGGTACGAGTCCAACGGCTCTACTGGAATACAAGTTTCTCGACATACAACTGGGAAGAGGTATGACAGAAACTCTGTTAAAAGAGTCACATTGAAGGATGTTCCTCGACTACCAGATGTTAAGATAGACACCCAGCTTAGAAAACAGACGGCAAAATCTGGTGATGCAAGTGTGAAGAAGACTAAGGTTGGATCACAACCGTGTAAAACAATTAGATTGTAAGGTTAGGTTAATGAATGTTCTTTGTTTTTGGATTAGTTATAAAATGAATGTGCTCGTTATTTCAAAATGTAAGTTATTTAAGCGTTTAATAATATGACGTGTACCACATATTCATTTGTTTAATGACTAAATTACTAATGATATTTTTATAAATAAAAAATTATTTTTGACAAATGATTAGAAAGCTACCATAATAAATACAAAGATGTATGCAGCATGTATATCAGTTTAAGTCCAATATGGCTAGCGAAATCTTTCTAGTTATCTTGCCAAATATACATATTTTAGCATCGCAAATTTCTTTTAAAATCTTAGATATATAGACATAGGTACACACAAATATTAATAGTAGCCATATATTTATTACCAATTTTGTTTTTATATATACATATTTGTTTGTACATTCTTGTGATTATCTCTTTTATTATACTTTTTTATTTTGTCTACGTATCTATATGTAATTCTTCCTAGACATACTTATGAACCGACCTACCCCGGATCTTGCATCATTTTGGGATGATGAAATATGAAACTTAGTTAGATGATACTTTCTGACCAATCAGAGGTTAGGTATAAATAGCCGAGTACCCAGAATCTCATCATTGTGTTTTGAACAATTCGCGGATCTAGATCTGCCAATATGTATCAGATACTTCCAGTGTTGCTGTCGTTGCAGACAATTGACTTCCAGAGTTTACCACTGGAGTTGCTGTCTTTAATATTGAGGTAAGTTGTTTCTTATTTTAACTATTTGTCATTGTTTCTAATTGCTTTTCTTTGTTACAGGAATTTGGATCCGAAATCTTTATACAATGCAGCCAGGACAAGCCAGCATCTGAAGAGAGTATGTTGTGGAGACCCCGTCTTACGAAAGAGAATTAAAGATTGGTTCAAACAATGCGGAAAGAGAGGAGGAGGTACGAGTCCAACGGCTCTACTGGAATACAAGTTTCTCGACATTCAACTGGGAAGAGGTATGACAGAAACTCTGTTAAGAGAGTCACATTGAAGGATGTTCCTCGACTACCAGATGTTAAGATAGACACCCAGCTTAGAAAACAGAAGGCAAAATCTGGTAACGCAAGTGTGAAGAAGACTAAGGTTGGATCACAACCGTGTAAAACAATTAGATTGTACGGTTAGGTTAATGAATGTTTTTTGCTTTTGGACTAGTTGTAAAATGAATGTGCTCGTTACTTCAAAATGTATGTTATTTAAGCGTTTAATAATATGACGTGTACCACATATTCATTTGCTTAATAACTAAATTACTAATGATATTTTTATAAATTAAAAAATATATATTTTTGACAAATGATTACAAAGCAACGATAATAAATACAAAGATGTATGCAGCATGTATATCAGTTTGTTAAGTCCAATGTGGATGGTGAAATATTTCTAATTATATTTCCAAAGATACAAATTTAAGCATCGCAAACTCCTTTTAAAGTCTTAGATATGTAGACATAGTTACACACAAATATTAATAGTAGCCATATATTTATTACCAATTTTGTTTTTAGTGAATTTTCTTAGAAAAAATTCACTAATGAGGAGATCTCGACTTTTGAATTTTGAAAAAATTTCTTCAAATGAGCGCGATCTAGGACCCCTAGAACCCATATCCGAGGTCAGTTTCAATTTTTATATGTTTATATATATATATATATTTATATATATATATATATATATTTATATATATATATATGTATCACACCGATAACTCAAAAAATAATGGGCCGATTTTGATAAAATTTGGCACGTGCCTTTCTTTTGTTAATAGCTTGGATAAGTTCGTTAGTCAGGAAAATCGGACGAGGTTTTCCGGGAAAATTTTGAGTTTTCATTCGAAAAAAATTCATATCTCAAAAAGTAATAAGCCGATTTTAATAAAATTTGGCACATACCTTCCTTTTGTAAATGGCTTTGATATGTTTGTTAGTCAAGAAAATCGGACGAGGTTTTCCGGGAAAATTTTGAGTTTTCATTTGAAAATTTTTTTTATCTTAAAAAATATAATATCTGTGATAACCAAATTTGGTAGGTAGGTTTACGATATAAAAAGTAAACTATACACCAAAATTTAGATTTCTATGTTACAAGAAAAAAAAGTAATAATAAAATATTTTGTGCCAGATCATTTCTATGAAAATTCACTACCATAACGCACTTGCTGCGTCCAGGCTTTTATATATACATATTAGTTTGTACATTCTTCTGATTATTTCTTTTATAATACTTTTTTTTAATCTTGTCTACGTATCTATATGTAATTCTTCCTAGACATAATTATGAACCGACCTACCCCGGATCTTGCATCATTTTGGGATGATGAAATATGAAAGTTAGTTAGATGATACTTTATGACCAATCAGAGCGTGGCTAGTGATAAGAGGTTAGGTATAAATAGCCGAGTACCCAGAATATCATCATTGTGTTTTGAACAATTCGCGAAGCTTTATCTGCCAATATGTATCGGATACTTCCAGTGTTGCTGTCGTTGCAGACAATTGACTTCCAGAGTTTAACACTGGAGTTGCTGTCTTTAATATTGAGGTAAGTTGTTTCCTATTTTTACTATTTGTCATTGTTTCTAATTGATTTTCTTTGTTACAGGAATTTGGATCCGAAATCTTTATACAATGCAGCCAGGACAAGCCAGCATCTAAAGAGAATATGTTTTGGAGACCACGTCTTGCGAAAGAGAATAAAGGATTGGTTCAAAACGATGCGGAAAGAGAGGAGGAGGTACGAGTCCAACGGCTCTACTGGAATACAAGTTTCTCGACATACAACTGGGAAGAGGTATGACAGAAACTCTGTTAAAAGAGTCACATTGAAGGATGTTCCTCGACTACCAGATGTTAAGATAGACACCCAGCTTAGAAAACAGACGGCAAACTCTGGTAATGCAAGTGTGAAGAAGCCTAAGGTTGGATCACAACCGTGTAAAACAATTAGATTGTAAGCTTAGGTTAATGAATGTTTTTTGCTTTTGGACTAGTTGTAAAATGAATGTGCTCGTTACTTCAAAATGTATGTTATTTAAGCGTTTAATAATATGACGTGTACCACATATTCATTTGCTTAATAACTAAATTACTAATGATATTTTTATAAATTAAAAAAAATATATTTTTGACAAATGATTACAAAGCAACGATAATAAATACAAAGATGTATGCAGCATGTATATCAGTTTGTTAAGTCCAATGTGGAGGGTGAAATATTTCTAATTATATTTCCAAAGATACATATTTAAGCATCGCAAACTTCTTTTAAAGTCTTAGATATTAGACATAGTTACACACAAATATTAATAGTAGCCATATATTTATTACCAATTTTGTTTTTATATATACATATTAGTTTGTACATTCTTGTGATTATTTCTTTTATAATACTTTTTTTTTATCTTGTCTACGTATCTATATGTAATTCTTCTTAGACATAATTTGAACCGACCTACCCCGGATCTTGCATCATTTTGGGATGATGAAATATGAAAGTAAGTTAGATGATACTTTCTGACCAATCAGAGCATGGCTGGGGATAAGGGGTTAGGTATAAATAGGCGAGTACCCAGAATATCATCATTGTGTTTTGAACAATTCGCGAAGCTAGATCTGCCAATATGTATCAGATACTTCCAATGTTGCTGTCGTTGCAGACAATTGACTTCCAGAGGTTACCACTGGAGTTGATGTCTTTAATATTGAGGTAAGTTGTTTATCATTTTTACTATTTGTCATTGTTTCTAATTGGTTCTCTTTGTTACAGGAATTTGGATCCGAAATCTTTATACAATGCAGCCAGGACAAGCCAGCATCTAAAGAGAGTATGTTTTGGAGACCACGTCTTGCGAAAGAGAATAAAGGATTGGTTCAAAACGATGCGGAAAGAGAGGAGGAGGTACGAGTCCAACGGCTCTACTGGAATACAAGTTTCTCGACACACAACTGGGAAGAGGTATGACAGAAACTCTGTTAAAAGAGTCACATTGAAGGATGTTCCTCGACTACCAGATGTTAAGATAGACACCCAGCTTAGAAAACAGACGGCAAACTCTGGTAATGCAAGTGTGAAGAAGACTAAGGTTGGATCACAACCGTGTAAAACAATTAGATTGTAAGGTTAGGTTAATGAATGTTCTTTGTTTTTGGATTAGTTATAAAATGAATGTGCTCGTTATTTCAAAATGTAAGTTATTTAAGCGTTTAATAATATGACGTGTACCACATATTCATTTGTTTAATGACTAAATTACTAATGATATTTTTATAAATAAAAAATTATTTTTGACAAATGATTAGAAAGCTACCATAAAAAATACAAAGATGTATGCAGCATGTATATCAGTTTGTTAAGTCCAATATGGCTAGTGAAATCTTTCTAGTTATCTTGCCAAATATACATATTTAAGCATCGCAAATTTCTTTTAAAATCTTAGATATATAGACATAGGTACACACAAATATTAATAGTAGCCATATATTTATTACCAATTTTGTTTTTATATATACATATTTGTTTGTACATTCTTGTGATTATCTCTTTTATTATACTTTTTTATTTTGTCTACGTATCTATTTGTAATTCTTCCTAGACATACTTATGAACCGACCTACCCCGGATCTTGCATCATTTTGGAATGATGAAATATGAAACTTAGTTAGATGATACTTTCTGACCAATCAGAGGTTAGGTATAAATAGCCGAGTACCCAGAATCTCATCATTGTGCTTTGAACAATTCGCGGAGCTAGATCTGCCAATATGTATCGGATACTTCCAGTGTTGCTGTCGTTGCAGACAATTGACTTCCAGAGTTTACCACTGGAGTTGCTGTCTTTGATATTGAGGTAAGTTGTTTCTTATTTTAACTATTTGTCATTGTTTTTAATTGCTTTTCTTTGTTACAGGAATTTGGATCCGAAATCTTTATACAATGCAGCCAGGACAAGCCAGCATCTGAAGAGAGTATGTTTTGGAGACCCCGTCTTACGAAAGAGAATTAAAGATTGGTTCAAAACAATGCGGAAAGAGAGGAGGAGGTACGAGTCCAACGGCTCTACTGGAATACAAGTTTCTCGACATACAACTGGGAAGAGGTATGTTATTTAAGCGTTTAATAATATGACGTGTACCACATATTCATTTGCTTAATAACTAAATTACTAATGATATTTTTATAAATTAAAAAAAATATATTTTTGACAAATGATTACAAAGCAACGATAATAAATACAAAGATGTATGCAGCATGTATATCAGTTTGTTAAGTCCAATGTGGATGGAGAAATATTTCTAATTATATTTCCAAAGATACATATTTAAACATCGCAAACTTTTTTAAAGTCTTAGATATGTAGACATAGTTACACACAAATATTAATAGTAGCCATATATTTATTACCAATTTTGTTTTTATATATACATATTAGTTTGTACATTCTTGTGATTATTTCTTTTATAATACTTTTTTTTTATCTTGTCTACGTATCTATATGTAATCCTTCCTAGACATAATTATGAACCGACCTACCCCGGATCTGGCATCATTTTGGGATGATGAAATATGAAAGTAAGTTAGATGATACTTTCTGACCAATCAGAGCGTGGCTGGGGATAAGGGGTTAGGTATAAATAGGCGAGTACCCAGAATATCATCATTGTGTTTTGAACAATTCGCGAAGCTAGATCTGCCAATATGTATCAGATACTTCCAATGTTGCTGTCGTTGCAGACAATTGACTTCCAGAGGTTACCACTGGAGTTGATGTCTTTAATATTGAGGTAAGTTGTTTATCATTTTTACTATTTGTCATTGTTTCTAATTGGTTCTCTTTGTTACAGGAATTTGGATCCGAAATCTTTATACAATGCAGCCAGGACAAGCCAGCATCTAAAGAGAGTATGTTTTGGAGACCACGTCTTGCGAAAGAGAATAAAGGATTGGTTCAAAACAATGCGGAAAGAGAGGAGGAGGTACGAGTCCAACGGCTCTACTGGAATACAAGTTTCTCGACATACAACTGGGAAGAGGTATGACAGAAACTCTGTTAAGAGAGTCACATTGAAGGATGTTCCTCGACTACCAGATGTTAAGATAGACACCCAGCTTAGAAAACAGAAGGCAAAATCTGGTAATGCAAGCGTGAAGGGGACTAAGGTTGGGTCACAACCGTGTAAAACAATTAGATTGTAAGGTTAGGTTAATGAATGTTTTTTGCTTTTGGACTAGTTGTAAAATGAATGTGCTCGTTACTTCAAAATGTATGTTATTTAAGCGTTTAATAATATGACGTGTACCACATATTCATTTGTTTAATGACTAAATTACTAATGATATTTTTATAAATAAAAAATTATTTTTGACAAATGATTACAAAGCTACCATAATAAATACAAAGATGTATGCAGCATGTATATCAGTTTGTTAAGTCCAATATGGCTAGTGAAATCTTTCAAGTTATCTTGCCAAATATACATATTCAAGCATCGCAAATTTTTTTAAAGTCTTAGATATGTAGACATAGGTACACACAAATATTAATAGTAGCCATATATTTATTACCTATTTTGTTTTTATATACAGTGTGGAACAGCCAAATGGAATAAATTCGATAACGGATAAATGAGGGCGTGTTGGGAAAAACGCTTGGACACGTCGATTTGTATTTTTAACTGCGCATCTTTTTCAAGAAAAAAAAATTATATAGGGTGCGTCATGTGACAGTGGCCAATACCAACTTTCTTATTTTAAATACAAGCCCCTGTATATTATTAATTTTTTGGATTCTTCAGAAAATTCTAGACATAATTTATGTACAATGTTCTATACCTATCTTCAACTGTTTCGGAAATATTAAGTATTTTCAGATTTATTACAAAAATTAACATTAAAAATAGAAAATTATTTTATTTCACAAATTCGCTACATTGCATTCAATACTTATTTCCCATTCAGCTCTTGATAATGAGAAAGTAAACAAAAACCAATCCTGCGTTTCTTTTCACTGATATGAAATGAAACAAAAACAAAAACAGTTTTCTTTCTGTTCGTATAAAACTCGTAGCCTTAGCAACTTGTTGTCTGCCTGCATGACAGTAGTGATTAGTGTCAGTGCTATTGTCGTTTGAATTTCGTTAACTGTACGTAATAATATCAGAAAAATGGTTCATTTAACAGAAATGCACAAAATAACCATTCTACAAATGATTGGTTATGGAGATAACACACGGACACAGATGGAAGTGTCTCGCTTATTTCACGAAAAATTTCCAAATTTGCCGCCTGTATCCCAAGGAACAATTAGCAAAATAGAAAAGCAGTTTCGCGAGCTTGGTCATGTGAGACAGATAAAAAAAGTAGCTGCCAATGCAGTAAGTGATGATACGAAATTGGATATTACGCTTGAGTTTCAAGAAAACCCACATACTTCTGGTCGACAAGCAGCCCAACTATTCAACGTTAGCCACACAGCAAATTTTCGAACATTAGGAAAGTAAAATGCATCCCTATAAAATGATACCAACTCAGGAGCTCATGGAGGACGATTTCGATAGGAGAACGTATTTTTGTGAACAAATGATGGCAATGTTAGATAACAATGTGATCCAATTAGAAGATGTTTTGTTTTCTGATGAGAGCACATTTACACTTCACGGTCATGTTAATCGTCAAAATTGCCGCTATTGGTCTAGTGAGAATCCTCATTGGATGAGAGAGGAACATACGCAATATCCTGAAAAAGTTAATGTTTGGGCAGGATTTGTTGGAAATCATATCTTAGGTCCCTTTTTCATTGATGGCAACTTGAATGGGGATAAATATTTAGAACTGCTCCAAAATAATGTCGTGCCAACTTTGACAAACTTATATCCAGATCCAGCAAACCCACAAGTTCCTGCCAATAAAATATGGTTTCAGCAAGATGGAGCACCGCCCCATTACCAAATCAATGTCCGGCAGTACCTGAACCAAATTTTTCCAAATCGGTGGATAGGGAGGCGCGGATCGATAGAATGGCCAGCACGATCTCCTAATCTGTCGCTATTAGACTACTTTTTGTGGGGATATGTCAAAAGTATTGTATACAAAACTAAGCCCCTCAACTTAGATGACTTAAAAAGACGAATCACGCTTGCGATTAGATCAGTCACGCCTGAGATGTTGAGTAATGTTAGAAGACATTTCTATACCAGATTAGCATGTTGCCAAGATGTTCGTGGCGAGCATTTTGAACATTTAATACATTGACATTAATTTTTTTTTGTTTTTTTAAATTATTAAGAAATAATCAGTATTTCTTATTAGAATTTGTGAAATAAAATAATTTTCTATTTTTAATGTTAATTTTTGTAATAAATCTGAAAATACTTAATATTTCCGAAACAGTTGAAGATAGGTATAGGACATTGTACATGAATTATGTCTAGAATTTTCTGAAGAATCCAAAAAATTAAAAATATACAGGGGCTTGTATTTAAAATAAGAAAGTTGGTATTGGCCACTGTCACATGACGCACCCTATATAATTTTTTTTTCTTGAAAAAGATGCGCAGTTAAAAATACAAATCGACGTTTCCAAGCGTTTTTACCAACACGTCCTCATTTATCCGTTATCGAATTTATTCCATTTGGCTGTTCCACACTGTATACATATTAGTTTGTACATTCTTGTGATTATTTCTTTTATAATACTTTTTTTTATCTTCTCTACGTATCTATATGTAATTCTTCCCTGACATAATTATGAACCGACCTACCCCGGATCTTGCATCATTTTGGGATGATGAAATATGAAAGTAAGTTAGATGATACTTTCTGACCAATCAGAGCGTGGCTGGGGATAAGGGGTTAGGTATAAATAGGCGAGTACCCAGAATATCATCATTGTGTTTTGAACAATTCGCGAAGCTAGATCTGCCAATATGTATCAGATACTTCCAATGTTGCTGTCGTTGCAGACAATTGACTTCCAGAGGTTACCACTGGAGTTGATGTCTTTAATATTGAGGTAAGTTGTTTCTTATTTTTACTATTTGTCATTGTTTCTAATTGGTTCTCTTTGTTACAGGAATTTGGATCCGAAATCTTTATACAATGCAGCCAGGACAAGCCAGCATCTAAAGAGAGTATGTTTTGGAGACCACGTCTTGCGAAAGAGAATAAAGGATTGGTTCAAAACGATGCTAAAAGAGAGGAGGAGGTACGAGTCCAACGGCTCTACTGGAATACAAGTTTCTCGACATACAACTGGGAAGAGGTATGACAGAAACTCTGTTAAAAGAGTCACATTGAAGGATGTTCCTCGACTACCAGATGTTAAGATAGACACCCAGCTTAGAAAACAGACGGCAAAATCTGGTAATGCAAGTGTGAAAAAGACTAAGGTTGGATCACAACCGTGTAAAACAATTAGATTGTAAGGTTAGGTTAATGAATGTTCTTTGTTTTTGGATTAGTTATAAAATGAATGTGCTCGTTATTTAAAAATGTAAGTTATTTAAACGTTTAATAATATGACGTGTACCACATATTCATTTGTTTAATGACTAAATTACTAATGATATTTTTATGAATAAAAAAATATTTCTGACAAATGATTAGAAAGCTACCATAATAAATACAAAGATGTATGCAGCATGTATATCAGTTTGTTAAGTCCAATATGGCTAGTGAAATCATTCTAGTTATCGTGCCAAATATACATATTTAAGCATCGCAAATTTCTTTTAAAATCTTAGATATATAGACATAGGTACACACAAATATTAATAGTAGCCATATATTTATTACCAATTTTGTTTTTATATATACATATTTGTTTGTACATCCTTGTGATTATCTCTTTTATTATACTTTTTTATTTTGTCTACGTATCTATATGTAATTCTTCCTAGACATACTTATGAACCGACCTACCCCGGATCTTGCATCATTTTGGGATGATGAAATATGAAAGTTAGTTAGATGATACTTTCTGACCAATCAAAGCGTGGCTAGGGATAAGAGGTTAGGTATAAATAGCCGAGTACCCAGAATATCATCATTGTGTTTTGAACAATTCGCGAAGCTTTATCTGCCAATATGTATCAGATACTTCCAGTGTTGCTGTCGTTGCAGACAATTGACTTCCAGAGTTTACCACTGGAGTTGATGTCTTTAATATTGAGGTAAGTTGTTTCTTATTTTTACTATTCGTCATTGTTTCTAATTGCTTTTCTTTGTTACAGGAATTTGGATCCGAAATCTTTATACAATGCAGCCAGGACAAGCCAGCATCTGAAGAGAGTATGTTTTGGAGACCCCGTCTTACGAAAAAGAATTAAAGATTGGTTCAAAACAATGCGGAAAGAGAGGAGGAGGTACGAGTCCAACGGCTCTACTGGAATACAAGTTTCTCGACATACAACTGGGAAGAGGTATGACAGAAACTCTGTTAAGAGAGTCACATTGAAGGATGTTCTTCGACTACCAGATGTTAAGATAGACACCCAGCTTAGAAAACAGACGGCAAAATCTGGTAATGCAAGTGTGAAGAAGACTAAGGTTGGATCACAACCGTGTAAAACAATTAGATTGTAAGGTTAGGTTAATGAATGTTTTTCATTTTGGATTAGTTATGAAATGAATGTGCTCATTACTTCAAAATGTAAGTTATTTAAGCGTTTAATAATATGACGTGTACCACATATTCATTTGTTTAATGACTACATTACTAATGATATTTTTATAAATAAAAAATATATTTTTGACAAATGATTACAAAGCTACCATAATAAATACAAAGATGTATGCAGCATGTATATCAGTTTGTTAAATCCAACGTGGATGGTGAAATCTTTCTAATTATCTTTCCAAATATACATATTTAAGCATCGCAAATTTCTTTTAAAGTATTAGATATGTAGACATAGGTGCACACAAATATTACTAGTAGTTATATATTTATTACCTATTTTGTTTTTATATATACATATTGGTTTGTAAATTCGTGTGATTAGTTATTTTTTTATACTTTTTTTTATTTTGTCTACGTATCTAAATGTCATTCTTCCTAGGCATAATTATGAACCGACCTACCCCGGACCTTGCATCATTTTGGGATAATGAAATATGCAAGTTAGTTAGATGATACTTTCTGACCAACCAGAGCGTGGCTAGGGATAAGAGGTTAGGTATAAATAGCCGAGTACCCAGAATATCATCATTGTGTTTTGAACAATTCGCGGAGCTAGATCTGCCAATATGTATCAGATACTTCCAATGTTGCTGTCGTTGCAGACAATTGACTTCCAGAGGTTACCACTGGAGTTGCTGTCTTTAATATTGAGGTAAGTTGTTTCTAATTTTTACTATTTGTCATTGTTTCTAATTGGTTCTCTTTGTTACAGGAATTTGGATCCGAAATCTTTATACAATGCAGCCAGGACAAGCCAGCATCTAAAGAGAGTATGTTTTGGAGACCCCGTCTTGCGAAAGAGAATAAATGATTGGTTCAAAAGGATGCGGAAAGAGAGGAGGAGGTACGAGTCCAACGGCTCTACTGGAATACAAGTTTCTCGACATACAACTGGAAAGAGGTATGACAGAAACTCTGTTAAGAGAGTCACATTGAAGGATGTTCCTCGGCTACCAGATGTTAAGATAGACACCCAGCTTAGAAAACAGAAGGCAAAATCTGGTAATGCAAGTGTGAAGAAGACTAAGGTTGGATCACAACCGTGTAAAACAATTAGATTGTAAGGTTAGGTTAATGAATGTTCTTTGTTTTTGTATTATTTATAAAATGAATGTGCTCTTTATTTCAAAATGTAAGTTATTTAAGCGTTTAATAATATGACGTGTACCACATATTCATTTGTTTAATGACTAAATTACTAATGATATTTTTATAAATAAAAAATATTTTTGACAAATGATTACAAAGCTACCATAATAAATACAAAGATGTATGCAGCATGTATATCAGTTTGTTAAGTCCAATATGGCTAGTGAAACCTTTCTAGCTATCTTGCCAAATATACATATTTAAGCATCGCAAATTTCTTTTAAAATCTTAGATATATAGACATAGGTACACACAAATATTAATAGTAGCCATATATTTATTACCAATTTTGTCTTTATATATACACATTTGTTTGTACATTCTTGTGATTATCTCTTTTATTATACTTTTTTATTTTGTCTACGTATCTATATGTAATTCTTCCTAGACATACTTATGAATCGACCTACCCCGGATCTTGCATCATTTTGGGATGATGAAATATGAAAGTTAGTTAGATGATACTTTATGACCAATCAGAGCGTGGCTAGGGATAAGAGGTTAGGTATAAATAGCCGAGTACCCCGAATATCATCATTGTGTTTTGAACAATTCGCGAAGCTTTATCTGCCAATATGTATCAGATACTTCCAATGTTGCTGTCGTTGCAGACAATTGACTTCCAGAGTTTACCACTGGAGTTGCTGTCTTTAATATTGAGGTAAGTTGTTTCTTATTTTTACTATTTGTCATTGTTTCTAATTGATTTTCTTTGTTACAGGAATTTGGATCCGAAATCTTTATACAATGCAGCCAGGACAAGCCAGCATCTAAAGAGAGTATGTTTTGGAGACCACGTCTTGCGAAAGAGAATTAAAGATTGGTTCAAAACAATGCGGAAAGAGAGGAGGAGGTACGAGTCCAACGGCTCTACTGGAATACAAGTTTCTCGACATACAACTGGGAAGAGGTATGACAGAAACTCTGTTAAGAGAGTCACATTGAAGGATGTTCCTCGACTACCAGATGTTAAGATAGACACCCAGCTTAGAAAACAGAAGGCAAAATCTGGTAATGCAAGCGTGAAGGGGACTAAGGTTGGGTCACAACCGTGTAAAACAATTAGATTGTAAGGTTAGGTTAATGAATGTTTTTTGCTTTTGGACTAGTTGTAAAATGAATGTGCTCGTTACTTCAAAATGTATGTTATTTAAGCGTTTAATAATATGACGTGTACCACATATTCATTTGTTTAATGACTAAATTACTAATGATATTTTTATAAATAAAAAATTATTTTTGACAAATGATTACAAAGCTACCATAATAAATACAAAGATGTATACAGCATGTATATCAGTTTGTTAAGTCCAATATGGCTAGTAAAATCTTTCAAGTTATCTTGCCAAATATACATATTTAAGCATCGCAAATTTCTTTTAAAGTCTTAGATATGTAGAGATAGGTACACACAAATATTAATAGTAGCCATATATTTATTACCTATTTTGTTTTTATATATACATATTAGTTTGTACATTCTTGTGATTATTTCTTTTATAATACTTTTTTTTATCTTCTCTACGTATCTATATGTAATTCTTGCTAGACATAATTATGAACCGACCTACCCCGGATCTTGCATCATTTTGGGATGATGAAATATGAAAGTTAGTTAGATGATACTTTATGACCAATCAGAGCGTGGCTAGGGATAAGAGGTTAGGTATAAATAGCCGAGTACCCAGAATATCATCATTGTGTTTTGAACAATTCGCGAAGCTAGATCTGCCAATATGTATCAGATACTTCCAATGTTGCTGTCGTTGCAGACAATTGACTTCCAGAGGTTACCACTGGAGTTGATGTCTTTAATATTGAGGTAAGTTGTTTATCATTTTTACTATTTGTCATTGTTTCTAATTGGTTCTCTTTGTTACAGGAATTTGGATCCGAAATCTTTATACAATGCAGCCAGGACAAGCCAGCATCTAAAGAGAGTATGTTTTGGAGACCACGTCTTGCGAAAGAGAATAAAGGATTGGTTCAAAACGATGCGGAAAGAGAGGAGGAGGTACGAGTCCAACGGCTCTACTGGAATACAAGTTTCTCGACATACAACTGGGAAGAGGTATGACAGAAACTCTGTTAAAAGAGTCACATTGAAGGATGTTCCTCGACTACCAGATGTTAAGATAGACACCCAGCTTAGAAAACAGACGGCAAACTCTGGAAATGCAAGTGTGAAGAAGACTAAGGTTGGATCACAACCGTGTAAAACAATTAGATTGTAAGCTTAGGTTAATGAATGTTTTTTGCTTTTGGACTAGTTGTAAAATGAATGTGCTCGTTACTTCAAAATGTATGTTATTTAAGCGTTTAATAATATGACGTGTACCACATATTCATTTGCTTAATAACTAAATTACTAATGATATTTTTATAAATTAAAAAAAATATATTTTTGACAAATGATTACAAAGCAACGATAATAAATACAAAGATGTATGCAGCATGTATATCAGTTTGTTAAGTCCAATGTGGATGGTGAAATATTTCTAATTATATTTCCAAAGATACATATTTAAGCATCGCAAACTCCTTTTAAAGTCTTAGATATGTAGACATAGTTACACACAAATATTAATAGTAGCCATATATTTATTACCAATTTTGTTTTTATATATACATATTAGTTTGTACATTCTTGTGATTATTTCTTTTATAATACTTTTTTTTTATCTTGTCTACGTATCTATATGTAATTCTTCCTAGACATAATTATGAACCGACCTACCCCGGATCTTGCATCATTTTGGGATGATGAAATATGAAATAAGTTAGATGATACTTTCTGACCAATCAGAGCGTGGCTGGGGATAAGGGGTTAGGTATAAATAGGCGAGTACCCAGAATATCATCATTGTGTTTTGAACAATTCGCGAAGCTAGATCTGCCAATATGTATCAGATACTTCCAATGTTGCTGTCGTTGAAGACAATTGACTTTCAGAGGTTACCACTGGAGTTGATGTCTTTAATATTGAGGTAAGTTGTTTATAATTTTTACTATTTGTCATTGTTTCTAATTGGTTCTCTTTGTTACAGGAATTTGGATCCGAAATCTTTATACAATGCAGCCAGGACAAGCCAGCATCTAAAGAGAGTATGTTTTGGAGACCCCGTCTTACGAAAGAGAATTAAAGATTGGTTCAAAACCATGCGGAAAGAGAGGAGGAGGTACGAGTCTAACGGCTCTACTGGAATACAAGTTTCTCGACATTCAACTGGGAAGAGGTATGACAGAAACTCTGTTAAGAGAGTCACATTGAAGGATGTTCCTCGACTACCAGATGTTAAGATAGACACCCAGCTTAGAAAACAGAAGGCAAAATCTGGTAACGCAAGTGTGAAGAAGACTAAGGTTGGATCACAACCGTGTAAAACAATTAGATTGTAAGGTTAGGTTAATGAATGTTTTTTGCTTTTGGACTAGTTGTAAAATGAATGTGCTCGTTACTTCAAAATGTATGTTATTTAAGCGTTTAATAATATGACGTGTACCACATATTCATTTGCTTAATAACTAAATTACTAATGATATTTTTATAAATTAAAAAATATATATTTTTGACAGATGATTACAAAGCAACGATAATAAATACAAAGATGTATGCAGCATGTATATCAGTTTGTTAAGTCCAATGGGGATGGTGAAATATTTCTAATTATATTTCCAAAGATACATATTTAAGCATCGCAAACTCCTTTTAAAGTCTTAGATATGTAGACATAGTTACACACAAATATTAATAGTAGCCATATATTTATTACCAATTTTGTTTTTATATATACATATTAGTTTGTACATTCTTGTGATTATTTCTTTTATAATACTTTTTTTTTATCTTGTCTACGTATATATATGTAATTCTTCCTAGACATAATTTGAACCGACCTACCCCGGATCTTGCATCATTTTGGGATGATGAAATATGAAAGTAAGTTAGATGATACTTTCTGACCAATCAGAGCGTGGCTGGGGATAAGGGGTTAGGTATAAATAGGCGAGTACCCAGAATATCATCATTGTGTTTTGAACAATTCGCGAAGCTAGATCTGCCAATATGTATCAGATACTTCCAATGTTGCTGTCGTTGCAGACAATTGACTTCCAGAGGTTACCACTGGAGTTGATGTCTTTAATATTGAGGTAAGTTGTTTATCATTTTTACTATTTGTCATTGTTTCTAATTGGTTCTCTTTGTTACAGGAATTTGGATCCGAAATCTTTATACAATGCAGCCAGGACAAGCCAGCATCTAAAGAGAGTATGTTTTGGAGACCACGTCTTGCGAAAGAGAATAAAGGATTGGTTCAAAACGATGCGGAAAGAGAGGAGGAGGTACGAGTCCAACGGCTCTACTGGAATACAAGTTTCTCGACATACAACTGGGAAGAGGTATGACAGAAACTCTGTTAAAAGAGTCACATTGAAGGATGTTCCTCGACTACCAGATGTTAAGATAGACACCCAGCTTAGAAAACAGACGGCAAACTCTGGTAATGCAAGTGTGAAGAAGACTAAGGTTGGATCACAACCGTGTAAAACAATTAGATTGTAAGCTTAGGTTAATGAATGTTTTTTGCTTTTGGACTAGTTGTAAAATGAATGTGCTCGTTACTTCAAAATGTATGTTATTTAAGCGTTTAATAATATGACGTGTACCACATATTCATTTGCTTAATAACTAAATTACTAATGATATTTTTATAAATTAAAAAAAATATATTTTTGACAAATGATTACAAAGCAACGATAATAAATACAAAGATGTATGCAGCATGTATATCAGTTTGTTAAGTCCAATGTGGAGGGTGAAATATTTCTAATTATATTTCCAAAGATACATATTTAAGCATCGCAAACTTCTTTTAAAGTCTTAGATATGTAGACATAGTTACACACAAATATTAATAGTAGCCATATATTTATTACCAATTTTGTTTTTATATATACATTTTAGTTTGTACATTCTTGTGATTATTTCTTTTATAATACTTTTTTTTAATCTTGTCTACGTATCTATATGTAATTCTTCCTAGACATAATTTGAACCGACCTACCCCGGATCTTGCATCATTTTGGGATGATGAAATATGAAAGTAAGTTAGATGATACTTTCTGACCAATCAGAGCGTGGCTGGGGATAAGGGGTTAGGTATAAATAGGCGAGTACCCAGAATATCATCATTGTGTTTTGAACAATTCGCGAAGCTAGATCTGCCAATATGTATCAGATACTTCCAATGTTGCTGTCGTTGCAGACAATTGACTTCCAGAGGTTACCACTGGAGTTGATGTCTTTAATATTGAGGTAAGTTGTTTATCATTTTTACTATTTGTCATTGTTTCTAATTGGTTCTCTTTGTTACAGGAATTTGGATCCGAAATCTTTATACAATGCAGCCAGGACAAGCCAGCATCTAAAGAGAGTATGTTTTGGAGACCACGTCTTGCGAAAGAGAATAAAGGATTGGTTCAAAACGATGCGGAAAGAGAGGAGGAGGTACGAGTCCAACGGCTCTACTGGAATACAAGTTTCTCGACATACAACTGGGAAGAGGTATGACAGAAACTCTGTTAAAAGAGTCACATTGAAGGATGTTCCTCGACTACCAGATGTTAAGATAGACACCCAGCTTAGAAAACAGACGGCAAACTCTGGTAATGCAAGTGTGAAGAAGACTAAGGTTGGATCACAACCGTGTAAAACAATTAGATTGTAAGGTTAGGTTAATGAATGTTCTTTGTTTTTGGATTAGTTATAAAATGAATGTGCTCGTTATTTCAAAATGTAAGTTATTTAAGCGTTTAATAATATGACGTGTACCACATATTCATTTGTTTAATGACTAAATTACTAATGATATTTTTATAAATAAAAAATTATTTTTGACAAATGATTAGAAAGCTACCATAATAAATACAAAGATGTATGCAGCATGTATATCAGTTTGTTAAGTCCAATATGGCTAGTGAAATCTTTCTAGTTATCTTGCCAAATATACATATTTAAGCATTGCAAATTTCTTTTAAAATCTTAGATATATAGACATAGGTACACACAAATATTAATAGTAGCCATATATTTATTACCAATTTTGTTTTTATATATACATATTTGTTTGTACATTCTTGTGATTATCTCTTTTATTATACTTTTTTATTTTGTCTACGTATCTATATGTAATTCTTCCTAGACATACTTATGAACCGACCTACCCCGGATCTTGCATCATTTTGGGATGATGAAATATGAAACTAAGTTAGATGATACTTTATGACCAATCAGAGCGTGGCTAGGGATAAGAGGTTAGGTATAAATAGCCGAGTACCCAGAATATCATCATTGTGTTTTGAACAATTCGCGAAGCTTTATCTGCCAATATGTATCAGATACTTCCAGTGTTGCTGTCGTTGCAGACAATTGACTTCCAGAGTTTACCACTGGAGTTGCTGTCTTTAATATTGAGGTAAGTTGTTTCTTATTTTAACTATTTGTCATTGTTTCTAATTGATTTTCTTTGTTACAGGAATTTGGATCCGAAATCTTTATACAATGCAGCCAGGACAAGCCAGCATCTGAAGAGAGTATGTTTTGGAGACCCCGTCTTACGAAAGAGAATTAAAGATTGGTTCAAAACAATGCGGAAAGGGAGGAGGAGGTACGAGTCCAACGGCTCTACTGGAATACAAGTTTCTCGACATACAACTGGGAAGAGGTATGACAGAAACTCTGTTAAGAGAGTCACATTGAAGGATGTTCCTCGACTACCAGATGTTAAGATAGACACCCAGCTTAGAAAACAGAAGGCAAAATCTGGTAACGCAAGTGTGAAGAAGACTAAGGTTGGATCACAACCGTGTAAAACAATTAGATTGTAAGGTTAGGTTAATGAATGTTTTTTGCTTTTGGACTAGTTGTAAAATGAATGTGCTCGTTACTTCAAAATGTATGTTATTTAAGCTTTTAATAATATGACGTGTACCACATATTCATTTGCTTAATCACTAAATTACTAATGATATTTTTATAAATTAAAAAAAAAATTTTTTTGACAAATGATTACAAAGCAACGATAATAAATACAAAGATGTATGCAGCATGTATATCAGTTTGTTAAGTCCAATGTGGATGGTGAAATATTTCTAATTATATTTCCAAAGATACAGATTTAAGCATCGCAAACTTCTTTTAAAGTCTTAGATATGTAGACATAGTTACACACAAATATTAATAGTAGCCATATATTTATTACCAATTTTGTTTTTATATATACATATTAGTTTGTACATTCTTGTGATTATTTCTTTTATAATACTTTTTTTTAATCTTGTCTACGTATCTATTTGTAATTCTTCCTAGACATAATTATGAACCGACCTACCCCGGATCTTGCATCATTTTGGGATGATGAAATATGAAAGTAAGTTAGATGATACTTTCTGACCAATCAGAGCGTGGCTGGGGATAAGGGGTTAGGTATAAATAGGCGAGTACCCAAAATATCATCATTGTGTTTTGAACAATTCGCGAAGCTAGATCTGCCAATATGTATCAGATACTTCCAATGTTGCTGTCGTTGCAGACAATTGACTTCCAGAGGTTACCACTGGAGTTGATGTCTTTAATATTGAGGTAAGTTGTTTCTTATTTTTACTATTTTTCATTGTTTCTAATTGGTTCTCTTTGTTACAGGAATTTGGATCCGAAATCTTTATACAATGCAGCCAGGACAAGCCAGCATCTAAAGAGAGTATGTTTTGGAGACCACGTCTTGCGAAAGAGAATAAAGGATTGGTTCCAAACGATGCGGAAAGAGAGGAGGAGGTACGAGTCCAACGGCTCTACTGGAATACAAGTTTCTCGACATACAACTGGGAAGAGGTATGACAGAAACTCTGTTAAAAGAGTCACATTGAAGGATGTTCCTCGACTACCAGATGTTAAGATAGACACCCAGCTTAGAAAACAGACGGCAAAATCTGGTAATGCAAGTGTGAAGAAGACTAAGGTTGGATCACAACCGTGTAAAACAATTAGATTGTAAGGTTAGGTTAATGAATGTTCTTTGTTTTTGGATTAGTTATAAAATGAATGTGCTCGTTATTTCAAAATGTAAGTTATTTAAGCGTTTAATAATATGACGTGTACCACATATTCATTTGTTTAATGACTAAATTACTAATGATATTTTTATAAATAAAAAATTATTTTTGACAAATGATTAGAAAGCTACCATAATAAATACAAAGATGTATGCAGCATGTATATCAGTTTGTTAAGTCCAATATGGCTAGCGAAATCTTTCTAGTTATCTTGCCAAATATACATATTTTAGGATCGCAAATTTCTTTTAAAATCTTAGATATATAGACATAGGTACACACAAATATTAATAGTAGCCATATATTTATTACCAATTTTGTTTTTATATATACATATTTGTTTGTACATTCTTGTGATTATCTCTTTTATTATACTTTTTTATTTTGTCTACGTATCTATATGTAATTCTTCCTAGACATACTTATGAACCGACCTACCCCGGATCTTGCATCATTTTGGGATGATGAAATATGAAACTTAGTTAGATGATACTTTCTGACCAATCAGAGGTTAGGTATAAATAGCCGAGTACCCAGAATCTCATCATTGTGTTTTGAACAATTCGCGGATCTAGATCTGCCAATATGTATCAGATACTTCCAGTGTTGCTGTCGTTGCAGACAATTGACTTCCAGAGTTTACCACTGGAGTTGCTGTCTTTAATATTGAGGTAAGTTGTTTCTTATTTTAACTATTTGTCATTGTTTCTAATTGCTTTTCTTTGTTACAGGAATTTGGATCCGAAATCTTTATACAATGCAGCCAGGACAAGCCAGCATCTGAAGAGAGTATGTTTTAGAGACCCCGTCTTACGAAAGAGAATTAAAGATTGGTTCAAACAATGCGGAAAGAGAGGAGGAGGTACGAGTCCAACGGCTCTACTGGAATACAAGTTTCTCGACATACAACTGGGAAGAGGTATGACAGAAACTCTGTTAAGAGAGTCACATTGAAGGATGTTCCTCGACTACCAGATGTTAAGATAGACACCCAGCTTAGAAAACAGAAGGCAAAATCTGGTAATGCAAGCGTGAAGGGGACTAAGGTTGGGTCACAAAAGTGTAAAACAATTAGATTGTAAGGTTAGGTTAATGAATGTTTTTTGCTTTTGGACTAGTTGTAAAATGAATGTGCTCGTTACTTCAAAATGTATGTTATTTAAGCGTTTAATAATATGACGTGTACCACATATTCATTTGTTTAATGACTAAATTACTAATGATATTTTTATAAATAAAAAATTATTTTTGACAAATGATTACAAAGCTACCAAAATAAATACAAAGATGTATGCAGCATGTATATCAGTTTGTTAAGTCCAATATGGCTAGTGAAATCTTTCAAGTTATCTTGCCAAATATACATATTTAAGCATCGCAAATTTCTTTTAAAGTCTTAGATATGTAGACATAGGTACAAACAAATATTAATAGTAGCCATATATTTATTACCTATTTTGTTTTTATATATACATATTAGTTTGTACATTCTTGTGATTATTTCTTTTATAATACTTTTTTTTAATCTTGTCTACGTATCTATTTGTAATTCTTCCTAGACATAATTATGAACCGACCTACCCCGGATCTTGCATCATTTTGGGATGATGAAATATGAAAGTAAGTTAGATGATACTTTCTGACCAATCAGAGCGTGGCTGGGGATAAGGGGTTAGGTATAAATAGGCGAGTACCCAAAATATCATCATTGTGTTTTGAACAATTCGCGAAGCTAGATCTGCCAATATGTATCAGATACTTCCAATGTTGCTGTCGTTGCAGACAATTGACTTCCAGAGGTTACCACTGGAGTTGATGTCTTTAATATTGAGGTAAGTTGTTTCTTATTTTTACTATTTTTCATTGTTTCTAATTGGTTCTCTTTGTTACAGGAATTTGGATTAGAAATCTTTATACAATGCAGCCAGGACAAGCCAGCATCTAAAGAGAGTATGTTTTGGAGACCACGTCTTGCGAAAGAGAATAAAGGATTGGTTCAAAACGATGCGGAAAGAGAGGAGGAGGTACGAGTCCAACGGCTCTACTGGAATACAAGTTTCTCGACATACAACTGGGAAGAGGTATGACAGAAACTCTGTTAAAAGAGTCACATTGAAGGATGTTCCTCGACTACCAGATGTTAAGATAGACACCCAGCTTAGAAAACAGACGGCAAACTCTGGTAATGCAAGTGTGAAGAAGACTAAGGTTGGATCACAACCGTGTAAAACAATTAGATTGTAAGCTTAGGTTAATGAATGTTTTTTGCTTTTGGACTAGTTGTAAAATGAATGTGCTCGTTACTTCAAAATGTATGTTATTTAAGCGTTTAATAATATGACGTGTACCACATATTCATTTGCTTAATAACTAAATTACTAATGATATTTTTATAAATTAAAAAAAATATATTTTTGACAAATGATTACAAAGCAACGATAATAAATACAAAGATGTATGCAGCATGTATATCAGTTTGTTAAGTCCAATGTGGAGGGTGAAATATTTCTAATTATATTTCCAAAGATACATATTTAAGCATCGCAAACTTCTTTTAAAGTCTTAGATATGTAGACATAGTTACACACAAATATTAATAGTAGCCATATATTTATTACCAATTTTGTTTTTATATATACATTTTAGTTTGTACATTCTTGTGATTATTTCTTTTATAATACTTTTTTTTAATCTTGTCTACGTATCTATATGTAATTCTTCCTAGACATAATTTGAACCGACCTACCCCGGATCTTGCATCATTTTGGGATGATGAAATATGAAAGTAAGTTAGATGATACTTTCTGACCAATCAGAGCGTGGCTGGGGATAAGGGGTTAGGTATAAATAGGCGAGTACCCAGAATATCATCATTGTGTTTTGAACAATTCGCGAAGCTAGATCTGCCAATATGTATCAGATACTTCCAATGTTGCTGTCGTTGCAGACAATTGACTTCCAGAGGTTACCACTGGAGTTGATGTCTTTAATATTGAGGTAAGTTGTTTATCATTTTTACTATTTGTCATTGTTTCTAATTGGTTCTCTTTGTTACAGGAATTTGGATCCGAAATCTTTATACAATGCAGCCAGGACAAGCCAGCATCTAAAGAGAGTATGTTTTGGAGACCACGTCTTGCGAAAGAGAATAAAGGATTGGTTCAAAACGATGCGGAAAGAGAGGAGGAGGTACGAGTCCAACGGCTCTACTGGAATACAAGTTTCTCGACATACAACTGGGAAGAGGTATGACAGAAACTCTGTTAAAAGAGTCACATTGAAGGATGTTCCTCGACTACCAGATGTTAAGATAGACACCCAGCTTAGAAAACAGACGGCAAACTCTGGTAATGCAAGTGTGAAGAAGACTAAGGTTGGATCACAACCGTGTAAAACAATTAGATTGTAAGGTTAGGTTAATGAATGTTCTTTGTTTTTGGATTAGTTATAAAATGAATGTGCTCGTTATTTCAAAATGTAAGTTATTTAAGCGTTTAATAATATGACGTGTACCACATATTCATTTGTTTAATGACTAAATTACTAATGATATTTTTATAAATAAAAAATTATTTTTGACAAATGATTAGAAAGCTACCATAATAAATACAAAGATGTATGCAGCATGTATATCAGTTTGTTAAGTCCAATATGGCTAGTGAAATCTTTCTAGTTATCTTGCCAAATATACATATTTAAGCATTGCAAATTTCTTTTAAAATCTTAGATATATAGACATAGGTACACACAAATATTAATAGTAGCCATATATTTATTACCAATTTTGTTTTTATATATACATATTTGTTTGTACATTCTTGTGATTATCTCTTTTATTATACTTTTTTATTTTGTCTACGTATCTATATGTAATTCTTCCTAGACATACTTATGAACCGACCTACCCCGGATCTTGCATCATTTTGGGATGATGAAATATGAAACTAAGTTAGATGATACTTTATGACCAATCAGAGCGTGGCTAGGGATAAGAGGTTAGGTATAAATAGCCGAGTACCCAGAATATCATCATTGTGTTTTGAACAATTCGCGAAGCTTTATCTGCCAATATGTATCAGATACTTCCAGTGTTGCTGTCGTTGCAGACAATTGACTTCCAGAGTTTACCACTGGAGTTGCTGTCTTTAATATTGAGGTAAGTTGTTTCTTATTTTAACTATTTGTCATTGTTTCTAATTGATTTTCTTTGTTACAGGAATTTGGATCCGAAATCTTTATACAATGCAGCCAGGACAAGCCAGCATCTGAAGAGAGTATGTTTTGGAGACCCCGTCTTACGAAAGAGAATTAAAGATTGGTTCAAAACAATGCGGAAAGGGAGGAGGAGGTACGAGTCCAACGGCTCTACTGGAATACAAGTTTCTCGACATACAACTGGGAAGAGGTATGACAGAAACTCTGTTAAGAGAGTCACATTGAAGGATGTTCCTCGACTACCAGATGTTAAGATAGACACCCAGCTTAGAAAACAGAAGGCAAAATCTGGTAACGCAAGTGTGAAGAAGACTAAGGTTGGATCACAACCGTGTAAAACAATTAGATTGTAAGGTTAGGTTAATGAATGTTTTTTGCTTTTGGACTAGTTGTAAAATGAATGTGCTCGTTACTTCAAAATGTATGTTATTTAAGCGTTTAATAATATGACGTGTACCACATATTCATTTGCTTAATCACTAAATTACTAATGATATTTTTATAAATTAAAAAAAAAATTTTTTTGACAAATGATTACAAAGCAACGATAATAAATACAAAGATGTATGCAGCATGTATATCAGTTTGTTAAGTCCAATGTGGATGGTGAAATATTTCTAATTATATTTCCAAAGATACAGATTTAAGCATCGCAAACTTCTTTTAAAGTCTTAGATATGTAGACATAGTTACACATAAATATTAATAGTAGCCATATATTTATTACCAATTTTGTTTTTATATATACATATTAGTTTGTACATTCTTGTGATTATTTCTTTTATAATACTTTTTTTTAATCTTGTCTACGTATCTATTTGTAATTCTTCCTAGACATAATTATGAACCGACCTACCCCGGATCTTGCATCATTTTGGGATGATGAAATATGAAAGTAAGTTAGATGATACTTTCTGACCAATCAGAGCGTGGCTGGGGATAAGGGGTTAGGTATAAATAGGCGAGTACCCAAAATATCATCATTGTGTTTTGAACAATTCGCGAAGCTAGATCTGCCAATATGTATCAGATACTTCCAATGTTGCTGTCGTTGCAGACAATTGACTTCCAGAGGTTACCACTGGAGTTGATGTCTTTAATATTGAGGTAAGTTGTTTCTTATTTTTACTATTTTTCATTGTTTCTAATTGGTTCTCTTTGTTACAGGAATTTGGATCCGAAATCTTTATACAATGCAGCCAGGACAAGCCAGCATCTAAAGAGAGTATGTTTTGGAGACCACGTCTTGCGAAAGAGAATAAAGGATTGGTTCCAAACGATGCGGAAAGAGAGGAGGAGGTACGAGTCCAACGGCTCTACTGGAATACAAGTTTCTCGACATACAACTGGGAAGAGGTATGACAGAAACTCTGTTAAAAGAGTCACATTGAAGGATGTTCCTCGACTACCAGATGTTAAGAAAGACACCCAGCTTAGAAAACAGACCGCAAAATCTGGTAATGCAAGTGTGAAGAAGACTAAGGTTGGATCACAACCGTGTAAAACAATTAGATTGTAAGGTTAGGTTAATGAATGTTCTTTGTTTTTGGATTAGTTATAAAATGAATGTGCTCGTTATTTCAAAATGTAAGTTATTTAAGCGTTTAATAATATGACGTGTACCACATATTCATTTGTTTAATGACTAAATTACTAATGATATTTTTATAAATAAAAAATTATTTTTGACAAATGATTAGAAAGCTACCATAATAAATACAAAGATGTATGCAGCATGTATATCAGTTTGTTAAGTCCAATATGGCTAGCGAAATCTTTCTAGTTATCTTGCCAAATATACATATTTTAGGATCGCAAATTTCTTTTAAAATCTTAGATATATAGACATAGGTACACACAAATATTAATAGTAGCCATATATTTATTACCAATTTTGTTTTTATATATACATATTTGTTTGTACATTCTTGTGATTATCTCTTTTATTATACTTTTTTATTTTGTCTACGTATCTATATGTAATTCTTCCTAGACATACTTATGAACCGACCTACCCCGGATCTTGCATCATTTTGGGATGATGAAATATGAAACTTAGTTAGATGATACTTTCTGACCAATCAGAGGTTAGGTATAAATAGCCGAGTACCCAGAATCTCATCATTGTGTTTTGAACAATTCGCGGATCTAGATCTGCCAATATGTATCAGATACTTCCAGTGTTGCTGTCGTTGCAGACAATTGACTTCCAGAGTTTACCACTGGAGTTGCTGTCTTTAATATTGAGGTAAGTTGTTTCTTATTTTAACTATTTGTCATTGTTTCTAATTGCTTTTCTTTGTTACAGGAATTTGGATCCGAAATCTTTATACAATGCAGCCAGGACAAGCCAGCATCTGAAGAGAGTATGTTTTAGAGACCCCGTCTTACGAAAGAGAATTAAAGATTGGTTCAAACAATGCGGAAAGAGAGGAGGAGGTACGAGTCCAACGGCTCTACTGGAATACAAGTTTCTCGACATACAACTGGGAAGAGGTATGACAGAAACTCTGTTAAGAGAGTCACATTGAAGGATGTTCCTCGACTACCAGATGTTAAGATAGACACCCAGCTTAGAAAACAGAAGGCAAAATCTGGTAATGCAAGCGTGAAGGGGACTAAGGTTGGGTCACAAAAGTGTAAAACAATTAGATTGTAAGGTTAGGTTAATGAATGTTTTTTGCTTTTGGACTAGTTGTAAAATGAATGTGCTCGTTACTTCAAAATGTATGTTATTTAAGCGTTTAATAATATGACGTGTACCACATATTCATTTGTTTAATGACTAAATTACTAATGATATTTTTATAAATAAAAAATTATTTTTGACAAATGATTACAAAGCTACCAAAATAAATACAAAGATGTATGCAGCATGTATATCAGTTTGTTAAGTCCAATATGGCTAGTGAAATCTTTCAAGTTATCTTGCCAAATATACATATTTAAGCATCGCAAATTTCTTTTAAAGTCTTAGATATGTAGACATAGGTACAAACAAATATTAATAGTAGCCATATATTTATTACCTATTTTGTTTTTATATATACATATTAGTTTGTACATTCTTGTGATTATTTCTTTTATAATACTTTTTTTTAATCTTGTCTACGTATCTATTTGTAATTCTTCCTAGACATAATTATGAACCGACCTACCCCGGATCTTGCATCGTTTTGGGATGATGAAATATGAAAGTAAGTTAGATGATACTTTCTGACCAATCAGAGCGTGGCTGGGGATAAGGGGTTAGGTATAAATAGGCGAGTACCCAAAATATCATCATTGTGTTTTGAACAATTCGCGAAGCTAGATCTGCCAATATGTATCAGATACTTCCAATGTTGCTGTCGTTGCAGACAATTGACTTCCAGAGGTTACCACTGGAGTTGATGTCTTTAATATTGAGGTAAGTTGTTTCTTATTTTTACTATTTTTCATTGTTTCTAATTGGTTCTCTTTGTTACAGGAATTTGGATTAGAAATCTTTATACAATGCAGCCAGGACAAGCCAGCATCTAAAGAGAGTATGTTTTGGAGACCACGTCTTGCGAAAGAGAATAAAGGATTGGTTCAAAACGATGCGGAAAGAGAGGAGGAGGTACGAGTCCAACGGCTCTACTGGAATACAAGTTTCTCGACATACAACTGGGAAGAGGTATGACAGAAACTCTGTTAAAAGAGTCACATTGAAGGATGTTCCTCGACTACCAGATGTTAAGATAGACACCCAGCTTAGAAAACAGACGGCAAAATCTGGTAATGCAAGTGTGAAGAAGACTAAGGTTGGATCACAACCGTGTAAAACAATTAGATTGTAAGGTTAGGTTAATGAATGTTCTTTGTTTTTGGATTAGTTATAAAATGAATGTGCTCGTTATTTCAAAATGTAAGTTATTTAAGCGTTTAATAATATGACGTGTACCACATATTCATTTGTTTAATGACTAAATTACTAATGATATTTTTATAAATAAAAAATTATTTTTGACAAATGATTAGAAAGCTACCATAATAAATACAAAGATGTATGCAGCATGTATATCAGTTTGTTAAGTCCAATATGGCTAGCGAAATCTTTCTAGTTATCTTGCCAAATATACATATTTTAGCATCGCAAATTTCTTTTAAAATCTTAGATATATAGACATAGGTACACACAAATATTAATAGTAGCCATATATTTATTACCAATTTTGTTTTTATATATACATATTTGTTTGTACATTCTTGTGATTATCTCTTTTATTATACTTTTTTATTTTGTCTACGTATCTATATGTAATTCTTCCTAGACATACTTATGAACCGACCTACCCCGGATCTTGCATCATTTTGGGATGATGAAATATGAAACTTAGTTAGATGATACTTTCTGACCAATTAGAGGTTAGGTATAAATAGCCGAGTACCCAGAATCTCATCATTGTGTTTTGAACAATTCGCGGATCTAGATCTGCCAATATGTATCAGATACTTCCAGTGTTGCTGTCGTTGCAGACAATTGACTTCCAGAGGTTACCACTGGAGTTGCTGTCTTTAATATTGAGGTAAGTTGTTTCTAATTTTTACTATTTGTCATTGTTTCTAATTGGTTCTCTTTGTTACAGGAATTTGGATCCGAAATCTTTATACAATGCAGCCAGGACAAGCCAGCATCTAAAGAGAGTATGTTTTGGAGACCCCGTCTTGCGAAAGAGAATAAATGATTGGTTCAAAAGGATGCGGAAAGAGAGGAGGAGGTACGAGTCCAACGGCTCTACTGGAATACAAGTTTCTCGACATACAACTGGGAAGAGGTATGACAGAAACTCTGTTAAGAGAGTCACATTGAAGGATCTTCCTCGACTACCAGATGTTAAGATAGACACCCAGCTTAGAAAACAGAAGGCAAAATCTGGTAATGCAAGCGTGAAGGGGACTAAGGTTGGGTCACAAAAGTGTAAAACAATTAGATTGTAAGGTTAGGTTAATGAATGTTTTTTGCTTTTGGACTAGTTGTAAAATGAATGTGCTCGTTACTTCAAAATGTATGTTATTTAAGCGTTTAATAATATGACGTGTACCACATATTCATTTGTTTAATGACTAAATTACTAATGATATTTTTATAAATAAAAAATTATTTTTGACAAATGATTACAAAGCTACCAAAATAAATACAAAGATGTATGCAGCATGTATATCAGTTTGTTAAGTCCAATATGGCTAGTGAAATCTTTCAAGTTATCTTGCCAAATATACATATTTAAGCATCTCAAATTTCTTTTAAAATCTTAGATATATAGACATAGGTACACACAAATATTAATAGTAGCCATATATTTATTACCAATTTTGTTTTTATATATACACATTTGTTTGTACATTCTTGTGATTATCTCTTTTATTATACTTTTTTATTTTGTCTACGTATCTATATGTAATTCTTCCTAGACATACTTATGAATCGACCTACCCCGGATCTTGCATCATTTTGGGATGATGAAATATGAAAGTTAGTTAGATGATACTTTATGACCAATCAGAGCGTGGCTAGGGATAAGAGGTTAGGTATAAATAGCCGAGTACCCAGAATATCATCATTGTGTTTTGAACAATTCGCGAAGCTTTATCTGCCAATATGTATCAGATACTTCCAGTGTTGCTGTCGTTGCAGACAATTGACTTCCAGAGTTTACCACTGGAGTTGCTATCTTTAATATTGAGGTAAGTTGTTTCTTATTTTAACTGTTTGTCATTGTTTCTAATTGCTTTTCTTTGTTACAGGAATTTGGATCCGAAATCTTTATACAATGCAGCCAGGACAAGCCAGCATCTGAAGAGAGTATGTTTTGGAGACCCCGTCTTACGAAAAAGAATTAAAGATTGGTTCAAAACAATGCGGAAAGAGAGGAGGAGGTACGAGTCCAACGGCTCTACTGGAATACAAGTTTCTCGACATACAACTGGGAAGAGGTATGACAGAAACTCTGTTAAGAGAGTCACATTGAAGGATGTTCCTCGACTACCAGATGTTAAGATAGACACCCAGCTTAGAAAACAGAAGGCAAAATCTGGTAACGCAAGTGTGAAGAAGACTAAGGTTGGATCACAACCGTGTAAAACAATTAGATTGTAAGGTTAGGTTAATGAATGTTTTTTGCTTTTGGACTAGTTCTAAAATGAATGTGCTCGTTACTTCAAAATGTATGTTATTTAAGCGTTTAATAATATGACGTGTACCACATATTCATTTGCTTAATCACTAAATTACTAATGATATTTTTATAAATTAAAAAAAATATATTTTTTACAAATGATTACAAAGCAACGATAATAAATACAAAGATGTATGCAGCATGTATATCAGTTTGTTAAGTCCAATGTGGATGGTGAAATATTTCTAATTATATTTCCAAAGATACATATTTAAGCATCGCAAACTTCTTTTAAAGTCTTAGATATGTAGACATAGTTACACACAAATATTAATAGTAGCCATATATTTATTACCAATTTTGTTTATATATATATATATATATATATATATATATATATATATATATATATATATATATATATATTAGTTTGTATATTCTTGTGATTATTTCTTTTATAGAACTTTTTTTTATCTTGTCTACGTATCTATATGTAATTCTTCCTAGACATAATTATGAACCGACCTACCCCGGAACTTGCATCATTTTGGGATGATGAAATATGAAAGTAAGTTAGATGATACTTTCTGACCAATCAGAGCGTGGCTGGGGATAAGGGGTTAGGTATAAATAGGCGAGTACCCAGAATATCATCATTGTGTTTTGAACAATTCGCGAAGCTAGATCTGCCAATATGTATCAGATACTTCCAATGTTGCTGTCGTTGCAGACAATTGACTTCCAGAGGTTACCACTGGAGTTGATGTCTTTAATATTGAGGTAAGTTGTTTATAATTTTTACTATTTGTCATTGTTTCTAATTGGTTCTCTTTGTTACAGGAATTTGGATCCGAAATCTTTATACAATGCAGCCAGGACAAGCCAGCATCTAAAGAGAGTATGTTTTGGAGACCACGTCTTGCGAAAGAGAATAAAGGATTGGTTCAAAACGATGCGGAAAGAGAGGAGGAGGTACGAGTCCAACGGCTCTACTGGAATACAAGTTTCTCGACATACAACTGGGAAGAGGTATGGCAGAAACTCTGTTAAAAGAGTCACATTGAAGGATGTTCCTCGACTACCAGATGTTAAGATAGACACCCAGCTTAGAAAACAGACGGCAAAATCTGGTAATGCAAGTGTGAAGAAGACTAAGGTTGGATCACAACCGTGTAAAACAATTAGATTGTAAGGTTAGGTTAATGAATGTTCTTTGTTTTTGGATTAGTTATAAAATGAATGTGCTCGTTATTTCAAAATGTAAGTTATTTAAGCGTTTAATAATACGACGTGTACCACATATTCATTTGTTTAATGACTAAATTACTAATGATATTTTTATAAATAAAAAATTATTTTTGACAAATGATTAGAAAGCTACCATAATAAATACAAAGATGTATGCAGCATGTATATCAGTTTGTTAAGTCCAATATGGCTAGTGAAATCTTTCTAGTTATCTTGCCAAATATACATATTTAAGCATCGCAAATTTCTTTTAAAATCTTAGATATATAGACATAGGTACACACAAATATTAATAGTAGCCGTATATTTATTACCAATTTTGTTTTTATATATACATATTTGTTTGTACATTCTTGTGATTATCTCTTTTATTATACTTTTTTATTTTGTCTACGTATCTATATGTAATTCTTCCTAGACATACTTATGAACCGACCTACCCCGGATCTTGAATCATTTTGGGATGATGAAATATGAAAGTTAGTTAGATGATACTTTCTGACCAATCAGAGCGTGGCTAGGGATAAGAGGTTAGGTATAAATAGCCGAGTACCCAGAATATCATCATTGTGTTTTGAACAGTTCGCGAAGCTAGATCTGCCAATATGTATCAGATACTTCCAATGTTGCTGTCGTTGCAGACAATTGACTTCCAGAGTTTACCACTGGAGTTGATGTCTTTAATATTGAGGTAAGTTGTTTCTTATTTTTACTATTCGTCATTGTTTCTAATTGCTTTTCTTTGTTACAGGAATTTGGATCCGAAATCTTTATACAATGCAGCCAGGACAAGCCAGCATCTGAAAGAGTATGTTTTCGAGACCCCGTCTTACGAAAGAGAATTAAAGATTGGTTCAAAACAATGCGGAAAGAGAGGAGGAGGTACGAGTCCAACGGCTCTACTGGAATACAAGTTTCTCGACATACAACTGGGAAGAGGTATGACAGAAACTCTGTTAAGAGAGTCACATTGAAGGATGTTCTTCGACTACCAGATGTTAAGATAGACACCCAGCTTAGAAAACAGACGGCAAAATCTGGTAATGCAAGTGTGAAAAAGACTACGTTTGGATCACAACCGTGTAAAACAATTAGATTGTAAGGTTAGGTTAATGAATGTTTTTCATTTTGGATTAGTTATGAAATGAATGTGCTCATTACTTCAAAATGTAAGTTATTTAAGCGTTTAATAATATGACGTGTACCACATATTCATTTGTTTAATGACTAAATTACTAATGATATTTTTATAAATAAAAAATTATTTTTGACAAATGATTACAAAGCTACCATAATAAATACAAAGATGTATGCAGCATGTATATCAGTTTGTTAAGTCTAGTAACTAGTGAAATCTTTCTAGTTATCTTTCCAAATATACATATTTAAGCATCGCAAATTTCTTTTAAAGTCTTAGATATATAGACATAGGTACACACAAATATTAATAGTAGCCATACATTTATTACCTAATTTGTTTTTATATATACATATTAGTTTGTACATTCTTGTGATTATTTCTTTTATTATACTTTTTTATTTTGTCTACGTATCTATATGTAATTCTTCCCTGACATAATTATGTACCGACCTACCTCGGATCTTGCATCATTTTGGGATGATGAAATATGAAACTTAGTTAGATGATACTTTCTGACCAATCAGAGGTTAGGTATAAATAGCCGAGTACCCAGAATCTCATCATTGTGTTTTGAACAATTCGCGGAGCTAGATCTGCCAATATGTATCAGATACTTCCAGTATTGCTGTCGTTGCAGACAATTGACTTCCAGAGTTTACCACTGGAGTTGCTGTCTTTGATATTGAGGTAAGTTGTTTCTTATTTTAACTATTTGTCATTGTTTTTAATTGCTTTTCTTTGTTACAGGAATTTGGATCCGAAATCTTTATACAATGCAGCCAGGACAAGCCAGCATCTGAAGAGAGTATGTTTTGGAGACCCCGTCTTACGAAAGAGAATTAAAGATTGGTTCAAAACAATGCGGAAAGAGAGGAGGAGGTACGAGTCCAACGGCTCTACTGGAATACAAGTTTCTCGACATACAACTGGGAAGAGGTATGACAGAAACTCTGTTAAGAGAGTCACATTGAAGGATGTTCCTCGACTACCAGATGTTAAGATAGACACCCAGCTTAGAAAACAGAAGGCAAAATCTGGTAATGCAAGCGTGAAGGGGACTAAGGTTGGGTCACAACCGTGTAAAACAATTAGATTGTAAGGTTAGGTTAATGAATGTTTTTTTGCTTTTGGACTAGTTGTAAAATGAATGTGCTCGTTACTTCAAAATGTATGTTATTTAAGCGTTTAATAATATGACGTGTACCACATATTCATTTGTTTAATGACTAAATTACTAATGATATTTTTATAAATAAAAAATTATTTTTGACAAATGATTACAAAGCTACCATAATAAATACAAAGATGTATGCAGCATGTATATCAGTTTGTTAAGTCCAATATGGCTAGTGAAATCTTTCAAGTTATCTTGCCAAATATACATATTCAAGCATCGCAAATTTCTTTTAAAGTCTTAGATATGTAGACATAGGTACACACAAATATTAATAGTAGCCATATATTTATTACCTATTTTGTTTTTATATATACATATTAGTTTGTACATTCTTGTGATTATTTCTTTTATAATACTTTTTTTTTATCATGTCTACGTATCTATATGTAATTCTTCCTAGACATAATTATGAACCGACCTACCCCGGATCTTGCATCATTTTGGGATGATGAAATATGAAAGTAGGTTAGATGATACTTTCTGACCAATCAGAGCGTGGCTGGGGATAAGGGGTTAGGTATAAATAGGCGAGTACCCAGAATATCATCATTGTGTTTTGAACAATTCGCGAAGCTAGATCTGCCAATATGTATCAGATACTTCCAATGTTGCTGTCGTTGCAGACAATTGACTTCCAGAGGTTACCACTGGAGTTGATGTCTTTAATATTGAGGTAAGTTGTTTCTTATTTTTACTATTTGTCATTGTTTCTAATTGGTTCTCTTTGTTACAGGAATTTGGATCCGAAATCTTTATACAATGCAGCCAGGACAAGCCAGCATCTAAAGAGAGTATGTTTTGGAGACCACTTCTTGCGAAAGAGAATAAAGGATTGGTTCAAAACGATGCTAAAAGAGAGGAGGAGGTACGAGTCCAACGGCTCTACTGGAATACAAGTTTCTCGACATACAACTGGGAAGAGGTATGACAGAAACTCTGTTAAAAGAGTCATATTGAAGGATGTTCCTCGACTACCAGATGTTAAGATAGACACCCAGCTTAGAAAACAGACGGCAAAATCTGGTAATGCAAGTGTGAAAAAGACTAAGGTTGGATCACAACCGTGTAAAACAATTAGATTGTAAGGTTAGGTTAATGAATGTTCTTTGTTTTTGGATTAGTTATAAAATGAATGTGCTCGTTATTTAAAAATGTAAGTTATTTAAGCGTTTAATAATATGACGTGTACCACATATTCATTTGTTTAATGACTAAATTACTAATGATATTTTTATAAATAAAAAAATATTTCTGACAAATGATTAGAAAGCTACCATAATAAATACAAAGATGTATGCAGCATGTATATCAGTTTGTTAAGTCCAATATAGCTAGTGAAATCATTCTAGTTATCGTGCCAAATATACATATTTAAGCATCGCAAATTTCTTTTAAAATCTTAGATATATAGACATAGGTACACACAAATATTAATAGTAGCCATATATTTATTACCAATTTTGTTTTTATATATACATATTTGTTTGTACATCCTTGTGATTATCTCTTTTATTATACTTTTTTATTTTGTCTACGTATCTATATGTAATTCTTCCTAGACATACTTATGAACCGACCTACCCCGGATCTTGCATCATTTTGGGATGATGAAATATGAAAGTTAGTTAGATGATACTTTCTGACCAATCAGAGCGTGGCTAGGGATAAGAGGTTAGGTATAAATAGCCGAGTACCCAGAATATCATCATTGTGTTTTGAACAATTCGCGAAGCTTTATCTGCCAATATGTATCAGATACTTCCAGTGTTGCTGTCGTTGCAGACAATTGACTTCCAGAGTTTACCACTGGAGTTGATGTCTTTAAGATTGAGGTAAGTTGTTTCTTATTTTTACTATTTGTCATTGTTTCTAATTGCTTTTCTTTGTTACAGGAATTTGGATCCGAAATCTTTATACAATGCAGCCAGGACAAGCCAGCATCTAAAGAGAGTATGTTTTGGAGACCACGTCTTGCGAAAGAGAATTAAAGATTGGTTCAAAACAATGCGGAAAGAGAGGAGGCGGTACGAGTCCAACGGCTTTACTGGAATACAAGTTTCTCGACATACAACTGGGAAGAGGTATGACAGAAACTCTGTTAAGAGAGTCACATTGAAGGATGTTCCTCGACTACCAGATGTTAAGATAGACACCCAGCTTAGAAAACAGAAGGCAAAATCTGGTAATGCAAGCGTGAAGGGGACTAAGGTTGGGTCACAACCGTGTAAAACAATTAGATTGTAAGGTTAGGTTAATGAATGTTTTTTGCTTTTGGACTAGTTGTAAAATGAATGTGCTCGTTACTTCAAAATGTATGTTATTTAAGCGTTTAATAATATGACGTGTACCACATATTCATTTGTTTAATGACTAAATTACTAATGATATTTTTATAAATAAAAAATTATTTTTGACAAATGATTACAAAGCAACGATAATAAATACAAAGATGTATGCAGCATGTATATCAGTTTGTTAAGTCCAATGTGGATGGTGAAATATTTCTAATTATATTTCCAAAGATACATATTTAAGCATCGCAAACTCCTTTTAAAGTCTTAGATATGTAGACATAGTTACACACAAATATTAATAGTAGCCATATATTTATTACCAATTTTGTTTTTATATATACATATTAGTTTGTACATTCTTGTGATTATTTCTTTTATAATACTTTTTTTTATCTTGTCTACGTATCTATATGTAATTCTTCCTAGACATAATTATGAACCGACCTACCCCGGATCTTGCATCATTTTGGGATGATGAAATATGAAAGTAAGTTAGATGATACTTTCTGACCAATCAGAGCGTGGCTAGTGATAAGAGGTTAGGTATAAATAGCCGAGTACCCAGAATATCATCATTGTGTTTTGAACAATTCGCGAAGCTTTATCTGCCAATATGTATCAGATACTTCCAGTGTTGCTGTCGTTGCAGACAATTGACTTCCAGAGTTTAACACTGGAGTTGCTGTCTTTAATATTGAAGTAAGTTGTTTCTTATTTTTACTATTTGTCATTGTTTCTAATTGATTTTCTTTGTTACAGGAATTTGGATCCGAAATCTTTATACAATGCAGCCAGGACAAGCCAGCATCTAAAGAGAGTATGTTTTGGAGACCACGTCTTGCGAAAGAGAATAAAGGATTGGTTCAAAACGATGCGGAAAGAGAGGAGGAGGTACGAGTCCAACGGCTCTACTGGAATACAAGTTTCTCGACATACAACTGGGAAGAGGTATGACAGAAACTCTGTTAAAAGAGTCACATTGAAGGATGTTCCTCGACTACCAGATGTTAAGATAGACACCCAGCTTAGAAAACAGAAGGCAAAATCTGGTAACGCAAGTGTGAAGAAGACTAAGGTTGGATCACAACCGTGTAAAACAATTAGATTGTAAGCTTAGGTTAATGAATGTTTTTTGCTTTTGGACTAGATGTAAAATGAATGTGCTCGTTACTTCAAAATGTATGTTATTTAAGCGTTTAATAATATGACGTGTACCACATATTCATTTGCTTAATAACTAAATTACTAATGATATTTTTATAAATTAAAAAATATATATTTTTGACAAATGATTACAAAGCAACGATAATAAATACAAAGACGTATGCAGCATGTATATCAGTTTGTTAAGTCCAATGTGGAGGGTGAAATATTTCTAATTATATTTCCAAAGATACATATTTAAGCATCGCAAACTTCTTTTAAAGTCTTAGATATGTAGACATAGTTACACACAAATATTAATAGTAGCCATATATTTATTACCAATTTTGTTTTTATATATACATATTAGTTTGTACATTCTTGTGATTATTTCTTTTATAATACTTTTTTTTTATCTTGTCTACGTATCTATATGTAATTCTTCCTAGACATAATTTGAACCGACCTACCCCGGATCTTGCATCATTTTGGGATGATGAAATATGAAAGTAAGTTAGATGATACTTTCTGACCAATCAGAGCATGGCTGGGGATAAGGGGTTAGGTATAAATAGGCGAGTACCCAGAATATCATCATTGTGTTTTGAACAATTCGCGAAGCTAGATCTGCCAATAGGTATCAGATACTTCCAATGTTGCTGTCGTTGAAGACAATTGACTTTCAGAGGTTACCACTGGAGTTGATGTCTTTAATATTGAGGTAAGTTGTTTATAATTTTTACTATTTGTCATTGTTTCTAATTGGTTCTCTTTGTTACAGGAATTTGGATCCGAAATCTTTATACAATGCAGCCAGGACAAGCCAGCATCTAAAGAGAGTATGTTTTGGAGACCCCGTCTTACGAAAGAGAATTAAAGATTGGTTCAAAACCATGCGGAAAGAGAGGAGGAGGTACGAGTCCAACGGCTCTACTGGAATACAAGTTTCTCGACATTCAACTGGGAAGAGGTATGACAGAAACTCTGTTAAGAGAGTCACATTGAAGGATGTTCCTCGACTACCAGATGTTAAGATAGACACCCAGCTTAGAAAACAGAAGGCAAAATCTGGTAACGCAAGTGTGAAGAAGACTAAGGTTGGATCACAACCGTGTAAACCAATTAGATTGTAAGCTTAGGTTAATGAATGTTTTTTGCTTTTGGACTAGTTGTAAAATGAATGTGCTCGTTACTTCAAAATGTATGTTATTTAAGCGTTTAATAATATGACGTGTACCACATATTCATTTGTTTAATGACTAAATTACTAATGATATTTTTATAAATAAAAAATTATTTTTGACAAATGATTACAAAGCAACGATAATAAATACAAAGATGTATGCAGCATGTATATCAGTTTGTTAAGTCCAATGTGGATGGTGAAATATTTCTAATTATATTTCCAAAGATACATATTTAAGCATCGCAAACTCCTTTTAAAGTCTTAGATATGTAGACATAGTTACACACAAATATTAATAGTAGCCATATATTTATTACCAATTTTGTTTTTATATATACATATTAGTTTGTACATTCTTGTGATTATTTCTTTTATAATACTTTTTTTTAATCTTGTCTACGTATCTATATGTAATTCTTCCTAGACATAATTATGAACCGACCTACCCCGGATCTTGCATCATTTTGGGATGATGAAATATGAAAGTAAGTTAGATGATACTTTCTGACCAATCAGAGCGTGGCTAGTGATAAGAGGTTAGGTATAAATAGCCGAGTACCCAGAATATCATCATTGTGTTTTGAACAATTCGCGAAGCTTTATCTGCCAATATGTATCAGATACTTCCAGTGTTGCTGTCGTTGCAGACAATTGACTTCCAGAGTTTAACACTGGAGTTGCTGTCTTTAATATTGAGGTAAGTTGTTTCTTATTTTTACTATTCGTCATTGTTTCTAATTGATTTTCTTTGTTACAGGAATTTGGATCCGAAATCTTTATACAATGCAGCCAGGACAAGCCAGCATCTAAAGAGAGTATGTTTTGGAGACCACGTCTTGCGAAAGAGAATAAAGGATTGGTTCAAAACGATGCGGAAAGAGAGGAGGAGGTACGAGTCCAACGGCTCTACTGGAATACAAGTTTCTCGACATACAACTGGGAAGAGGTATGACAGAAACTCTGTTAAAAGAGTCACATTGAAGGATGTTCCTCGACTACCAGATGTTAAGATAGACACCCAGCTTAGAAAACAGAAGGCAAAATCTGGTAACGCAAGTGTGAAGAAGACTAAGGTTGGATCACAACCGTGTAAAACAATTAGATTGTAAGCTTAGGTTAATGAATGTTTTTTGCTTTTGGACTAGATGTAAAATGAATGTGCTCGTTACTTCAAAATGTATGTTATTTAAGCGTTTAATAATATGACGTGTACCACATATTCATTTGCTTAATAACTAAATTACTAATGATATTTTTATAAATTAAAAAATATATATTTTTGACAAATGATTACAAAGCAACGATAATAAATACAAAGATGTATGCAGCATGTATATCAGTTTGTTAAGTCCAATGTGGAGGGTGAAATATTTATAATTATATTTCCAAAGATACATATTTAAGCATCGCAAACTTCTTTTAAAGTCTTAGATATGTAGACATAGTTACACACAAATATTAATAGTAGCCATATATTTATTACCAATTTTGTTTTTATATATACATATTAGTTTGTACATTCTTGTGATTATTTCTTTTATAATACTTTTTTTTGATCTTGTCTACGTATCTATATGTAATTCTTCCTAGACATAATTTGAACCGACCTACCCCGGATCTTGCATCATTTTGGGATGATGAAATATGAAAGTAAGTTAGATGATACTTTCTGACCAATCAGAGCATGGCTGGGGATAAGGGGTTAGGTATAAATAGGCGAGTACCCAGAATATCATCATTGTGTTTTGAACAATTCGCGAAGCTAGATCTGCCAATATGTATCAGATACTTCCAATGTTGCTGTCGTTGAAGACAATTGACTTTCAGAGGTTACCACTGGAGTTGATGTCTTTAATATTGAGAGGTAAGTTGTTTATAATTTTTACTATTTGTCATTGTTTCTAATTGGTTCTCTTTGTTACAGGAATTTGGATCCGAAATCTTTATACAATGCAGCCAGGACAAGCCAGCATCTAAAGAGAGTATGTTTTGGAGACCCCGTCTTACGAAAGAGAATTAAAGATGGGTTCAAAACCATGCGGAAAGAGAGGAGGAGGTACGAGTCCAACGGCTCTACTGGAATACAAGTTTCTCGACATTCAACTGGGAAGAGGTATGACAGAAACTCTGTTAAGAGAGTCACATTGAAGGATGTTCCTCGACTACCAGATGTTAAGATAGACACCCAGCTTAGAAAACAGAAGGCAAAATCTGGTAACGCAAGTGTGAAGAAGACTAAGGTTGGATCACAACCGTGTAAAACAATTAGATTGTAAGGTTAGGTTAATGAATGTTTTTTGCTTTTGGACTAGTTGTAAAATGAATGTGCTCGTTACTTCAAAATGTATGTTATTTAAGCGTTTAATAATATGACGTGTACCACATATTCATTTGCTTAATAACTAAATTACTAATGATATTTTTATAAATTAAAAAATATATATTTTTGACAAATGATTACAAAGCAACGATAATAAATACAAAGATGTATGCAGCATGTATATCAGTTTGTTAAGTCCAATGTGGATGGTGAAATATTTCTAATTATATTTCCAAAGATACATATTTAAGCATCGCAAACTCCTTTTAAAGTCTTAGATTAAAGACATAGTTACACACAAATATTAATAGTAGCCATATATTTATTACCAATTTTGTTTTTATATATACATATTAGTTTGTACATTCTTGTGATTATTTCTTTTATAATACTTTTTTTTAATCTTGTCTACGTATCTATATGTAATTCTTCCTAGACATAATTATGAACCGACCTACCCCGGATCTTGCATCATTTTGGGATGATGAAATATGAAAGTTAGTTAGATGATACTTTATGACCAATCAGAGCGTGGCTAGTGATAAGAGGTTAGGTATAAATAGCCGAGTACCCAGAATATCATCATTGTGTTTTGAACAATTCGCGAAGCTTTATCTGCCAATATGTATCAGATACTTCCAGTGTTGCTGTCGTTGCAGACAATTGACTTCCAGAGTTTAACACTGGAGTTGCTGTCTTTAATATTGAGGTAAGTTGTTTCTTATTTTTACTATTTGTCATTGTTTCTAATTGATTTTCTTTGTTACAAGAATTTGGATCCGAAATCTTTATACAATGCAGCCAGGACAAGCCAGCATCTAAAGAGAGTATGTTTTGGAGACCACGTCTTGCGAAAGAGAATAAAGGATTGGTTCAAAACGATGCGGAAAGAGAGGAGGAGGTACGAGTCCAACGGCTCTACTGGAATACAAGTTTCTCGACATACAACTGGGAAGATGTATGACAGAAACTCTGTTAAAAGAGTCACATTGAAGGATGTTCCTCGACTACCAGATGTTAAAATAGACACCCAGCTTAGAAAACAGAAGGCAAAATCTGGTAACGCAAGTGTGAAGAAGACTAAGGTTGGATCACAACCGTGTAAAACAATTAGATTGTAAGGTTAGGTTAATGAATGTTTTTTGCTTTTGGACTAGTTGTAAAATGAATGTGCTCGTTACTTCAAAATGTATGTTATTTAAGCGTTTAATAATATGACGTGTACCACATATTCATTTGCTTAATAACTAAATTACTAATGATATTTTTATAAATTAAAAAAATATATGTTTTTGACAAATGATTACAAAGCAACGATAATAAATACAAAGATGTATGCAGCATGTATATCAGTTTGTTAAGTCCAATGTGGATGGTGAAATATTTCTAATTATATTTCCAAAGATACATATTTAAGCATCGCAAACTTCTTTTAAAGTCTTAGATATGTAGACATAGTTACACACAAATATTAATAGTAGCCATATATTTATTACCAATTTTGTTTTTATATATACATATTAGTTTGTACATTCGTGTGATTATTTCTTTTATAATACTTTTTTTTAATCTTGTCTACGTATCTATTTGTAATTCTTCCTAGACATAATTATGAACCGACCTACCCCGGATCTTGCATCATTTTGGGATGATGAAATATGAAAGTAAGTTAGATGATACTTTCTGACCAATCAGAGCGTGGCTGGGGATAAGGGGTTAGGTATAAATAGGCGAGTACCCAGAATATCATCATTGTGTTTTGAACAATTCGCGAAGCTAGATCTGCCAATATGTATCAGATACTTCCAATGTTGCTGTCGTTGCAGACAATTGACTTCCAGAGGTTACCACTGGAGTTGATGTCTTTAATATTGAGGTAAGTTGTTTCTTATTTTTACTATTTGTCATTGTTTCTAATTGGTTCTCTTTGTTACAGGAATTTGGATCCGAAATCTTTATACAATGCAGCCAGGACAAGCCAGCATCTAAAGAGAGTATGTTTTGGAGACCACGTCTTGCGAAAGAGAATAAAGGATTGGTTCAAAACGATGCGGAAAGGGAGGAGGAGGTACGAGTCCAACGGCTCTACTGGAATACAAGTTTCTCGACATACAACTGGGAAGAGGTATGACAGAAACTCTGTTAAAAGAGTCACATTGAAGGATGTTCCTCGACTACCAGATGTTAAGATAGACATCCAGCTTAGAAAACAGACGGCAAAATCTGGTAATGCAAGTGTGAAGAAGACTAAGGTTGGATCACAACCGTGTAAAACAATTAGATTGTAAGGTTAGGTTAATGAATGTTCTTTGTTTTTGGATTAGTTATAAAATGAATGTGCTCGTTATTTCAAAATGTAAGTTATTTAAGCGTTTAATAATATGACGTGTACCACATATTCATTTGTTTAATGACTAAATTACTAATGATATTTTTATAAATAAAAAATTATTTTTGACAAATGATTAGAAAGCTACCATAATAAATACAAAGATGTATGCAGCATGTATATCTGTTTGTTAAGTCCAATATGGCTAGCGAAATCTTTCTAGTTATCTTGCCAAATATACATATTTAAGCATCGCAAATTTCTTTTAAAATCTTAGATATATAGACATAGGTACACACAAATATTAATAGTAGCCATATATTTATTACCAATTTTGTTTTTATATATACATATTTGTTTGTACATTCTTGTGATTATCTCTTTTATTATACTTTTTTATTTTGTCTACGTATCTATTTGTAATTCTTCCTAGACATACTTATGAACCGACCTACCCCGGATCTTGCATCATTTTGGAATGATGAAATATGAAACTTAGTTAGATGATACTTTCTGACCAATCAGAGGTTAGGTATAAATAGCCGAGTACCCAGAATCTCATCATTGTGTTTTAAACAATTCGCGGAGCTAGATCTGCCAATATGTATCGGATACTTCCAGTGTTGCTGTCGTTGCAGACAATTGACTTCCAGAGTTTACCACTGGAGTTGCTGTCTTTAATAGTGAGGTAAGTTGTTTCTTATTTTAACTATTTGTCATTGTTTTTAATTGCTTTTCTTTGTTACAGGAATTTGGATCCGAAATCTTTATACAATGCAGCCAGGACAAGCCAGCATCTGAAGAGAGTATGTTTTGGAGACCCCGTCTTACGAAAGAGAATTAAAGATTGGTTCAAAACAATGCGGAAAGAGAGGAGGAGGTACGAGTCCAACGGCTCTACTGGAATACAAGTTTCTCGACATACAACTGGGAAGAGGTATGTTATTTAAGCGTTTAATAATATGACGTGTACCACATATTCATTTGCTTAATAACTAAATTACTAATGATATTTTTATAAATTAAAAAAAAATATATTTTTGACAAATGATTACAAAGCAACGATAATAAATACAAAGATGTATGCAGCATGTATATCAGTTTGTTAAGTCCAATGTGGATGGAGAAATATTTCTAATTATATTTCCAAAGATACATATTTAAGCATCGCAAACTTTTTTAAAGTCTTAGATATGTAGACATAGTTACACACAAATATTAATAGTAGCCATATATTTATTACCAATTTTGTTTTTATATATACATATTAGTTTGTACATTCTTGTGATTATTTTTTTTATAATACTTTTTTTTATCTTGTCTACGTATCTATATGTAATCCTTCCTAGACATAATTATGAACCGACCTACCCCGGATCTGGCATCATTTTGGGATGATGAAATATGAAAGTAAGTTAGATGATACTTTCTGACCAATCAGAGCGTGGCTGGGGATAAGGGGTTAGGTATAAATAGGCGAGTACCCAGAATATCATCATTGTGTTTTGAACAATTCGCGAAGCTAGATCTGCCAATATGTATCAGATACTTCCAATGTTGCTGTCGTTGCAGACAATTGACTTCCAGAGGTTACCACTGGAGTTGATGTCTTTAATATTGAGGTAAGTTGTTTATCATTTTTACTATTTGTCATTGTTTCTAATTGGTTCTCTTTGTTACAGAAATTTGGATCCGAAATCTTTATACAATGCAGCCAGGACAAGCCAGCATCTAAAGAGAGTATGTTTTGGAGACCACGTCTTGCGAAAGAGAATAAAGGATTGGTTCAAAACAATGCGGAAAGAGAGGAGGAGGTACGAGTCCAACGGCTCTACTGGAATACAAGTTTCTCGACATACAACTGGGAAGAGGTATGACAGAAACTCTGTTAAGAGAGTCACATTGAAGGATGTTCCTCGACTACCAGATGTTAAGATAGACACCCAGCTTAGAAAACAGAAGGCAAAATCTGGTAATGCAAGCGTGAAGGGGACTAAGGTTGGGTCACAACCGTGTAAAACAATTAGATTGTAAGGTTAGGTTAATGAATGTTTTTTGCTTTTGGACTAGTTGTAAAATGAATGTGCTCGTTACTTCAAAATGTATGTTATTTAAGCGTTTAATAATATGACGTGTACCACATATTCATTTGTTTAATGACTAAATTACTAATGATATTTTTATAAATAAAAAAATATTTTTGACAAATGATTACAAAGCTACCAAAATAAATACAAAGATGTATGCAGCATGTATATCAGTTTGTTAAGTCCAATATGGCTAGTGAAATCTTTCAAGTTATCTTGCCAAATATACATATTTAAGCATCGCAAATTTCTTTTAAAGTCTTAGATATGTAGACATAGGTACACACAAATATTAATAGTAGCCATATATTTATTACCAATTTTGTTTTTATATATACATATTTGTTTGTACATTCTTGTGATTATCTCTTTTATTATACTTTTTTATTTTGTCTACGTATCTATATGTAATTCTTCCTAGACATAATTATGAACCGACCTACCCCGGATCTTGCATCATTTTGGGATGATGAAATATGAAAGTTAGTTAGGAATTTGGATCCGAAATCTTTATACAATGCAGCCAGGAAAAGCCAGCATCTAAAGAGAGTATGTTTTGGAGACCCCGTCTTACGAAAGAGAATTAAAGATTGGTTCAAAACGATGCGGAAAGAGAGGAGGAGGTACGATTCCAACGGCTCTACTGGAATACAAGTTTCTCGTCGTACAACTGGGAAGAGGTATGACAGAAACTCGGTTAAGAGAGTCACATTGAAGGATGTTCCTCGACTACCAGATGTTAAGATAGACACCCAGCTTAAAAAACAGAAGGCAAAATCTGGTAATGTTCGGTGGTTCCTGTTTTAGTTTCTTTGTCTTCTCTGATGGTTCCTCGTTTCTTCAACCCCATTCGGAGGGCTATAATTGTTATTGTTATCAAGGCAGCTATGTATAGTAATATGGTCCATATACTCAGGTGATGGATCGGTATTTTTATTGATCCTGGTATATTTTGCTTAATTTTTTGAAGTTGGTGTTGGATTTGATTAATGTTATGTAGCTGTACGTTTTCTAATGATATTTCGGGTACCTGTCCTGGATTTGTTTGATCTTCTTGAATGGCGGTTTTTAATGTAGGCAGGTTAAGTATATGTTGTGTTTCTGCTGTTGTTGGGCCGGTCTTGTAAATCTTATTGCTAAATTTTAATTGGTAATTTGGTTGGAGGTTGATTAATTTGGTACCCTTGATTATGATGGTCCACTCCTGTTCCTGGCAAGTTATTCTGGCGTTAGTTTCTTCGGGTGCTATAACTATATACTGACTGGTTTCATATCTCGAAACTGTGGTTCTATTAATTTTGACTAATTCTTGATTACAATTGTTAATAGGTTTTTGAAATTTAATTAGCTTGATTTCACATGGGTTTTGATCATCCATGGTTGTTGGATTGTCGTCTTTGCGAAAATATATCTGGTTCTTTAAATTTTGACGTTCTTCATTACGATAGGCATATTAGTTACTGCTTAGGATTAGGTACTTGGTTCTAGGAATTATCATGGTAAAAGTATGTGTCTTTCTAGGGACAGGTAATGTGTATAATTATAATAATCATACTCTGATTCATCTACTAGAGGTATCTCTATTTGAAATATAATTTGGAAATTGTTTTGGACTATTTTAAATATTTTTTCGTATAGATTTAGATCAGTGGTAGTTATTACTCTAGAATTAGTTGCATAATTTTGTATCTTATTGATTTCTTTTATTATAAATTTTGGTTTTAATATTGATGTGTGAAAGATTCCTAATTTTGCAAAAGTGATGACATTTTCTGTTGTTAATGCTATTTCTTGAATATTGTTTAATACTTCTGCTGTATGAGTAACTCTAGAATCTTAATGCGATGGTAGTGAGTTATTTGTTCAGTTCGCAGGCTATCGACTGTATTACATAATTCATTTATCCTATTTACTATTGTGTCCTGGTTATGACTCAATCCTACTATTGTTCTATTAAATTCGACAATTGCGTCGACCATGACGAACAGACGATAATACATTTAAAAAATTTACGTATCGCAGGTTCCTTGCCACGGGAATAACAGACCAAATACAAGACTTGACAGACAACCCAGGCATGTTACCAAAGAAATTAGGCACAGCATACACTGGGACTAGCAGCTGGAATTTGATATACATACATGACTTGACACAATTACATAAAGACTACAACCCAATAAAAAGACACTACGAAAACACAGTTACATTCATGACAAACGATTACCATTCTGAATATCATAATTTCATACTAACATTGAATTTCACCATAGACCATAGACACCGTTTTGGGACCTAAAAAGTTCATTAAATTTATTTTGGTCTGCTGTTAATAATTCTATCGCTTGATAAATGCGTTCCCCATCCTGTGAATCGAGATTCCCTGTGATTGATTTAAATATAGAACCTAGTCCGTTTATCATGCCACGTTTTCGTCTATTAATAATATTATTATTTGGAAAGATCCTGTAAAATATATCGTCTACATTGTCTATGGTGAAATTCAATGTTAGTATGAAATTATGATATTCAGAATGGTAATCGTTTGTCATGAATGTAACTGTGTTTTCGTAGTGTCTTTTTATTTGGTTGTAGTCTTTATGTAATTGTGTCAAGTCATGTATGTATATCAAATTCCAGCTGCTAGTCCCAGTGTATGCTGTGCCTAATTTCTTTGGTAACATGCCTGGGTTGTCTGTCAAGTCTTGTATTTGGTCTGTTATTCCCGTGGCAAGGAACCTGCGATACGTAAATTTTTTTAAATGTATTATCGTCTGTTCGTCATTTTTATGATTTATTTAAATAGCTTTGTTATGTTCTGATAATGAGATTATTGAGTACGGTCCTGAAAATGGGTTTTTATGTTTTTTTATGAAATCCTGGTGGTATCTTTTTGTAGACAATATCACCTTCTTTGAATGGTTGGTTTGTGTTTTTATTTGTCCGTTGTAGTGTTTTTAATTCCAAATTCTCTATCCGGCTTCTTACTATCTCGTAACTAATTTGCATTAAATCTTTATGTTGTACGTTGTATTCCTGTGTAATTATGACATCCGGGTCATAGTTAAACATTTCTGGTATGTAGCCAAATATGAAATCAAAAGGTGGTTTTAGTGTCTGTGAATGTATTGTTGAGTTGTAAGCGAATATACAGTATGGTATTAATTCTACGGGTTTCATATTTTTAAATTTTATTTTGAATAATCGATAATGTTTTATAATCGTGCTGTTAAATCTTTCGATAGGTCCGTTTGATGTTGGGTTTTGCCGTGTTGTTATATGTAACTCTATCTGATATGTTTCTAATAGTTCTTTAATTACCTGGTTTGAGAACTCCGTACCTGGGTCTGCGATTATTAATTTACACGCTCCATATTGTGTATAGTAATTGATTAAGTTCTTTGCAATTTAGGTTGCACTCTTACTTTTTATTGGCAATGCTTTGCCAAATTTACTAAACGGATCTATAATTGTTAGGAAGATAGCTTGTTCAATTTGGAATGTGTAATATATCTAATGGTTTTGATGCTGTGGGGGTGTGTTCCAATGCTATTTGTACTGGGTTCCTATTGTATTTGCATGTTTTGCATAATTCGCAATTTCGTACATACTCCTCTATATGTTTCTTTAAGTTGGGATAGTGGTATATTTTCTTCATTCTCAGGTAGGTTTCCTCAGCCCCTCTTGCCCTCATGATATTTCATTGTTGTCTCGGTTAATTCGTCCTCGTTGATTTCATTCCCAATTTCCAGACATCTATCAAATTTGGGTGATTCTAGGTTATTGAAGTTTTTATTGATAGCCGAACTTACCCGTTCGTAATCTTGTTCATTTACAAAAATGCAGTAATATTTCCTCTGTGGTAAACAATATTCTTTTATAAATTGCTCTATTTGATCTGGTTTATTTAAATTAAAGTTTGCATATATGAAATTCCTTTTGTCCCTTCTGACTGAGAATATGTCTGGTTTGTCAGTATTTTTAAAAACTATCTGATTGGCTTTGCTGTTAACGATTTCTTCCTCGAGTATCGGTATGCCTGGTGCTGAATATTAGTCCGCATTTGAATTTGCTGTGTCGTCATCGTCAATTTCTATGATTTCTTTCTCTTCGTCAATGTTATTCGCCATTGATTGATTATCTATATCCAGTGGGTTTATTTCTACTCGGGAAAGTGCATGTGCTGCGCAGTTTAGCTTTCCTTTCTTGTATCCAATTTTAAATTCATATTCCTCTAGTTTTAGTCTCCAACGGAGCAATTTTGAATTTGGTTGTTTCAAAGAAAATAACCATTTTAAGGGGTTATGGTCTGTATAGATGGTGAATTTACGTCCTTATAAGTATGGTCTGAAATAATTAGTTGCCCAAACGATGGATAATAATTTCTTCTCTATTGTGCTGTACCTGGATTCGGTCTGATTTAATGTCCAGCTGGCGTAAGCTATCGGGTGATCCGCATTGGGTTCGCCCTGGCTTAATATTCCGGCTATCGATACGTTTGAAGCGTCGGTTGTTAATATAAAATCTGTAGAAAAATCCGGTGGTATAAGTACAGGCGAATTCATTCAGCTGTCTTTACACCAGTTAAAGGCAGCAATGTATTCTTCCTCGTTCACGTTTATTTTCGAGTTTTGCCTTAAGCATTTTGTTAGTGGTTTGGTAACGTGTGCGAAGTTTTCTATAAACTTACGATAGTATCCAACTAGTCCTAGGAATGATTTAATTTCCTTGGGGGTTTTAGGTGTCGGGAATTTCCTTATAGCGTCCAGTTTCTTTGGATTCGGACGAATCTCGTCTGGGATGACCACGTGTCCCAAAAACTTGGCTTCCTTCCTTAGGAAATCGCTTTTGTCTAGCTGGATCTTTAAGTTGCTTTGCCTGAAGCGCTCAAATACTAGTTTTAGTTTCTCAAGGTGTTATTGTAACGATGTGGAGAAAACTATGACGTCATACATATATACAAGGCATGTTTATCCAATTAGGCCTTCTAATACGTTCTGCATGAGCCTAGAAAAGGTCGCTGGAGCCTCAGATAACCCGAACGGCATCCTAGTGTACACCCAATGGCCTGCATCCGTTGTAAACTCTGTTTTTTCTATGTCTCTGGGGTCCATTTCAATTTGGTGATACCCAGAGATCAAATCGATCGTCGAAAAATATTGGGCTCGACCAATTTTGTCCAGTATTTCGTCTATTTTGGGAATTGGGTGTCTGTCCAGTATTGTTTTCTCATTTAGTTTCCTCTAATCCACCACAATTCGCCATTTTTGTTTATTTGACTTGTCCATTTTTTTTGATATCACCCAAATAGGTGAGATATATGGGCTGTGGCTTTTCCTAATGATTTTCTGTTTTAGCATGTCATTTATTTGTCTGTCTACTTCCGGTTTATGTACGTAAGGGTATCTATATAATTTGGAATGGACGGGTATGTCGTCGGTCGTCCTTATTATATGTTTTATCGCATTGGTATGCGTCAATGGTTCGTTTTTATTTAAAAAGATGTCTTGATATTCTGGTAATAAACTGAATACTAATTGTTTTTCCTCGTAATTTAAGTATCCTGTATCTATTTGTTCAATTAAGGCATTTTCATTATTAATTCGTTTTTGATTACTCCCCGTATTGTGAGTGTTTAAATCATTAATATGAGCTGCACGAGAAATGATATTATGTATAGTTGCAGGCTCATAAAGCTGTTGCATCTGGCTATCTCTGATTTCAGATGCATATTGTTTATTTAATCTGCTGAATGGGCTGTTTCTTACATTATAAGCGTGGTTATTACTTAATACGTGATTAATTGTATCAAGTTCGTCATTACTTACAAAATAGTGCTGGGTTATTATTATATTTAAATTTAAATGGGTTTCGGGTGACAGTAAACCATCTGCTTTGGTTTCTGTCTTTACCAATTGATGATCGTTAAGATCTGTAAATTTTATTGGTATAATATTCTTGCCTATATACAGCTTGTGATCCTTAAAATCTATTTTAGCTTCATTTAATTTGAGAAAGTCCATCCCAAGTAGACCACAAAAGTAATCGTTAAAATTAAACAGACAGAATTCTTGTGTCTCCTCTGAAATTGATTAAAACTTAATATTTGCACGTTTAGAGTGCGCTGAAATGCCATGCGCAGTGCGTACTGTAAAATTATGTGTAAATATGTTCTTAGGGAACTTATAATATGCTACAACAGGATTCAAAAGATTTTTTGAAGATCCTGAGTCTAATAAAAATTTTCCTGATATTTCTTTGAATTATATATACGGTAACCTACTTAATGTATTGATATTATTTATATCTATCACGGTTCTCGCGTTGAGGGACCTGCAGTGGGAAAATTTCGCTGTTGGATATCGTATTCCTCTGCTGGCGAATTTTCATAATTTAATTCATCATTTACGTAATTTAAATCGTAATTTGTTTTATTTATATCGTTCTCATTAAATTCTATGTTATTTACGTGAGCTGCTATCCTTGGTTTCTGTTGTGACAGTCTAGCATTAGATCTGTCTACTTCCATTGGTTCGTGATAAGTTCTATTAGCATTGTGATTTATATTGGGTCGTCCCGGTTGATTATTGGAATTGAGTCGCCTAAATTGACTCGAAACGGTCTAAATTTGTTTTAAAAGGTCTTTGAAATTGTACGTTCTGAAAAGGTGGGTTATTTTGTTTGTGAAAGAAGGTACGGTTCTGTCCTTCCAGTTTATTATTATTACTGAATATCTAATGTATTGTTTTGTCTCTATAATCGAAATTTTCTTCAGCGAATACGAATTTCAGAGCTTGTTATATACTCTCTGGCGATCTACTGTGCAAGACGATACCTAATGGATTGGGTAAGACGCCCTGGAACGCTTTTAACGTCTAGTTTTGGTAAATGTTTTTTGAATTACTTGTACGCCTTCGTTGTGCTCGTTAGCTACTAAACTTGAGATGAGCAATTGCTCTATATGTCTGCATCTGTTAGCAAACGACAGTGCGTCCTCCGCATTACGTTGTTTCAAAGTCAGCATTTTTGCCAATAAACTGTTGTCATCTCGCTGATCACTGAAATTCTGTACAATAGCCTCTCTCAGGTCTGCCCACGTATTAATTATCTTAGTATTTACTATAAGACGTGCTGTTACTGTTAACTTTGTCTGAATATAATTTAACAAAAAGTGATTCATATACAAATTCTCGTTCGGTACGTAGAACTGATTCATGACCAAGTCACAAGATTTTTAAAAGTTGCCTACGTTGGCTGGTTGCCCAACAAATTCTGGAATAGCTTTCAGGAATTTTTTTTTGAATTGGTCTGTCATGTTGCTACTATTACTACTACTATTAAAATTTGAACGATTTACTGTTATGTTATTGTCACCAATGCTGATTGATCTAAATCTATATTCTATATTAGATAAACTTTGTGATTCTTCTTCTAAATCAGACATATAACGTTTCAATACAACGCATATAAAAATTGGGAAATGTAAAATGGGATAGCAGTAAACTTACCATAATACGATGGTTGCTGCTTCCATTTGGCTCTGCTTGGCTACTATTCTGTTTTAACTTGGCTCTGCTTGACTCGAATTGGTTATTAGGCGTCGATACGCTTAAAAATCGCTTGCTTTCGGTTTTCTAACCAATACTAACGACTGCGCCACCTAACTTTACGGTTAAGACGTTTGAATTTTTAAAACAATTTATTTAATACTTTAAACAATCAATACCTAATTACAAAAAATGAATAATACAATATAATAAAAATATGACGATCAACCTACGTGTGATCTAATGTCTAGCACGCGATGTGCAGAGTACTAACTCGGAACAAGAATGAACGGTCTTATCCCTGTGAGCCACCTCTTTATACACTTCACTCCAGGCGTGGCACTTATTGTCTCTGGATGAAACAAAGGATCTGCTGATGTAGATTCTCACAGTGACATTCCGTACAACTTTCTATTTAAGCCCGCATACTTGTGGGCTCCTTTCCGTCTACGGCTGACGCAGCGGTTCTTACTGTGGAAAGGCGACTTTGTAGCATAACGCGCCATTGTTTGGGCTCCATTTATCTCGCGTATGGTAAATTTTAATGTTATAATCATATGAAATTATAATAGGCCGGTTATCGACAATTTACCTTGAAATACCTTGTGTGTGGTACCAAATTATTTTTAAAACCGTGCCTTTTCCGAGTGTGCTCTGATTCTGTTTAAAAAATTGATTGATGATTAAAAATACGAGTTGGGGGTCTTTTAAACCGCCAGGAAATGAGACAAAATATACTAGATGATCCAATATATTTTCCATGGCTCCTTGACTAAAAAATGATGGTTTTAACATAGTCATGACACTCTAGATTGAAATTTAAAATATTATTGTTTAAAGCGAAAATGTCAAAAGTTGACATATGAGGTGCCATTGTATTCAGAATGTCGTCTTCTATCAAATAAAGCAAAAAGATAAAAACAAAAGTTGCAGTCATTTCCGGAAGTCACCGAAAACAACTGAATACATCAATCAATCTAGATTTCTGTCATATATTAACATACCAAACTTTTTTTTAATCTCAAAAAATAAAAAAGTTATTGGTGTGAGCTACTTTTGAAAAACACCCGATATATATATATATATATATATATATATATATATATATATATATATATATATATATATATATATATATATATATATATATATATATATATATATATATATATATATATATATATATATATATATATATATAAACAAGTAAAAATGCCACGGGACCCTGGATGTGGGTTCTAGGGGCCCTAATTTTCGCTCGCTTGAAATAATTATCGACAGCCTAACCATCGTTACCTCGCTATTAGTGAATTTTCTGAAAAAAAAATTGATGAAAATGCTCAAATAGATATGTGGTACGTGCCCCTAAAGGTGTTAAAATCAAAATTAGTGATGGGAGTTACAGGTATCTCATAATTCTTATGCTATTTAAAAATTTTACGCTCCTTAATATTTCAATTATGGCATGAAGATTTTAATTTCGCTGTAGGAAACATCTGTTTCCTGGCCTCCAGGAGGCAATTATTATATTCATTTATAAACGGCTAAATTGCTAGTATTCATTTATCGCCTATCTGTGGGTTCTCATTCCCTGAATTTGTAATGCCGCATCTAACCAAGACGTGGCATCATGGTTATCGTGTCTGTATTGTTTCTCGATCTTGGCCACTACTATCAATTAACCTGAGTAGTTATTAAGTAAATGCTTATTTACCCAACACAATGCAATGCAACAGTGATGACATCATGTTGTTATTGCTTTCAGAGTAATAATATTCGATACCTGCTTTCTTATCTACCATCAACTTGTTAACGTTGATAATTTCGGTAAGATTTATGTAATTTCCCATGGTGAGTTACAGTCATTTTTTTACATCATACTCCGTGATACGTATCCTATAATTAGTTGGTCTTTGCCAAATTTGAAACCACTCATTGTTGTTTTTTGATGGGTCATTCCATATGTGAAATTGATTGTTTATATGTCAGATGTTTAGCTAATACATACATATCTCATCATTAGATAGTTATTAGTGTATAAGATTAAAATGTCTTTTAGAAGATTGTAGATTATTAACTAGTGTAATTTGAAAATAAAGATGACAGATTCCGGGAAAAAATCCAAACAACTTTACCTGCTTTTAAGGACTGTGAACAGGACGACTGTAAATAAACACATGTTTAATAAAAAACAGGAAACATATAAGAGGGAGCCTCTCCCCATTAATATGTCTGGTGACAAATATAGGGTGTTTGCGGTTTGTTATTTTATTTTTAAAGGGTACTAAAGCATCTTGTAAGAAATTTTTTACGTTAACGCGCCTTAGCAAATGTTTTTTGTTACGAGTATCTTTAATCTTAGTGAATTTTATTTATTCTGAATTTATTTTTCTTGAAATGAGCGCGAACTAAGCCGCTTAGAACCCATATACATGGTCAGTTCCAATTTTTATATGTTTATATATGGTTTATGGTTTATTGTGACAATAATATATATATATATATATATATATATATATATATATATATATATATATATATATATATATATATATATATATATATATTATGTGTGTGTATGTATGTATGTATGTAGTATGTGTCACACCGATAACTCAAAAAATAATGTGTCGATTTTGATCAGATTTTCGGAGTACCTTCCTTTTGCAAGGGGTTTAGTCAAGTGCGTTATGCGGAATAATCGGGGCAGGTTTTCCCGGAAATTTTGTATTTTCTTTCGGAAAAAAATTATATCTCCGGAAATAACAAGGGCACCCAAATTTGGCACGCGTATACAAACATATAAAGAGTGAACCATGTACCAAAATTTAGTTCTGTAAGTTTAAAGGCAAAAAGTTATGGGCATTTAAAGAAAAAAAAGCCTGGACGCAGCAAGTGCGTTATGGTAGTGAATTTTTATAGAAATGATCTGGCACCAAATATTTTATTATAACTTTTTTTTCTTGCAACATAGAAATCTAAATTTTTGTATATAATTTACTTTTTATATTGTTAACCTACCTACAAAATTTGGTTATCATAGCTTTTTTATTTTTTGAGATAAATTTTTTTTCTAAGTAAAACTCAACATTTTTCCGGAAAACCTCGTCAGATTTTCCTGAGTAACGAAGTTGTCCAAGCCACTTACAAAAGGAAGGTGCATGTCAAATTTTATCACAATCACAATTTATATATATATATATATATATATATATATATATATATATATATATATATATATATATATATATATATATATATATATATATATATATCATATAAAAATAGAAACTAACACCGGAGATGGGTTCTTGGGGTCCTAGTTGCCGCTCATTTGCAAACTTTTTTAAAAATTCAATAGTCGGAAAAACCTTTTTAGTGAATTTTCGTGGAAAAAAATTCACTAAAAAGGTTTTCTTCTAAACGCCAAAGTCGCGATCTGAAACGTTAAAATTGTCAATATTGAGGCAAATAACCTGAAACAAATATGGATTATGTAAAGAAAATGTCGCAAGACGAGTGTTCTGCAAAGCCTTAAGATTCAGCTTCAACCGTCATTGTCCTTCAGTTTACTAAAATATTTCCAGAAATTTAATTTCAAATAGATCCTTTATGTGATGCTTTGGCGGTAGTTTTAGTTAAGTTTATGGCTTAACGGTCTATTATTTTTAACCAGTTTTCGGAAAAAAATTCGTTATTGAGGAGACCGCGACTTTTGAATTTCAAAAATATTTCTTCATGTGATCGCAAACTAGGCCCCCTAGCATCCGTATTCGGATTTGGCTTGAGTTTTTATCTGTTTGCATATGACGCGTTTCTACGGTAAAGCTCAATATAATTGTTATTATACAAGATACTAGAAAAACCTGTATAAGTTCATTATAGGATGTCTTGAGCTGCATCTGATAAAATTATTTTGACAATCACAGGCTGGCTCATAAGTCGTTGGTGATACCTACATTTTTTTTCGAACGCCCTTATATTATTGCATTTTTGCATTTTTTTATCAAATATGATCCACGTTTGTAACAAAAAAAATCTAGACGAAGTAAGTGCGTTTTCGTAGCGAATTTTCATTAAATGCTTCAAATTTCAATAACTCAATTTGCTACTAACCAAAGGTTTGTTGGTTAGGAAGCCAGTTTTCCCGGAAATAGTAAAAGTTTACTTTGGAAATTTTTTGTACATTTTCAAACAATAGGTTATTTTGTTTAAATACGGTACATTGTTTCTACTATACTGGTACTATACCGGTAACCACATTGATGCCTGTTGCCATTAGAGACACATATTTGCTTTTAGAAATATTTTTATGAAAATTCACATCCATAACGCAGTTGGTGCGTCCAGACTTTTTCTCTTAATTATTTATTTTTAAAAATTGTGCAAAAACTAACTCTAGAAGCTGATGAATCCCCCTTTATACCAGTTGTTATCGCTGATGGCAGTAATGTTTTCCATCTGTCAAATTTAATCAGTTGTCGCTGCGCTGTTGGTTTGAAATAAAATTTTCTGAATAACTCCTGACAAGTAAAAATTATGTTTTTTATGCCTGACGATCGTGTCTCTATCAAACTGATGAGTTTATCCATCCATCTGATGACGCTAAATTTGTTAGCGAAACGATCGTCAGGTTTCCACAACTGTACTGCTATGAATTGGGTTATCCAGATTGTACTTAAAAGAGCATGTTTTAGCAAATAATTTGCGTTATTTCCTTGCTCATATTTAGAGGTCGATAGCCTTTCTTGAGATTCTAAGTTTTGGTAGCTAGCAGTACCACCGTAGCTTCTCCTATATATATATATATATATATATATATATATATATATATATATATATATATATATATATATATATATATATATATATATATATATATATATATATATATATATATATATATATATTATATATAAACATATAAAAATTGAAACTGACCCCGGATATGGGATCTAGTTCGCGCCCGTTTGCAAAAAATTTTTCAAAATTCAAAAGTCAGGATCTCCCCATTAGAGAATTTTTTCTACGAAAATTCACTAAAATTTGAAACAAAAGTTGCAGGTATTAACGTTAGCTCCAAACTAAAATTATTTTTGCAAATACAGGGTATTGCATAAGTTATATAAAACCCACACTTAATTTTTTTTAAATGGTACACCTGTATATTGCTTCATTTTGAATTCCTATTGTTTTGCGGATTCATCCGGTATATAGTTGTGGGGTCTATACAGTGTCGTTCAAAATTTATGGCCACTTTTCTAAAACATCAGAGCCACATTTGACGGTCTGTATCTTCATTAATATGCCAGGACGCAACACTCTATCACCAAAAATCTAAAAAAGTGTTCTTCTTCAATCAATACAGAAATAATTGATGGAAAACAGTATACAGGGTGAGTAAAAACACTGGAGTCATGTTTTCTCGAGAAATTCAAATGGAACAGCCTGTATATTATAATAATTTTCGATACATCGACAAATGTTATATATATATATATATATATATATATATATATATATATATATATATATATATATATATATATATATATATATATATATATATATATATATATATATATATATATATATATATATATATATATATATATATATATATATATATATACAATGTGTCCCAAACTGGATGGGAATGTATTGCTATCTTTGTTATTATTAGATATAGGGAGACGGTAAAATTAGCAATGTTTTGTAGAATTTCATGCTCGTTCAAAATATGACTTGTATTTTGCCCTACCTCTTTTCGTTGTCCAGTTATTTTGAAAAAATTGTCGATTTCTTTTTTCTTCAATATCTAAGTAGGCGTTGATCTGACATGTCTAAGACATGCAAAACATGTATTCAAGTGAGCGCTAACAGGACCCCCTAAAACCCATATGCGGGGTTGGTCTCAGTTTTTATCTGTTTACATATATACAGGGTGACGTATTTCTATGGTAAAGCTCAATATATCCGTTATTATACAAGATACGAGAAAAAAATGTATATGATAATTATAGGGTGTCTTGAGGTGCATCTTATGAAATGAGTTTGACAACCACAGGATGGCCCAGCTGATGATAATTAGTATCATCAGCTGGGCCATCCTGTGGTTGTCAACCTCATTTCATAAGATGCACCTCAAGACACCCTATAATTATCATATACATTTTTTTCTCGTATCTTGTATAATTCTTTTTTTTTTAATTCAAACACTCCTTATATGATTGCGTCTTTGCATTTTCAATCGAATTATAATGCATGTTTGTAAGAAAAAAATTGATTAAGTTCATCGTTTTATAGTCATTTCAATTATTGTTTTGCAACTTTTCACATTCTTGGCACATCTAAAAAATTATGTTGCGGAATTTTTACCAATAGTAAGCGGAGTTTCATCCAAATGACGCATTCAGAGATTTTTTTGCTTATATTATTCGTAGCAAAAGGTCGAGATGCCGTATACAGGTCACTCTCAAATAGTGACTGAATGTGAAAAAATTCAGACTGCCGTAATTTAATTTTTTCAAATAGAACAGATTGTGTTTTGTGTTTCAAAGGTGAAGGGCATGCCCTCTGCTTCAATTTTTGTATAATACTCCCTACAAGTACAGACTCTAGTTTAGGAAATATTTACATTTACAATCGTATACCATGATTTGATCAGATTGTATGATTATTTGGCCAATTTTTGAAGGAAAATATTAAACAATTTAAATTAACTTTGGCACAAACAGTACCTAACAATTTATTAATTTGATAGAATTATCTACGTTTACATGTTCATAATATACAGGGTGGCGCATTGAAAACGAAACCGACCGATTTGCGTCCAGATATATTTTTTTAAAGAAACGCTGAAACAGGTCAATTTCAATATTGAGGGGGACATGTTTTGACATAAAACTCAACTTTGTCACATCAGCCCCTTAAGGGTGGTGATAACAACCCTTATATTTTAAATAGGGAACATGGTTCGATTGTTACAGCTCCGTCTTTTCTTAATTCAGCACACAATTTTTTTTGAAGTTATATCAACTCGTTTAAAAATAATTCAAAGTTGTAGTTGCAAGAACGTACTTCATTCAGTGTGATAATAAATGCACTGATTAGTCAATTTTTCGTTAAAAAATGTTTATTTAGTTAAGTAGGTCTTCAAATTGTTGACCACCAGCTTCCATACAGAAGTACAAATTTTGTTCAAAACGAGCTCTGACATTCTGGAGCATTTGTGGAATTATTAGACGGCATTCTTCAACAATGCGTCGTCGTAATTCTTCCAGAGACTCCGGTTCTGTTGCGTAAATTCTACTCTTTAAATGGCCCCATAGAAAGAAGCCTAAAGGAGTTAAATACGGTGATCTAGGGGGCCACTCAATAGCACCTCTACGCCCAATCCATTGCTCTGGAAACTCTCTGTTCAAAAACTCCCTAACACATTGTGAAAAATGCGGAGGAGTTCCATCTTGTTGAAACACTAATTGATTTTCTTGACAGCGATCATCATTTTCAACAATGTCAATTAGTAGAGGGTAACCGGTATCTTCCAGTAACTCCAAACACGTTTCGCCAATCAAATTGCCATCAAGAAAAATTGGTCCGATTAAACGGTCTCCAAAAATGCCAGTCCAGACATTCAATTTCTGTGGAGTTTGAGTGTGCACTTCGTGAAAATTTCTTGGGTTATTATCTGCCCACTAACGACAATTATGACGATCGACTGTAGAGTTCAATAAAAATGTACACTCGTTTGAAAAACAGATATTGAACAGAAAGTTCCCGTTATCAGCTATTCGTGCAGTCATAACTTCACAAAACTCCAGACGCCGATCAAAATCATCTTCATTCAGTTGTTGTAGAAGATAAATTTTATACGGGTGAAATTTATGATGCTTCAATATTCGCTGAATCGTTCTTCTTTTGATTTTTGAAACAGTGGCCAATTTTCTCGTGCTCAAAGTTGTGTCTGCGGCAATTTGTCCTAAAACTTCAATCTCAGTAGTCTCATTTCTAACCGGAAATTCACGTTTAGGATCCCGTTTTTTGTTGGCTACTGAACCACTTTGTCGAAACTTTGCAACTAACTCCAAAATGTATTTTCTGTTAACATGTCTGTTCGGATGTCGTTCATTGAACAAATTTGCGGTACGGTTGGCACAGTCATCGTTTTTGAAAAAAAGAGTAATTATTTCAACTCTTTCTTCTACAGAATACACCAATCTGAAATTAATTTTCGGTAGTACTATCAAGTAACAAACCGACCGATAAACTGAAATAATAAACCGCATTTTTCTCATTCCGATAAGAAATGTTCTGTTTGTTTACAAACCAACAAAACATTGACTATCAGCACATTTCTTATCGGAATAAGTGAAACGCGTTTTTGCATCTTCAACTGTGAATAATTTTTAAACGAGTTGATAAAAAATTAGTTTGCTGAATTCAGAAAAGAAAGAGCTTTCAAATGATGTAACACTCGACCCATGTTCCCTATTTAAAATATAAGGGTTGTTATCACCACCGTAAGGGGTTGATGTGGCAAAGTTGAGTTTTATGTCAAAACATGTCCCCCTCAATATTAAAATTGACGTGTTTTAGCGTTTCTTAAAAAAAATTCTCGGTACGCAAATCGGTCTGTTTTGTTTTCAATGCACCACCCTATATAAGCAGTTGATAAATTGTTTTCACAAAAGTCAAATGAAACTGCTGGCCCACTTGAGTAATGTCCTTATTCCTGATAGCTTGTGGCATGAAAATATGAGTATTTTTCGGACCATATTTTGTTTTACTTCCACTGGCCTGAATTTGCGTTAAAATGTAACAAAATTTTGTAACATTTATTTTTTTCAATTGTAATTACAGATTAGGTATAATTTGTATTTCATGTAAGTATCCAACTTTATTGTGTAAAGTCAGTTTTCGCGAAGTTTTTTTTTTTGTTTCCGTAGGAATTATTGTTTGTAAGATTTTTGTAAAGTGTTGGTAATTAGTGTCTAATAACTTTTCGAATGTTTGTAAAAAAACTGCAAATTTTCATGCAAGAATGATTTTTGGACGTTCCGTCGAAAAGGTTTTGTGAATAATTATATCTTGCTGGGTGGGTAAATGCCTTGAAGATGTTGGTTTACCAAGAAAACCGGACCAGGTTTTTCGGGAGTACTTAAAGTTTTTTTTTTCGGAAAATTATTGTACTTTTTCAAATAATAAAGTTATTTAGAAGAAATATGGTACATTGTTTCTACTATATAGATTACACTGGTCATAAATTTTGAAGCCTGCTTCCATTAAAAAAAATACATATTTCCTATTAAAAACATTTTTATGAAAATCCACTACCGTAACGCATTTCCTGCGTCCAGACTTTTTTAATTTTAAATTTATATCCTAATTTCCACCTAACAAGGGAATACTTCATAAAAGGTAACAGGTATTGTTAAAATTTTAAAGGAATGTCGGTGTCGGTGCCTCTGGCACAAAAAAGCGGAAACAAAAGTGATGGCAGCAGTTGCCTTTGCTCACTCTTTTGTATAATTATCCTAATATATGATCAGTTAATGTTTTATGCTGTGTAATTTATTTTCCTCCAGGAATAAGCACATGACGCAGCCTAAAAAGCAAATATTAGTTCTTTTAATTATACAGAAACCAACTTGAGGTAGCAACGGTCTCTAATCCTATAATTCTTTTCCCTGAAGAGAGGTCTATGTCACTAACATAATTAACCTTTATCTTGCATCTGTTATGCTATCAACTTGAAATTACTGACGATATGATTGTTTTTTTAATAATGCCTTTTCGGATATCATTCTGCGGGACTATTAATTAACTGTAGGTACAGAAAGTGCGCATTCCTTTACCAATTGACTACCGGGTATGACATTTTGATAGAGCGCTGTGATTTCAACGATCTCAGGGGAAATATAAGAAGGGACGTCTAAAATGATAAATGACATTGTAACCTGTCAGATTTAGCTCAATGCTGATGTCGATGTCTCACCAAAGCCTTGTATAAGCAACGACTGCATAATCTGACACTCGTTGCAATATTTAAATTATATATACAGCGTGGTTCTAAAGTAATGGCATACGGAGCTACAGTAGATTTTAAGTGTCAAAAAAATACGATTTATCAAATATTACCTCAGTCAAAAAGGTAAAACTGTAAAAGATTGAGAGTGATAACATGAGAAATGGGATTTCGATTTTTCCTGATAACTAGAAAATTATTTGATGTAATGTCTTAAAAATTACTACAGCTGACCTGTTCGTACTAAGAAAAAAAATTCGGAACAAAGCCCGTGCGTGATAGTAGTGAATTTTCATAAGAATTGTACACCATTAGTGCGGCATATTACTAAAATTAATACGTTAAATTTAAATAGTCCGAAGACTGGTTTTAGTGGTCTTAATACGCCCTCAATTTATGAATTTTATTCGAAAGTTTTATAATCGATATCTCTCTATTATTAAAAAAATATTTCAATATTATGTTCGCGCTAATTTTTGAGAAAAATATTTAAAACTTAATTTTCTATGAAGCTAGAAAAAATTTAGTATATTTAGGTACTGTAAGTCTCTTTAAAAAAACTTGTATTACAAATTTCATTAAAGCTACAAAAGATTTCCAGAAGAAAACTGAACTTATATTTAGAAAAGGGTACCTGCCAAATTATAAACGTGGCAAGTCCTTTCCTTATTAATCACCTGGATGGTTTCGTTTTAGCCAACCGAATGCCACCCTTTTTTCCAACAACAAAAAAAGTTTTCTAAAAACAAATTCTCTACTAGTGAATTTTCTTAATAAAAAGTCGCCAATATCCACAATTAAAATATGTTTGCTGCAAATTTTAATTAAACTCTAAGATGGCAAAGTTATTTAGGCATTTTGAGGAAAAATTATATCTTGTTTCAAATGTATAAGATTTGGGCACTACGTTTCTACCAAATATTTAGTGAAACAAAACAAAATGTTACCCAGGGAGTCCGCGACTCCAGCGAGCATTCAGTAAACCAGGGGCCCTATATAATAAACTGTTTGTTTGCCTCGTAATTATACAGACCGAAACTTGCTGCCACAGATATTGTACCTTGAAAGTTAATTAAGTAAACAGCTAATTACAGAATTAATGAATCTAAGATTTAGAACGTATTTGATATTAGTTGACGTCTTATTTTTAAGTTCAAAGATAAAAGAACAAACCTTTTTAAATCATTTTAATAGAGACGTGAGGCGATTTTATTTACAATATTTATTTTATTCTTTCGTATCTTCTTTTCTTATAATATGAAACCTACCAAATCCTGGTTTGACAAAAATGTCATATTTTCTTTATAAAAGCGATATTTCCTTAGATATTTATTTATTACCTTCCATACACCTTAATCTTTTCACTATATGCCACAATGTCAATCTAAAACTTTTATTGGGACTGTTCGTCAAGCTGCAGATATAGTGTATTTTGAAAATATATTGAATCCTGCATGTATCGGATTTAAACAGGTAATTCGGAAGACAAAGAAAACTAATGAACAAGGAGACAAAGGGGAATGCAGAACTTGGACTTACTTGACGTTCTTGCTTAAGTTTGTTTGAAGGGCCCCTCAAGTGTCTTCTCTTCTGATACTATGATGTTGGCACACACTATTTACTGATTTAATAAATATTTATTGTTTATGTGAAATAACTACTAACGCAATACACAAATGGGTGAGGTGCTTTCTTCGAAGTCTAACTGCACACTGTCCACTGTCCAGTCACAAAACTTTCTTGTCCTTCTTTCTAATCGAAGTAGGTACAAGTACCTAACGGTAAATTGACGATGGTGAGGGATGAAGTAATTTTAAACTAAAAACTAAAACGTCTGGTGCAAATAATTTGCCTAAAACTACTATTTACAAACGAGAAAAAAAAACGGTACAATCTATTTTATTGACATGACAAAGGGCACAACTTAGTCAAAGGTCGTTTGAGAATGCCTTTGGTTGTGCGAACCGAGGCCACACGAGAAACACCATCAGCACCTGGATGGAGTTCCACTATTCTTCCCAGCGACCATGACAACGGACGAATGTTTTACTCTTTAATCAGGACTAATTTATTAATGTCCGTGTTTTCCAATGCATGGGATTTGGACCACTTACTTCGCTGGTAAAAGTTATGAAGATACTCATTTTTCCAGCGAACCCAAAAATCCTAATTTAGACGTTGGATTAGTTGCCACCGAGACAGTCTAGACAACTTCAAATAACTCAAATCAGGGTCTGGGACTGATGAGAGGGGTTCCAAGGTAAGAAAATGACCAGGAGTCAAAGAACTCAGATCATTTGGGTCACTACTGACCTCACACAATGGGCGTGAATTTAAGACAGACTCGATTTGGACAAACAAAGTGTTCAGTTCTTCATATGTGAAGATTTGGTTGCCAATAACGCGGTACAAATGGGTTTTGACCGATTTAATGCCACTTTCCCACAAGCCTCCAAAATGAGGTGCTGAAGGAAGATTGAAATGCCACTGAATTGTTTCAGATTCAACCGCAGACTGCATGTAAGATACGAGCTCTTTGTTAGCTCCGACAAAATTCGTTCCACAGTCACTGTAAATGTGCGAACAACGCCCACGGCGGGCAACAAAACGACGAAGAGCAGCAAGGAATGCTTCAGAGGATAAGTCAGAAGCAAATTCTAAATGGATTGCCCGAGTGGCAAAACAAACAAAAAGGCACTGATAGGCCTTGGTAGTACGAGCCCCACGATGACGGGACATCAAAATGTGAAATGGACCGCCATAGTCAACACCAACACAACTAAAAGGTTTAAGTTGCGACACCATTGACTGTGGAAGACTACCCATCACTGGTGTAATGGGAACGGGACGAGTACGAAAGCAACGAACACAGCTCGACAGATAATGTCTGATGGCATGGCGACCAGACAGAACCCAGATATTTTCTTGAAGCAAGTATAATGTTGCATTTATTCCAGTGTGCATATATTTGTGATGTATATGGATAATTAACAATTCAGTCAAACGATGGCTACGGGGTAGCAAGGCCGGATGTTTTGTCTCAAACAATAGGCCCGAATGCTGGAGACGTCCACCAGCACGAAGGGTTCCAGCATCATCGATGAAAGGTGACAATTTTTGTAACGGTTTAGAACATGCCTTTCCCAAACGAATATTTGCACTATCCCTTTGAAAGACTTCAGACTGAACAATTCGGACTAGAAACAACAATGCTTCATGCAATTCCCATAACGCTATTGGTCCGGGTCTTTTTTCCTTGTGACGACAATTATAAACAAATCTTAAACAAATAGCAACTACAGTCTGAATTTCCTTAGAGAGGAAAACCAAGTTAACAATGAATCAAATAATGAGGTGCCAATTTTAGTGAACAATACAACTGTCCGGGCCTCGACATCCGCGTCTGAAACAGACTGCGAAGCTGACTCTAGAGGCCAGGAAGCGGGTGCCAATTTCAAAAAATCAGGCCCCACCCACCATAGGACACAATTTAAAAAGTCCCGAGGCAATACCCCACGCGATGCAACATCAGCTGGGTTATCTCGTGATGCTACATGACGCCCAACAATTTGGGGCAATTCTATCTTGAATGTGTGTGACACGATTAGCCACGAATGTCTTCCACCTGTGTGGTGAAGACGAATCCACGACAAAGCTACCTTTGAGTCGCTCCAAGCAACCACTCGGTCAATGTTCAATGACTCAAGTTTGACACTGCAAACGAAATTGACCAGATCTGCAAGCAATACTGCAGCACACAACTCCAATCTAGGAATGGAAAGCCTTTTAAGAGGTGCAACTTTGGACTCGGCCATAACAAGCGATAGATGAATATTACCATCCATGTCTACAAACCTAAGATAAATAACGCAACCATAGCCTAACTCGGAAGAGTCACAAAAACCATGAAGTTGGCATGAGATATATGGTTGTTTTGGTTTTAGCATGCGAGGAATACTCAACTCTGACAAACAAGATAACGACGATTTGTATCTGTTCCACTGCTCACAAACGTCAAAAGGAGGAGTAGCATCCCAATCTAAGCCCAACAACCACAAATGTTGGATAAGTCTTTTGGCGAAAAATGTTAATGGACATAAGAAACCCAATGGATCATAGATCTTGGCGACCTCGGACAAGATAGTCCTTTTTGTGCATCGAGAATCAAGAGGTTTCGCCTCAAACGAAAACGAATCAAGCGCCGAGTGCCACTGAAGGCCAAGAATTTTAACAATGGTATCGCCATCTTCATCAAACGACAAGGGATTTGTTTGCAAATGATCCGCTGGAATGCCATTCAAAAGGGCCGGACTATTCGAAGCCCACTTACGCAACTCAAAACAACCAGTTTGCAACAAATTGACCAGTTGATTGCGAAGGTCAAGTGCCGACGAAAAGTCATTACTTCCAGTTGCAAAATCATTGACATACAAGTTTGTCCTGATAGCCTGTGCAGCTAGAGGAAGCTGGTGTTCTCCAATTTTTGCCAATTCCAACAAACAACGAATAGCCAGATATGGGCTGCTGGAAACACCGTATGTGACAGTGTTTAACCGGTAAGTTTCAATTTGATCTTGAGGATCAAATCGCCATCGAATAAGTTGGTACGAACGATCAGACTTTGAGACCAAAATCTGCCTGTACATCTGTCGAATGTCACAAGGGAAGACGTGGGAATAAATTCGAAAACAAAGCAAAATCTCTGCAATATCTGCCTGAAGCTTAGGACCAGGTAGTAAGCAATCATTAAGTGAGAGGTCATTTAATGCCTTTGCTGAGGCATCGAATACCACACGAACCTTGGCGGAAGAATCATTGGTCTTAAAAACACAACGATGGGGGATAAAATAAGAATTGCTTCTTGATTGTGTCTCAAAAGTTTCGACATGTGACCTGAATTCAGATAATCAGATATGAAATCGTTATATTTTGCCCGAAGGATGGGTTTATTGGACAATTTGCGTTCAAGTGACGTCAATCTTTTATCAGCAATGGTCAAAGAATGCTCAAAATGCGGATTCCGATGAGAATCCTTGAAAGGCAATGAAACTCCAAAACGCCCAAAATTATCACGAAAGTAAGAGGTGGCAAAAGAAGACTCAGCATGTTGGTCTTCTGGAAACAAAGATTTCGCCAAAGGTACCTCTTCGACTTTCCAAAATGCCTTGATGACATCGTCCAATTTGGGCATTAGTGAAACAAAATACGACTGAATGTTATCACTTGTACCAGATGAAATGTTGCCCAACAAAATCCAACCAAAGACGGTATTCATGGCGCTTGGTCGATCACCGTCACCAGGAATGAATCCGCCCCTAATTCTATTGAAAAATACATCGGCACCTAACAACATGTCAATGACCCCTGGAATGTTCCATGAAGAGTCGGCAAGTTTCAAATTTTCAAAAGCACCAGAAGATGGCAACGGTTGACACGGGAGTTTTCCACAAATGGTTGACAGGATAACTGAGTTGACCTCAAAATTATGTATTGAAGAACCTAACGGACGAACCTTGCACTGTGATGTTCCCAAAGACGAATTAATAGTCACATGACCCAAACACGAAATAGGCAGTGATGATCTATTAACAAATAACCCCAAACGCTTACAACTGTCAGTTAAGAAACTGGATTGGCTACCAGAGTCACAAAGGGCTCTAACTACCTGGTAGTTGCCCCAACGATCACAAACCTCTAAACGAATAGTAGCTAATAAAACTGTACCACGACTCTAATAATGGTAAATGAATACTAGTGGCAGCTGCACGAGTGTTATTGGTAGAAATGCTGAAAAAGAAACGTACGCTGAACAAAATTTCTAAGTGACATTTTATAAAAATATTTTGGCAGTTTAGTTTGGAACATAAAATAAAATTGTGTTAACTGCAAGCACAAGCGTATGCTTATTTGTGGAACATACTGTAAAATTTAACTCAATAAACATACTATACTATACTCGCTTCACTTGCCAACGCGAGCGAGGGTAAGGCAGTGGTGGCTTCAGGTGGTGGTGCACTTGCAGCCGTTGACGACGAACCTGCTTTGTTGACTGACGACGACTTGACATAATGCAACAATGAATTGTGACGAGCCGAACAATGACGACAGCCAGAAGTGGACAGACAATATTTTCCCATGTGGGAGGAGGACAAACAATTGTAGCAAAGTCTTGACGATTTGACAAATTCGAACCTTTTGTGCGGTGAGAGTTTCAAAAACGAAGAACAAGAAAAGAGTTTGTGTTGCTCTTTGCAAAATGAACACCCTGAAATAGGTAATTCGCTAGTGGATGCCAATGATGCATAGACGTGGACCTTTTTATTTGATTCAAACTTTCTTGGTTTTGACGAAGCGGATTTAGCCGGCGCTAATGATTTATTGTATTCATTAGCTTCTAAGGCACGACACTGATATTTCAAAAAACTTGTAAGTTCCTCATACCTAGGAACCTCTACATTTGTAAACTGTACCTCAAAACGTTTACTAGTTGCTGAATCTATTTTTTCAACAAGAAAGTTGAATAATGTGAAGTCCCAAAAGTCTATATGTGGATATTGGCTGATTGCGGTGACATTTTCAGTAAATGTATTTAACAAATCTCGCAACGATTGTACAGAATCTTCCAGAGCATGTGGAGCGTGAACAATGGCGTTCCAATAGTGCGAAAGCAAAATTCGATCGTTCTGATATCGATCAACCAACGACTGAAAGGCAATACTATAGTTTTCCGATGTAAGAGGCAAATGCTTAATCAGATTCAACGGTTCTTTTGACAAGGATGAAAGCAAATACTGAAGTTTTTCTATTGGCAATAATGAATCCTCATTATGAATCAACTTGGAGTATAAATCAAAAAATGTCGACTAATTTTTTAAGTTGCCATCGAACAAAGGCAAATTAAGTTTTAATTTAACATTTAAATGTTTACAACTACTAATCGAAGATTTCGATAAATAAAGGTTAGCTGCTTTATAATCACGTTGATCCAAATTCTATTCAACCGAGTTATTTTTAGAATGACAACTAACTGGCTTTGTATCAGCCAATAACAAGGCTTTGAAACCACCTATGTCGATGAAGGCAGTATCGAATTTAATCACGATTTCTAAATATTTATGCCACAATTCAGATTCATCGACTAGCGTATTTTTTAAGACGTCCTGAAAATTACTATAAATTTCTACCGCCTGACTATGAATTGACTCAATTTTCAAACGATTGCTTTCATCGTTAATGCACTGCTCTGAAATTGAGCGAAATGAAGCAAGACGGAAAAATGTCTGGTTCGCCACGCTAATTGCCCTTTCTAAGGTATAAGTACCCATATTAAACAACAAACAAAACAAAAGCAAAAAAAATGAAACTACAAAAAGGCAGAACTGAGTACGTATTTACAAAATATTATCACACAAACACACTTATCTAAATCTGTTACGAAATAAGCCACGCTAACCAAGACCCTTGAGCGCAGGTAAAAGTACAAGCCAGATGTGTACAACAAAGGCGCCGATATCAACGAGACAAAGAAAGGCGCTTGTATCTACGTAATCTATTGTAGTGCAACAAACTAACTATGTCATTTAAGCTGCAATGCGTGAAAGATTACACTCTAAGAAAATTATACAAATAATTCCACCTGCGGAATTTTCAAACTAATTAATCTTAGACAATCAAATGCAACAAAACACGCTTTAATTTAAAAAAATAAATCCAAATTACACTACTAAATTAAAATTAAAATCAAATGAACATGTAATTCATAGACTAATTCATTTAATACGGCTAGAAAGGACCAGGAAATGTATCGGATTTGAGCAGGTAATTCGGAAGACAAAGAAAACTAATGAACAAGGAGACAAAGGGGAATGCAGAACTTGCACTTACTTGACGTTCTTGCTTATGTTTGTTTGAAGGGCCCCTCAAGTGTCTTCTCTTCTGATTCTATGATGTTGGCACACACTATTTACTGATTTAATAAATGTTTATTGTTTATGTGAAATAACTACTAACGCAATACACAAATGCGTGAGGTGCTTTATTCGAAGTCTAACTGCACACTGTCCACTGTCCAGTCACAAAACTCTCTTGTCCTTCTTTATAATCGAAGTAGGTACAAGTACCTAACGGTAAATTGACGATGGAGAGGGATGAACGGAAAAGGAACCAGAATGTTCAGTTGATAATAGAGGAGGACGAAACACCGCGTTTAAAAAAGGTACTTGTGCCTACTTCGATTAGAAAGAAGGACAAGAAAGTTTTGTGACTGGACAGTGGACAGTGTGCAGTTAGACTTCGAATAAAGCACCTCACGCATTTGTGTATTGCGTTAGTAGTTATTTCACATAAACAATAAACATTTATTAAATCAGTAAATAGTGTGTGCCAACATCATAGAATCAGAAGAGAAGACACTGGAGGGGCCCTTCAAACAAACAAAAGAAAGAACGTCAAGTAAGTGCAAGTTCTGCGTTCCCCTTTGTCTCCTTGTTCATTAGTTTTCTTTGTCTTCCGAATTACCTGCTTAAATCCGATACATTTTCTGGTCCTTTCTAGCTGTATTAACTGAATTAGTCTATGAATTACATGTTCATTTGATTTTTATTTTAATTTAGTAGTGTAATTTGGATTTATTTTTTTAAATTAAAGCGTGTTTTGTTGCATTTGATTGTCTAAGATTAATTAGTTTGAAAATTCCGCAGGTGGAATTATTTGTATAATTTTCTTAGAGTGTAATCTTTCACGCATTGCAGCTTAAATGACATAGTTAGTTTGTTGCACTACAATAGATTACGTAGATACAAGCGTCTTTCTTTGTCTCGTTGATATCGGCGCCTTTGTTGTGCACATCTGGGATACCAATCATCATATTGTCAGAGAGATGTTCTTCCAGACAAGATAGTCATGTTTTTTCGCAAGTCTGAACAATTCGACAGTGGTCTTAGAAATCTATGATAATAACTGCCCGGTACATTCATCTAACTTTACTTCACCGACTATTTATAATTATGCATTAAATTGTGTCTAGGTGCAACTTATTTGCAAATGTTGAATGAGTTTAGAAATAGATACCTTTATACTTTGCCAAATAAAGGGAGACGTCAACTTAGGTATCAACATGATGGAGTACCGCCCCTTAGAAGCGGCTCTGTAAATAATTTATTGAAAAAGAAACGTGAGGACCAGTGGATAGCCAACAAAGGTCTATTCATTTGGCCCCCAATTTAACAACTCTGTGATGATTTTGTTCTGAAATTTATTTTCAAGGTCAACATGTTAATTGCACAAACGTTATAAAACAGAGATTTTAAAAAATATCGTCAATAACATAACAACTGTCACATTTAGGTGTAGGTATGTAAACACAAAAATGCCCTCTTTTCAGTCGGGCAGTCCACCGGAATAAAAAAGAATGGCTGGTTCTATTTAAAAAAAAAATTATAATTAAGATTCTATATGTTTGGATTCAAACTTTTGACGATTTTTGTCAGCGGTGAGGTTTTGAATTTATCCAACCCAGACGTGGTAACTTTCCTCTATTTTGCAGTCATCTGGTGGACTAGTGCTCCTGAACTCTATGAAATTTGTAACAAAAGTTATTATTAATAACTTTATGGCTGTTCTGTGGCCTCCCCATTCCTTTCGTGTTGGTTTTTTTCTGTCTATGACTATCATATGTCACTCCTGTCATGTCATCTTAATTAGTTGCTCTGCCGTTTTACCGGTTCCTTCATCTCTCAATGTCTGCTTGGAATGGTTGACTTTTTCTTCTGTTTAATGAATCGTAGTGCTACTTTATACAGGGCTTTCATAAATTCCAGAACCTCACGTGACCGCTCAAGTTAGGCAACCTGACATACACGGTTGTACAACCTTAATTAATGAAATCCCTAAGATGCCAGTGTTGTCTCATATTTCCTTTGGGGTTTTATAAAAAATATAAACATTATAATAAGTTGAAACAGTAAATGTCTTAAATGTATTTATTATTTAGTATTTTTAGCAGCAAGTCTGTCCATGGATGGTTTACTGTTATTGATTGTTAAGAAAATAAATTAAAAACATAAAAAAATATTACTTCTATTTTGTATAGATACCAAAATTTTGTAATGTACGTAAAAAAATTGAGGTCCGATTATTTAAACTTCTAATTTACGGTTTTAGGAATGTGTATTGTGTAACATGTAACAAATATGTACCTCCTTGGGCAGACGACGAACATATTTGGTAGGACTTCGTTTCATGCGATGTCGAATATCGTCAGCAACATAACCTTAACATACCTACACTTTTAACTTACGTAAAAACAAAAAAACTCTGGACGCAGCAAGTGCATTATGGTAGTGAATTTTTATAAAAATGTTTTTATTGCAAATATGTGTGTTTTATTTTTAAGAAAGCAGGCATTAATTTTGGTTACAAGTATAACATATATAGTAAAAACAATGTGCCAGGTTTCATAAAAATAACTTTATTGTGTGTGTGAAAATGTACAAAAATTTCCAAAAGTAAACTTAAAGTGTTTCCGGAAAAACTCGTTTCTTGGTTAACCTTATAGGTTAATAGCAAATAGGGCTATTCAAATATGAGGCATTTGATCAAAATTCGCTACCATAACGCACTTGCTGCATCCAGAATTTCTTTTCTTACAAAGATGCATTATATTTCGATGGAAAATGCAAAAACATAAGACGTGTTTGATTAAAAAAAAAAAGAAAATTTGTATCACCAACGACTTATGGGCCACCCTGTGATTGTAGAAATATTTTTTAAGATGTAGCTCAAGACACTCTATATTTAATATATACACATTTTTTCATATCTTGTATAATAACGGATATATTGATTTTTGCGAAAATTCGACAAAAATTATATACCATTAAACGATAAACTCTATAGCTAAGGCTACTGTCAAGCATCAGAGAAAGGGTCTATTTGAAATGAATTTTCTGGAAACATTTTAGTAAAATGAAGGACAATGACGGTTGAAACTAAAACTTCAGGGTTTGTAAAACATCCTTCTTGAGACATTTGATTTCCATAGCCCGTATTAGATTCAAGTTATTTGCCTATTGCCCAGTTAAATATTTAACGGTTGGTTAGTTAATCAGCGCTTTAGACGACCAATCACAGACTATAATTTGGGTTATTTCCATGACAACCAAATATTTTGAAGTTGTGATTGGTCGTCTGAAGTCCTGATTAACTAACCGGCCGTTAAATATTTAATCGAGCTTTGTGAAACTGGGCATAAATGTTGCCAATTTTGACGTTTTAAATCGCCACTTTGACGTTTTGAGGAAAACCCCAATTTATTTTTCTTTAAATCCCTATAACTTTTTTGTATTTTGACCTACATAGCTAAATTTTGGTATTTAACTTACATATAAGGAAATAAACTCGCGTACTAAATTTGGTTGCCCTTACTTCGTTAATTCCGGAGATATAATTTTTTTTCGAAAGAAAACACAAAATTTTTTGGAAAAACCTGGGCATATTTTCCTGGTAAACGAACTTATCCAAGCCATTTGCAAAAGGAATTTATTCACGAAATTTAATCAAAATTGGTCCATTCTTTTTTGAGTATATATATATATATATATATATATATATATATATATATATATATATATATATATATATATATATATATATATATATATATATATATATATATATATAAACATATAAAAATTGAAACTGACCCCGGATATGTGTTCTGGGGGGCCTAATTAGCGCTCATTTGAAGAAATTTTTTCAAAATTCAAAAGTCTGGATCTCCTCATTAGTGATTTTTTTTAAGAAAATTCACTAAAACGCAATGAAAATGCTAAGTTTTGATAAAAACTGTTTATTTTTATTGTCCAACAGATAGAAAATTATTTGAAGAGGGTAACCACTGTTGGAACTTGGAAAATACACGATATACATACAAAATAACCGTCAAAAGCGCATTGAGCGCCAATGGACTGAACTGTCAATTGTCAAGTGATTTAGTAACTTTAGGGTCTCTAGTCTAGTGGTTTTGTTGGTTAGTTTTTGACTGCCAACTCATAAAATCATATTCCACTAAGATATAGACAGAATCCGGTCACGTGGGGTTGCGGAATTAATGAAAGCCTTGTATTAGTTACGTTGGGCGTCAATTCTGAATTGAATTCTGGTGCATTGGGATGTGGTGTTTTGGACCTCTGGTACAAAAGTTAAAGCGCTAGCTTAGATAACCTTTGTATGGTTTTCCACTTGAATTTTCGATAACTGAAAAGCCAGTATGGGAGCCATGTTGTGTTTGGTTTTATTTTACACATTAGTAACAGCCCCTAACGTTCTCATAAAATTCTGCTCAGCTCTGTGGGCTCCTGTTGAACTTGCTCTCAGTCAGTTGACTCTGTAGCTTTTTATTTGAAATAGATTTTTATGTTTAGTTATTATTTGTTGTGTAATAGTTTGCTCTGGTGCTATTGTTCCGCTTTTAGCTTTCTCTGTGCCTTTAAGCTCATTTTACTGTTTGGCTTAAGATGTTAGCTTTAACGTTTTCTAAACTGATTGCTTTGATATCCTTGTGCTTCATTCAGCACAATTGCCTACCATAAATCAAACGTTCTTCGACAAACTTTTTTTTTGTGATTCTAGATTTACGCGTGAAGATGGCTACGTAGAAAGCAGAAACGCGTAGGGAAATAATAAATTTTATAGCCTAGAAAAAAAGACTTTTCATTGAATGTTTAATTATATTAGATTAAAACAAAAAACAGTTTAGCTACAGCTACTGATGAAGACAACTTCGTTGTCTAAATACTTATACAGCCCATAATTCTCTGTTATCATTTTTGTGGTTTTTGTGATGATTATGGTTTTTGCTTCAGTTTCCAGCCACAGTGTCAAACCTCAGTCTTTTATATTAGGTTAAATGGTATTTGGTTCGGTAGATTACATTTGGCTTTATGACGTTACTGTTAACCGTGACCCCTTTAGTTTTTTAACATTCTATAAACAAACTCACAATGTTCTAGCTGAAATTATAAAATATCCCTTTATTAAATTTATTGATGTACGAACACATCTTTCAATTTTTTGTATGCAGTGATTAACGTAGTCACGTACAAGCTTTATGTGCTCTTTTTTATTATAACTTGCCAAAACCCATAGTTGCACAATATGCACCTACATGACATAAATCAAAAATACACACATGAATTGAAATGAGAATAAATTATAGGTACAAGCACACAGCATCACTACATTATCAACATGAAAATTGATGTTGAACAAGGTCCAGGTTAATTATATGTCTCGGAGAAAATACAGCAGATCTACTTCATACCACTATATTTATCCGAAAGCAGTAAACATCGTTCATAAATCCATCATGCTTTAGGAGAAGAAGCATAAGACCGCTTGCATGAGACAAGATACTCTCTAGAAGGGGAAGAGGACCAACCACGCCTCGCTAACAACTACAATTACTGCTAACGATACCCGCTATTTGCGTTGCAGGCCGCAAATGTAATTTTATTACATGCGATCTACATCTTGTATTGATTTTAAGTCAGCGAAGATAGTCTTGGAAATCATAATATATCCATCAATGGGATATCTGTGTGATTATATGAAACGTCTGTCGTGTTTGCATTTTTCTAGAATTTTTCTTCACTAAAGGAAATTAGAAGAAATTGGAACGTACTGGTTATCTTTGGGTGAGCTGAATAAAAAGGCTTTTTCTTTCCAAACAAATATTTTATTCCTTGTCCCGACGCGTTTCGTCCCTTTTTAACTGGTCATCCTCAGGGGAATCTAGAATTTACAAAAGGCTTGTCAGAAAAACTGAGTTTTCCGTTAGACTACTTCTGCGAGGGTACAACACAGGAATATAAGATAAAATTAGGTCACAACAGTTAACCCCGACACTAAGTCAAAAGTTAAAGGTTAAAAATGTCAAGCTACAAAGCTATAAAAGATTATAGGTATACAGTCATAAACTACTACATGCAATAAAATGAAACAAATGCAAGTCAAATAGAACTACAAGAAAAGCTAATGTGTCCTGAGATTTTTAATTACAATAAGTCTAACCCTAAAATCTCATAAAAGCTTAAAAATTCTTCAAAAAAATTCTTTAAAACTTTACCCTTGGCAGGGTATTTTTCAAGTTCAAGCTGAAGACAACAGCAGCTTTCGCTCCTGTTGCTGTCTTCAGCTTCAACTTGAAAAATACCCTGCCAAGGGTGAAGTTTTGTCAACCCCAAACATTTTGACGTTTAGGAACAACGTACTGGTTATCGATTATGCTTAAGGTTTCTGCTTCTATAGTTTGTCTTGAGCTTTATTGGCCATTTCACTAGGCCCAGTAGTGTCTACCGCTCTTTTAAAGAATTTGCGTAGAAAAACTTCGTTATTGTGGCGAGACTTAAATATAAAACTCTGGACGCAGCAAGTGCGTTATGGTACTGAATTTTCACTAAAATATTTTTTAATAGCAAATATGTGTGTTTTTTTATAAGAAAGCAGGCATCAAATTTGGTTACCAGTATAACATATATAGTAAAACCAATGTGCCATGTGTAATAAAAATAACTTTATTGTCTGAAAATGTACAAAAATTTCCGAAAGTAAACTTAAAGTGTTCCCGAAAAAACTCGTTTCTTGGTCGAACTTATAGGTTAATAGCAAATTGAGCTATTCAAATATTTTTTTTTTATGTCAACAACACACCACGAGGGCTTACAGCCTAAATACTATCGTACCGTGGGTGTTGACAAGGAGGAAAGAGGCAGCTTGTTAATTCTGGACTTGAAGGTTTGGAGGTTCGGAGGAGAAGGAAAAACATGTGCCGGCAAGGAATTCCACAACTTGGAAGTCCTCGGGACAAAATAGCGGGCATAACAAGATGTTCTATGTCTGGTGACCTGGACATTAAAAGGGTGCATTCGCTCTGTTCCCCTGGTAGATCTGCTGGGGGCAGCAGGTGGGGGAATTATGGAGGAAAGCTCCTCTGAGCAGTGCCCATGCAGATATCTATAAAAGAGAGAGAGAGAGGTCACCAACGGCACGTCGGTGGGCAAGGGATGGAAGCCTTTGGGTGAGGGTAGGGTCACCAATGAGACGTATAGCTCTCTTTTGAATGGAGTCCAGGATAGCGAGTGTAGAAGCGGCAGCTGCACCCCAGATGTGGGAGCAGTATTCGAGGTTTGGCCTTATTTGTGAAGTGTATAGGGTATAGAGATTAGTTGGTGAAAAGTATTTGCGAGCCCGGAAGAGGAAACCCAATTTCTTAGCAGCCGCTTCTGCAATTGATGTAACATGTTGGTGCCAATTAAGATTTCGATCCACAGAAATGCCAACAAGAGAGAAGGACTCATTACTTTGAATAACTTGGTTGTTCATTGTGATGGGTCTAGGGCTGCTGTATCTCTTGTGAGAAAGAAAGCAAGACTTAGTTTTGGTGGGGTTGAATTGTACAAGATTTCTACTTCCCCAGTCTAATATTTTTTGGAGGTCCACGGAGACAGAACCCTCCATGAGTCTGCGATCCTCATCTAATTGGGCTAAAGAGACAGGCTTAGAATATTGTATATTTGAGTGGAGGGTGCTGTCGTCCGCGTAACTGTGAACTGGATTGGATGTGCTAGAGAGGAGGTCATTGATGTGGAGAAGAAACAAAGTAGGGGCTAAAGCTGAACCTTGAGGAACTCCTGCATTAATTGGATACAGTTTAGAGGAATGGCCATCCACAACAACAGATATGCTCCTGTTGGAGAGGAAATTTGCTGTCCAGGTACAAAGTTTTGGTGGTAGGCCATAGGCCGGAAGTTTATTAAGCAGCGCTGCGTGCCAGACCTGGTCGAATGCTTTGGATATGTCTAGAGCAACAATCTGGGATTCACCGTGTTGTTCCATAGACTTGTTCCAAGAATGGGTGACAAAGGAAAGGAGGTCGGCAGTCGATCTGCGCTGACGGAATCCATACTGCCTGTCGTGGATTAGACTGTGTTTTTCAAGGAATTTTAGTAGTTCGGTGTTTATATACTTTTCCATCACTTTAGAGATGACTGAAATGAGAGAAATAGGCCTGTAGTTGCTAGGAAGCGCTTTGGATCCTTTTTTGGGGATGGGTTGTACTCGAGCAGTTTTCCAGTTACTAGGGAATATGCCTTTATTGTAAGATATCTGAAACAGACGAGTCAGGACAGGAGCAAGTTCTGGTGCGCATTTTTTGAGAACAATTGCTGGGATCTCGTCAAGGCCAGAGGCTTTCCTGGTATTAAGAGAAGAGAGCATCTTTCGTACCTTTTTAGTTTTGAAAATGATATCAGTCATTTTATGCCCAACATTGGGGACTGTTGGTGGTTGAACATTTGGAGGTGGGTTGAGAGTAGAATTTCCGGCGAACAACGAAGCAAAAAGTTCAGCCTTGCCCAGGGCGGTAGAAACAATTTCATCCCCTGAGACAAGAGGTGGGAACGTGCTCTTGCAGAAATTATTCCCAATAGACTTAGCAAGAGTCCAGAAGGGTTTGCCGCCGTTGGAGCTTGAGAGGACTTTGTTTTTGATGTGGTTATTAAACGAGTTTTTTGCCTCAGAAAGAATGCGGACATAGCGGTTTCTTGCGTCGTTGAATGCTTGACGATTTTCTTGACTGGGATTGTGTAGAAGCGTTTTGTGAGCTTTGACCTTTTCAAGTCTGGCCTTGTCACAGGATTTAGAGAACCATATGAAGCATTTGATCAAAATTCGCTACCATAACGCACTTACTGCGTCCAGAATTTCTTTTCTTACAAACATGCATTATATTTCGATGAAAAATTAAAATAAAAAAAAGAAAATTTGTATCACCAACGACTTATGGGCCAGCCTGTGACAGTAGAAATAATTTTTGAAGATGTAGCTCAAGACACCCTATAATTAATATATACAATTTTTTTTTTCATATGTTGTATAATAACAGATATATTGAGCTTTATTGATTTTAACGAAAATTATACAAAAATTATATACCATTAAACAATAAACTCTATAGCTAAGGCTACTGCCAAGCATCAAAGAAAGGCTCTATTTGAAATTAATTTTCTGAAAATATTTTATTAAAATGAAGGACAATGACGGTTGAAACTAAGACTTCATGGTTTGTAAAACATTCTTCTTGAGACATTTTATTTCCATAGCCCGTATTAGATTCAAGTTCTTTGCCTAAATGTTGCCAATTTTGACATTTTAAATCGCAACTTTGACGTTTTGAGAAAAACTCCAATTTATTTTTCTTTAAATGCCTATAACTTTTTTGTCTTTTGACCTACAGAGCTAGTAGTAGTTAACTTACCTATAAGGATGTAAACCTGCGTACCAAGTTTGGTTGCCCTTACTTTGTTAATTCCGGAGATATAATTTTTTTTCGAAAGAAAACACAAAATTTTCCGGGAAAACCTGGGCCGATTTTCCTGGATAACGAAGTTTTCCAAGCAATTTGCAAAGGGAAGGTATTCACCAAATTTAATTAAAATCGGCCCATTATTTTTTGAGTTATCGGTGTGAGATATACATATATATATATATATATATATATATATATATATATATATATATATATATATATATATATATATATATATATATATATATATATGTATATATATATATATATATATATATATATATATATATATATATATATATATATATATATATATATATAAACACTAAATTCACTAAAAGAATCGTTAAATAAGCGCGAATTAGGACCCCGATAACCTAACCGGTTTTACGCCAGCGAAAGCTGGCACCTAACCTACCGAAACAACCCGAACGGTCAGTGACGCGCGTGACCCACTATATCTCCTCTTAGATATACCCAATTTTAAATGTTAGCCCACTGGTTTCTGTAAAACTTGAAAAAAATGTTTATCTAAAATTCCACTCAAACAAAAATGGTGTATATAGTACTACTCATCTACGTACGGAATCTTATTTTCTTATGAGCCGCCTACATTGTGCTCTATTACTACTAAAATATAAAATTTCAGCTGCTGGTGTAAAACCTAATTCAAAAATGTTTAGCCAAACTTATATTTATATCATAATGTTGTATATATTAATACCCATCTACGTACAAAATATTATTTTCTTACCAGCCGTTTACAGTGCTTGTCTTGTAATTTAAAATTTTAGCTGCTGGCGGAAAACCATCTTCAAAATAATGTTTAGCCGAAATTTATTAATAGCACAATGTTCTATATATGAATACTCATCCACGTACAAAATACTATTTTCTTACGAGTCGTCTACAGCGTGTTTCTTCTAATTTAAAGCTTTAAATTTTAGCTGCTGGCGGACAACCATGTTCAAAAAATGTTTTGCCAAAATGTTAATAATACCTTAATGTTCTATATATTAATACTCATCTACGTACAAAATATTATTTTCTTGCGAGCCGTCTACAGTGTGCTTGTTGTAATTAAAGTTTCAATTAGCCGCTAGCGGAAAACAATACGATTAATGGTCGTTTCCACATTTATTTTGTAACAATAGGCATGTATTTAATTTAATCGCTATATTTATGACTGAGGGTTGGAATTTTCAGTCTAAAGTATTTTGTCCTGTCTTTCTTGGTTCCGCCAATTATTCAGTACCTTTTTTCGACTGTGTATATCAGGTACGTATAAAAATATTATTTACGTTTTTAGTATTCTGAATCAAAACTTTTAGAACATGTAGTTAATAGTCGATAAAGATAGTACTTCTATTTCTTTGTTTTAAAATAAATTAAATACCAGCCTTTATGTTTGCGTAACCACTGTTACATAATTATGACAATAATTATTTAACTGTAAATACATTAAAAAGTACTACTGATAAAGATGAAAGTTAGAGTATTTATAATGTAATTGCTACAACTCGGCCACTAGGGAAGGGAGGGTCATTTATTTCTCCATCAGGGCTCGTCCGCATTTTTGCCGCACCGATAGCACCGCATCCTTTGGCCTATTGTGCATCCCCTTTGTTTTTTTTCTACTCCACCCATTCCAAAATCACTGTGCCTTAAACTAGTCTGCACAGCAATTGGTAGGGTGAATATTTATATTGCTCTGTCTTCGGTCTAGACTGAACGTAGATCAATCTCCTTTTGCGGTCCAGAGCTTTATACTTGCACAAGATGTGCTAGGCTGATTCCTTCCCTCGTCGCAGCGTCTGCATGCCAGGTCCCCTTCGAACCGCCCCATTTTATGCAGGTGTTTCTTGACGGCCATGTGTCCCGTCAAGAGTCCTATTATGTTTCTGAGCTGTCCTCTGCTAAGATTTAGCGGCTCCACAGCTCCCTTTGAACTGAGTTCCTCAATTACTGACTTCCCATGTCTGAGCCCTGGACTCTCGTCTCGACATGCACCTACCAGCTTGGAATTTATCCGTGGGCTACTTAGGGCCTTAAGGGCTGCCTGGATGTCTGTGGCTATGAGGATTCGCTTGCTGGTGTAACCCCTCCACTTGTCCTCCCACACTCAGTGCAGGATGGCGTACATTTCGGCCTGAAAGACCTTTGCATGGACTCCGAGGGAAATACTATAACACATTCTGGGTCCTTCCGACCCACGCTCCCCGCGGATCCGTCCGTGAACCAGACGAGCGTGCCCCGTGGTATCCGGTCGTCTCCAGTCGCCATGCCTCGCGGTCGGGGAATTACACTGTAAAATTGTTTTCCCTGCAGATTCGCGGGCTCCCGAAGTCGGACCTCATTTCAAGCATGGGCTCCTTCACGATCTTTTGAATTTTGCAGTGGCCCCTGCAGCCTGGGTTGATCTTTTGTCTACCATTTCAGGCTAGTCTGTATAGTCCTAGCCTGGCCTCCCCCATGAAAACTAAGTGTAGGGGGGGTGGTGAGATCCAGCAACACCTCCATGGCGGCTGTTGGGGTTGAAGCCATGGCCACTGCGATGCCCAGGCAAGCCATCCTTTCGATCTTGCTTGTTTTTGTTTGGCACTGGATTGTATCATCAGACCAGTGCTGCGTATGTTAACGATGGTCTGACCACCCTTGTGTACAGCCATTGGGCCATACTAGGTCTTAGTCACCACGTTTTTCCATAGAGCCGCCTAGTGACGGCTAGGGTTATAACTGCCTTACGCAGTATTTTTTCAACATGACCATTCCAGGTTAGCTTAGACTCCCATAGGACCCCAAGATATTTACTTCCATGGTCATTGAGATGTTTCTACCGTAGATAGTGAGAGTTCCCTGGCTCTCCCACTTCCTACTCCTCGTAAGCGGTATGACGGTTACTTTCTCGGAGCTCACCCCGAGCCCTTGGCGAACCATCCACCTTTCCACCCCTTTTAGTGCTGTCTGCATGCACTCCCACACTGACTGTGTAACCTTTCCTCGGACTATGATGGAAATTTCGTCCGCAGAGCCCTGTACCTCGTACCCCCCTCCCGAGAGCCTCCCTAGCAGACCGTCCACGACTGAGCACCAGAGCAGTGGAGACAGAACGGTCCCCTGCGTACACCCCCCCCCCCGCAGAGTCCCTCCTGCGAGTGAGGTGAACACTGCCCTGTCACTGAGCATGATACCGATCCCCTTGCAGCAGGTATCCTCTATTCCACGCTCCCTGACAGCTGCCACTACCGATCCGAATAAGGTGTTGCTGAGCCCCCCTTCTATGTCTAGGAAGGCCCCCAGCGCCACCTCCCTGTTCTCCCGCGTATTCTCCAGTTTCAGCGCCAGTTGGTGCAGTGCTGTTTTTGTTGAGGCTCCTGCTCTGTATGCATATTGTCCGCAGTGTAGGGGATATGCTTCCAGTACACCGCCCCTAATGTGCCGGTGGAGCATTTTTTCCATTGTTTTTAGCAAGAAGGATATGAGACTTATTGGCCTCAGGGACTTTCTCAGATCTGTTGGACGCCCAGGTTTATGAATGAATACAACACTGGCCAGTCTCCATGCCCCCAAAATGTACCTCAGAGCCAGGCTGGCCCTCATAATGAGGGTAAACGCTGCGCCAGTATGTCTGTACCCTGTTGGAGCATGATGGGCATTATGCCATGAGGGTCATGCAGCATGTAGCATTCCATGCCTTTGTTCATTTTATAGTTCATAGAATTTCACTTCTAGTCGTTAGTCGCCAACATGGAGCCGTGGATGCTTAAACATCATCTAGTTGCGTATGGCAGTTTTGTACGAAACGACGAGCTGGTAGAGTTTCGTCATATATTTAACATCCATCGGAACGTAAATGTTCTTACCAATGTAATTTTACCAATAAATTTTTTGAGCAAAAATCAAGGCGTTTATGCCATTTTCAGAAACATTAGATTCCTGTGCCCCACTTTGTAGGTCGTTCACCAAGATTGAGCTTTTTAGGTTCACAGAGATTTAGTTAAAAGAATTACAAATTTCTATGATAATTTGCTACCATAAACCGCCTGCGGTGACCAAACTACTCAGATACAACCTATATAAATATTTTTGCGTACATACTTGCCTTTGGAAAAAAAAAACATTACTATTGCCGCTTGTTGATAAACTTACCTCTCTGCCTTTTTATAAATTTTGTCGGTATCCTTTGTAGATTTTCATGACTGAAGTACTTGGAAGTCTGAAAATCCCAGTCTAACTTCGGTTTCTAAATTATTCCCCATTCTATTACTTTACTAGCTCTAGAATTGTTGCTTTGCGTATTTGCTTCAGTTGCTATTGGAATTTTTAAAAGAAAGCGTCGTAGGTTGGAAATTCTTGTGTATGTGTGTTTTTTCTTTAACGTCGGCCTATTTCCGCGACTATGGCCAATCACCGACGCCAGGAAGCAGTTTCACCCCACTATCCTGGAAATTTTGCCGAATCCCTGCCTTTCTATAAGGAGAGTAGGGATCTTTAACGTGCCCAACATCGCATGGACACGGGACCGACGGCTTTATGCCCCCTCCGAAGGGCGAAACGTGCAGACATTCAACTTGCTCAAATACAATGCCAGAACCTCGGTTGATGTTAATTGTACAGTATGTACTGAAAAAGTGAAAGGAGTACCCTGAGATCGAACCCAGTACCCTTCGGTTTAGAGGCACACGTTCTTACCTCTGAACCACCGAGGCTCTAATTGGAAATTCTTCTTGTGTACAGTAACGTTGTAAGAGTGACAAGTGGCCATTTTCTTAACCAACCAGTTTGTTTTAAGGGTCTGGTCAGGTGAATGATGGAATTTTTCGTTTTTTTTTTAATATTTCTTATCTTGATTTGAAGCTTTCAGTTTATAAATCAATTTTTTGTTAATTGAAATTTGTACATACTTTGGTTTATTAAAAAATAACAGATATACATCTCTGTGTTTGGTGTGTGTCTGTGGGCTCACAAAATTATTATATTTTTTATTGTATGACCATCTACTACAGTCTACCACTAACCTTCAAATTCCATTGAATTTGACTTAAATTAGTTGGTAAAAAATATATCCATTTTATAAAAAATAATTTCCTACATTTAACCCTTTGAATTGTGAGTAGTTATTTAATCTCGTAGGTATAATGTCTAAAACATGTATTTCAAATTTCTTGTGGCTCTGTCGCAAATATTTTATATTTACGACAGAGATACATGATTTTTTTCATTTTTAGGCTGAGGTTGATACATCGATTTGCGATAAAATAAGTAACTCACTTTAAACACAAAATATAAATTCCAAAGCGCTATAGCAGACATAATAAAGAAAATAAGTGTTTTTTTTTATCACAATAGGTATTTGGAAAGGTCAACTGGTGATAAATTAGAGTCACGAAAATAGATATGACAAAATTAAAATTAGCTGTAAGTAAAAGCAATGGGCCAATCCTAGGGGACTGGAGAAAACCATCTTCTGTCTACAAAAATATATGCAAAGAACTTGAGATTCAAAATTCGTTAAAGAATAGGAAATTAATATACAATAGTTATCAAAATAAAGGTAAAATCTCTGCAACAAATGAGGATGAATATTACAAATCTACACCCTCATTGCATTTAATATCAAAACCGTGTTTATTTGTAAATGAGTTGAACATTTACTTGTCACCAAGGTTGAAAGTGAATGCATCAAGACGTGTTATTGAAAAAAAAGGAATACATAAAGATAAACCATTTATTACAACTAGTGATATTAACCAAGAGCTTATAGAGCTGCATGAACAGAATAAAAATATGTATGGTTCTGAATTCGGCGCAGTTTCTGTTGCGCAAAACAAAGATGATGATATCAAACACGCTGGAAGCACGGTGCGGAGCATGATTCTTAAAAATGAAAAATTTGAGAGCACTCTGCAATTTCTTCCGCTGTAGAACTGTTTTGGCAATAAACGAAGACGAACCTTTCTTATTTTAAAAAAAAGCTTACCCAAGACCTGTGGTAGAAAAAGCTATACAACCATACGCAACCATCTTACATAGAAAGAACCGATATGGAAAACCGGCATCCTATCACAGCAATTAATATAACACGAAATACTTTTGTAAGGCTAGGTGCATTCTCACCACAATTAGAACTGTAGACCGGTTTCGCTCTAATTAGAGCTCGTCAGTACGGCATACTAATTGCAGCGAAAATACACCTATAAAGTAATGCGGCTATGGTAGCCAGCCTTCCAAAGCTAAGTGAGATTCCAGACACAAAACACGTGCCGCCACATCGTTGCGAAACCAAATAGTATGTTGTCACGGTAGCTCCAAATAACACAAAATGTAAAAAAATAGAGACTGTATACAACCAACTAACAATTTAGTAAACTGTAAGCCCTGGCCCATTTCTACCCAAATTTAGGGACAAAGTATGTAAGGCTAGATGCATTTTCATCACAATTAGAATCGTAGACCGGTTTCTCTCTAATTAGAGCGCGTCAGTAAGGCATACTAATTGCAGCGAAAATACACCTATAAAGTTATACGGCTATGGTAGCGAGTCTTCCAAAACTAAGTGAGTTGTAAGATACGTAACACGTGCCGCCACCTCGTTGCGGAACCAAGTAGTATGTTATCACGGCAGCTCCAAATAACATAAAATGTTAAAAAATAGAGACTGTATACAACCAACTAACAATTTAGTAAATTGTCAGCCTTGGCCTATTTATACCCCAATATAGGGACAAATTGTGTAAAGCTAGATGCATTATCACCACAATTAGAACCGCAGACCGGTTTCGCTCTAAATAGAGCTCGTGAGTACGGCATACTAATTGCAGCGAAAATACACCTATAAAGTAATACGGCTATGGTAGCCAGCCCTCCAGAACTAAGTGAGTTGTAGGACACGTAACAGGTGCCGCCACCTCGTTGCGGAATCAAGTAGTATGTTGTGACGGCAGCTCCAAATAACACAAAATGTTAAAAAATAGATGAGAAGCCGTTTCATTCAACGTTTAATTATGGTAATCCCAGACGGTGTGACATTCAAAAATGAGATTAAATAATAGGGACTGTATACAACCAACTAACAATTTAGTAAATTATTAGCCCTAGCCCATTTATACCCCAATATAGGGACAAAGTGTGTAAGGCTAGATGCATTCTCACCACAATTAGAACCGTAGACCGGTTTCGCTCTAATTAGAGCTCGTCAGTACGGCATACTAGTTGCAGCGAAAGTACACGTATAAAATAATACAGCTATGGTAGAGCGAAACCGGTCTACGGTTCTAATTGCGGTTATAATGGATCTAGCGAGGTAAACGAAATAACGACACTCTAAGGCCTCAATCTGCCTACTCCTGTGGACAAAGGTATATTGGGTTGTCGTAGCTAGATTACGGGGCTTTAATCTGCCTACTCCCCAAATCTCCCCGGAGATCGTCTCTAAGGGCTCAGTGTGTTCAACCCTAGGCCATAGAGAGATCTCAAAGTGGCTCCAAAACAGGAGCCCATACGTCGAGTTTAATAAATTCTGGACGCGGTTCAACCCGAGAACCAAATATATTTCACATTAAATACCGCGGAAATCTTTCCGAATATATATATATATATATATATATATATATATATATATATATATATATATATATATATATATATATATATATATATATATATATATATATATATATATATATGAAAATTGAAACTGACCTGATATCGGTTCTAGGGGTCCTAGTTCGTGCTCAATTGCAATTTTTTTTTCAGAATTCAAAGGCCGGGGTCGAGCATGTGGTGCACGATGCGGGGGTGCGTGGGGGGGGGGTATGTTGGTAATTTGGTGTTTTGCAACAGACGGTGCAATACACCATAGCTTGTGGCGGTGTTGTTTGTGTTTATCGTTTTTCTCGAGGGTATTTTGTATCCTGACTCTTAATTACTCTGGGTTTTACTTCCTTGACAGTCATAATTCTGTTGTATGTTGTGTTTTGTGTAGTGTGGGCATATGGAGTTGGTTTTGCTGTTTTTGACTTTTATTAATTGTAGAACGCTGCCAAATATTGTTCACTTCATGATACTGGTATGGCAGTTTTTGTGTTGTATTTTTCAGTTTGTTAATCATGTCGCATAGACATTTTCGCTAACAAACAAGTTTGCTTCTGTGAAGATGTCTAAGTCTTATAACTATTATAATAATTGTTAACTGATTACTTTAGAATGTACGACATCCGCGTTATTGATTTGGTAATTACTTCTTTGAGATGAATGTTTATTCTATTTTTTTATTGTCTATTTGTATTTGGTATCTAATTGTAAATGTTTGAAACAACTTATCAATAAACCTTATTATTATTATTATTATTATTATTATTATTATTATTATTATTATTATTATTATTATTATTATTATTATTATTATTATTATTATTATTATTATTATTATTATTATTATTATTATTATTATTATTATTATTATTATTATAACGCGTTTGATGCGTCCAGATGTTTGCTTTTCACGCAGCCAATCTAAAATAAAGGAAAGTAGAACGGTCATAACAGTTTATTCAAAATAAGTTTCTCCCAACAAAAGTCCAGTAACAGAGATGAGAGGTTATCTCAAATTTTATATTATGGGACAATGCAGCATAATAGTGGAGCAATTGTCTCGTGAACAAACAGACGCTGTAAGACGATTTTCAAGCTTCTTTACTAACTCGCTTTATCAGCGTAATCTAAATAGAACCAATTTATTTACAAATAAGTCCTGCCTGTGTTATATACACGCAGGTAACAATGTAGCCTTAATTTGTCTTACCCACTCGATTTTGTAGATGTACATGTGTCTGAAACACGTGTGTGTTACTGAACGATCCGCCTACAAACTAATTGTTTTAGCTTTGATAAGATCTGAGAATGGTTATTTCAAATATGCAGTTAAATTGCATTACCATAGACAAGGATGATCAGAATTGTTTTATCATCACATTTATCACAGTCAAAAGGCGAAGTCGCCCTTTTGTCGCCAGTTGTTCCTTCAAAATGTGTTGTTAGTGAGTTACTATTTCTGATACAGTGTCCAAAGTCTGTTTGATGATTTTAGACCTACATTGCCTGTGTTGCTTGAAATTTAAAGCCTGGAAGCAGCAAGTGCGTTATAGTGGCGAATTTTCATAAGTTTTGTAAAACATAATGAAACTCACTTTATGTTCTAAGCATTTTGTTGGACCTGCTCCAACCTATTTATGTTAAATTTAGTCTGTGGATGATAGATAACCTTCCAATGACATCTCTGCATAAACACACACATTAAATTTAAATAGCTGACTCTCAAGATAGACAACTCACTCCAAAGCATGTTAATTTTTTTCTGCCAATATAATATGTAACTCAAATGATGATATAAGTTGGTTATAAAAACTATTGACAATTAAAATATGCAATATATCCAATTTGTTAATTTTATTACACTTTAGAACACATAGTAATATTTTTTTCTAACAACAGGAAACATACTTTGCGCAGTTTTTCAAATTCAATTAAATTTACTCAGAAAAAACTTGGGCGTAGCGATTGTCGTTCGAGTAGTGGATGTAGGCTTGCAGCCAATAATTTTATGGCTTACTGGTAACTAACTGCAAAACAATACACTGAAGTCAGGTAAGAGTATTAATTTATCTTTACGACATGATTAATATTATAAAAAACGAATTTAATCACTCCTCCACTGTTGAATAACAGTAGAGCTATATTATGCTCTCAAATTAAAAAAAAAACATCAAATAAAATATCTACAGATGTAGGAATCGGCCCTACTCAAGCACCACAAAATTGCACAATCAATAAATACACCAATGTTAACGATAAGCAGTGACAACATCATGGCATTGATGATGAAATATGATCTCCTCCATTATCCCATTCGTGACAGAAAGTAAAAAATAGAAAGGTGTTTGCAACTCACCCGAGAAAACTCCAAAGAATCATCATTTCCAAAAACCTTAAATAGATTCTCATCTCTAGTTACGGCAGATGAAATAAACCTCAACAACTACGACTCTATAGAGCCGCAAAAAGAGCCCAAACACCCCCCTATTTTTATCCTCCACCTATTGTATTTCATAGCCTACTATCCTCAAAACGGTTTTTCTCAAAATTGTCAGTGCAACTACAAGATTTATCAAGCATGTTGTACATCATTGGAAAGCTCTTTTCATAGGCTATCATATGAGTTAAAGATCCAATATGTCTGCCATAATAAAAACAAACGTTGATACATGTAGCTCAAAAACAAATGACAATCCAAAGTTGAAAATAGCACAAAAAGATTATTCTGTAAAAAGTGTCTTGATAATGTGCAAGTCTTAGACATGTCAGATCAACGCCTACTTAGATATTGAGGAAAAAAGAAATAGACAAATTTTGGTTTTTTCAAAATAACTCAAATACGAAAAGAGGCAGGGCAAAATACAAGTCATATTTGGAACGAGCATGACATTTTACAAACTATTTCTAATTTAATCGTCTCCCTATATCTAATAATAACGGAGATAGCAATACATTCCCATCCAGTTTGGGACACACTGTATATATAGATATATATATATATATATATCACACCGATAACTTTTTATTAAATTTGGTGAATACCTTCCTTTTGCAAGTAGCTTGGATAAGTTCGTTAGCCAGGAAAATCTCCCCAGGTTTTCCCAGAAAAATTTGTGTTTTCTTTCGAAGAAAATGTATATCTCCGGAAATAACAAAGTAAAGGCAACTAAATTTGGCACTTCGATTTACACCATTATAAGTAAATTAAGCACCAAAACATAGCTCTGTAAGTTAAAAGCCAAAAAAGTTATAGGCATTTAAAGAAAAATAAATTGGGGTTTTCCTCAAAACGTCAAAGTCGCGATTTAAAACGCCAAAGAACATGGAATTATTACAGGCTACGGAAAGAAAATGTCCCAAGAAGAATGTTTTACAAGCCCCGAAGTCTTAGCTTCAACCGTCATTGTCCTTCATATAACTAAAATGTTTCCAGAAAATTCATTACAAATAGATCCTTTCTCCGATGCTTTGGCAGTAGTCTTAGCTAGAGAGTTTATCGTTTAGTGGCTTATAATTGTTGTCGAATTTTCGTAAAAAATCAATAAAGATCAATATATCCGATATTATACAAGCTACGAAAAAAAAAATACAATTATAGTTTTTTGGGAACACTTTAAGTTTACTTTCGAAAATATGTGTACATTTTCACACAATAAAGTTATTTTGACGAATCATAGCAGATTGTTTCTACTATATAGGTTATTTCGGTAACCAAATTTGATGCCTGCTTTCTTAAAAAAAAAACGCACATATTTGGTATTAAAAACAATTTTATGAAAATTCACTACCATAATGCACTTGCTGCGTCCAGAATTTTTTTATATGGTATTGGTGAGACACGCACAGTGATCTTAACTAAATAACTGAAATAAAAAGTAAGATTTGTTTTGAAATATTTAATCCAAAGTGACCTTTATTATAACATTAAAACAATAGTTTTTACAACAATATATGTGGTGTTTTTGTTTTGATTTTAGGCTGCGAATCATGGGTAAACTTTAAATGTGCTGTTACAAGCGAATTACTTTCTTTAACAGCGCTGCTTAGAGTGTACACTTTCTCCAATACAAAATGTAAGTATTATTTTAACTAATTAAGTTTAAAATAAAAGAATATTAAAGGGTGTGAGGCATAATCTAATTTAGGTTGTTTGACTTACAGGTTGGTTGGCTTCAAAATTATTGAAAATAGGTCCACAATACAATAACAATGATGTTTATTTCTACGCTTTTTATGGTCGACGTACAGGCGATAGAGGAACACTAAAGAATTCTCATATAAAACCCAGTAGAAAGGTCCAGGAAATCACAGATCAATCCAAGAAAAATCTAATTTATTTGTAAGAAGAAACTAAAATAATAAACCAGGCTGAAAAATACCAATCTAAAAACACTGTAAGACGAGTCAAAAACTAACATTGGAATTCAGAGGTATTATGGAAATTAAAGTTACCCTACGTATATATATATATATATATATATATATATATATATATATATATATATATATATATATATATATATATCCAGGGGTTTTAATTATTTAAAAACAAAAATGGTGTCTCGTGATGAAAGAATTCCCACTGAAGTGATATATTGTACAAACATTGCGGTACAACTATTTGCGACGGAATTTGATGATATCCAGCAACTGCTGCAGGTAATTACGAAATATATATATATATATATATTTTCAATAAAATTCATTGTTATAACTCTTACCTTTCAAGATAACAAATTTTCCAGTATGGATAAGAAATATGATAAGGCTGATAAGAACAGGCAATTGGAAATATTTCGATACAAACTTTCAAGTTCTTTATCTGGGAGAGAAGGGAATGTCATGGCAGAGAAAGAGATGGACAACATTTATTTAATTATGTGCAATAAGCTGTAAAAATTTGACGGTGATGTTTAGAACCGTCACAAAAATTACGCATCATATTTCTAAAGATCCATTAGTTCTATGTTTTATACATCTAGAGCCACAAGATAATAAAAATAGGCTGACTAATTTCCTGGGCGAATTTAAATCCATATGATAAATTAAAAGCAGCTTATGCTTAATATGTTATAAAGACTTGTTAATCATTTAAACTGAAATGGGGAAGTTTATACGCATTGCAACATGGAGTGCCAACGGACTAACTAGTCACGAACAAAAACTTAATAACGCTTGTCAACATTAACAAAGTCGTTATAATGCTGGTCTCTGAAACCTACTTCATAAATAAGTCAGTATTCCGAATACCACTCTTCTCTGCATACGCTACAAATCACTCAGATGGCACCACATACGGAGGTACGGTAGTTAGTATCAAAGGCAATATTAAACATCACGTCCTACCCCCGTACGTAACGCCTGGAATTTAAGCAACAACAAAGGTGTATACAGAAACCGGGGGTTTTGAGTCATCGGCACTTTATTATCCACTAAGCCACACTAAGTTGTAACATATCGCGTGTATTTAATAAGCGTGACATGTCACACGCGTCACCGCCGTTCACTTTTAAGCTTCTGAATCAACCCCTTTTGTGACGTCAGCGTTCAAGTCCCTTCAGTGACGTCAAACTCGGCGGTCGGTTACTCTACCGCACCCAACTCACTGGAACACGCCTGCATTCGAGCTAGTTTTGTGACGTGTCTGCGATAAGAGAATATTTATATGCGCTTGCAACGCATGCCACGCTCTCTTCTGTTTAAAATCGACCAAGAGATGAAATCTTACAGCTAAATTTTAGTCGGAAAACAGCATGCCTAAATGGCACCTCGTTAAGGGCCCCTTCAACACCATCGCCAGGGAGGAGCCCCCTCAAGAACACCTCACTGAACTCGTTAAGGAGCCCCCTAAATGGCATACCGTTAAGGATCCCACTCAACAACACCGTTAAGGAGCCCCCTAAATGGCACACCGTTAAGGAGTTCCCTCAACAACAATACCGTTAAGGAGCCACTTTAACACCATCGCCAAGGAGGAGCCCCCTCAACAAGACCGTTATGCAGCCCTATGATCACTACTCCGGAGGCAGCAATCTAAAGCTGGAAGTTAAGTACACTATTTTTCTGTGGTTCTCTTTTTTTAGAGTAGGGTATGCTCCACAATTCATTTTTACAGTGTTATATGCCATGTCAAAGTAATCGACTCATATTTTTCTTTTATCCAATTTGCTTGATTCAATTCGCTGTCTTGTATAGATTCAATAACTTTTGAAATAAACTGATTTTATTCATAATACCTGACTTTCATTTGGACATCTTGAAACCTACCAACTGCAAGTCCCTAAACCCAAGCCCTGAGATAATTTGTGTTATATTATATTATTTTCGTGTTCAATAAATATTTTACGTTATACTGCCACCCAAACAGGGGGGCATTTATTACAGTTAGTAAATAATGACACGTTATAAAGTGAAGACCAATGAAAATATATTTTCCAAAACCTCCGCTCTACATTTATTGTTGGAGGGAACTGGAATGTGAAGCACACTTACTTGGCTCTTACACCTAAAAGTCTCAATCTATTAAAAGCAATAATAGGTAAAAATTATAATGTGGCTTCAGCGGCCAAGTCTACATATTGGCCAACAAATACAAACAATACCTGACGTACTTGACTTTTTTCTGACAAATAGGGTTTCAAGTAGTTATATAGACGCCCTCGTGGCGCAGGTTGCTAGGTACCAGCCTGCTAACCGAGAGGTCCCGGGTTCGATTCCTGGGTGAGCCAAGTTGACTTTGTCTGGAGAATTTGTAAAAATATTGAATGATGGGAAATGAATGAGTAGATAGGGCGCCACCTGGGCTCATCCCCTCCACTTTTTACTGCGCATGCGCGATGACGTCATGCGCATGCGCTGACCTGCGCAGACCTGTGACAGTTGACAGCTGACCTGTCAGATTTGACAGGTGTCAAATGTCACTGACCTGACAGCTGTCAGCTGTCAGCTGTCAGCTAACCTGACAGCTGTCAACGTCAGCTGTCACCTGACCTGACATGTGTCAACGTCAAATGTCACCTGACCTGTCAGATGACGTCACAAGCATTCCAAGATGGCTGACCTGTCATAGACAGTTGCAACCCGGGTTCTCTCTATGGAACTAACCTGAGATGACGTCACAAGCGTTCCAAGATGGCTGACCTGTCATAGACATCTGCAACTCCGGGGGTTCTCTCTATGGAACTAACCTGAGATGACGTCACAAGCGTTCCAAGATGTCTGACCTGTGTGTCCATAGATATCTACAAGTCAGGTTAGCTCTCCATGTGTGTTTGTCTGATTGTTTATTAAGGTTATGTATTTGTTTATTAAGGTTATGTTCGCTCACGTGTCATCTGTTTGTTTATTAAGGTTATGTTTGTATTTGTTTATTAAGGTTATGTCATGTGTGTTGATTACCATGCATCTGTTTGTTTATTAAGGTTATGTATTTTGTTTATTAAGGTTATGTTCGTAAACACAGCTGTTTGGTTTGTTTATTGTGTTGTTGTTGTTAAGGTGTATTGAAGTTTGTTAGGGTATTTCGTTTTTGGCGGGAAATTTGAATTTGTTTGAAAATTTGTCTGTTGTGTCCAGAGATATGACTCATCGAGCTAGATAATATTCTATTTGTAAAGTTGTAGAGTGTAGAGAATATTCTCTAGCTCGATGGGAGACATCTGTTGGACACAGTCATTCGGTTTAGTCACACACACATACATATATGAGGAAGATATATATTGAGCGGGTAATTTGAAATTTTGATTTTAATTTGAAATATGATTTTTGAAAGAAAAGCATTCGCCAGAAATTAGATTTGAACCCCCAACCACACAACTTACTCAGAGAGATACCTGTCGCTAAACCAACTATTCCACAGACACACACGTTAAAAGTTTGTTATCAGTGGGTATATATAAAACAAAAACCTGTTACATAAAACGAGTTTATGAGGCTGCTGAGTTTGTGTGTGTAGGCAGGGGTTGTATCTCTATTACATTCCAATTGAATAATAGGAACTGTAATTTAAAAAACAATTGTATATTTATAGTAAAAGCTATTTAAAACACGTACCAATTTACCTATCTAATATCATTTAATAACAAAAACGTTTGAAGTAAACTATATCAATAAGAAAAACGTATTTACATCTAGATATGTTAATGAGTTTATTTTAATAGCCTAATAAAACTCGGGGACTTGGTTTTATTGCCGGCGTGTTTGTTTATGTTAGTGTGTTTGTATTTTGAATGAATGAATCTAAATTTATATAGGGAGTGATCAAAAACACACAAGTAACAAAACTCGATTTAAAACAACTAAATTAAACTTTGATATACGAGGATTGTTTGATAAGTAATGTTTGTATACAAACATAAATAATATAATAGTATACTTACATACAGCAAGAGACGTCATACTTGTTTCACGGCTTAGCACACACTAACGTATGTTGAGGTCTTGAATGGGGCCCCCGTTATAGAAATAACACAGTTGTTTAATGACATCCACTTGAACCAAACAAAACATATAGACGCCGTTGTTGATTGTTAACACACACACACACGTCATGACAGCTCGAAGTCTTTACTTAGACTGACAGAGCTGTGTAATAAAAGACAGACAATTGATTGCCCAACAAGTATCTTAGATAATCTTGTTTGAGCTTGTACAGCTGTTTAACACACACGTCATGACAGCTCGAAGTCTTTACTTAGACTGACAGAGCTGTGTAATAAAAGACAGACAATTGATTGCCCAACAAGTATCTTAGATAATCTTGTTTGAGCTTGTACAGCTGTTTAACACACACACGTCATGACAGCTCGAAGTCTTTGCTTAGACTGACAGACAGAAAGGGGTTAATAAAAATGCAACAAAATAAAAATAAAACAACTGATTTACATACAATAAAAATTTATTAGGATTAATTAAGTTGTACATATTGATACATAAATGACATACAATTATTACATAATGGCTCTAACGATGCCCGTTAGAGGTTTATATTCCATTACACTGTCATGAATAACCAGACAATAAACACGAGTATTTTTTGGGAAGTTGGCGTGACTCATAAACTCCACCTTAATGTCCACCGTTGAAGACTTGATTGACTCGTTCTGGTGCTGACAGTCAATCACAAATAGAGCTCTGTCTTTAAACTCGTCATAATTCAAGATAGGCTCCGACATGTTTTTATAACAGAAGCTTTTTTGAAAATCTGTATACATGTTATAGGCTTCTGCATATTTCGATTTCTCAAAATCCATATTCATAGATTCATAAGGGTAGCATTCTGAATTTAGAAACACTCGAAGGTCCATCATACCAATGTTATCGAAATAGTCTGACCTCTTCTTCACGTTATCCTTACGATCTGTTTGAAATGCTATAATCACATATCGAGGTCTTTCCAAGTTGGTTGCAGTTTTAACAGCCCACACATCTCTGTTGATATCTCTGAGTGCTGGTAACTCGTATATGTCCCATTTACGGTATGCGAGAAATATAGAGGTGTCTTTGGCTATTTTATCCATCAGTTCCAATTTCATTTTATCATTGGGAAAGACATGTTTTACCTTTAAAAACATATTGGTTACGGTAATTTTTGCTCGTGCCGTACCTGTGCTGTAATAGCCATTGGAATCGTTTCGACTTCTTGTAAAGCGGAAAGTATGTTTGCCACAGAGAACTCCTTTGAAATGATGAAAGAAACTGAAGAGGAACCAGACAGGTATGAGCATGTGAAACTTGTTATCATTTAAGGTGATGTGCTCCGACGACACATTCAGACCGGCGTTGCTAAGAGATTGGGCTTCATTCTTACTGAACGATAGCAGACTTTTGATGATGGTTGTGGTGTATGGGTCTCGCACTCGTTCCACTTCCTTGTTATTTAACTCATAGGTCATTGATTCAAACAGAGCTGCTCCTCCATTATTTGACAGATAACAAGCACCAGTGGCATTTTGGATTGCTACAGGTTCCAGAGCACCTTCGATTATTAGAGCTGACTCGGCCAGACATACGAACGCATCTTGTTGGTTGATGGCTATTTCAATTTCATCGCTGTTACCAAACGATTTAGTTGGTGAATAGTAAGAGCGCAGCTCTTCTCGATCGATGCCATCATCAAACACGGGTTCTTTGAATATTTCTAGTTTTGACGACATGATAACCCAGGCTTTGCAGGAACTCAATATTATCGGGACGAAGCGTACCCTTTGACGTGTCTGACTCAACTGAATTTGATGTGGTAGATGCACTTGCTTTTATATCCTTGAAGACCAACATACTAAGCAACTTTTATAAGTTTCAAGCGAACAGACACCTCTTCACCTTGAAAGTTGACAGGAACTGAATCTTGGTCGACGATGTCGATGCTTATATTGGAAATCTCTTGCTTGTTCACCGGCAAGTAAATTAAATTTTTAGGTTCTATGTCGATTGCGTAGCCAGGATCAACCATCGGAGCAAACTCATACAGCGTATGTGAGGGTTGTCCGTTATAATAGGAACCAGACACGATATTGGTTTCGATGCGAATCTGTCTAACATCCACTATATCAACAGGTAAATCAGATTCATAAAAGGTGTCCGGCTGAAGAACTTGTTTTGAAAAGCCCAACATTCGCCCAATCGAACCATCAAATTCAAAACTGACATTTGTATAACACTTTAGTCTGCATTTGATGGTGTTCGGATTAGGTCTCAGAATCAGAGCCTGTTGCTTTTGTTCGTGTGTTGCTGTAGCACCAACAAGTTCATTTTGAAGTAACTCTTCCAAGTGTGTTATTTCATAAGCACCGGTGGGTATCGTGATGGTTCGCCAACCGGTTCCTTCTTTTACATGAAATTTGTTTTTACCTTCATAGATGTTGGGTATGTTGTTGTAGGTGTGAAAGCCTATCAAGGCAACAGCATAATTACCATCCAAAACAATTGGTGGATGGTAGTCTGACGACAGATGGGAGCTGCGGTCTTTCAACACAAAGGTGTACGCCATGACTGATACACACAGGCTACTGTTTCAGTCTTTTATTGCATTGGTTTTTGCAGATACAACCCATAACCGTAGCGCTGTTTCTTGAGATACATGCCTTTGCCCAGTCTCTTGCATTTTGGCTTAAATTTCAAGCCACTCCCTCTCCTACCCATCGCGATGGCTTCCATTGTTTTGTTGTGTCGTTCTTCCTCCTCTAGTTTCTGTTTCGCAGACTTGGCATCGTTCACGGCTTTGGCAATACCTGCAGCACCGCCACCCAGAGCTCCTAGTGCTGACAGCCCACCAAATATAAGAGGCAACAACGGAAGGAAGCCTCCACTTTTAGGTATTGGAATAACTCGAGGTTTCTGCACATTCTTACGTCCACCAATGTTTCTAACGATTGTATGAGCTATATCAAACACGGCGTTCGCTGTTGGAATAAGGTTTCTATCTTTTATAACTTCCTCAATCAGACTTAGTATGTTTTTAAAGGGGACCTTCTTCTTTGGCTTCGAGTTGATTACATAAAACCCCTCATCAAGTTTTCTGTTAACTTTCATGGTGTTTGTAACGCTAGCAACGTTTCAGCAAAACCTGTATCTGTCTTTGTTAATAACAACCCTCACTCTGTGACACCAACATGCATACTGACTGGGTGTCTCACTTGCATTCATATATATATATATATATATATATATATATATATATATATATATATATATACACACCCAAAAAATATAGTTTAGTTTAAGTTAAGATGCGTACCAGCAAACACGCTTCTGCCTTACCCATTACAAATATAGACGATGTTGTTACGGACACAGCTCAACAACAACTGAGGCATGGTCCTCTCTTTCCAAACACCGTTCGCTGTATCATATGTGGTCCGAGTGGTTGTGGTAAAACTAATGTCATGCTGAGTTTATTGTTTGAAGCAAACGGTTTAAAATTTGATAACGTGTATGTGTATTCAAAGTCTCTGTATCAACCGAAATACAAGATGTTAAAGGAGGTGCTGAATGCAACAAAAGGTGTTGGTTACTATCCTTATAGAGAAAACGATGAAATATTAGATCCGGCAGATGCCAAGGACAACTCTGTGTTTATATTTGATGATGTAGCTTGTGACAAACAAGATAAAATAAGAGCATACTTCAGTATGGGCAGACATAAGAATATTGATTCATTCTATCTCTGTCAAACATATACACGAATACCCAAGCATCTGGTACGTGACAACACCAACGTTATTGTGTTATTCAAGCAAGATGAAACCAATTTAAAACATGTGTACGACGATCATGTAACCACCGATATGGACTTTAAACAATTTAAAACTATCTGCCACCAATGCTGGAAAGATAATAAGTATGGTGTGTTGGTGATTGTGAAGGAAAACGATGTACACAAAGGTCGATATAGAAAAGGATTCGATAGATATATATTATTCTAACAATGGTAGACAGGACAGACAGCTGTCTAACACAGCTGTCATACAGGTGTCTAACACAGGTGTCTAACACAGCTGTCTAACACAGCTGTCTAACACAGCTGTCTAACACAGCTGTCTAACACAGCTGTCTAACACAGCTGTCTAACACAGCTGTCTAAGACAGCTGTCTAAGACAGCTGTCTAAGACAGCTGTCTAAGACAGCTGTCTAACACAGCTGTCTAAGACAGCTGTCTAACACAGCTGTCTAACACAGCTGTCTAACACAGCTGTCTAACACAGCTGTCTAACACAGCTGTCTAAGACAGCTGTCTAACACAGCTGTCTAACACAGCTGTCTAACACAGCTGTCTAAGACAGCTGTCTAAGACAGCTGTCTAACACAGCTGTCTAACACAGCTGTCTAAGACAGCTGTCTAAGACAGCTGTCTAACACAGCTGTCTAACACAGCTGTCTAAGACAGCTGTCTAAGACAGCTGTCTAACACAGCTGTCTAACACAGCTGTCTAACACAGCTGTCTAACACAGCTGTCTAACACAGCTGTCTAACACAGCTGTCTAAGACAGCTGTCTAAGACAGCTGTCTAACACAGCTGTCTAACACAGCTGTCTAACAAGACAGCCGGACATCGTGATAAATAAGAAGGCATGTACCGTGACAGAGTCAGTATATGTTAAACCACCACACAACCTGTATCGCTCAAACAAATGATTAGACCGACTGGTAACACCAAAAACAGTTGTAGCACAATGGAAGTGTTGGGTAAGGAAGAGCGAAAAGTTAAGAAAAAGATTTTACAACTTGCTGACAATATTCGAAAAAAACATTTAATGCTTAAACTTAACAGAGCTGAGAATGATGATGCTCTGCAACGTTTATATAAACCACTTGTTGAGCCCCTAAGTGAAATATCTAAAAACACAGCAGCACTGCAGCAGCAACAGCCATCGCAACCACCAAAGGTTGAACAAATCAAAGACGAAGTCGATATACCAGAAACGAAACCCCAAGTACAGTTCCTTAAAGACCATGAAGTTTTTGAAGCTGAACCAAGGGAAGAGGCTGAGGCGACAAGTTCCGATGAGGACATCCCAACATTTGAAGAGCTTGAGGCAGACCTACAAACTGTCACAACCAACCCTGCATATCAAGAATTTTTGGAGCAATATCCTGACCGAGTTCGATATTATGTAGACAAGTATTTTACTGAACCACCGAGGCTTGCTACTATTGATCAAACGTATGGTGCTCGCTACGCTAAAGATACTGGTAGCTGGAGTCTTGGCAACAAACACTTGGACTTTACTGATGCTGAGATTCAACTGGGCCAAAGGAGATACCCGCAAACACAAGGTTTGCTAGAATTGATATTTATGAAAACACCTAGAGGGTATACCTATGATGATCTTCAACACTATAGAGATATTCTAGAAGCAACTAGTGTTCATAAAATGAACTATGATCCTAACGCACGAACCAAGGGTTGTTCCTCTGAAAAGTATCTGACTCTAATAAAACCAGTGATAAATCCACGAGGTCGTAGATCCTCAACACCTCAAGGTTTTGGTTACACCTACGAGGAAGACGATGACGACAGCAACGACAGACATCTTAACAAAAAACAAAAGACTGAACTTAAAACTCAGAGTGATAAGAGCAGCGATAGCAACGGCATGAGCCCAAACAACATCAGCACCAACAACTATATGATACAAAATAACAAACAAATAGCCTATGTGTATTGGAATGACATAAACGAGTTGGTTGACAGACTTAGACTTTTAGTGGCTTCCCAAGTTGCAGGTAATACTGCTCATAACAACGAAATTCAGTCAATCTTGGAAGAACTAAAAGAAGCTAGTGTTATCACCTAGTAAGCCCACAGCCATGAAGAGACACCGACGACAACAACAACAACAGCACCAACGCAACACTGAACCATCTAATGTTAATAATTCTATAAATGTATTCCAACAAAGAGTTTACATACTTGTACTTAGAATCAAATAAAAGTCTTTGTTAAAATTAATGTGTTTTTATTTTGTAATACAATTAAAAAGTATGTCTTAAAGCAATAATATCCTGAACAAACTTATCTTGTGGTACATCTGCTAAAATACATGGATGATGTCATACTTCTAACGACTGTATTCTAGACAAGCTCAAACACGAATAATGTGGGGTTATTGAACAGATATAACACAAGGTCATCAACTGACAGGTTGTTTACCTTTAAGAGGGCCTCTCTCTTGTGTATATTAAACAGATACACAGACAAGCTCAAACAGGATCAAGGTTAACAACTGTAAAACGTTGTTTATCCTTCAAGAGACAGAGACACTTGTTCAGTATGTGTTAAGTCGTGAAACAAGGATGACGTCTCTTGCTGTATGTAAGTACACTCTTATTATTATGTCTGTTTGCATTCAAATAACAAATACAAACATAACCTTAGTAAACAATCAGATGATTGGTAATCAACATGTATACGAACACCTAACCTCATATGTAAACAACAACTGGCTTTGTTTTATATATACAACAGCGAACAAACTTTTAACGTGTGTGTCTGTGGAGCTATTGGTTTAGGGACAGTGTATATCTGAGAAAGCTGTCTATGGCCGATTCGAGGTTCGTGGGTTCAAATCTAAGTTCAGGCGAATGCTTTTCTTTCAAATACACATGCATCTGTCAGTTTAAGCAAAGACTTTGAACTGTCATGACGTGTTTGTTAAACAGCATGTATAAGCTTCAACAATGGCAATCAGTTATCTGTCTGTATCCTCAACACAGAAGACACCTGTTCAGTAGTGTGTGTGTGTATTAAGCTGTGAAAGAAGGCTGACGTCTCTTGTTGTATGTAAGTACAATCTTGTATTATCTCTGTTTGCATTCAAATAACAAATACAAACATAACCTTAACAAACAATCATATGACTGGTAATCAACACGTGTGTGAACATAACCTTAATAAACAAATACAGACAGTAGTGTGTGTGTGTACGAACATAACCTTAATAAACAAATACAAACATAACCTTAATAAACAATCAAAATGGCTTGGTAATCAGTCTGTATACGAACACCTAACCTTAATAAACACATACATACATAACCTTAATAAACAATCAGACAGATGGTATTCTTCAAATACACACATGGAGACCTGACTTGTAGATATCTATGGACACACAGGTTAGACGGAACATCTTACGTCATCACAAGACAGTTAATACCTAACCTGACTTGTGGCTATCTATGGACACAGGTCAGACATCTTGGAACGCTTGTGACGTCATCTCAGGTTAGTTCCATAGAGAGAACCCCCGGAGTTGCAGATGTCTATGACAGGTCAGCCATCTTGGACCGCTTGTGACGTCATCTCAGGTTAGTTCCATAGAGAGAACCCGGGTTGCAACTGTCTATGACAGGTCAGCCATCTTGGAATGCTTGTGACGTCATCTGACAGGTCAGGTGACATTTGACGTTGACACATGTCAGGTCAGGTGACAGCTGACGTTGACAGCTGTCAGGTTAGCTGACAGCTGACAGCTGACAGCTGTCAGGTCAGTGACATTTGACACCTGTCAAATCTGACAGGTCAGCTGTCAACTGTCACAGGTCTGCGCAGGTCAGCGCATGCGCATGACGTCATCGCGCATGCGCAGTAAAAAGTGGAGGGGATGAGCCCAGGTGGCGCCCTATCTACTTGAATGTGCTAATGGCCTGAGATGCCGCAGCCAATAATATTAAATAAAAAAAAGTAGTTATATAAGCGTAAAAACACCTCCAGATTTATCGTCTGATCATACTCCAGTTGCAGGCACTTTAAGCACTGCAGTGATAAATTTTAATATAAGAAACCTGTGTACCAAATTTGATTACCATAGCATTTTTATTTTTGGAGATAAAATATTGAAGAGCCCTGTCAATTATAAAAAGGTTTCTTCAATGAGCGTGTCCGGGGCATATCCGGGGTCAGTTTCACTTTTTTGTGTTTACATAATAAATACAGCCTGGCGCATTTATACGGCAAAGCGTAATATATGTATTGTTATACAAAATGTACAAAAAAATACGTTAAGTATATAGGATGTCTTGAGCTGCATCTTATAAAATCATTTTGACATTCACAGATGGCTCATAAATCGTTGTTGATACAGTTTTTTTTAATAGAACAGAATAGATAGTATTGCATTTTTACATTTTCTATCGAATAGAAATTAGATTGTATGTTCGTTTTAAAAAAATCATATCGTTCACCATTTTCGACTTATTTTTAATTATTTTCCAACCTTCTACGTTTTTCCCGCATATCAAAAATTGTGACACAGTGTATTCATCAGTAGATATTGAAGTTTTAAGTGTAATTTTTAGAATGACCGGTAGAAATAATTCAACAAAATATTATTTAACATTTCTGTGGCTAATGGAATTAAAATTCTGAAGCTAGCTTACTGAACTGAACTGATATTGAAGTTCCATTAAAATAACGCATTCAGGCAGGTTTTCGTTGATTAATTCGTCGAAAATATCTAGATGCCATATACAGCCATTGAAGTAGTGGCTGAATTAGAAAAAAATTACTGCCATAACTTAATTTTTTCAAACGGAAAAGCATTTATTTTAGGTTTTAGAAGTGAAGCGCATGCCCTCTGCTTGAACTTTTTGTATAAAACTCTCTACACCTTAAATAGTCTGGGTTTAAAAATATTTACATTTATAATCGCATACCATAATCCAGGTAGGGATCAGTTGATTTTTTTTTCAGTTTTTTATTCAATTCTAATAACCAATTACATTATGGGATTATTTAGTGAATTTTCAAAGAAAAATCTTAAAATATTTTAATTAACGTTAATATAGAAAAGGTAAGAAATAGTTAATTTAATAATATTATCTATGTTTACATTTTGATGATATATAGGGTGGCGCATTGAAAACGAAACAGACCGATTTGCGTCCAGAGAAAGTTTTTTTTAAGAAACGCTGAAACACATAAATTTTAATATTGAGGGGGACATGTTTTGACATAAAACTAAACTTTGGCACATCAACCCCTTAAGGGTGGTAATAACAATCCTTATATTTGAAATAGGGAAGATGGGTCGAGTGTTACATCATTTAAAAGCTCTTTCTTTTATGAATTCAGCACACAAATTTTTTTCGAAGTTTTATTAACTCGTTTAAAAATTATTCACAGTTGAAAATGCAAAACGCATTTCACTTATTCCGATAAAAAATGTGCTGAGAGTCAATGTTTTGTTGGTTTGTAAACAAAAAATTGACTATCAGAACATTTCTTATCGGAATGAGAAAAATGCGGTTTATTATTTCGGTTTATCGGTCGGTTTGATACCTGATAGAAGGTACTACCACAAATTAATTTCCAATAGTGTATTCTGTAGAAGAAAGAGTTTAAATAATTACTCTTTCTTTCAAAAACGATGACTGTGCCAACCGTACCGCAAATTTGTTTAATGAACGACATCCGAACAGATATGTTAACAGAAAATACATTTTGGAGTTAGCTGCAAAATTTCGACTAAGTGATTCAGTAGCCAACAAAAACGGGATCCTGAACGTGAATTTCCGGTGAGAAATGAGACTATGAGATTGAATTTTTAGGACAAATTGCTGCAGACCCAACTTTGAGCACGAGAAAATTGGCCACTGTTTCAAACATCAAAAGAAGAACTATTCAGCGAATATTGAAGCATCATAAATTTCACCCGTATAAAATTCATCTTGTACAACAAATGAATGAAGATGATTTTGATCGGCGGCTGGAGTTTTGTGAAGTTATGAGTGCACCAATAGCTGATAACTGGAACTTTCTGTTCAATATCTGTTTTTCAGACGAGTGTACGTTTTTATTAAACTCTACAGTCAATCGTCATAATTGTCGTTATTGGGCAGATAATAATCCAAGAAATTTTCACGAAGTCCACACTCAAGCTCCACAGAGATTGAATGTCTGGACTGGCATTTTTGGAGACCGTTTAATCGGACCAATTTTTCTTGATGGCAATTTTAGTGGCGAAACGTATTTGGAGTTACTAGAATATATCGTTTACCCTCTACTAATTGACATTGTTGAAAATGATGATCACTATCAAGAAAATCAATTAGTGTTTTAACAAGATGGAGCTCCTCCGAATTTTTCACAACGTGTTAAAGAGTTTTTGAACAAAGAGTTTCCAGGACAATGGATTGGGCGTAGAGGTGCTATTGAGTGGCCCCTGGATCACCGGATTTAACTCCTTTAGACTTCTTTCTATGAGGCCATTTAAAGAGTCGAATTAACGCAACAGAACCGGAGCCTGGAATAATTACGACTACGGATTGTTTAAGAATGCTGTCTAATAACTCCACAAATGCTCCAGAATGTCAGAGCTCGTTTGAACAAAATTTGTACTTTTGCATAGAAGCTGGTGGTCAACTATTTGAACACCTACTTACCTGAATAAATATTTTTGAACGTTTGGTTTTGTTTTTTAGTTTTTTTTTAACAAAAAATTGACTAATTAGTGCATTTTTTATCACAATGAATGAAATTCGTTTTTGCAACTCTAACTGTGAATAATTTTTAAACTAGTTGATAAAACTTCCAAAAAAAATTAGTGTGCTGAATTCAGAAAATAAAGAGCTTTCAAATAATGTAACACTCGACCCATGTTCTCTGTTTAAAATATAGGTGTTGTTATTACCACCCTTAAGGGACTGATGTGACAAAGTTGAGTTTTATGTCAAAACATGCCCCTCTCAATATTAAATTTGACGTGGTTCAGCGTTTCTTAAAATAAAATTTCTCTGAACGCAAATCGGTCTGTTTCGTTTTCAATGCGCCACCCTGTATAGATAAGTAGTTGATAAATTGTTTTCACAAATTATGTCAAATTAAACCTAAAAAAAATAACATACTTATTTCGAATAGCTTGCGAAATGAAAATTTGAGTAATTTCCGCTTTTATTTCACTTTACACTGGTGCAAGTATCTGCGAAACGCGAAAAAAGCTTGTTTACATTTTCTTTTTTTTTTTCAATTTAATTTGTAGATTAGATATATAATTTTAATTTTATGTTTTTTAGCAAATTTTTGTATATAGTCAGTTTTTTAAGAATTTTTTTAACGTTTTCTTTATTTTTTTTGCCTAATTTTTGTGAAATGCTTCAAATTAATAATTTAAAAGTTATTGTGAAAAAAGTTTGCGAATCTGCGTTCTAATTGTTTTGGAATTTTCGTGAAAAAAAATTGCTTAGCAAATTTTCGCGTAAAAGAATTTATATTTAATTTTGCTAAGAAGATTTTTATATAATTTTCGTTTAAAACTACCTACTCGGCCAGTCTGTTAAATACGCGAATTTTTGTGAAACAAGGAAAGCTTTGTGAAAATAATTATATTTTGGCAAGTGTAGTTTTTGCCTAAATTGCTTGGATAGATTCGTTGGCCAGGAAAATTTCTAATTTTATGTTTGGGATGTTTCTGTGAAAAAACGCTACCATAACGCACTTGCTGCGCCCAGGCTTTTTATCCACGTGGATATTAGTCTCTAAAATATGCTGATCAACATTTGACTTACCTGCATTGCCATTTCTCAGTTGTGGTATTTAAAAAAAATCTAATGTCAATAGATTTTTTAGTTTGCTAGTTAGTACACCAGTTGACATAACAAACAGCAGTAGCCAGTAGTCACTACCCTATAAATTTTGTCGAACCCTTGCCGTTCTGTAAGGGGGGAAGGGATCTTTAACGTGTCCAACATCTCACGGACATGGGACCAACGGCTTTACGCCCCCTTCAATGGGTGGAACGTGCAGGCAGTCAACTCGCTCAAATACAATACCACAACCTCGGTTGGTGTTAATTTTATAGTATGTAGTGAAAAGTGAACCATGAAAATCGAACCCGGTACCCTTCGGTTCAGAGGTACACGTTCTTACTCCTGGACCACTGAGACTCTATGGAAATGATTATATCAAAAATAAGAATATAAGTTAACAAATTGAACAAGTATTAGCACACGTTTAATATATATATATATATATATATATATATATATATATATATATATATATATATATATATATATATATATATATATATATATATATATATATATATATTCCGAAACAAAATGTAGGTAATTATATAATCAAATTCAACAGTTACTCACTCGTAGAGACATTAAATTCAATAATTTCTGTTATTGTCATAAACCAAAAGGTGTAAAGAAGCAACGCGGTGCGTTACTACGTTAAAGTTTTTATCATTATATTTCCATAACAGCTTCTGAGAATAAAAAACTCGTCGCCCTTTCATGGTCCACTGTTTTTAGTCCAGACGTCTCCGCAAGTTTGTGTTTTGGCTTTAATTTTTATCGATTTATGACTTCCATTAATGGCGTGTGACTAAGTCAGGGGAATCTACTTTCAGCAGCGAAAAGCTCACTTCAAGTTCATATCTACAAGGTTTCGTTCAAAACGACTTTTATATGAGGAGATATTGTACATATTTTTTCAGTACTTGTTCTCAGAAATCAGTGCTAACATTTAAATCCACTGCATAATAATAATAACGATAATAATATTTACATACAGATTTGGAGACTAGTTCTCTGGCTTTACTGTTGGGTTTCGTTTTCGCAAATGAAGGACGTACCCAGCACGTATACTAACTGAAGCAAGTGGCACTTCTGAATTCTGGATGTACCAGGATGTTCTTCAACATTTTTGTAACAGGTTTCGTTGCTTAGTAGCACCCTCAGACAGAAGAAAGTTGAATTATTACGAAATCACGACATCTACAAATAAAGATATGTTGCTATGTTATCATGTTATGATAATTATCAGTATATTTCTTATACTCTTACTTGCAAATTTGTTATCTTGAAAAGAAAGACGAGCTTAAACATTGGCATATTTAAACAGATGATGAAGGAAATAACTTGAGAAATATAGGTTGTAATTACCTGCAGCATTTGCTGGATCTCATCAAGTGTCTTGTTAAATATTTGTACCGAAAGGCGTTGTACAACACTTTAGTGGGAGTTTTAATTTTTTTTCCGACAAACTGCATTTATTATATGTGTTTTCCATTTACTGCACAACCGGGTTACTGCTACGTAATTAGACTCCAAAAAGACGCCTGGGTAGAAAAATTCCAATAGCTGAGGGGAGGCAGATAAATTTTACCGCCCCTTTAAATAACTAATAAACAATTTACTTACTATTTCGACATTTGTTGTTAGTTAATATAGCTTTATTTTGCATGTAAACGAACTGTGATCACAGGTCGTAAAATAGCTTGTTTCAAAAATGAAATATAATTACAATACTTTTAAACTGCTTTGTTACCACTAGCTGCACAAACCATTATATTCATTTAGTAACACATCCATTGTATTTATAGGTAAACAGGCAAAACAGTTTATCACCATATCAACAAAGAAGTCGAACTGTTTCTTGAATTGAAGAGGAACGATATGAGAATAATCACATTACTTTCCATAGGACACTCCTCGGTAAAGTATCACCTTATGAAGATGGGTAAGGTGAACAGTGAAAACTTCACTGAAGCAGCAGAAACATTTGCTGTGCGACTGCATGTATTAGTTCTGCAATGGCACAAATATCTTGGAGGGGCGACCTCAACACCCCAGGAAAATTCTGCAAACATGAAAATAATAATGACGAATAACGCCTTCAAAATGTCTACGTGATGTATGTCAATATTTAACATAAAGATAGAATTACCTATAACAGTAATAACTATAATACCAATTACAACAATAAATAGACTAGACAATAACAGTAATAAAGCAGACTCTATACAATGAAAATATCGACATACATCAACTCATTATCTTCTTTTTTCTCCCTTAGCGCTCCTCCGCGACTTTTGCGCCCCGATAGCGCCGCAGCCTTTGGATTATTGCGCATGCCCTTTGTCTTTTCTACTTGACACATTCAGAAATCACTGTTCCTTGAACTAGTCTGCGCACCAATTGGTAGGGTGAAGTTTTATATAGATCCGTCTCCGGTCTAGGCTGTCCGTAGATCAGTTGCTGTTTGCAGTCCAGAGCTTTACACTCGCACTAGATGTGCTGGGCTGTTTCCTCCCACTCGCCGCAGAGTCTGCATGCCAGGTCCCCCTCGAACCGCCCCATTTTATGGAGGTGTTTCTTGGCAGCCATGTCTCCTGTCAAGAGTCCTGTTATGTTCCTGAGCTGTCGTCTGCTAAGATTTTGCTTCTCCACAGCTCTCTTAGAAATGTGTTTTCCAATTAGTGTCCTCTCATGTCTGAGCTCTGGACAAACTGAACAGTATGTCTTATGCTAGTCCCCGACCCAGGACTATATGGTTCCTTTGTCCCTGCCTTTTGATACGCCCAGGACTGGTTCTGGTCCTATAAATAGTTCTACTGATCCTCTCTTCGCGAGACTGTCAGCTTCTTCATAGCCTTTGACCCCCGAGTGACACTCGGCACCCAAACGAGAGTGACCTCATTTTGCCCAGTCAGGTCGCTCGTCTCGTCTCGGTATTCAGTTATCCGTGGGCTGCATAGGGCCTTAAGGGCTGCCTGGCTGTCTGTGGCTATGAGGATCCGCTTATTGGTGTAGCCCCTCTTGCTCTCTCGGACGCAGTGCAAGGTGGCGTACATTTCGGCCTGAAAGACCGTTTCATTTGCTCGGAGGGAAATATTGTGACTTACTCTCGGTCCGTCCGAATGAACGCCTGTCCCCGTCCCACGCTTCCCTTGGGATCCGTCCGTGAAATAGACGCGTCGCGTGGTAACTCATTATCTTATTAAACGTTTTTTGAAAAACAAATTAGATTTATTTTGTTTGATTTATTTAATTAGGAAGAAGAGCATCCAAGATAGGGAAATCCATTAAATCAGCTTGCTCATTTAAAACAAGGTAGCTATTGTCGTCTATGAGCTTTTTTATTTGGTATATTAGTTACTATCATAATTGTAAATCAAACAAGTCATAATGCTCAGAAGATAAAACTGTGTCACAGTCTATCACAAGAGTACTTAACAATAGTGCCCAAAAAAACAAAATCTAGCGACTTTAACATCACAACAGAAAATATAAGTTTACAATGCAGCTGCATAAAATTCACTCAAACTATAAAAACAATTACCATCAAAGCAACTTTTAGTTGTTTTCTTAATCTCTCTGAATAATTTGACTCCCCCTCCCTAGAAAAGAAGACAGCTGGTTGTACAAAAAAAAATTACCTGCATAAAATGGTGACTTCCTCTTAAAACAAGAATGGTGATATTTATTTCAGTGAAAAGTATCTTTTTCTCGAGTATTGTATTTATGAACATCCGAATTTATTACAAACTTTCTCTTGTTTTTATGAATATAGGTAACAGATGGAAGTATACAGATGCTGATCTCATAATATTCTTTTACTTAAGTATCTAACGACGAAAGTGCCCATAAGGTAGATCGTGTCGAGCATTCGTTCTTAAAGCACAAATATTGTACGGCTGTTCGAGGCTTAGCCCCAGATAACGTTAAGTACTGTAACTCAGATGTGAACAGACAGGCGTGTAAAAGACCTTCAGCAGATAATCGTCAAGCGTCAAAATTGCATAAAACGCCAAATTTAATTTCATGCACAGAGCCTCGGTAGTGCAGGGATAAAAACGTGTGCCTCTGAACCGAAAAGTACTGGGTTCGATTCCGAGGGATTGTAAAATTAACATCAACCATGATGTGTGGTATTGTATTTGAGCAAGTTGAATCTCTGCACGCTCCGCCATTCGGAGAGCTCGTAAAGCCGTGGGTCCTGTGTCTATGCGATGTTGGACACGTTAAAGATATAATAAGATATATTTGCACATTATAAAAGCTCAACCTGGCTCAAAACCATTTCGTTAAGAAGGGTGGTTTTACCACAGAATGAATTAAATAGTTTTCTCGAACTTCCGGTGAAGTTGTTCCTGGTTTTTTAGAAGTCTACCTTCTCTTTTTTTCAAGTATTTGAATTAAAATAATGCGATCAGGAAGTTGTGTCGCAAACTATGCCCAATAAATCCCCCGCCTTTTTAGTCAATTCTCGTAGAAAAATTCACTAATAGGGAGATCCCGACTTTTGAATTTTGAAAAATTTTTGCAAATGAGCGCGAACTAGGACCCCTAGAACCCATATCTGGGGACAGTTTCAATTTGTATATGTTTATTATATATATATATATATATATATATATATATATATATATATATATATATATATATATATATATATATATATATATATATATAATCATAGGCCGATTTCGATTAAATTCGGCATGTACCTTCCTTTTGTAAATTGCTTGTGGATAAGTTCGTTAGTCAGGAAAATCGGACGAGGGGAAAATTTTGAGTTCTCATTCGGAAAAAAATTCTATCTCAAAAACTAAAAAAGCTATGATAACCAAATTTGGTAAATAGGTTTACGATATACAAAGTAAACTACACACCAAAACTCAGATTTCTATGTTACAAGAAAAAAAAGTTAGAATAAAATATTTGGAGCCAGATCATTTCTATGAAAATTCACTACCATAATGCACTTGCTGCGTCCAGGCTTTTTTTTCTTTCAGCAAACGTCTTTCTTCTCTCACCTTTTCTAGCACACTTTTGTTCGTTTTTCTATCAGTGTATAGCAAGTTAACTTTTTGGCGTCATTTTACTTTAAAAAACGCATGTATTTACTAATTTAAAACACACCTTACCTTTTATAATAATAAAAATATAATAATAGAACAAAAAGTGATGCAATGGTAAATAATAGCATCCTGGCGTTTTTAGAGTGACTTGAGAGTGATATATATATATATATATATATATATATATATATATATATATATATATATATATATATATATATATATATATATATATATATATATATATATATATATATATAAAGTCTGGAACAGACCTCGGATTTGGGTTGCAGGGGCCCTAAATAGCGCTCATTTGTAGAATTTTTTTCAAAGTTCAAAAGTTGTGATCTCATCAATAATGAATACTTTGAAAAAAGTTCACTAAAAATTCCGAAAAAGGATAAATTTGGTTTCATGAAATTTTGTACAAGTGCGTTATGGTAACGAATAAGATATCAGTGTGTATTATGAAAAAACTTACTGTGGCACCAAAGGTGTTACGGTAACGAATATGATATTAATACGTACTATGGAAGAAATACTGACGCAGCAAATACCTTAACAAATAGGCTATCGTAATATATATATATATATATATATATATATATATATATATATATATATATATATATATATATATATATATATATATATATATATATATATATATATATATATATATACTTTTATTCAGTCCGTGCCAATCAAAGATAGAATTCTTACTATAAATAACCAATTTTTTTTCTGAACGTCACAACGTCTGGGTTAGACATATTTCTAAGGTAGAAAAAAATGATGGCCAGATTTATGGGCCGAAACGCGTAGGGCTTTTACCTAATAAAAATTCAGTCTGGAGTACAGCCTTGTTCTGTTCTTTTCTACCTTGGAAATATAAATAACCAACAATCTTTTTATTTTGTCATAAGAAAGGAAACGTGAAGTACCTAAGGTGCGTACATACTTACCATAACATTTACAGAAAACAAAAGTCGAAGACATACTTACCATAACATTTACAGAAAACAAAAGTCGAAGACGCAGCAAGTGCGTTATGGTAGTGAATTTTCATAAAAATGATCTGGCACAAAATATTTTATTATAACTTTTTTTTCTTGTAACATAGAAATCTAAATTTTGGTGTATAGTTTACTTTTTATATCGTAAACCTACCTACCGAATTTGGATATCATAGAGTTTTTATTTTTTAAGATAAAAATTTTTTTCAAATTAAAATTCAAAATTTTTCCAGAAAACCTCGTCCGATTTTTCTGATTAACGAACTTATCAAAGATATTTATAAAAGGAAGGTACATGCCAAATTTTATCAAAATAGGCCCATTATTATTTGAGATAAATTTTTTTTTTAATGAAAACTCAAATTTTTCTCGGAAAACCTCATTCGATTTTCCTGGCTAACAAACTCATAAAGGCCATTTACAAAAGGAAGGTACATGCGAAATTTTATTTAAATCGTCTTATTACTTTTTGAGATAAGAATTTTTTTCGATCGAAAACTCAAAATTTTCCCGGAAAACCTCGTCCGATTTTCCTGACTAACGAACTTATCCAAGCTATTTACAAAAGAAACGTACATGCCAAATTTTATCAAAATCGGCCCATTATTTTTTGAGTTATCGGTGTGATACATATATATATATATATATATATATATATATATATATATATATATATATATATATATATATATATATATATATATATATATATATATATATATATATATATATATATATATATATATATATATATATATATATATATATATATATATATATATATATATATATATATATATATATATATATATATATATATATATATATATATATATATATAAACATATAAAAATTGAAACTAACCCCGGATATGGGTTCTAGGGGTCCTAGTACGCACTCATTTGCAAAAAATTTTTCAAAATTCAAAAGTCGGGATCTCCCTATTAGTGAATTTTTTCTACGAAAATTCACTAAAATCTAAACCAATTGCTACTTTATTCCTTACAATAACGCACTTGGTCGTCAACGCTTTTTAGTGAATTTTCTTAAAAAAAATTCACTAATGAGGAGATCCCGACTTTTGAATTTTGAAAAAATTTCTTCAAATGAGCGCTAATTAGGCCCCCCAGAACACATATCCGGGGTCGGTTTAAATTTTTATATGTTTATATATATATATATATATATATATATATATATATATATATATATATATATATATATATATATATATATATATATATATATATATATATATATATATATATATATATATATATATATATATATATATATATATATATATGTATCACACCGATAACTCAAAAAATAATGGGCCGATTTTGATTAAATTTGGTGAATAAATTCCTTTTGCAAATGGCTTGGATAAGTTCGTTAGCCAGGAAAATCGGTCCAGGTTTTCCCGGAAAATTTTGTGTTTTCTTTCGAAAAAAAATTATATCTCCGAAATTAACAAAGTAAGGTCAACCAAATTTGGTGCGCTGGTTTATATCCTTATAAGTAAGCTACCTACCAAAATTTAGCTATGTAAGTTAAAAGACAAAAAAGTTACAGGCATTCAGAGAAAAATAAATTTGGATTTTCCTCAAAACGTCAAAATTGCGATTTTAAACGTCAAAATTGGTGAGTACATTCCTTTCGCAAGTGGCTTGGATAATTTTGTTAGCCAAGAAAATCCGCCAAGGTTTTCCCGGAAAAATTTGTGTTTTCTTTCGCAAAATATTTATATCTCCAAAATTAACAAAGTAAGGGCAACCAAATTTGGTAAGCTGGTTTATATCGTTATAGGTGTGCCACCTACCAAAATTTAGCTATGTAGGTCAAAAGACAAAAAAGTTATGGGCACATAAAGAAAAATAAATTGGGGGTTTCCTCAAAACGTCAAAGTGACAATTGAAAACGTCAAAATTCGCAACATTTAGGCAAATAACTTGAATCTAATACGGGCTATGGAAAGAAAATGTCTCAAGAAGAATGTTTTACATACACCGAACTCTTAGTTTCAACCGTCATTGTCCTTCATTTTACTAAAATATTTCCAGAAAATTCATTTCTAATAGACCCTTTCTCTGATGCTTGGCAGTAGCCTTAGCTATAGAGTTTATTGTTTAATGGTAAATAATTTTTGTCGAATTTTCGTAAAAAATCAATAAAGCTCAATATATTCGTTATTATACAAGATATGAAAAAATATTGTATACATTAATTATACGGTGTTTTGAGCTACATCTTAAAAAATTATTGCGACAATCACAGGGTGGCCCATAAGTCGTTGGTGATACAAATAATTTTTTTTGTCGAAAACGCCTTATTTTTTTTGCATTTTCCATCGAAATATAATGCATGTTTGTAAGTTAAGAAATTCTGGAGGCAGCAAGTGCGTTGTGGTTGCGAATTTTGATTAAATGCTTCATATTTGAAAAGCTCAATTTGCTATTAACCTATAAGGTTGACCAAGAAACGGATTTTTTCAGTAACACTTTTGGTTTATTTTTGGAAATTTCTGTACGTTTTCAAACAATCAAGTTATTTTGATGAAACATGGCACATTGTTTTTACTATATATGTTATACTGGTAATCAAATTTGATGCCTGCTTTTTCTATATAGGTTATACTGGTAACCAAAATTGATGTCTGCTTTCTTAAAAAGAAAACACATATTTGCAATAAAAACATTTTTATGAAAATTCACTACCATAACGCACTTGCTGCGTCCCGAGATTTTTCTTATTAGGGGGCATGATGGCGTTACCATAAAATAGAGATATAGAGATAAGTGCCATTTAACCACAATATGTATTCCAATAGGTGCCTTATTAGGTTGACAAAGAGATATATGCAAATACCACATAAACTCAAGAATCAGGCCTGTAAAAAGAATTAAACTATAGGATTAGCGAGGTCAGTTTCAATATATATATATATATATATATATATATATATATATATATATATATATATATATATATAATTAAAAAACTGTAGGTCATTTCTATACAAATTCCTGCCATAATGCATTTGCTGCGTCCAGACTTTTTCAGATAACTTTGTAAATATTTAAAAGCAATTATATCCGACGAAATTTCTCATCAGCTTAAAATTTTTCAATACCTTACTGATCCAACCAATTTTCTATCTAAAATAGAATAAAAAACTGACCGCGTAGACGGCATCTAGGAGTTCTAATACTCGCTGATTTTATCATACTTGTTAAGTCTTACAATCATTACCTCTGTCGAGTAAAAAGTCTACTAATTAAAATAATAGTTGCCTTAAAAATGTTTCCTCACTACTTATGCCACGATTTCTTGTTGCATGAAAAGTTCCTTATTACATAAAAATTCATTACATATTAGTTTCTTGTAGTTTTGAATATTTAATATATGATATATAATAATTGTTTTATGTAATTTATTTTCATCATAATTCGAAGCGCACATAAACAAGCTAAGTTGGTAGAGAAAGTGGGCTGATATGGTAGCAGAATCAATGATAACCTTATTTCATAAAACATCAAATACATCCAGGATTTGCCTCAACCCATCCAAAGAAATGAAAAAAGGGCTGCTGCTTATACCGCAGCTCATTTCACGCCAGTTTGATCCCACAAATCTGACGAACTGATTACGTCCGTAGCAAGAGCAAGGTGTTTTCTTATACGTTTGCAGTTTTATTAAACTACAAACACATACTTGTAGGACGAAAAAATAGAAAATTCTCCTGCACTATTTGCGCAACCAGTAATTTGTCTTTAGACATTTTGTTACAGTAGTGTGAGTGACGTCATGCATGTTATTGTCTGTTAGAGCTCGGTGATCAGTCATTGTTAACCAATGCCACCTAAGTGAGATTTGTGCCCGTATGCACTCAAGGGAAGGCACCCCTGTAAGCTGCCAGCTTAATATTTCTCCGTCCACTTGGAATAAATAATTGATGGCTCTTAAACTTGACCAAACATTACTCGATATTCAAGTGAGACTAACATCAGTCAAGAGAATTTCATGGAAAGGAGTAGCGACTTGAGGTCCTTAGAGGTTTGATAAATTTCAACTTTTTAAAAGCGATTAAGCTGTGCTGGAAAAATTAAATTATTTTAACAAAAGTGAAACTGTTTTCAAAAGAGAACATTATTCAGTTGATTTTAAATAAAAGAATATTGGGATTTTTTGGAGTCGGCACCAAATATACAGGTGTCCCAAAAGTTCACGATAACTTTGCAGGTGCCGACAAATCAACTCGTGGCAAACCAGAAAAAGTGTGGATGCAGCAAAAGCGTCATCATAGTGAATTTTCATAGAACTGATTTGACACCAAACATTTTTTTAATTAAAAGCTTATAACATTTTTTCATGTATCATACACCTTACATTTTGCCATGTACCTGCAAACTAAATTTCCTTAACATAGCTTTGTTATTTTTAAAGATAACAATTTTTTCCAAAAGGCAACCCAACATTTTCCCATAAACCTGGTCCGATTTTCCTGGATAACGAACGTATCCAACCCATTTACAAAAGGGAGGTACGTGCCAAATTTCATCAAAATAAGACCATTATCGAGCTGCCGTATACAGGCACTGGCTGAATTTGAAAAGTTTTCGCAAGAATTTTTTTAGCGTCTCCGTAGAAAACATTTTGTGTCAGATTTTTGTGAAATGTTGGTAATTAATAATAAATGTTTAATAAGTTACTGTAAAAGATTTTTGTGAAAAATATAATTTAGTGTTTCATTACTGAAGGCAATTTCTGTAAACAAAAATTGTGCATTTTTGTAAAAGAAATTGTTTGCATATTTTCATATTTTTTATTTCAATTTTGGTCATGAATGAATAAATATATCTTGCAGGTGTGTAAATAGCCTGAAGAGGTTCGTTTGCCAGGAAAAGCGAACCAGTTTTTATGGCATATTAAAATTTATTTTCGGAAAATATTTGTGCTTTTTGAAATAAAAAAGCTATTTTAGTGAAATATGGTATATTGTTACTACCATATAGGTTATACTGCTAACCAGATATAAACAAGACATATTTATCATGAAAAACATTTTTACAAAAATTCACTACCATAACGCAATTTCTGCGTCCAGACTTCTTTATGTTAGTTTTAAATAATGAAAAGTTCGGGACGCAGCAAGTGCGTTATGGTAGTGGATTTTCTTTAAATGTTTCAAACTTGAATAACTCAACTCTATAAACTGAGAAAGTTTAATTTTAGTATGAAGTAAGGTCTTTCTCAAGGCAAGATACCCGCCAAATTTCATTAAAATAACTTTGTAATATTCTGAGAAAAAAATTTTCTTTGAAAGAAAATTCAAAACTGAAATAACTCAATTTTGTATCAACTTAGAAAGCTAAATTTTTGTATGTAGTAAGGCCTATCCCAAGGCAACATACCTGGTAAATTTCATTAAATCATCTTTGTAATTTTCGGAAAAAAAAATTTTTTTCCAAAGAAAACTCAAAATTTTCTTTTCCCGGAAAAACATTTCCGATTTTCCTGACTAACGAATCTTCCAAGCCATTAATAAAAGAAAGGCAGCTGCCGAGTTTCATCGAAATCGGTGAATTATTTTTTGAGTTATCGGATGGACATATATATATATATAAATATATATATATATATATATATATATATATATATATATATATATATATATATATATATATATATATATATATATATATATATATATATATATATATATATAAACATATAAAAATTGAAACTGGACCCGGATATGGGTTCTAGGGGTCCTAGTTCCCGCTCATTTGAAAAAATGTTTGCAAAATCTCACCATCGATACCTCTCTATTAGTGAATTTTTAAAATAAAAATTCACTAAAGACCTAGAAGCGTCGATCTGACCTTTCTGTGTAATATAAAGTTAATAGAATAAACAAAAATGGATATATTAAATGATTCTTGTCAGTAACGTTTCTATACAACATAATGTCACGATTTGAATGTTATTTCACATTGAATGAATGGCAAAAATTTAGATGCTTTAAAGTGAATTATTTATAAAAATCAGCCATTTAAATGTAAGATAATAAAGGTTAAACAGGTCTAGGATCTAGTTAGTAGAACAAATAAGTTGCCTTATACAGTGTGTCCCAAACTGGATGGGAATGTATTGCTATCTCCGTTATTATTAGAGATAGGGAGACGGTGTTTTGTAGAATTTCATGGTCATTTCAAACATGATTTGTATTTTGCCCTGCCACTTTTCGTTATCGAGTTATTAAAAAAAATATATTTGTCGATTTCTTATTTCTTTAATATCTAAGTAGGCGTTGATGTGACATGTATAAGACTTGCACATTATCAGGACACTTTTTACAGAATAATCTATTTGTGCTATCCTCAACTGTGGATTGTCATTTGTTTTTTAGCTACATGTATCAACGTTTGTTTTTATTATGGCAACCATATTGAATTTTTTGCTCATGTGAGAGCCTGTGAAAAGAGCTTTCCAATGATGTACAACATGCTTGAGAAATCTTGTAACTGCACTGACGATTTTGAGAAAAACTGTTTTGAGGATAGCAGTCTATGAAATCCAATACCAGAAAACAAATGACAAAAAAAAGTGTCCGAAAAGCAGTAGGCCATATAGTCTAACAGCAGACTTCTACTTTTAACATAATCTTTTGTAATGGTTCACGATAAAAAATATTGTGATTTAATTTACAATACCTAATAAGGTAATAATGCCAGGCAATATTATGTGAAACAGTTTAATAACGAAACCCGGCAATAAAAAATAGAAACTTAAACTACACAAAACAACACAATTAGAAACGGAACTCAACAAATAATAAAATAGAAACCTAAAAATACACTAAATAGAAAATTGTTCAATTTGGCCATGGTTTTGTTCAATGCACTTATACACCTTTTTGAAATATGCCTGCAGACTCTGGTGAGGGTGTTTTGTTTAATATGATTTATAGCTTCCGTGACTATGTTTCATATTTTATTGGTATTTTATGGTGGATCGAATTTATACACATCATTCTTCAGAGTACCCCAAAAATAAAAATCCATGGGTGTTATATCAGGACTTTAAGCACACCAATGAACTGACCCATTGTTACAAATGATACAATTACTAAAATGTTGGTACAAAATTTTTTGACAATCCTAGCATTGTGAGCTGGACAACCGTCTTGTTGGTTCCAAATATCATCTAGATTATCATGAACTCTTCTAATTGTTGGTAAGATATCATTTCTCAATAGATTAAGATGCCTTTCCCCAGTTAAATTATTTAAAAAAATGGACCAACAATGAAGTTACCTGAAATTTTTCAAAACTAACTGTCTAATCTACAAACAAAAATAACAGTTTTTTACCTAATAAGCCGCACCAAACATTGATACCAAATCTGTCTTGCAATCGTCTTTCTTCCTTTAGATGAGGATTTAAATTTGCCCAATAATGCCTATAATGTCAATTATACACAGCACAATTTGTAAATCTGGATTCATCAGTCCATATTATTTTCAAATGAAAATTTTCATCTTGCTGACATTGTCCTTGATACCGTTGAAGTCGCTTAGAGTAATCGTCAACATTTAAGCCTTGTACGTTTGTAGGTTTGTGTGGATGGTAATGACTTTGTTTTAATACACGGTGTACCGTACGTTTTGGAACGATAATTTGTTCACCATAAAACCCAACAGATTGCGGAGGGTTTTCGTTTGAAACCTGTAAGACCGCATTATTTCTTTCTTCATTTCTAGGCATTGGTAGTTTCTTTGCGTGGAAGCTACCGTCGTTCAATAGATTGGCTGATTATCCTGCGAAATATTTTAATATTTTGTCGTCTTTCTAGGTAGTTGTTTTGATACGAAATTGCAGCTGCATCAGTATTTCGGTTAGAACGAATCTAACATGTCAAAATATTCTTCGTTACTGAACATGTTGTTGAATAATATTTAAAATAAACAAGAAACAAACTATTTAGTACAAAATTTTAAGCAACGTGTTAAATACACCTCAAATTGTTCAGATAATTCAGAATGACAGTATTGTTAATTGTCGCGATAGTATTATACCCATAGGAACTCTCTTCAGTTGACTTACGTTTAGAAATCAAACAATTTTCAAATGCGTCTTTGTAAATCATTAATCTGCTTTTTATTGAGTTCTGTTAGCAAATTTAGTTATTTACTAGGTTTAACTATTTAATTAAATTATAATTTTTTTTTAGGATAATGTTGTAATGTAAAATATCATTTGTAATAATAGGCCGATTCATTGGTGTGCTCAAAGTTCCTTTTCTTGTCGTGAATCATTGCGGAAAATTATGTTTAAAGTAGAAGTTTGTTGTTAGACTCCATGGGCTACTGCTCTTTGAACACTTTTTTTTGTCATTTGTTTTCTGGTATTGGATTTCATAGCCTACTATCCTCAAAACCGTTTTTCTCAAAATTGTTAGTGTAATTACAAGATTTCTCAAGCACGTTGTACATCATTGGAAAGCTCTTTTCACAGGCTATCACATGAGCAAAAAAACCAATATGGCAGCCACAATAAAAACACACGTTGATACCCGTACCTTAAAAAAATGACAATCCAAAGTTAAGAATAGCACAAAAAGATTACTCTGTAATAAGTGTTCTGATAATGTGCAAGTCTTAGACATGTCAGATCAACGCCTACTTAGATATTGAAGAAAAAAGAAATCGACAAATTTTGTGTTTTTCAAAATAACTCGAAAACGAAAAGAGGCAGGGCAAAATACAAGTCATATTTGGAACGAGCATGAAATTCTACAAAACATTGCTAATTTAACCGTCTCCCGATCTCTAGTAATAACGGAGATAGCAATATATTCCCATCCAGTTTGGGACACACTGTATAGGTTATACGAGTAACCAAATTTGATGCTTGCTTTCAATTTAAAAAAATATTTTCTATTAAAAACATTTTACGAAAATTGACTACCCTAACGAACTTGCTGCGTCCAGCCTTTTTTGTAATTATTGGACTGAATAAGTTAAAAATATAACTAACAAATATTTTAAATAAAGGACATAATACTGTGTATAATTATTAACTATTCTGCTACCACGAGATTAAACTTTTCAAGAAAAAAAAAAGCAAATAATTTCCTATCATGAAAGAAATAAATATATCATCCGCAAGGTAATAAAAACCTTTACAGATATGAAAAAAAAACAAGTATTTTTAGTAACGAACGCTTAGCAACTGAACGCTAGAAACACAGTATATCTCAGCTCTAATACATTTGACATAAAGTTTAGACAAAATACTCGAGTTCAGGAGAGAGATAAAAGTTTCCCCCAAAGTAAAAACTCAGAACAACCATTACGATCCCCTAATGTCACGGCACACCGAGATAATGCAGAACACGGAGCATCTTCTTTTTATTAATATGTGCATCACACATAACGACACCCTCGTAACATATAAATCAAAATTTGTTCAATATTTGGGCCAGGAAATTGCTAATAAATATTGCAGGTGCATCACAGGAAATGCATTTTTTATTAATAAAACACACCCCTTATATTACTTCTCGCTAAAGTGAGAAAACAAATGAACATCATATAGACACAAAATGACGCTTAGTAAAATTTATTGGCTGATAATATGTAATAGAAATGCTGGACGGTAACATCCATTTACAAAATAGGATCATAAAGTGTACGTGACAACGGCGACATTAATGGAGATAGATATACTAAAATTTACTTTGTTTTCCTAGTTTGAAGGCCCGAGTTTGGAGATGGCCCTTTTTGTACCTTAAAACTAAAAAACCTTATATAGGATGGACCATTGTAAATGATCTGGCTGCCATAACTGCCAGGAAAAGATTTTGTCGAAAAAACCTGAAACACGTGAAGTTTGCTTGAGGGGGACAACTTCTGCCGCAAAAAGTATAGCCGAACTGTATCCTCCTAAGCGTGGGTGTCATCCCTCAATTTTTTTCAAATGGGAACAGTGGTCATATGATAGCACGTTGAAAGGAGCTTTTGATTCCCTGTAGACTGATTTTTAATGAATTTTCTTTAAAAAAATCACTAATGAGGAAATCCTGACTTTTGAATTTTGAAGAAATTTCTTCAAATGAGCGCTAATTAGGCACCCTAGAACACATACCCGGGGTCAGTATCGATTTTTATATGTTTATTGATATATATATATATATATATATATATATATATATATATATATATATATATATATATATATATATATATATATATATATATATATATATATATATATATATATCACACCGATAACTCAAAAAATAATGGACCGATTTTGACAAAATTTGGTGAATGCCATCCTTTTGTAAGTGGCTTGGATAAGTTCGTTATCCAGGAAAATCGGCCGAGGTTTTCCCAGAAAATGTTGTATTTTCATTAGAAAAAAATTAATATCTCCGGAAATAGCAAAGTAAGGGAAACTAAATTTGGTACATCGCTTTACATCGCTATAGGTAAATCACCTACCAAAATTTAGCGCGGTAGATCAAAATAGAAAAAAGTTATGGGCATTTAAAGAAAAATAAATAGGGGTTTTACTCAAAACGTCAAAGTGACAATTTAAAACGTCAAAATTGGCAACATTTAGGCAAAAATCTTGAATCTGATACGGGTTATGGAAAGAAAATGTCCCAAGAAGAATGTTTTACAAACCCTGAAGTCTTAGTTTAAACCGTCATTGTTCTTCATTTTACTTAAATGTTTTCAGAAAATTCATTTCAAATAGACCCTTTTTCTGATGCTTCGCAGTAGTCTTAGCTATAGAGTTTATCGTTTAATGTTATATAAATTTTGTCGAATATTCGTAAAAAATCAATAAAGCTCAATATATCCGTTATTCTACAAGATATGAAAAAAAATTGTATACATTAATTAGAGGGTGTCTTGAGCTACATCTTAAAAAATTATTTCCACAATCACAGGGTGGCCCATAAGTCGTTGTTGATACAAATATTTTTTTTAGTCGAGCATGTTTTAGTGAATTTTCTTAAAAAAAAATTCACTATTGAGGAGATCTCGACTTTCGAATTTTGAAAAAATTTCTTCAAATGAGCGCTATATAGGACCCCCGGAACCCAAATCCGAGGTCAGTTTCAGACTTTATATGTTTATATATATATATATATATATATATATATATATATATATATATATATATATATATATATATATATATATATATATATATATATATATTTATGTGTCACACCTATAACTTAAAAAATAATGGGCCGATTTTGATAAAATTTGGCACATACCTTCCTTTCGCAAGTCGCTTGGATAAGTTCGTTAGCCAGGAAAATCCGCCTAGGTTTTCCCGGAAAATTTTGTGTTTTCTTTCGAAAAAAATCGAAAAAAATTTATATTTCCAAAATTAACAAAGTAAGGGCAACCAAATTTCATACGCCGGTTTATATCATTAAAGGAAAGTCACCTACCAAAATTTAGCTACGTAGGTTAAATGACAAAAAAGTTACAGGCATTCAAAGAAAAATAAATTTGGGTTCTCCTCAAAACGTCAAAATCGCGATTTTAAACGTCAAAATTGGTGAGTACCTTCCTTTTGCAAGTGGCTTGGATATGTTCGTTATTTAGAAAAATCCGACGTGGTTTTCCCGGAAAATTTTGTGTTTTCTTTCGAAAAAAATTTATATCTCCAAAATTAACAAAGTAAGGGCAACCAAATTTTATACGCGGGTTTATATCATTATAGGAAAGTTACCTACCAAAATTTAGCTCTGTAGGTCAAAAGACAAAAAACTTATAGGCATTTAAACAAAAATAAATTGGGGTTTTTCACAAAACGTCAAAGTTGCGATTTAAACGTCAAAATTGGCAACATTTAGGAAAAGAACTTGAATCTAATACCGGCTATGGAAATAAAATGTCTCAAGAAGAATGTTTTACAAACCCTGAAGTCTTAGCTTCAACCGTCATTGTCCTTCATTTTAATAAAATGTTTCCAGAAAATTTATTTCAAATAGACCCTTTCTCTGACACTTGGCAGTAGTCTTAGCTATAGAGTTTATCGTTAAGAGGGGGGTTCAATAAAATGCTTAAAATACACTATATTTGTAGCTTGTTGAACTGTCCCAATTAAAGCCTTAGACTGAAAATATAGTATACAATAGGTAGATTGAGGTTTGAGGAAGGCAATAAAGATTTTTGTAAGCAAATATCCCGTTTATAACGAAAATACAACGTTTTTGCCAAACCATGATTTGACAATTTTTTGTCACAGAATTAGCTCAAAATCACTCTTTGCCTAGATTAGGTATCCAAGAATAAGTTTCTTAAATTTCAGGTCTTTTGGATTCCAAATAAAAACGTAATGCAAAGTGAAATGTAAAATATGACATACCTTAATTATTTATTCAATATGTGTTGTCAAACTAGCGCGTTTCGGCACCATCCGTAGACCAGCTATTTTCTAAAAGATGGCGCACTAAAATTGTGATTCCACGAACGCATTACATTTTCATTCATAATAATATGTCAAATCATCTTTAAGGTTACATGCCATTAGTAACATTTGAATGTTATTTAAGACCGAAACAGTCTACACTCGAATATGTTTCAGCGATCGGCGAAATAAATCGATCAATTCTGCAATTTGCTATTTAGCTAGACACTTACATTTAATTTCCGATACCAAATTCCTGACGGTAAGGTGCTGTATGTGTAAATACAATGTAAAGAATTCGTTTATTACGAAGCGTCGGTAGCTCATTGGAAGAGTACTTTGTATATCAAGCGGACGATGCTGGTTCGAGTCCGGCCCGGTCCGTTTCTCCTTTTAGTGAATTTTTATTGGGAAAAATTAACTAAATTCAAATGGAGAGGTATCTATGGTGAGATTTGACAAACATTTTTTTCAAATGACTGCGAAATAGGACCCATAGGACAAATATCCTGGGTCAGTTTCAATTTTTATATGTTTATATAAATATAATATAATTAAAAATTTTAAGTTTTCTTTCGAAAAAAATGTTTATCTCCGAAAATTACAAAGCTATTTTGATGAAATTTATGTGAATATGTTGTCTTGGTAAAGGCCTTACCACGTGCCAAAATTCAACCTTCTAGGTTTATAGAAAATTGAGTTATTCAAATTTGAAGCATTTAATGAAAATTGATTACCATAACGCACTTGCTGCGTTCAGACTTTTTTGCTTCCGCGACTTAAGTGGTTTGACCTTTGCTTTTTTTATATTTAAAAAATGGTTAATCTTGCTGGTGCGTATGGATGCAGTAATGAATATAATTCAAAAAAACTAATTTCTTTCTTTTGTGCAAGTAAAAGATATTTAACGGTAATTATGCAGATGATCGGCATACGTGAGTTTTGAAAAATATTTCAGTAAACATGCTTAAAAGACTCAATGTGTGCATAAGCAACAAGATATATGTTGTGGAATCAACCCCTCCAAAAGTTACGAGACCCGGAGTGAATAGGGATGCTCGGCGGAGACGGAAATATAAAGGAAAAATCATTAAAAACAACTTAGTTCGACCTCTATAAGCAGCCTTTTCACTTTTTGTATCAACACTTTCTCCTAAACATGTTTTTCCCCTGCACCACGTATATTTGTTCCTAGTCCCCCGCAGCTTTTTGGGGGTTGAAGGGACACCATTTTTCATGTTTATGCACTAAACACTCTACGAAGCAGACCTGAACGACCTAACCTGACCTAACCTGACCTGACCTGATCCGGACCTGACCCGGATCTTTTTACCTAACCCATACCTAACCCTGGACTGACAAAAAAACGTAGAAGAAAACCGAAAAGCAGAATAACATGCATTTAAAAAAAAATCTTATGATTTAAAATATTTTTGATACCGCTAGCTATTCCTCGAGACAGTATCAATGGGCTCTATCCTGAATCTATATAAGCTACACAAACAAATTTTGTTAAAAAATAAAAAAACTATAGTGAAAAAGCAAAAGCGACTACTTAAAAACTCAAAGACGCAGCAGGTGCGTTATGGTAGTGAATTTTCATAGAAATGATCTGGCACCAAATATTTTATTATAACTTTTTTTTCTTGCAACATAGAAATCTAAATTTTTGTGTATAGTTTACTTTTTAGTGAATTTTCTTTAAAAAAATTCACTAATGAGGAGATCCCGACATTTAAATTTTGAAAAAATTTCTTCAAATGAGCGCTAATTAGGCCCCCCAGAACACATATCCAGGGTCGGTTTAAATTTTTATATGTTTATATATATATATATATATATATATATATATATATATATATATATATATATATATATATATATATATATATATATATATATATATTATATATATATATATGTATCACACCGATAACTCAAAAAATAATGGGCCGATTTTAATTAAATTTGGTGAATAAATTCATGTCCAGGTTTTCCCGGAAAATTTTGTGTTTTCTTTCGAAAAAAAATTATATCTCCGAAATTAACAAAGTAAGGTCAACCAAATTTGGTGCGCTGGTTTATATCCTTATAAGTAAGCTACCTACCAAAATTTAGCTATGTAAGTTAAAAGACAAAAAAGTTACAGGCATTCAGAGAAAAATAAATTTGGATTTTCCTCAAAACGTCAAAATTGCGATTTTAAACGTCAAAATTGGTGAGTACATTCCTTTCGCAAGTGGCTTGGATAATTTTGTTAGCCAAGAAAATCCGCCAAGGTTTTCCCGGAAAAATTTGTGTTTTCTTTCGCAAAATATTTATATCTCCAAAATTAACAAAGTAAGGGCAACCAAATTTGGTAAGCTGGTTTATATCGTTATAGGTGTGCCACCTACCAAAATTTAGCTCTGTAGGTCAAAAGACAAAAAAGTTATGGGCATTTAAAGAAAAATAAATTGGGGGTTTCCTCAAAACGTCAAAGTGACAATTGAAAACGTCAAAATTCGCAACATTTAGGCAAATAACTTGAATCTAATACGGGCTATGGAAAGAAAATGTCTCAAGAAGAATGTTTTACATACACCGAACTCTTAGTTTCAACCGTCATTGTCCTTCATTTTACTAAAATGTTTCCAGAAAATTCATTTCTAATAGACCCTTTCTCTGATGCTTGGCAGTAGCCTTAGCTATAGAGTTTATTGTTTAATGGTATATAATTTTTGTCGAATTTTCGTAAAAAATCAATAAAGCTCAATATATTCGTTATTATACAAGATATGAAAAAATATTGTATACATTAATTATACGGTGTTTTGAGCTACATCTTAAAAAATTATTGCGACAATCACAGGGTGGCCCATAAGTCGTTGGTGATACAAATAATATTTTTTTTGTCGAAAACGCCTGATTTTTTTGCATTTTCCATCGAAATATAATGCATGTTTGTAAGTTAAGAAATTCTGGAGGCAGCAAGTGCGTTGTGGTTGCGAATTTTGATTAAATGCTTCATATTTGAAAAGCTCAATTTGCTATTAACCTATAAGGTTGACCAAGAAACGGATTTTTTCAGTAACACTTTTGGTTTACTTTTGGAAATTTCTGTACCTTTTCAAACAATCAAGTTATTTTGATGAAACATGGCACATTGTTTTTACTATATATGTTATACTGGTAATCAAATTTGATGCCTGCTTTTTCTATATAGGTTATACTGGTAACCAAAATTGATGTCTGCTTTCTTAAAAAGAAAACACACATATTTGCAATAAAAACATTTTTATGAAAATTCACTACCATAACGCACTTGCTGCGTCCCGAGATTTTATGTTATTGCATTTGTGCATTTTCCATCGAAATATAAGGCATGTCTGTAAGTAAAGAAATTATGGACGCAGCAAGTGCGTTATGGTAGCGAATTTTAATTAAATGCTATATATTTGAATAGCTCAATTTGTTATTAACCTATAAGGTTGACCAAGAAACGGATTTTTTCGGTTACACTTAAGTTTACTTTCGGAAATTTTTGTAGGTTTTAAACAATAAAGTTATTTTGATGAAACATGACACATTGTTTTTACTATATGTGTTATACTGGTAATCAAATCTGATGCCTGCTTTTTGAAAAAAAAAACACACATATTTGCCATTAAAAACATTTTTATAAAAATTCACTACTATAACGCACTTGCTGCGTGCCGAACTTTTTTTTTAAATCAAACACGCCTTATGTTATTGCATTTTTGCATTATCCATCGAAATATAATGCATGTTTGTAAGAAAAGAAATTATGGACGCAGAAAGTGTGTTATGGTAGCGAATTTTGATCAAATGCTTCATACTTGAATAGCTCAATTTGCTATTAATCTATAAGGTTGACCAAGAAACGAGTTTTTTCGGGAACACTTTAAGTTTATTTTTGAAAATTTTCAAACAATGAAGTTATTTTGATGAAACATGGCACATTGTTTTTACTATATAGGTTATACTGGTAACCAAATTTGATGCCTGCTTTCTTAAAAAAAACACACATATTTGCTATTAAAAATTAACTACCATAACGCACTTGCTGCGTCTCGAACTTTTTATTTTTCAAATTCAGTCTAGGCGCTTAGGAGGTTGAATTTTTAAAATATCACTAATGTATTTCCCGAGAAATTCTTAATGCTTGAATTGGGCCACACCAGCGTCCACTACAAGATAAAAATGTTGTTAAAGGTTTGCGTAGGTAATAAAGTCATTTAGATTAAGGTGCTCTAAGAAAACCTCAGCAAAATATGTCTTGTCTTAACGCAAATAGCAAATTTGGTATAATTTATACAGTAGAAACCATGTAGGTACCATACTTCATCAAAATAACATTACTGTTTGAAAAAGTAGAAAAATTTTCCAAAAATAAACTTAAAATATTCACGAAAGAACTAATCTGATTTTCCTGTCCAGTACAAGTGTACAAGAAAATTTCCGTTTTATTGCAAAAATTGGCCTAAGTAAACTTTGCTACGGAATTATTAAAAAATACGGCTGCAAATTGAATCATAACTTCCCCATAGCTGTGATAATCTATGCTCCTTAGAAAGATATTCTCATGAAATCAATTCAGAGTCCATGACTTGATCGCAAAGAAAATATTTATATTCCTGTACCCATAAACTTCAATTTTCACCAAATCACCCCCCATTTATCCCCTACCCCCTGCAACGATCTCACCTAAAAGCAATACGAAGCGTTCCTTTGCCGGGTGCTAACGGGATACCAAATTTGAAGATTGTATCTCAATTCGTTCGAAAGTTGTTGTGCCTACTAACAGACAGGCATACACGCCGACAGACCGACCGACCGACATACCGACAGACAAAAAATTCGTTCCAGAATCAAGTTTTCTATATGTTTTAAGACTTTTCACGCCGTTTTAGCAACAAACAAAAAATGTCTAAATTTCTGTCACAGATATTCCACCCTACACATTCAACCCCTAATTTAATTTCAGCACAGAATATTAGATGTTTGGTGAAATTAGAAGTTTTCTAATAAACAAACTCTAAAATATTATATTACTCAAATTTTAACGAAAAAATGTCAATTCTCACCAAATCACCCGCCATTCATCCCCCAACCGCCAGAGCGTTTTTACCCAAAAACAATCCGAACGGTTCGATTGCCGGATGCTAATTGTATACCAAATTTGAAGACAATATCTCAATTAATTTTAAAATGATCGTAGCTACAAACAGACAGACATACAGACCGACAGACAAAACAAAATTTCATTCCCAAATCATGTTTTCTACATGTTTTGACACTTTTTACGACGTTTAAGTGAAACAAAAATTGTGAAATTTTAGTCGCCGATGCCATATTTCCATGTGGAAGTAATTTGAATTTATCTTTTACAAGAAAATTTGCTTAAAAAATTCACAAAAATTCGATTTATATAGATATAAATATATGTAAAGTTAACAAAAGATTTATAATAAAAAGATAGTGTTGCAAATCAAACCAAAACTTACACATAGCTGGGATAATATATTTTCTCCAGAAATACATTCTCATAAAATGAGTTAAGGCTCATGCTTTGACCACAAGGAAAATAGTTGCATTCCTGTACTCATAAACTTTTGAAACGTTATATTGCTCTAGTTTTCTTTAAAACGCGTAAATTTTTACCAAATCAGCCCTTATTTTTCATCTACCACCTGAAGCGATCTTACCCACAAACAATTCGAAGCGACCCTTTATCCGGTGCTAACTGGATACCAAATTTGAAGATGATATCTCAATTCGTTCGAAAGTTATTGCGCCTAACAAACAGACGTACATGCCGACAGACCGACAGACCAACCGACGGACAGACCGACAGACAAAAGAAATTTCGTTTAAGAATCAAATTTTCTATATGTTTTCTATATTTCACCCCCACATACCCCTAATTTAATCTCAGCACAGCATAGAAGAGGTTTGATGAAATTAAAAGTTTTCTAATAAATAAAGCCTAAACGTTATATTACTCAAGTTTTAATGAAAAATATAAATTTTCACCAAATCGCCCCCCATGCATCCCCTACCTAATAAGGCGATTTGATCCAAAAACAATCCAAACCGTTTGTTTGTCGAGCGTTAACTAAATTTGAAGACGATATCTCAATTCGTTCTCAAGTTATCGTGGCTACAAGCAGAGAGACATACAGACCGACAGATCTAAAGACCGACAGACAAAAAACTTTTGTTCCCAAATCATGTTTTTTGTATGTTTTGATACTCTTTAAGACGTTTGAGAGAAAAAAAATTGTAAATTTTTGATGCTGATGCGATACTTCCACACGTAGCGATGCGGAAGTAATATATTACTTTACATTTATTATTAGTAATACAGGGTGGCGCATTGCAAACGAAACAGACCGATTTGCGTCCAGAGATTTTTTTTTAAGAAACACTGAAACAGGTTAATTTTAATATTGAGGGGGACATGTTTTGATATAAAACTCAACTTTGTCACATCAACCCCTTGAGGGTGGTGATAACAACCCTTATATTTTAGATAGCGAACGTGGGTCGAGTGTTACATAATTTGAAAGCTCTTTCTTTTCTGAATTCAGCAAACTATTTTTTTGGAAGTTTTATCAACTCGTTTAAAAATTATTTATTCACAGTTGGAGTTGCAAGAACGCATTTCATTCATTGTGATAAGAAATGCACTTATTAGTCAATTTTTCGTTAAAAAAACTAAAAAACAAAACCAAACGTTCAAAAATGTTTATTCAGTTAAGTAAGTGTTCAAATTGTTGACCACCAGCTCCCATACAAAAGTACAAATTTTGTTCAAAACGAGCTCTGACATTCTGGAGAATTTGTGGAGTTATTAGACGGCACCCTTTAACAATGCGTCGTCGCAATTCTTCCAGAGACTCCGGTTCTGTTGCGTAAATTCTACTCTTTAAATGGCCCCATAGAAAGAAGTCTATAGGAGTTAAATCCGGTGATCTCGGGGGCCACTCAATAGCAGCTCTACGCCCAATCCATTGCTCTGGAAAATCTCTGTTCAAAAACTCCCTAACACGTTGTGAAAATGCGGAGGAGCTCCATGTTGTTGAAACACTAATTGATTGTCTTGAAAGCGGTCATCATTTTCAACAATGTCAATTAGTAGAGGGTAAACGATATCTTCTAGTAACTCCAAATACGTTTCGCCACTCAAATTGCAATCAAGAAACATTGGTCCGATTAAACGGTCTTCAAAAATGCCAGTCCAGACATTCAATTTCTGTGGAGTTTGAGTGTGAACTTCGTGAAAATTTCTTGGATTATTATCTGCCCAATAACGACAATTATGACGATTGACTGTAGAGTTTAATAAAAACGTACACTAGTCTGAAAAACAGATATTGAACAGAAAGATCCCGTTATCAGCTACTCGTGCAGTCATAACTTCAAAAACTCCAGCGGCCGATCAAAATCATCTTCATTCATTTGTTGTACAAGATGAATTTTATACGGGTGAAATTTATCATGTTTCAATATTCGCTGAATAGTTCTTCTTTTGATGTTTGAAACAGTCGCCAATTTTCTCGTGCTCAAATTTGGGTCTGCAGCAATTTGTCCTAAAACTTAAATCTCAGTAGTCTCATTTCTAACCGGAAATTCACGTTCAGGATCCCGTTTTTTTTTGTTGGCTACTAAACCAATTTGTCGAAACTTGGCAGCTAACTCCAAAATGTATTTTCTGTTAACATGTCTGTTCGGATGTCTCTCATTAAACAAATTTGCGGTACGGTTGGCACAGTCATCGTTTTTGAAACAAAGAGTAATTATTTCAACTCTTTCTTCTACAGACAACACCATTGTGAAATTAATTTTCGGTAGTACTATCAAGTATCAAACCGACCGATAAACTGAAATAATAAACCGCATTTCTCTCACACCGATAATACGTGTTCTGATCGCCAATTTTTTGTTTACAAACCAAAAAAAAAATTGACTATCAGCACATTTCTTATCGGAATGAGTGAAATGCGTTTTTGCATCTTCATCTGTGAATAATTTTTAAACGAGTTGATAAAACTTCCAAAAAGATTAGTGTTATTAATTCAGAAAATAAAGAGCTTTCAAATGGCGTAACACTCGATCCATGTTCTTTATTTAAAATATAATGGTTGTTATTACCACCCTTAAGGGGTTGATGTGACAAAGTTAAGTTTTATGTCAAAACATGCCCCGCTCAATATTAAAATTGACATGTTTCAGCGTTTCTTAAAAAAATATTTCTCTGGACGCAAATCGTCGACGCTGTTTCGTTTTCAATGCGCCACCCTATATATTACTTCCACATCGCCACGTGTGGAAGTATCGTATTGGCGACAAAAAAATAATTGTTTTTCGCTTAAACGTCATAGAAAGTGTCAAAACATGATTTGGGACCATTTTTTTATATCTGTCGCTCTATATGTCTGTCTGTTTGTAGCCACGATAACTTTAGAACCGAGTTTAGAACGAACTGAAATATCATCTTCAAATTTGGTATACAGTTAGCACTCGACAAACGAACGGTTCGGATTGTTTTTGTGTAAAATTAGCGGGTAGGGGATGAGGTAGGGGGTGAATGGGGGTGATTTGGTGAAAATTTATATTTTTTCATTAAAACTCGGGTAATATAACGTTTTAGAGTTTATTTATTAGCAAGCTTTTAATTTCATCAAACGTCTGGTATTCTGCGCTGAAACTAAATTAGGCGTTGAATGTGTTGGGGTGGAATCATGTTGACAAAAATTTCGATTTTTTTTTTGCTAAAACAGCGTAAAAAGCCTGAAAGCATATAGAGAGCCCGATTCTGGAAAGACATTTTTTTTTGTCTGTCAGTCTGTTGGTCTGTCGGTATGTCGGTATGTCGGCATGTACATCTGTCTGTTAATATGCGCAATAACTTTCGAACGAATTGAGATATCATCTTCAAATTTGGTATCCCGTTAGCACCCGACAAAGGAACGATTTCAGTTGTTTTTGGGTAAGATCGCTTCAGCGGTAGACGGTAAATAAGGGCTGATTTCGTGAAAATTTACACTTTTTCGTTAAAACTCGAGTAATATAACGTTTCAAAACTTTATGCGTACATGAATACACATATTTTGTTTGTGGTCAAGTCATGGGCCCTAAATAAATTCCATGTGAATGCCTTTCTGAAGAGAATAAATTATAACAGCTATGTGGAAGATAAGGTGCAAGTTATAGCACTATTGTTTAACTTTACACGAAATTTGAACCAGTGGAATTTAAGAAAAACATAGGCGGAAAAATACTCATATTTTCATGAAACTTTGAGGTTTCATTTGACATTTATGAAAATAATTTGTCAACTACTTTTATACTTAGCACCTCGGTGGTCCAGTGGTGAGAACGTGTGGCTCTAAACCGAAGGGTACTGGGTTCGATTCCCAGGATCCCCCTTTAATTTTTTCAGTAAATACTGTACAATTAACATCAACCTAGGATGCCGCATTTTATTTGAGGAAGTTACATGTTTGCACGTTTCGCCCTTCGGACCTGTAAAGCGACTGTTCTCGTTATGTTTGACACGTTAAAAATCCATATCCTCTTTGCAGAAAGGTAGGTTTCGGCCAAATTTTCAGCACATTGAGGCAAAACTGCTTCCTGGCGTCGGTAATTTGCTATAGTCCCGGTAATAGACCGACGCTCAACTAGAAAAAAAAAATTACCTCATTCCAGTTGCCTAAAATATTCGCATAAAATTTATTCATGTGAAGTAGACCTTTTTATCAATGTAATTGAAGGTTACATTATTTTGTCAGGGTTAAAAAGTTTGGACCAGCAATGGCGTTATGATAGCAAGCGAATTTTGATGAAAGATTATTGAATTTTTCAATTGATTGTTAGTTAAATAACGCAAGTGCGTTATGGTAGCGAAACTCCAATTTTGTTACATAAACCTTTGTAAAAGCAACGTGGGTACTAAATTTTATAAAAATAACATAATGAGTGTCGGAGCTACAAATTTGGTGTTAAAAAAAGGTTTTTTCAAACCGATACGATAGGCTTGGGTATTTTGAAATAACCCAAGAGATTAACAAGCGAAAGTAGGTATATTCCATGTGCATAATTTGCCAGGAATCTCCCTTTTGTAAATAGTTTTAATAAGTTCGTTATGCAGCCTGATTGGATCCGTGTTACCGTTAAACATACAAAATTTTTGTCAGGAAAGCTTTTGTCAATTAAAGAAATTTGAAACGGAAGTTTCCTTGAAACAGACTATAATATCTACATATATCAGATTTTTATTCTGTCGTTTCTTATATAATTGAATTTTATGCATTTATTATTTTTTTTCAAGAGGAGAGCACAAAATTAAAAACAAATTGATAAAGACAATGTATTCAATTTAATGAATTAAACAATATATATTCTGTTTCAAGTTACCTAAAGATACCAAAAAGTTAGAATTAGATTTTTTACCAAAAAAAAACCAAACGAATAGCTAAGACTTACCTAATATATTATTTTAAAATAGACGATTACATTGCTTGTGTATTTTTAAGAAACAATACCAGATCTAGCTACAAACTGACCTAGCCTTAGAATTTCTTACATTTTTGACAACTTTGATTAATTATTTAACTTAAATTTTTGTTAAAACCCCTTCTTATAAACATTCGCTATCGTAACGCAGTTGCTGTGTCTGGACTTTGTGACAGACTTTATTTTCTTAGGTTACTCATCCTTCTAATGGCCCTAACGCTGCTAGCAGAACAATTGCCTTGTCTTAAAAATGCATTGAGATGAATTAGGTTTTTCCAAGTTTATTTATTAGTGTTTATCACAGGTTTCAATCTCCACTTAGTTACATTATTAATGTTGTGACAATGAGGCTGGTTTAGCCTTGGCATAAAACTGATCTATCGCAATTTGCCAGAAGACACACAGAGCCCAAGTAAATATTTAATGATAGTTTAATGGGGAAATACAAGTCGTCAAACTAAGTTAACTGATTTCATTCTGATTAAAAACCAGACAATTTGTTTGTCCACTCCTGGGATTAAAGTTTAATTTAGGCTTGCCTCCTTATATATTTTACTATGTTCGTAGTAAGTCTTTTTGTGGTCATTTTAGATTTCTCTGGAGAGTTATTCGGATAGTAGAAGGTTTCCTGGACATGATGTACGTGGGGAAAAGTGAATTCAAATGGGGCCCGGTTCTCTTGACCAAAGAGAACAAGATATATCTGCCGTACTCACCTATTCCGTATATTGGCACTTCAGTGGACGTGCTTCACCTAGTAATTCTTACAAACTGCAAATGTTCAACTGAATTCCAGACTTTACAACGTCAGAGAGTAATATTTTGCCAGAGATAACAGCAAGTCCAGATCTACAAAGCAGAAATATAGGTTAATTTTAAAATACCGATGAAAAAAATGAGAAAATAATTTAATCATTTTCATTACTTGTCAAAATCGTAACGAAAAGAAACAGGGGTGGTTTATAGCGGCTATAGAAAAGCTGTAAAGTGTTTCGGCTCCTACACTTCGGCAGGGAATATGTGTTTTTATCTTCTAATCTAATTTACTATTCCAACATGTAAAACTATCAATGGCGTGTCTTCTCTTACTCTTTGTTCGACAAAACATTCTTGTAGAATAAATTAATTTTAATTGCCTCCTATTTGTTACATTACACTTGACAGTTTCGTTGATTGATTGGCCAATAATACCCCTTCATTGCCTCCGTTCTACTCGGCATCTGAATTTAAAATTTAGATTTGGTAATGGTGATAGCTGTTTGACAGACAGCCTACACATCCATTTTGATAGTGTCAATGTTCATGAATAATGTAGCACAATGTAAGAGAGTTTCAACAAAACGATTTTTATTAAACACGTGTATAATGTTAGTAGAGACATAAATCAAACTAACAGGATAAGCAGTAAAACGGAGATTTACGGTAATATATTATTATTATATTTAAGAAAAATCCAATTATAACCACTCAACGTCAGTTGTAAGCCTTGGTTTATTGTATCTGTCCTTTTTATCGCATATACGACGTACGAGATAAAATGGGGATCTAATAGAACACAAATTTGAATAATTCATTTAAAACGATTAATATATGTAAGGAAAGATGCTTTCGCACCATTATTAGAAACTCAGACCGCGTTCGCTCTAATTAGAGCTCGTCAGTGCGCTATACTAATTACATCGAGAACACACCTATAAAGTAATGCAGCGAAGGAAGCCAGCCTCCTAGAACAATGTGAGATGTACGATAGGGTCTCCATCTCGGTGCGGAACCAGGTAGTATGTTATCACGACAGCTCCAATTAACACAAAATGTTATAAATAGAGACTGTGTACAACCAAATAAGAATTTTGTGAACTGACAGCCCTGACCCATTTTGGTCGCTAATACCGGGACAATGTGTTGTAAGGCTGGATGTATTCTCACCATAATTCGAAACGCAGACCGGTTTTGCTCTAATTAGAGCTCGTCGGTGCGCTATACTAATCACAGCGAGAACACACCTATAAAGTAATACAGCTAAGAAAGGCAGCCTCCTAGAACATTGTGAACTGTACGGCAGGAGAGTTTTGGATATACGAGTTTTCGTAAAAAATAATTGACGAGTTTCAAGGATGTAGCATTCTCGAAGAGAAAATTAGCATTTTTTCATAGACAAGCTTGAATCCCCGGACTGTCCAACGAACTTAGACCCCGGGAATCATTTTCCAGTGCAATAAAGACAACTCTTTAAGGAACTAGGGGAATTATTGTGGGGAAAACTGAGAAAACCGTAAACAAACTGTTCTTAACAACTTAACCACATGGCTGCGAACAAACCTTACCTTAATGATTGATGAAAAATAAACTTAACAATAGTTTATAATATACACTATATCTAAAGGTCAGATCCAATTATGCATTAATATAAATAAATGCATACAATTCCTATTGAATATTGCTTAGTTGCTGAACATTAAGATGCATCAATATATAAATCTGCCCTTGACACTCGCAGATATATCAAACACTAATTCTAAAAACAAATAAAAACATTCATAGCAACATAACCTCGAAACTACATTGTCATCGACCTGGCCTTAATATCGTGACATCGACTATTAATCAGCCCTAGGTCATTTATGTACATAATTCCATGCTTTTAGAAATGCCATTGGAACGACCTATAGGCCAGCTATTGTTCCTGAAGAGCAACCGGAAATCTCCAAGTGACTTAGAAGCTTTGCAAACCTTCTTGTATATTATACACACATACGTATACATACATACATACACACACACACACACACACACATACATATATATATATATATATATATATATATATATATATATATATATATATATATATATATATATATATATATATATATATATATATAAGCCAACAACACACTCTTAAAACAACCCACACAAAACCTAACACAAACAAGAACTTACTCTTTGGTATTTACAATGTCTTGGCAGTGAAAATAATAACCATTTTATAGGCATATCGTAAGATCTGATATAATAATCTCAATCAAAATTGATTCCCAAAATATTATATATATATATATATATATATATATATATATATATATATATATATATATATATATATATATATATATATATATATATATATATAGGTTAAAAGAAGGTAAGGCACCTAAATTAGTTTGTAGAAATTGTTTGAATAGTTTAAGGTGTTATTGTTTACTAGCTTTAAGAATATTATTTGATAGTTTTAAGAATATAAGGATGTCACAATATGGTTTGTCATGTCATAACCTCGATATAAGATCAGCTGTTTATATTTACGACAAATGTCAGACTGACAATACAATTATAGTATAGGTTAACAGATGGCACCAAGGAATGTCAGGGACCAACAACAATGAAAATTATGTATCCCGGGTAATGGAGTAATAAAGAGGATTAGTATTGTATAAAAATTTGTTATCATGAAAAGATTTTGAAGAAGGCCAGAAGCTGTTTTTAGTTAGTTACGCTGGCGACAGAGGAAAAAGAATAAACAAAATCTCGGGACGCAGCAAGTGCGTTATGGTAGCGAATTTTCTTTGAAATATTTTTAATAGCAAATGTCTTTCTTTGATGAAAGCAGGCATCAAACTTGGTTGCCTATATAGTAGAAACAATGTATCATATTTCATTGAAACGAATTTATTGTTTGAAAATATATAAACATTTTTCAAAAGTCTAGATGCAGCAAATGTGTTATGGAAGTGATTTTCCATAAAAATGTTTTTAATAGCAAATGCGAGCAGACATCAATCTGATTACCGGTATAGCCTATGTAGTAGAAACAATGTACTATATTTTATCAAAATTACTTATGGTTTGAAAATATACAAAAATTTTCCGAAAATAAACTTAAATGTTGGTTTTCTATCCAACAAAGCTTACGTTAATAGCAAATTGAGTTATTGAAATTTGAAGGATTTAATGAAACTTTGGTAAATTTGCAGATTAGCACCCGAACACTTTTCAACAAATTGTTTTCAGAGACATTACTAGGACCTCACCTGCAGGTTTCTGAACAGTTTTTTGAAAAACGTTCGGGAGCTAAACTGCAAATTTACCGAAAATTTGCTACCAAAACGCACTTACAGCGTCCAGATTTTTTTCTTACAAACGCATCATATTTCGATAAAAAATGCAAAAATGCATTAACGAATTTGTTCTACGAAAATTAGTTTAAAAAAATTATACACCCCTACTCACTCCTGGTCCCGTAACTTCCTTGGGAAGTGTGAACAAGAAATTTTTCTTGGGGTTTGTGGATCCAGAGGGGTGGGGGCCTAGGCAGGTTTCTGAAAACAGTTTTTTGAAAAGCGTTCGGGAGCTAAACTGCAAATATATCGAAAATTCGCTACCAAAACGCACTTACTGCGTCCAGATTTTTTTCTTGCAAACGCATCATATTTCGACAAAAAATGGAAAAATGCATTCACGAATTTGTTCTGCGAAAATTAGTTTAAAAAAATTATACACCCCTACTCACTCCTGGTCCCGTAACTTCCTTGGGGAGTGTGAACAAGAAATTTTTCTTGGGGTTTGTGGATCCAGGGGGGGGGCTAGGCAGGTTTCTGAAAACAGTGTTTTGAAAAGCGTTCGGGAGCTAAACTGCAAATTTACTGAAAATTCGCTACCAAAACGCACTTACTGCGTCCAGATTTTTTTCTTATAAACGCATCATATTTCGATAAAAAATGCTAAATTACATTAACGAATTTGTTCTAAAAAAATTATCTAAAAAAATTATGCACCCCTACTCACTCCTGGTCCCGTAACTTCCTTGGGGAGTGTAAACAAGAATTTTTTCTTGGGGTTTTAGGATCCGGGGGGGGGGGGGGGGGCTAGGCGGGTTTCTGAAAACAGTGTTTTGAAAAGCGTTCGGGAGCTTAACTGCAAATTTACCGAAAATTCGCAACCAAAACGCACTTACTGCCTCCAGATTTTTTTTAAGATAAACGCATCATATTTCGATTAAAAATGCAAAAATGCATTAACAAATTTGTTCCACGATAATTAGCTAAAAAAAATTATAGGCCGTTAAACCATAAATTTCACTAAACCTACAAATAAATATCCAAACAGCTACCAAACTTAACTAAACTGACAGCCAAAGCACCAGAGAAAGGGTCTATTTGAAATGGATTTTCTGTAAACATTTTAGTAAAATGAAGGGCAATGACGGTTGAATCTGAAACTTAAGGGTTTGCAGAACAGTCTTCTTGCAACATTTACTTTTCACAAATGGTATTTGTTTTACATTCTTTGCCTAAACATTGCCAATTTTGACGTTTAATATTGCGAGTTTGACGTTTTGAGGAAAACTCCAACATTTATTGCTTTAACTGCCCATAACTTCTTTGTCTTTAAAGCTATGGACCTAAATTTTGGTACGGAGTTCACTCTTTATAATACAAACACGCTTACCAAATTTGGTTGCCCTTACTTTGTTATTTCTGGAGATATGATTTTTTATATATAAAGAAAACACAAAATTTTCCGGGAAAACCTGGTCCGATTTTCCTGACTAACGAACTTATCCAAGCCACTTGCAAAAGGAAGGCACTCTGCAAATTTTAAGATCTCCCCATAAGCGAATTTTTTTTAAAAAAAATTCGCTAAAAAGAGATTTTTATCAAATTTTTTGTAGATAGCATAAGAGCGGTTCTATATACAACAAATAATTTCATTGACCTAAGAACACAAAGTTCTTTCTTAAAGTCATAAATTTAATTAGATAAATACTAATCAGATTCATTAACAGGGGGTAATATAAAGATCAAATAGTATTAGGCATTTGTCATTTGTTTCAGTGAAATTTAATAAAGATTCTAGTTTTGTATTAAATTTAAATCATTGCTTTATTTTTGATTTATATATATAAATATCTGGGGAAACAAATATTATTAGAAGGGGTAAAAAGAATTACAGATTTGCAAACATAAAGTAAAGAGCAATATTATTGAAATTTTTAGATAGATATATTTGGAATTATAATAAATTGATAGGACTTGAACCCACTAGCTTAATACGCTCCCTGATTTAAGAGTGAATTTCATCCATGCTATAGATTTATATAGGTCCCATGCAGTAATAAAATACAGTGGATGCACTAGGTTGTACGTTTTATACAAATTTATTTTACAAGAATAATTTAACAACTTTTCACAAAACTTAATAGCTAAACTTACATCACATAAAACACTATACATATATAAACCTATATTTAAACCAGCTACCATATCAAGTATCGCAAATAATATCTAAAACAGTTGTTTCAACATACTAAAATATAAGATATAAACCCTTAAAATAATATAAACATCAGATAACCTTTTTATATCAATTGACACCCAATTAAGGACCATTAATAAAAACCTCGATACATCCTGAAGAAACCTATTTAAACCCCTATCTATATCAATTGACACCCAATCGTGGGGCCGTAAAACAATTTCTTTATCAAATAATCACCCAATAGTGGGTAAGTAAACATACTATTTATATATATATATATATATATATATATATATATATATATATATATATATATATATATATATATATATATATATATATATATATATATATATATATATATTATTACCCTAATAACTAAGGTATGATATTTCCTTTTTTTTATATTTTACAGAAACAATTTATCAACAACTTTTTAACATTCATATACAAACGATTTACATTTTGGCATGAAATTTCATAGATGACCCTATTATCTCTAGCAATGGTCTTACCTTCCTAATTTAATAATAAACAAAGTTCGTATAACGGTCATCAATTTTTAAATTTATATAGCTAAATTTTGTTAATACTTTAATTTTAAAATATCTTGCTGACTCATATTGGTCTCTTCCTCAACTACAGACTGTAATTGATTACAATTCTCCATATTTGGCTATTACGTTTGCCATTTGGGGTATTATTACTATTGTTATGCTTGACGACAGTAATGTCGACCTTCTAACTGAATTCGTCTCTTCCACCTTATAGTTAAATAATGTTTTTTATGCCTAGTAAAAAAATTAGCTCCAAAAATTACACGAGCACTTAACTCCTGGCCTATTACTCTGGTTACCACAGGTAGCTAAACTTACATTTAGCTACTTTTACAAATTTTTAAACAAGTTGCGTCATAAATTTTATCAAAATAAATTTACAAGATGTTTGTTTAACCCTTCATAATTTTAATATTTATCTTACTGACGCCAAACAAGCGTCTGTTCTTTACCAGAGCAAATTTCAGAGGTAGTTTTCAATTATTTTTTGTTTTAAAACCAAATAAATTTATACCAAGGCATTTTTCTACGAGATATTTGTTTATTCGGGTCTTACCTGTCACATTCGGATGACATCGGATTGTGTTTTGAATCACACGAGGATTTAAATTTTGACAATTTTTATTTAATTTCCCATAATTTTTTGTTTAATCTTTTGATTTAAACTTTCCTGAATAATTGGCGATCAATCCAATACTAACATGAAAAATCACAATTCATTAAGAGCTGTCTGACACCAAGCACACTCTTCTTATTGTTATATTAATTTTGATACAAGTATTTTAAAACTTGATGTCATTAAGATAATTTTTACCTGCATTTTTTGCATTATTACTTCCACATCGTCACAACATCGGCGACAAAAATTTCAAATTTTTTTTTTCGATTAAACGTTGTAAACAGGGTTAAGGCATATAGAAAAGTGGATTTGAGAATGTTTTTTTTTTGTCTGTCTGTCTGCCGGTCTGCGTGCTGTATGTCTGTTTACTTGTAGCCACGATAACTTTAGAACGAATTTAGGAATCGTCTTCAAATTTGTTATACAGTTAGCACTCGACAAACGAACGGTTCAGATTGCTTTTGAGTCAAATCTCTTTACGGGTAGAGGATGTAGGGGCGGTTATTTGGTGAAAGTTGACACTTTTTCGTTAAAACTCGAGTAATATAACGTTTTAGTGTTTATTTGTTAGACAACTTTTAATTTCATTTAATCTGGTATTATGTCCCAATATTAAATTAGAGGTTGAGTGTGTGAGTGTGGAATATTGTTGACAAAAATTTCGATTTTTTTTGCTAAAACGACGTAAAAATCTCAAAAAATATAACTTGATTCTGTAACGAAAAGTCTTTGTCTGTCGGTCTGTCAGTCTGTCGGTCGGGCGGTCTGTTAGCCTGTCGAAATGTACGTCTGTCTGTTAATAGGCGCAATCACTTTCGAACGAATTGACATATCATCTTCAAATGTGGTATCCAGTTAGCACCCGACAAAGGAACGCTTCGAAATGTTTTGGGTAAGATCACTTCAGGGGGCAGGGGATAAATAATGGGCGATTTGGTGAAAATTCACATGTTTTCAATAAAAGTCGAGTAATATAACATTTCAAAAACTTATGGGTACAGGAATACAAATATTTTCTTTGTCTTTGTCTGAATGTCTTTCTGGAGAGAAAAAATTATCACAGCTATGTAGAGGTTACATTCAATTTGAGGGCACTATTTTTTTTAAATTAATTGTAAAGTCGAATTTTTCATGCAAAAAAAAACCCAGATACCAGTTTTTATGGCGATATTTTTTTACGAAAAGAAACTCATCCTCTTTTTTTTTTGCAATATTAAAGAATCACACTGTATATATACACATATATGGTCAGACACCGACCTGGTATATGGGCACCAATTCACGTTCATTGGAAAAATAAATAAAAAATCGACAGTCATTACCTCTAAAAGCGAAACTTTCTTTTTGAAAATTCGCTACGTTGCCTATAAACTAGAAAACTTGTGTCAAGTATTACATATTAATGAATATTTTTACCAGCGTCTTAAAGTTTTATGAACATCTTGGTTGAAAAGTGAGTTATGACATAACAGTGCTCTGCAATTGAAGAAGATATTGTTCGCCTTCTACGTTGTAAAGATTAGGTGCAGGTGCTGTTAGCATATCGCAAAACGAGTTTTCATAATGCGCGACTCCGTTAGGAGTTTTAAATATTTATCCTTAAAGTTACTTGCTTACAAAGTAGCGAAAGAAAGTTGCCTTGTACATTTTTTTTATCTCTTCCTGTTTCTTCATCACACATAAATTGGTAATGCCACATACTCAAGCTAATGTGGGGTCGTCACGGCATAAAACAGTAGTTCAGGACTGCCACAATTTTAACTTGACGCAATATTTATTATAATATAATTTCGGGACGCAGCAAGTGCGTTATACTAGCGAATTTTCATAAGAATTGTACACTATTATTATACGACATATCTATTAGCAGAGTTAATACTTCAAACTTACATGATCGATTTTGGAGGTTCTAGTACGGGCACATTTGAAGAATTCTTTCGACAGTGTTACCATCGATATCTCTCTATTATCAAAAAAATCTTGCACTCTAACTCCTTTTGAGAAAAATGCCCAAAACTCAATTTTATATGAAGCTAAAGAACTAAATTTTGCTATATCTGTAGATAGTGTAAGTCTCTTTAAAAGAAACTTGTATTACAAATTTCATTAAAGCTATACAAAAGATTTCCAAAAGGAAACTTAATTCCTATTTAGAAAAGTAAAGCATCTGCCAAATTATAAAAGTAGCAGTTATTTTACCTTATTAATCGCCAGTATGATTTCATTTTAGTCAACCTAATCAAACCGGTTTTTTTCAGTATCCACAATAACAAAATTATAATTTCAGACTCAAAGGTGACAAACTTACTCAGGCGTTTTAAACAAAAATGACATCTTCTTTAAAACGTATGAAATCTGTGCACTACTGCATTTCCAAATGTCAAAATAAAACATAAAAAAACATACACTCATCGAGCTGGATTCGATCGCGTAACCTTCTGCCTAGAAGACAAAGATGCTCTGCGCTATCTAGACACATTTTAGCTAACATTTTGTTTACATGATACTCAGGATCGGCTTCATGCCCGGGATATCATGTCCAAAGTATACGTAACAATTAATTACAGAATTATTAGAATTGCCATTGAAACACATACCACGACTGTTCTGGTTTAGATGACGTCTTGTGTTTAAGTTTAAAGCTAAAATAAACTATTTTGGAATCATTCATATAGATATTTGGATTGATTTTGTTTACATTTCTACTATATTATGCGACAGCATAATATATTTATGCTGCGTTTAAACTGTAATTGGAGCCGTTCATTAAGCTACAAATATAGTGTATTTTAATAATTCATTGAATCCCCCAGTTAAATAACAATCACTTGGCAAATTTTTTAATTCATGTCGTCTGTCATTTTCCATAATTGCGGCAGAGATTTCACGATTGTTGGTTCGGGTAGTATGTTTTATGCCTGGTATATATATAGTTTGGTTACCGTTGATGTGTGCTTTATACCTGTTGTATGAATCAATATACGCGTGGCAGTTAACTACTATGTATGTCAGGCATTGGACTTTAATCACTAAGTCGTTTCAACACATGTCGTTGGGATTTTATTTTTAATTTGAAAAAAACTCTTAATATTGTGTACCAAATTACTTAAAATTCACAAAATAGGTTCATTTGCACTATTTCTAGCCACATGTAAAATCTCATTCCAGTTACTCTGATACTTACAAAAATATAGCGTTTTTAAAAATAGTTTTGTGTATTTTTGGGGGGAAGAATGTCCGTTATAGCTGATATATAAACTCGTCTGCGGCCTTAATACAATGAAGATATATGCCGAGTTTCGTTCTAATCAGTTGACTATTTTTTTAGTTATCGCTCGGATACGTACATACATGCCTACATACATACATACATACATATACAGTGTGCCCGAAATTGGTGATGCATGTATTGCGATCTCCGAAACTGTTAGAGATAGGAAAGCGGTTAAATGGGGAAAGTTTTAGACAATTCTGTTTGTAATTGAATGCCGTTTAGTTTACGATTTCATCTCTTTTGGTTTTTACGATATCTGAAAAAAAAATGGCTTTAATGTTTGGTGTGGAATGTATGGTGAGATATTTTTTACTTTATTCTGAAAAATAATTATTCTTCTATCCTTTGAATTATCATATTCCTATCGAAAGAAGAAATTAAACTATTTTATTTCAAAAGGAAATCAACTAATTGGGCCCTTTATTTATGATCAAACATTGACAGGACAAAGATACCTTGCAATGTTGCAAAATGAAATAGTACCAATTATGGAAGTTCTCCCAGATAATGAGTTCCGTAATGTATGGTTTCAACATGACGGCTGCCCCGCACATAATTCCAAGAAAGTACTTTTTTTTTATCTGAGACATTTGGTGAAAGAATAATATCTAACAGTGGCCCGGTACGGTGGCCAGCGATGTCTCCCGACCTCACTCCATTAGGCTTTTATTTGTGGGGACATGTTAAAAACGAAATCTATGAATTTGATCCCCCAGAAAGCAGACAACTCCTCGAACAGCGAACGCGGGATGTTCTGTTCAATGTTAACCGTAACACAATTCATCGCGTTACCAAATCGGTGATAAAAAAATGTGAGAAATGTATAGAAGCAGATGGGTCGCATTTTGAACGTTAAATTAGACTTTTTTTTTGTAATTATTGTCATTTGACATATTATTGTCTTTTCCTTTATTTTTCGGGTTAAAATTTCGAAATTGGTAATTTATATGTTTTCAAAAGATTTTCACATAGCAGAAACTATTACTTATAAGGATATGTTGTTATTAATTGTAGTTAAGAGATTAAATGCAGTAGAATCACCTTAAGTGTGAGTGTTTCATCGTGCGATGTTGCCAGATTCGTAACAAAATCATATTTTTTCGATTTTCAACCCATAACCTAACTTTTTTACTAAGTGTAATACACATTTGTAAAGGCAAAAACAGGGGCTTTTCCAGACCGTGAAAAGCCAATATAGCGCCTATATGAAAAAACAAAGTTGTTGATGGTTCCAAACTATCGAAATGAAATCTGACTACACAAGAGTTTCCTAGGTAAAAAGTTGCTATGAGAAAGTTTTTACATATTTCAGAAATTTTCATAAATAAACAAAATACAGGGTATTTTAGAAAATGCGTTATTTTAGTTTTTTTCAAATATCGTAAAAACCAAAAGAGATAAAATCGTAAACTAAACGGCATTCAATTACAAACATAATTATCTAAAACTTTCTCCATTTAACCGCTTTCCTATCTCTAACAGTTTCGGAGATCACAATACAAGGATCACCAATTTTGGGCACACTATATATATATATATATATATATATATATATATATATATATATATATATATATATATATATATATATAACATAAAAAAATTACAACCGACCTTGGTTTTGGGTTTTAACGTAGCAGATTCGCGTTTATCTGAAGAAATTTTTTCAAAAGCTTTTCATAGTGACCTATCTATTAACGAATTTTTCCTCCTGAAAATTCGCTAAAATAGGAACATATGACAATTAGGCTCCTTGTATAATAATTTTCAGAATAATTAATGTTCCCCTTTCAGTAGCGAACTATGTACCACAATTTATATTTCTGAAATGGCCGCAGCATAATAATCTGAAAAAAACAATTATTCTTTCTGAATACAAATCTGTCCTAGCTGCGCGGAAATATTATTATCTATATTATATATAATGGGACAAAAATGATTTGGTTTGTGATATCGTGCGTCTGTACCAACAATTATTGAACAAGGAAACACGGTTTCATTTATGTGGGTAAAATTACACAGTGGACTACATAGAAGTGATATAGTAAATAAGCTGGCTAAAACGTCTACAGAAAACTTCTGTAAAATAATAGAGAACTTTAAAATAGAAGATATATTATTGGGAAAAAGATTGGCTTAGTTTTGTAACGAAATCACAAAATCCATATACCCTAATCCATCCAACGTTGCCTGAAACGATACCACATATTGAGGAAAATAACAGCAAAAAAACTTAATGTACAACTATTAGCAGAATGAAATTAAACCATGGGCGTTTTTAATTTCACTTGTAAAAGATTGGCAAATTTACTAGTGAAAATTATACATGCGACAATAACTCCATAGGAAATCTATTTTCATGTGTTATTTCAGTGCTTCTTACAAGATGATTGCCGATAGCAACTCTGACGTAGCTTAAATATTTCGGAATACAGTTTCCTGTAAAGTTGACAGCCCTTTGTCTAAACGACTTTAATGTTCTACATGTATTAGTGAATTTTCATTAAGAAAATTTACTAATAGAGAGGTATCGATGGTGAGACTTTTGGAAAATTATGCATATATATATATATATATATATATATATATATATATATATATATATATATATATATATATATGCATATATCAAACCGATAACTCAAAAAATATTTCACCATTCGAAACCAAATTTGGAAATTCCCTTTATTTTTTATATTTTGTTAATAGCTTGGAGTTCGTTAGACAGTTTTGACAATCATATACTCTTAGAAGAAAATAAAATGCAAAAACTGCTTGAAAACGCAATATCTTTTTAATTACTGGAAATGTTAAACAAAAACTTGACAAGCACGTACACATTGTATAAGTGGTCTTACCTACCAAATTTTAACTAAACTGGTTCAGTAGTTATAACTAAATAGAAAATTAATAATCTACTATATACCTGAAATTACCTCTAAATGGATGCTTATAATGTTAGACGAGGTCAGACAGATAAGTCAGGGTTACGCTGCAAACAAAATCTCCAAATTACGTTTTAAACGAACAGGCTACGAAAATATGTAACAATAAACAATCGACGGGGTTGTCATTTACTACAACTCTCATCTAAATCAGTAGATTTCAGAAAAATGTAGTTAAATAGAAATTTTAATGAAAGTGATTCAATTTGTTTAAAAGCACTCTAGAACTACGTTTTATTATGTATACATATTAAGCTTCCTATTTTCATGGTATTTAAAAGCGATCTCCATCTCCCTAGCTTAATCTGACAACACCACTATTTGTCATTTGTTAACAGACAGCAGTCAATCCCAGAATATAAAACAACTACCTATATTCTAAGGTTAATACAAATAATAGGTAAATAATAACCCAACTTTTAATTTTAATATAACTTTAACAAATGCCTTTGGCGATCCACTGTCACTACAGTATATTATGATCTCACATCCAATCAAACAAATAAGAAAGTGGTTGTGTACATCAGATTCAGGTTCTTAATCAATGCATGTAGGTACTGTATTGCTAAAGTAAAATAAAATTATAGAAATATACCTGGGGTACCTAGGTACTCACGGTTTTCTTTACTTTTAACTTTTACTCTTTATTGAACATTTGAGGTAAAGGAAACTACATAATATCATAAAGTAGTTAAAATTACATATATAATCAGATGCACAGTGTAAATTATAAAAATTTTCTATTGTTTATATTTATTTCATTTTCAAAAAGTATGGATACAGTAATAGTAAATAAGTGTTGAAAAGAGTTTAGGTTCAGCAAGTGCGTTATGGTAGCGAATTTTTGTAAAAATATTTTAAATAGTGATAACTCAATTTCCCATTAAACTAGAATCTTCAGTTTTGAGACATAGTAAAAGCCATATAAAGTCAGCGTGGGTACTAGATTTGAAAAATAATTACAAATTTCTTTTCAAAAACCTTTTTTGTTAATTTGTTTGCAGAAACTGGTTCTATTTAATTGACTAAAATGGATCATCCAAGATATTAATAAGGAAAAATACCTGCCAGGTATACAACTTAGCAGGTACATTCCTCTTGGGAATAAAAATTGAATTTCGGTAAATTTGCAGTTTAACACATGGGGGACTTTTAAGAAAACTATTTCAGAAACATGCTTAGAACCCTTTCTCAATGCACATACCACAAGAAAAAATTCTTGCAAACGACCCCTAAGAAAGTTACAGGACCAGGAGTGAATAGGGGTGCTGGGCGGGGAAGAATACAAAAAGGAAATGTGAGCGGACAGTTCAAAAAACCAGCCTAGTTGGACCTATGTAAGCTACCGTTTACCCGTTTTGCAACTATACTTCCTTAAAATCCTGTTTACTTCGCCCAGAACCCTTATTCACCGCAGGTCCCGCAACTTTCTCGGAGGTTATCCTGAAGAAATTTTTCTTGTTTATATTATTCTTGTTTACGCAGCTAGGGTAGTTGTGGGCATGTAGAAGGGGAGGAGAACCCCGAGACGAAGCCGCGAACCAAGATTTTCAATTTATGTTTAAATTGCTACCTCATTTCATTTGTTTAAAATATTTTTCAAAAAATGAATTTGAGGTTGCCTTGTTTGTCAGTCTCACATAGAGAGCTACAATATTTAATCATTTTAAAAAGTATGAATACAGTAACAGTAAATAAGTGATGAAGAGGGTCTGGGTGCAGCAAGTGCGTTGTGGTAGAGAATTTTCTAAAAAGATTTCAAATACGAACACTCAATTTTTAAATTAAGCTAAAATCTTAAATCTTGAGCCATAGTAAAACATATGTAAATACTTTTTGGTTGTTTTCTTTGCAGAAACTAGTTCGATTGGGTTTAGCCAACAAAACCATCCAACCAATTAATAAGGAAAAGTACCTGCCATATTGATAATTTGGCAAGTACATTCCGTTTATAAATAATTTTTTTTTTTTTTTGGAAAACTTTTGTAACTTTAATGAAATTTGTAACACAAATTTTTCAAAGCGACTTGCTGTGTTTACATATATGTACCAAATATTAATTTTATAGCTCCATAGAAAATAGAAATTTCTTGATGTAATCGCTTACTGGGAACTAAAAAACCAATCTCCAAGATCAATTTAAATTTAAAGAATTATTTCTAATAATATCCCTTACTAATAGTGTACAATTCTTTTGAAAATTCACTACAATAATGCGTTTGCTGCGTGCAGAACTTTTTATTACTTGTATTTTTCTATCAAAGCTAAATATTTTGTTGTAAGAATTACACTAATTTTGTTGCAAACTCGGGTAATTAGTGGTTCAGTCTTGTTTGTCAATCACAAAAATGCCCCGAAAGACACCTGAGTAAGAAGAGAGTGTCGCTGTTTATCTTTCTAATTTTAAATGTACCAATGTAGGTAGAGACGACAGTCGTTGGCACCTTTGTATTTTGTCAGACTTTATTTATCCTTCAGTAATTGAATATTGCTTAAGTAAGTAAAATTATAAAGGGATATGAAAGCCCACATATCGATTGTTCTTTTTCCAATCCAACATTATATGTTTGTTCTTGTCAGGGGCGGCTCCTCAATAAGTGCGCGCGCACTGCCGCCTGTCGGGGAAAAATAATATTTTTGCTATGCCATATTTTAATATTTTTTTAATTTTTTTATCTTCTGCATTCTACACAAACAAAATTAGTATACCGATGATCGCAAAGTCGGCAGCCATTAATACATAATCAGAGGAAGTATGTCTTTTAATGGTTTCTGACGTTATATACATCCATGTACACAGTCCTGCGTCTGTGTGTATTCTACGGCGCTCTACCTAAATGGGAAACTTCAATACGACATGTTCGACTATCTTCGTCAAAAACGACCGAATAAGCAATCCCGTTGTGCGCTTTAAAATTCCATACTTACAGCACAGCATAATAAGACCCAGCACTGAATCTTGTAGGACGGCCCTTTGAATCTTATGTTGAGTTGTCTTGATATTCTTCTCGTACTGGTTTGTGGATCCTTAATCACAGATAAAATTATACCTAATTGCGTTAGCTCATCGTTTTTGTACGGGTCCCTGGCATTATTGCAATCTTTTACACTGCTTGTAGTGGAAAAGTGGGTGTTTAGCCTTTCGAGTGACGTTTTGGTTGGCAATCGCCTGCCAGGAAAACGTTGGTGACAAATTCTGGATGCTAATAATGTACTACTATCATATTCGCCCAAAGCTAAAAGCATATCTCGTAATTCGGCTTCAGAATAATTCCTTTTTTTATTTTCAGATGATTTTTAAACTACAATTATCAGAATGCTTTTTGACAGTGTTAAATAGCGTCGCGGGTGAGTTTGTCAACTTTTAAATATCTAAGCAAAGCACACTTTGTAAACAAGACTTGGTAATATGTAAAGTCTGTCGACGAAAAGTAAAGCAAAGCAGACAACATGATTAAAGGGAAAAATGTTGATGTACAATGTTGTTTACAATAAAGGGCTACAACCTAGTGAAAGGTTGAATATTCATTGAATGTGTTGGTATTCCTTCAAGAATGATAAATCTATACTTTTAACTGCATAGACTTTGCAAAAAATTCGTAAAAGATATAATGGATATTAGGTTTGTCTCTGATTCCATAATTTCCAAAATATGACTGGCTTATCAGGAAATCGATTAAATAAATTATTCAAAGTCCAACTAATTAGTTTATAGTGGGTCTTTCTTAGCTCCTACACACGAATAGCTCATTCTAAATTTGTTGTTTTATCATATATCTCAAAATGTTTTAAGTTTTTGTATAGGTATGCACATAAGATGAAAGATAATGAAAGTTCAAGTTTAACGAGATAATAATATACAGGGTGTTCTATTTGAAAAAAACTAGTTTTTGATTGTTGAAGTTGTCAGAAGTGGATGCCCTTTTGTGAACGCACTGTATATCTAGTCACGCTTTAGTGTACATTAGGATAATCACAATAGTATTGCGCACCGGCTTTGCTAAAATGATGGTCCTTTCTCTATCACTTACCAAGATAGAGACTTGTAAAATAAAGACTGCAAAGGCTATTATTTTTGAAAAAGAAGAAATAACTCACAAAATGGATGGGTTTTCGCTCATACTGCTCTATACATTTTCGTCATAGAAACACTCGAGGCATCCGAAAATATGAAAATATATAGGATCTTCTATTTAAAATAACAAAGTTGGTGAGTGGCCAGCTCAAACGAAACACACTGTGTATTCGGAAATAATTTTAGGTTATGAAGTATATGCTGCCTAGTGATTTTATGAAGTGAACTCTTGCCATTAGTATAAGCACAGTCTAGTTTTGCCAGAGAAATTTCGCATATATATATATATATATATACATATATATATATATATATATATATATATATATATATATATATATATATATATATATATATATATATATATATATATATATATATATATATATATAGATAGATAGATAGATAGATAGATAGATAGATATATATAGTAAAATTGAAAAGATACGTGCAGTATAAAACGACAAAGATCACATATTGTCATGTTTTTATGTTAAACAAAACATTTGAAATTATATAATGCTAACCTACATAGGCTTAGCCGTTTATAAATATATAAATTAATAGACGAGTAAATTTACATACATACATATATATATATATATATATATATATATATATATATATATATATATATATATATATATATATATATATATAAAATTGAAAAGATACGTGAAGTATAAAATGACAAAGATCACATATTGTCATGTCTTTATATCAAACAACACATTTAAAATTATATAGTTAATTAGTAATTATCAAAGGAAAGGACTTTTTAACTACTATAACCTATAACTAACTAGAGGCAAACTTGTTAATAATTATTAAGTTTAGTAAGTAGGTTTTTTTATAATACATTCTCGGGGAAGAAAGAGGGGAGCTCTTCATTTTTTTTTCTTGCGCACCCCCAATGCATTAAGGCACGAGCCGCTACTGGTTCTTGTCTTCTATTGATAACTTAAACAATGATGAGAAAGTGCAAGAGTTTATAATGGTTTGCACTGTGTCCACAGTCCTCGTCACACATAATACATAGTCATTGGCACCCACATAAAACCAGACAAATGTAGGTAGATAGGCAGGTACTTGCCAACAAGGTAAGTCAGTAGTACCCTTGAATATGAGATCTAATGTACAAGGGTAGTACTTCTAGGATAAGTTAAAATAAAAATGTTTGTAATAGTAAATATGTCTTTTTTTTAAAGAAAGCCGGCATGATATTTGGTTACCAGTATAACCTAAATAGTAAAAAAGATGTACCACACTTCATCAAAATAAATTTATTGTTTGAAAATGTAAAAAAGTGTTTGAAAATAAACTCCAAATATTTCCGAACAAACTGGTTCCTAGCCAACGAACGTTAAGATAATAACGAAGTGAACTATTGAAATTTGAAACATATAATATATAGATTCTCTACCATAACGCACTTGCTGCGTCCTGAGTTTCTTTTCTTCCAAACATGCATTATATTTTGATGGAAAATGCAAAAACGTTATAATATAAATGTGTTCCATTTAAAAAAATAATAATAAGAAAATTTGTATCACCAACAACTTATGGGATCTTCTATGATAACGGGTATGTTGAGCTTTACGTTAGAAATGCGTCACCCTGTATATACGAAAACAGGTAAAAACTGAAACTTACCCCGGATATAGGTTCTAAGGAGCCTAGTTAGCGCTCATTTGAAGAAATATTTTCAAAATTCAAAAGTGGGGGTCTCCTCCTTAACGATTTTTTTATAGAAAGATTCGCTATAAATTATAGACCATTAAACGATAAGCTCTATAATTAAAACTACTGCCAAAGTGTCAGAGAAAGGTTTTTTCAGAAAAAAAAATTTCGCAAGGAAACACAAAATTATCCGGGAAAACCTGGGCCGATTTTACTGACTAACGAACTTGTCCAAGCTACTTGCAAAAGGAAGGTGCGTTCCAAATTTGATCAAAATCGGCCTATTATTCTTTGAGTTATCGGTGCGATATATATATATATATATATATATATATATATATATATATATATATATATATATATATATATATATATATATATATATATGTATATATATATATATATCAATATATAAATTATTATTATAATTAGTACACCTCCGTGGTGCAGTGGAACGAGTGTTTGGCTGCTACACGGAGTGTCCGGGCTCGATTCCAGGTGGTGTCAGTTTCTGCCACGTTGTGTTGGGTTTGTGTCCGTTGTCTTTTCTCTGTAGCCTCCCCGTACAAGCTACTCAGAGCTTCTGGACGGGAAGGTGTCATTTTTTATTATATTAATATATACATGTTTTGACATAAGACTCAACTTTGTCACATTAACCCCTTAAGGTGGTGATAACAACCTTTATATTTTAAATAGGGAACATGGGTCGAGTGTTACATCATCTGAAAGCTCTTTCTTTTCTGAATTCAGCACACTATTTTTTTTGAAGTTATATCAACTCGTTTAAAAATTATTCACAGTTGAAGATGCAAAAACGCATTTCACTCATTCCGATAAGAAATGCGTTGATAGTCAATGTTTTGTTGGTCTGTAAACAAAAAATTGACTATCAGAACATTTCTTGTCGGAATGAGAAAAATGCGGCTTATTATTTCAGTTTATCGGTCGGTTTGATACTTGATAGTACTACCGAAAATTAATTTCACAATGGTGTATTCTGTAGAAGAAAGAATTTAAATAATTACTCTTTTTTTTTTCAAAAACGATGACTGTGCCAACCGTACCGCAAATTTGTTTAATGAACGACATCTGAACAGACATGTTAACAGAAAATACATTTTGGAGTTGGTTGCGAAGTTTTGACAAAGTGGGTCAGTAGCCAACAAAAAAACAGAATTCTGAACGTGAATTTCCGGTTAGAAATGATACTGCTGAGATTGAAGTTTTAGGACAAAATGCTGCAGACCCAACTTAGAGCACGAGAGAATTGGCCACTGTTTCAAACAACAAAAGAAGAACTATTCAACGAATATTGAAGCATCATAAATTTCACCCGTATCAAATTCGCCTTGCACAACAACTGAATGAAGTTGATTTTGATCGACGGCTGGAGTTTTGTGAAGTTATGACTACACGAATAGCTGATAACGCGAACTTTCTGTTCAATATCTGTTTTTCAGACGAGTGTGCGTTTTTATTAAACTCTACAGTCAATCGTCATAATTGTCGTTATTGGGCAGATAATAATCCAAGAAATTTTCACGAAGTCCACACTCAAACTCCATAGAAATTGAATGTCTGGACTGGAAACCGTTTAATCGGACCAATTTTTCTTGATGGCAATTTGAGTGGCGAAACGTATTTGGAGTTACTAGAAGATATCGTTCACCCTCTACTAATTGACATAGTTGAAAATGATGATCGCTATCAAGAAAATCAATTAGTGTTTCAACAAGATGGAGCTCCACCGCATTTTTCACAACGTGTTAGGGAGTTTTTAAACAGAGAGTTTCCAGGACAATGGATTGGGCGTAGAGGTGCTACTGAGAGCCCCCCTAGATCACCGGATTTAACTCCTTTAGACTTCTTTCTATAGGCCGTTTAAAGAGTAGAATTTACGCAACAGAACCGGAGTCTCTGAAAGAATTACTACAACGCATTGTTGAAGAATGCCGTCTAATAACTCAACAAATGCTCCAGAATCTCAGACCTCGTTTTGAACAAAATTTGTACTTTTGTATGGAAGCTGGTGATCAACAATTTGAACATTACTTAACTGAATAAACATTTTTGAACGTTTGGTTTTGTTTGTTAGTTTTTTTTTACGAAAAATTGACTAATTAGTGCATTTCTTATCACAATTAATGAAATACGTTCTTGCAACTCCAACTGCGAATAATTTTTAAACGAGTTAATAAAACTTCCAAAAAAATTAGCGTGCTGAATTCAGAAAAGAAAGAGCTTTCAAATGATGTAACACTAGACCCACGTTTCCTATTTAAAATATAAGGGCTGTTATCACCACCCTTAAGGAGTTTATGTAACAAAGTTGAGTTTTATATCAAAACATGCCCCCCTCAATATTAAAATTGACATGTTTCAGCGTTTCTTAAAAAAAATTCTCTGGAGGCAAATCGGTCTGTTTCGTTTTCAATTCGCCACCGTGTATATATATATATATATATATATATATATATATATATATATATATATATATATATATATATATATATATATATAAATGGACCCTGGATATGGAATCTAGGGGGCCTAGTTCGCGCTTCTTTGAATAAATTATTTCAATATTCAAAAGTCGGGATCTCTTCATTAGTGATTTGTTTAAAGAATATTGACTAAAAAGTGAAAAAGTTACTAAAAAATAATACATTTGATGTGCCATATTGAAGATATTGAATCAGGTATTCACATAGACAAACAAGAATTTACTATGAATGACATCAAATAAAACATTATTTGTAACATTTGCTACAGTAGAATATTTTTGCAAAGGCACTTCCCTTATGTTCACAATTTAAATGCATTGTTCTAATACACCTTGAACATTTTCGTCTTTTTCTATAACGTGTTATCTTGACGCCACACGCATAGCAAATTCCTTTTCATGAAAAAAATTGCGAGGGAATCTGTGCTTGTATTCTGAGAACTCCTTAGACTAGTTTTCTGGGGACTATCTAGACGACTCTCAACGAATCCTGAAAGAGCATGCTTATTCGTAGATTTCGGTACATGTCCTTCATATGGGAGATAAACTTATAAGGCTTCAATATTGCCAAGATATCTAATAAAGAGCAAGATATCAAGATGACCCCGATTTTCTGTCAAAAATAGTTTGGAGTGACGAGTCTAAATTTACCAGGGAAGGAATAGTAAATCGTCGCAATAATCATTATTGGGCTAGTTTTTTGGAGACTCTCTCGGCTGCTTGTCTGGGAACCCTCTGGGCTTGTTTTCTGGGAATTCTCTGGGGTGGTTTCCTTGGGGCCCTTTGAGTTGGTTACTTGAGAACTCTCTGGACTGGTTTCTGTGAATTCTTTGCGGTGGTTTTCTAAGGACCTTTTAAGTTGGTTTTTGACGACTCTCTGGACTGGTTTTATGGAAACTTTCTGGCTTGATTTTTTTATCAATGTATGGGCTAGCTGCTAACTGTATCTTGCAGAAGGCACGATATCAGCCCTTGCCTGGTAAACCATTTGGAATAGAGTTTGCCTTCCTGTCTCTTATACCAAATTTTGTACACTTTTTTTAATGTCGTCGATACGCCTATTTTGACAAGCGATAATCCATCTGAAACGAAAGCTTCAAATAAGTGCAATGATCAACAGCATAGACAGAATACAACGTATATTACAAAGACATTCTCTTCTTCCTTAGTGAGATATGTTTCCATAGCCAGGCTTTAAATTTTCCGCTCATGCGAAATTGTATTGTGGACCGAGGAACTTCACATTTTTTTGATGCCTTTCTTGGACATGTCATTTTCTTCAATTTTTTTCCACTGCCATTCTAATACGACTTTCCCTTTCATCCATTATGTTGGGTGGCCCAAGAATCTGCATAAAAACAAATATTTATTAATCAATCAAAACACACAAAGTTTGGGCGCAGCAAGTGCGTTATGGCAATGAATTTCATAAAAAGGTTTTTAATAGCAAATATGTTTTTTTAATGAAAACAGACAACAAATTTTGTTACCATTATAACATATATAGTAGAAACAAAATGTGGTATACTTCATCAAATAAGCTTTTCGGCAAAAAGATATTTTGCATGAAAATTTACAAACAATTTATTCACGAAGATCCTAAAACATTTCTTCTAAATAACTTATTTTTACTTACATCTATTATTATGCCGTTGACTTCTGACACAAAAAAATCTGGACGCACAAGTGCCTTATGAAAGTTAATTTTGATAAATCTAATAGCAAATAAGTCTCTCATATGGAAGCAGGCGTCAATCTGGTTACCGTTATAGCCTATAGAGTAAAACCAATGTACCATATTTTATCAAAATAATTTATTGTTTGAAAATGTGCGAAAATTTTCCGAAAATAAAATTAAAATGTTTCCGCGAAAACTGGCTTCCTAGCCAACAAACCTTAGGTTAATAGCCAATTGAGTTATTGAAATTTTAAGCATTTAATGAAAATTTGCTACCACAACGCACTTACTGCGTCTCGATTTTTTTCTTACAAACATGCATCATATTTCGATAAAAAATGCAAAAATGCCATAATATAAGGGTGTTCGAAAAAAAGATTGTAGGGATGACCAACGACTTATGGGCAAGCCTGTGATTGTCAAAATAATTTTATAAAATGCATCTCAAGACACCCTATAATTAACTTATACATTTTTTTCTCGTCTCTTGTATGATATTATATTGAGCTTTGCCGTAGAAATGCGCCACCCTGTATATATGTAAATAGATAAAAACTGAATGTAAACCCGGATATAAATTCTAGTGGGCCTAGTTTGCCCTCATTCGAAGAAATTATTTTAAAATTCTAAAGTCGCGCTCTCTTCATTAACGATTTTTTTCTACGAAGATTAGCTAAAAAATTATAGACCGTTAAACCATAAACTTAACTAAAAATACCTCCTAAGCATCAGAGAAAAGGTCTAATTGAAATGAATGTTCTGTAAATATTTTAGCAAAATGAAGGACGATAAAGGTTGAAGCTGAAACTCAAGGGTTTGAGGAACACTCTGCTTGCGACATTATCTTTAAATAATCCATATTTGTTTCAGGTTCTTTGCCTAAATGTTGCCAATTTTGACGTTTTAAATTGCGACTTTGCCATTTTGAGGAAAACACCATTTTTTTAATGCCCATAACTTTTTTGTCTTTAAAATAACAGTCCCAAATTTTGGTACATAATTCGCTCTTGATCATACAAATATTAGTACCCTTGGCTGCCCTTACTTTGTTATTTTCGGAGATATAATCTTTTTCCGAAAGAAAAAACAAAATTTTTCTTAAAAACCAGTGCCGATTTTTCTCAATAACGAACTTATCCAAGCCAGTTGCAAAAGCAAAAAGAAGGTACTCAGAAACTTTGATCAAAATCGACCCATTATTTTTTAAGTTATCGGTGTGATATATATATATATATATATATATATATATATATATATATATATATATATATATATATATATATAATGACACAACATAAATGACACATTCCCGTCCAGAAACTCTGAGCAGCTTGTTCGGGGGGAGGTTACATGGAAAAGACAACGGACACACTCAACACGCAGTGAGAGAAACTGTCACCACCGGTAATCGAACCCGGATACTCCATGTAGTAGCCAAACACTCGTTCCACTGCACCACAGAGGTGTGTTAATTATAATAATAATTAATATATATGTGTCACACTGATAACTAAAAGAATAATAAGCCGATTTTGATCAAATTTGGTACGCACCTTCCTTTTTTAAGTAGCTTGGATAAGTTCATTAGCCAGTAAAATCGGCACAGGTTTTCCCAGAAAATTTTGTGTTTTATTTCGGAAAAGATTCTATCTCCGAAAATAATAATACAGTAAGGGCAACCAAATTTAGTGCGCTGGTTTCTGTTCATCAGTCTCGAACCGCTGAGATTTATCGATAGTCAGCAGATGAGCGCTTAAACTCCGATGTTGGTGCCTGGTGAACTCTATGTTTCGAAAATTTAGATACGTTCAAACCGGCAAGAAAATATAATAATTCACTATGCAAATAAGCGCGAATACTTTGTTATTATACCTGGATGAAATAAAACGTCACTAAACAAAAACTTAACAAAAATGTAGGTTCTATTCATCATGAGCACCATTTTAGATAAAATATGTTCTAACAAGCCTTTGGCTTTATGTAATTTTGATTAAAACATTCCATTCTTTGCATTATAGATAAATATTAGAGCACGCCACTAAATAAATAAATGTTTTCATTTAAATACTACTTAAGCGCATAATATATAAACTTAACTCCCTACAAAATAATTAAATAATTCTGTAGGCAGGTGGACAGTGTTAAATAAACTTGAATATAACTAACATGTTGCATATCAGCCCTTTTTGTAAAACTTCGATCCTTTTAGCTGTTGACAAAAAATCACAAACACTGTTTAGTCCACCCACTAACACTAATAAAGTCGTAAAGAATAATTTGCACTTGTATATTAAAACTCCCAAAAATTTGAAACTGACCGCGGATATGGGTTCTAGGGGTCCTAGTTTGCGCTTATTTGAAAAAAAATTGCAAAGTCTCACCATCGATACCTCTCTATTGGTTTTTTTTTAAATGAAAAATCACTAATATAGACTGTTTTATTTGAAACAATTGAGCTCCGACAGTTTGATTTTTTTAAAGTTATGTCACAATTTGGGAGCGCCCTCTATACAGCATCTTGATATTTTTATGAAATAATATAAACCAAATACAACAGTTTTGAAACCATCTGAGGTGGTATCTATTTGCACGCATTATCTCCTTTCAGTTTGATAGATCATTACATTACCTTACTAACAAAAATGGTTTACATCTGACACCAATATCTTGTAATGTTTTCAGCCAGAGGTCATAACTTATTGTGTCATAAGCCTTAGCTAAATCAAGAAAGACAACAACGGCTTTCCTTTATCAGGGGCTAAATAGATCTTACTTCTAAAGAGCCTCGGTGACTCAGGGGCAAGAACGTGTGCCTCTGAACCGAAAGGTACTGGGTTCGATCCCAGGGTTTTCCTTCAACTTTTTCAGTGCAAACTGTAACATTAACATCAAACGAGGTTCTGGCATTGTATTTGAGCAAGTTAAATGTCTGCACGTTCTGCCTTGCGGAGGGGGCGTTAAGCCGCCGGTCCTGTGTCCATGCGATGTTGGGCACGTTAAAGATCCCTACTCTCCTTACAGAAAGGCAGGGGTTCGGCAAAATTTCCAGGATAGTGAGGTGAAACTGCTCCCTGGCGTCGGTGATTGGCCATAGTCGCGGAAATAGGCCGACGTTAAAGAAACAAAACACACACACACACACACACACATCTTACCTTTAAGTAACGCAACGGCATCTTGTGTGGATTTTCCTTCTTGAAAACCAAATTTGTCTTCAGATATTACATTAGATTTCTTTGTAAACGCACACATCCTGTTTTTAAATCCATTTCAAATATTTTGACAGAAGAATGTATGTAAATATATAAAACTTTGATCAGAGATGGTTTACATAGGTTTTAATTCCCACTCGCTTGACAAGGTTTGTGAAAAGGCGAAAGTTTTATCTATTTAAAAGCAAAATTTTCTTTACGAAAGTTCTCTTCAAATTGCTGTCGACAGGAATTCATGATAACAACGACATTGCTTTTAGATTGTGATAATAACACAAGGTTCAACCGGATATCTTCTTAATTAAACGAGATCAAAATTTGATATACATCAACCAATTACCCCTCATTTATGAGATTTTATTATAGTATTTGCAACATTGATTAGTAAAATAATAAAGTACAAAAAATGTAAGAAGGGTATAACGAAACGCCTTGCGTAAACAAATTTAAATTGGATTTTATTGCTCAGAAAAAAAACCTAACCTTACGGCATTAAAACAATATTCCAGTAAACGTGCAGACACGTTCCTTGTAACAAATCTATATTCACACGCTCCCATAAAATCAATTAAGACAAAAAATTCAGTAATTATCTACAGTTGGTGAAGTCATATCCGAAGAAGCGTGTTTTACGCCGCGGAACCTTCCAATAAAATCAATTATTTCTGTTCAACGCTATCTACTGACTTTTCAGATTAACTTTTGGTAACAGAAAAAGCTACTAGTGGTTCGAATGATGACAATGCATCTTCTGTTTCATTCATGAATACATTAGGCATTATTCGGTTTCTAAATTGTCTTATAATTATGATTGGTTTGAAGAACGGTATTACGCTTAATGTTTACTAGTTTTAACTTTTTCCAAGGCGATTGTTTCTTCTGAACAAAACATTTTATTTTATCGATCATTCATTAATTCTGGTTACTGAACATTACACATTTGCTATACAGTGCGCGGTAAAATTATGGGGAAAACTCACTACAATTTTAGTGATTTGTGTTTTGACAAAACGCCCGGACTATAGTTATCAAAAACACAAATTTTTGCATAAAATTTACATTTCACCGACTCCTGTAAAAGTTCACTCATGGGGGATCTCTACTTCTGAATTTATTTAGGATCAGTTTCAATTTGTATATATATATATATATATATATATATATATATATATATATATATATATATATATATGTATGTATGTATGTATATTTGTGAGCGTGCGTGCGTGTGTGTGTGATTTTGTGTTTTCTTAGGAAATTTTTGACATTTCCCGAATTAACAAACTCAGGGCAATCAATTGGGTACGCGGATTAACGTTACAAAAAGTAAACTACGTACCAACATTTAGATCTATAGGTTAAACAAATAAAAGGGTATAGACATTTAAAAAACAATGGTGTCACTGATGGCCAGATAAACACACAAAAACAAAATATTTTGTGGGATCTATTGTATGTTGCAGACAAAGACTAAGTTTTTTGGCGCAAAGAAATCAATAAATGCCAGAAAAATTACTTTCAAAATTTTATAACTTTTTCTCTTAAAACGCCAAAATCGCGATTTGATACGTCAAAATTGGCAACTTTTAGGCACAGAAGCTAAAGTGAATACGGGTTACCAGTACTTAAGTGTCGGCTTCAATCGTCAGTATCCTTCAATTTACTAAAATGTTTTCAGAAACTTAATTTCAAATAGACCCGTTCTCTGGTGCTTCAGCAGTAATTTTTATTATAGAGTTTATGGGTTTATTTGTCTATAATTTTTAGCAAATTTTCATAGAATAAATTCGCTCGACTTGTCAAATTTAAAAAGATTTTTTAAATGAGCGCGAACTTGGTCCGCTAGCACCTATATTCGGGGTTAGTTTCAGTTTTTGTCTGTTTACATATATACAAGCTGACGCATTTCTACCATAAAGCTCAGTATTACTGTTATTATACATGATACGCGAGATAAATGGAGCCCAAACAATGGCCCATTATAATACAATGTCGCCTTCCCACGGTAAGAACCGCTGAGTCAGCCGCCGTCTTAACGGAGCCAAGAACTTGCAGGTTCAAAGTGCAAGTAGAACGGAATATCACTGTGAGAATCAACATCAGCAGATTCCTTGTTATCCAGAGACAATAGTGCCACGCCTGGAGGGAAGACTATAAAGAGGCTAATCACAGAGGTAGAACCGTTCATTCTTGTTCCGAGTTAGTCCTTCGCACACCGAGTGCATAGACATTAGATCACATGTAGGTTGATCGTCTTATTTTTAGTATATTATATTATTCATTTTTTTTGTAACTAAGTAATTAAGTATTGATTGTTCAAAGTATTAAATAAATTGTTTTAAAAATTCAAACGTCTTAACCGTGAAGTTAAGTGGCGCAGTCGTTAGTATTGGTTAGAAAACCGAAAGCATATCGATTTTTAAGCGTATCGATGCCTAATAAGCAATTCGAGCCAAGCAGAGCCAAGTTAAAGCAGAAATAGTGGCCAAGCAGAGCCAAATGGAAGCAGCAACCATCGTATTATGGTAAGTTTACTGCTATCCCATTTTACATTTCCAATTTTTTATGTGTTGTATTGAAACGTTATATGTCTGATTCAGAGGAAGAATCACAAAGTTTATGTAACATAGAGTATAGATTTAGATCAATCAGCATTAGCGACAATAACATAACAGTAAATCATTCAAATATTAATAAGAGTAGTAATAGTAGCAACATGACAGACCAATTCAAAGAATTTTTTCTGAAAGCTATTCCCGAGTTCGACGGGCAACCAGCCAACGTAGGCAACTTTTTAAAAGCATGTGACTTGGTCATGAACCAGTTCTACGTGCCAAATGAGAATCTGTATATGAATCACTTCTTGCTAAATTATGTTCAAACTAAACTAACGGGAACAGCCCGGCTTATAGTAAATACAAAGATAATTAATACGTGGGCAGACCTGAGAGAGGCCATTGTTCAGAATTTTTCAGATCAAAGAGATGATCATAGTTTATTAGCGGAGATGTTAACCTTGAAACAGCGTAATGCTGAAGACGCACTGTCGTTCGCGAACAGATGCCGTCATATGGAGCAATTGCTCATCTCGAGTTTAATAGCTAACGAGCAAAATGAAGGCGTGCGATTAATTAAGAAAGACATATACCAAAATCAAACATTAAAAGCGTTCTTAGGAGGGTTACGCAATCCGTTAGGGCTCGTCTTGCGTAGTCAAGGACCTTCGAGCATAGAACAAGCTTTGAAATTCGTATTCGCAGAGGAAAATTTCGATTATAGAGATAAAACAATGAATAAGAATTTCAGTAATAGTAATAAATTAGAAGGACAAAACCGTACGTTCTTTCAGAGACAAAATAACCCACCTTTTCAGAATGTACAATTTCAGAGACCTTTCCAAACAAACTTTAGACCATTTCAACAACATAATAACCAAAACAATCACACAAATTCCCAGCCTAGACAAAATAAACAATTTGTACCAAGGCAAAATTTTTCGAGTCAATTTAGGAGACCCAACTTCAATAATCAACCGGGTCGACCCAATGTTAATCATAATGCTAACAGAAATTATCACGAACCAATGGAAGTAGATAGTTCTAACACTAGACTGTCATTACCAAGGAGAGCAGCTCACGTAAATAATATAGAATTTAATGAAAACGAAGTAAATGAAACAAATTACGATGTAAATTATGTAAACGAAGAATTAAATTACGAAAATTCGCCAGCCGAGGAATACGATATCCAACAGCGAAATTTTTCCACTGCAGGGCCCTCAACGAGAGAACCGTGATAGATATAAATAATATGAATACATTATGTAAGTTACCGTATATAGAATTAAATGAAATCAGGTAAATTTTTGTTAGACTCAGGATCTTCAAAAAATCTTTTGAATCCTGCTGTAGCATATTATAAGTTCCCTAAAAACATATTTACGCATGATTTTACCATACGCACCGTACATGGCATTTCGAAGCACTGTAAGCGTGCACGTATTAAACTTAAATCGATTTCAGAGGAAATACAAGAGTTCTGCCTGTTTAACTTTAACACATTTTTTTCGGGATTGATTGGGATGGAATTTCTGAAACGAAACGAAGCTAAAATAGATTTTAAGGAGCACAAACTGTATATAGGCAAGAATATTATACCAATAAAATTCACAGATCTTAGCGTAAGTCGATCGGGACAAACAGAAGCCAACGCAGATGGTTTAAAGCTACCCGAGACTCATTTAAATTTAAACAATATAATAACCCAGCAGTATTTCATACGTAATGAAGAACTTGAGACAATTAATCACGTACTAAATAATAACCAAGCTTATAATGTAAGAGATAGGCCATTCAGCAGATTAAATAAACAATATGCATCTGAAACCAGATACAACCAAAGGAGAAGTCCGTTTGCACCAGTAGTTATACAAAATAACAATTCTAGTACAACTCATATTAATAATTTAAACACTTACGATACGGGGCGTAATCAAAAACGGATTAATAATGAGAATGTCTTAATTGAACAAATAGATACAGGAGAATTAAATGACGAGGAAAAACAATTGTTATTTAGTTTATTATCAGAATATCAGGACATATTTTTAAATAAAAACGAACCATTGACGCACACAAATGCGATAAAACATAGAATAAGGACAACAGACGACATACCTGTCCATTCTAAATTATATATATACCCGTACGTACACAAACCGGAAGTAGACAGACAAATAAATGACATGTTAAGACAAAAAATCATTAGGAAAAGCCACAGCCCATATAGCTCACCTATTTGGGTTATATCAAAGAAAATGGACAAGTCAAATAAACAAAAATGGAGAATTGTGGTGGACTATAGGAAACTAAATGAAAAAACAATACCGGACAGACACCCAATTCCCAAAATTGATGAAATACTGGACAAAATTGGGCGAGCCCAATATTTTTCAACGATCGATTTGATCTCTGGGTATCACCAAATTGAAATGGACCCCAGGGACATAGAAAAAACAGCGTTTACCACCGATACAGGCCATTGGGAGTACACCAGGATGCCGTTCGGGTTATCTGGGGCTCCAGCGACCTTTTCTAGGCTCATGCAGAACGTATTAGAAGGCCTAATTGGACAAACATGCCTTGTATATATGGATGACGTCATAGTTTTCTACACATCTTTACAGGAACACCTTGAGAAACTAAAACTAGTATTCGAGCGCTTCAGGCAAAGCAACTTAAAGATCCAGCTAGACAAAAGCGATTTCCTAAGGAAGGAAGCCGAGTTTTTAGGACACGTGGTCAGCCCAGACGGGATCCGTCCGAATCCAAAGAAACTGGACGCAATAAGGAAATTCCCGATACCTAAAACCCCAAAGGAAATAAAATCATTCCTAGGATTAGTTGGATACTATCGTAAATTCATAGAAAACTTCGCACACGTTACGCAACCACTAACAAAATGTTTAAGGAAAAACTCGAAGATAAACGTGAACGACGAAGAATACATTGCTGCCTTTAACTCATGTAAAGACATATTAATGAATTCACCTGTACTTATATCACCGGATTTTTCTAACTTTATATTAACAACCGACGCTTCAAACGTAGCAATACCCGGAATATTAAGCCAAGGCGAACCCAATGCGGATCACCCGATAGCTTACGCCAGCCGGACATTAAACGACACCGAATCCAGGTACAGCACAATCGAAAAAGAATTATTAGCCATCGTGTGGGCAACTAACTATTTTATACCATACTTATACGGAAGGAAATTCACTATATACACGGACCATAAACCTTTAAAATGGTTATTTTCGTTGAAACAACGAAATTCAAAATTGCTCTGTTGGAGATTAAAATTAGAAGAATATGAATTTAGAATTGAATACAAAAAAGGAAAGCTAAACTGCGCAGCAGATGCACTGTCCAGAGTAGAAATAAACCCACTAGACATAGATAATCAGTCAATGGCGAATAATATCGACGAAGAGGAAGAAATCATAGAAATTGACGATGACGACACAGCAAACTCGAATGCGGACTCGTATTCAGCACCAGGCATACCAATACTCGAGGAAGAAATCGTTAACAGCAAAACCAATCAGATAGTTTTTAAAAATACGGATAAACCGGACATATTCTCAGTCAGAAGAGATAAAAGAAATTTCATCTATGCAAACTTCAATTTAAACAAACCGGATCAGATAGAGAAATTTATAAAAGAATACTGTTTACCACAAAGGAAATATTATTGCATTTTTGTAAATGAACAAGATTACGAACTAGTAAGTTCGGCAATCAATAAAAACTTTAATAACGTAGAATCACCCAAATTTTATAGATGTCTGGAAATTAGGAATGAAATTAACGAGGACGAATTAACCGAGACTATAACGAAATATCACGAGGGGAAGAGTAACCATCGCGGGGCTGATGAGACTTACCTAAGAATGAAGAAAATATACTACTATCCCAACTTAAAGAAACATATAGAGGAATATGTACGAAATTGCGAATTATGCAAAACGTGCAAATACAATAGGAACCCGGTACAAATAGCATTGGAGCACACCCCCACAGCATCTAAACCATTAGAGATATTACACATTGACACATTCCAAATTGAACAAGCTATCTTCCTAACAATTATAGATCCATTTAGTAAATTTGGCCAAGCATTTCCAATAAAAAGTAAAAGTGCTACGGAAATTGCAAAAAACTTGATTAAGTACTTTTCACAGTATGGAGCGTGTAAAATAATAATCGTAGATCCAGGTACGGAGTTTTCAAACCAGGTAATTAAAGAACTATTAGAAACATATCAGATAGAGTCACATATAACAACACCGCAAAACCCAACATCCAATGGACCTATCGAAAGATTTCACAGCACGATTATTGAACATTATCGATTATTCAAAATGAAATTTAAAAATATGAAACCCATAGACTTAATACCATATTGTATATTCGCTTACAACTCGACAATACACTCACAGACACTAAAACCACCTTTTGATTTAATATTTGGCTACATACCCGAAATGTTTAACTATGACCCGGAAGTCATAATTACACAGGAATACAACGTACAACATAAAGATTTAATGCAAATTATTTACGAGATAGTCAGAAGCAGGATAGAGAATTCAAAAATAAAAACGTTACAACGGACAAATAAAAACACGAACCAACCGTTCAAGGAAGGTGATATTGTCTATAAAAAGATACCACCAGGCTTTCATAAAAAACATAAAAACCCATTTTCAGGACCGTACTCAATAATATCCCTATTAGAACATAACAAAGCTATTTTAATAAATCATAAAAATGACGAACAGACGATAGCACATTTAAGAAATTTACGTATTGCAGGTTCCTTGCCACGGGAATAACAGCCCAAATACAAGACTTGACAGACAACCCAGGCATGTTTCCAAAGAAATTAGGCACAGCATACACTGAGACTAGCAACTGGAATCTGATACACATACGTGACTTGACACAATTACATAGAGACTACAACCAAATAAAAAGACACTACGCAAATACAGTTACCTTCATGACAAAAGATTACCATTCTGACTATCATAATTTCATATTGACATTGAATTTCACCATAGATAATGTAGACGATATATTTTATAGGATTTTTCCAAATAACAATATTATTAATAGACGAAAACGTGGCCTAATAAACGGACTAGGTTCTATATTTAAGTCAATCACGGGGAATCTCGATTCACAAGATGGGGAACGCATTCAACAAGCATTAGTAGTCTTAACGACAGATCAAAATAAAATTCATGAACGTTTTAGGTCTCAAAATTCAATCATGCTCGAGGCAATAGTCGAGTTTAATAACACGATAGTAGGATTGAGTCATAACCAAGGCACGATAGTAAATAGGATAAATGAATTAGGTAATACAGTAGAAAGCCTGCGAAGTGAACAATTAACTCACTATCATCGCATTAAGATCCTAGAGTTACTCATGCAGCTAGGACAATTATTAAACAATATTCAAGAAATAGCACTAACAACAGAAAATGCCATCACTTTTGCAAAATTAGGAATCTTTCACACATTCATACTAAAACCAACATTTATAATAAAAGAAATCAATAAAATCCAAAATTATGCAACTAATGCTAAAGTAATAACAACCACTGATCTAAATCTATACGAAAAAGTCTTTAAAATAAAAGCCGTCCAAAACAATTTCAAAATTATATTTCAAATAGAAATACCTCTGGTAGATGAATCAGAATATGATTATTATCAATTATATACATTACCTGTCCCTAGAAAGACACACCTTTTTACCATGATAATTCCTAGAACCAAATACCTTATCCTAAGCAGTAAACAATATGCCTATCGTAATGAAGAATGTCAAAATTTAAAGAACCAAATATATTTTTGCAAAGACGACAATCCAACAACCATGAATGATCAAAACCCATGTGAAATAAAGCTTATAAAATTTCAAAAACCTATTAACAATTGTAATCAAGAATTAGTCAAAATTAATAGAACCACAGTTTCGAGATATGGAACCAGTCAGTATATAGTTATAGCACCCGAAGAAACTAACGCCAGAATAACTTGCAAGGAACAGGAGTGGACCAACATCATCAAGGGTACAAAATTAATCAACCTGCAACCAAATTGCCAATTAACCATAGGCAACAAAATTTACAAGACCGGCCCAGCAACAGCAGAAACACAACAACTATTCAACCTGCCTACACTAGAAACCCCCATTCAAGAAGATCAACCAAATCCAGGACCAGTACCCGAAATATCATTAGAAAACGTACAGCTACACAACATCAATCAAATCCAACACCAACTTCAAAAAATTAAACAAAATATACCAGGACCTATAACACTACCAATCCATCACCTGAGTATATGGACAATATTACTGTACATAGCTGTCTTAATAACCATCACAACGATAGCCGTCCGAACGGGGTTGAAGAAACGAAGAACCCGCAAAGAAGATAAAGGAACAAAAACAGGAACCACCGAGTCCGGATTTCCGTTGAAAATCCGGAACGAACCATAGCTTCGTCTTTAAAAAAGGGAGGAGATAAATGGAGCCCAAACAATGGCCCATTATAATACAATGTCGCCTTCCCACGGTAAGAACCGCTGAGTCAGCCGCCGTCTTAACGGAGCCAAGAACTTGCAGGTTCAAAGTGCAAGTAGAACGGAATATCACTGTGAGAATCAACATCAGCAGATTCCTTGTTATCCAGAGACAATAGTGCCACGTCTGGAGGGAAGACTATAAAGAGGCTAATCACAGAGGTAGAACCGTTCATTCTTGTTCCGAGTTAGTCCTTCGCACACCGAGTGCATAGACATTAGATCACATGTAGGTTGATCGTCTTATTTTTAGTATATTATTTTATTCATTTTTTTTTTGTAACTAAGTAATTAAGTATTGATTGTTCAAAGTATTAAATAAATTGTTTTAAAAATTCAAACGTCTTAACCGTGAAGTTAAGTCGCGAAACAATTTTATACGTTAATTATATAACTAGGACCCATCGGCTTATATTTTAGTTTTTATCTGTTTACATATATACATGGTGACGGATTTCCACGCTAAAGCTCAATATTACTGTTATTATACAAGATACGAAAAACAATTGTATACGTTAATTAAAGGGTATCTTGAGCTGCATCTTATAAAAACTATTTCGAAAATCACAAGTGGCCCATATGTCGTTGGCGATACAATTTTGTTTTTAATCGAACACGCCTAATATTATCGATACAAATTTTCTTTTATTTAATGAAACACGCCTAATATTATTGCATTTCTGCTTTATCCTTCGAATTGTAATGAAAGCTTGCTTTTCAGTTATTTAAATTGTTTTGCAACTTTTCACATCTTTGGCGCATATCAAAAATTGTTATACGGCGTGTTTGCCAATAAAAATCGGACTCCCATGCAACTGACGCATTCAGAGAGGCTTTCGTTTATATGATTTTATGAAAATGTCGTATATAGGGTGCTCTCAAATAGTGATTGAATTAAAAAAAAATTAAACTGTCATAACTCATTTGTTTCAAAGAGAACAGTCTGTATTTTTTGTTTTATTAGTAAAGGGCATAATAAAAAATGTTAGTTAAGTTATTAAAAAAAAAGGTTTTTGGAAAACATTGTTTGTAAATTTTGATGCAAAAAGCTTTTTGGGAGTTTTGTCGAAAAGCTTATTTGGTGAAATATGGCACAGTGTTCATACTATATAGGATATACTGGTAACCAAATTTGAGGCCTGATTTAATTTAAAAAAGACAAATTTACTACTAAAATCAATTTTATGGAAACTCACTACCATAACGCACTTTCTGCGTCCAGACTTCTTGTAAATAATTTAAAACGACTTGATTTACGTATAGGAGTATGCAATACCGCTTTGTAGCAATTTTTATTATGAATTCGATTATGTAACGAAAAATGGGCCATGATGTTAAAAACAAAGCTTTTTATATGTTAACTCTTGCTGAAAAGTATAAATTTATAGGATTAAGGGAAGATTGGAACCTGTGATGAGTACTGATAAGCACACTTGAAGAACCTAAATCACCACAATACATTTAAAAAACCTGACGATCGTTTCACTAAACAAGTTAGCGTCATGAGGTGTTGACTAATTCAGTCACAGTCAGAATTATTCATCCTCTGGTGACGCTAACTTGGTTAGTGAAACGATCGTCAGGTTTTGTTTAATGTGTTGTGGTGATTTGGGTTCTCCAAGTATGCTTAAATATATAGGAATTATTAAAAAGAATTAGGAATTATTAAAATGATACATTTTTTTAAAAGAATATATTTGATAAAGGGATCTTTAAACTACAATTGTAAGTACATTTCAACTTTATATCTAATTCCAAATATGAGTTACAACCCATTTTGTAAACATCAGCCAGCTGTCAGAATTTCGGAAAAGATATTTTCCTCAAAAACCGCAATAAATAGACATGGTGTAGCCGAGATAAAAAATTCAAAATGTAATTTCTATCTAAAAATGTAAAAATATACAGGTTTGTAGCATTGGAAGTGCTACAAATGCTTAATCCGCGGGTATTAATGTGCGGGCAAGCACAATTGGATACGAGCGCGGTGACACATAACCACCTACTATTACTATGCACTTTTAGAACTAAATCACTATATCCACATTTTAAAACATCTGAAAGAACCTAAATAACCTGTTTTTAATTTACTAGAAATTATCTTTGAGGGGGTAAAACTTTACGATATAAAAGGATGTATGTTTTGTTTACATTTTTCGCTCTAAAATGTTCCTATAATCTGTCCTATTGTCGTCTGTCACAGTAATATTTGGTAAATTCCTTAATAAATCACAACAAATTCCTAAGTTATCTGAGAAGTGAGAATAATTCTTCTGAGATACGGCACTTCCTGCTGGCCCGAGGCAATAATAAGATGGGTTGATTTGCTAGAGGTTTATCTTATATCTACATCAACCAAGTCATAATGGTGAAGTGTGTGTGAAATTTGATTAGGCCATTAATTGGAAACTTTCGTAATATGGATATTGTTTGCTAATTTATTTTCATGGCCATATGATTATTTTTGAGGTCACTTTCGTTAACTGAGGCGAGCTCTACATCTATTGCTCATGAGATTGTCAAGGTCTTCTTGTGGTAAACGTGCCCACTCTGCTGTCAGATGCTCTCGGAATATAAACGCATTGTAGATGTTCATGTGGATCCAGAGAGAGCTGATCTGTTAGGAAGCGATTTGGAAAAATCAGTTTGGTTTTGCCGCCAATAATCATTCCGCCCTATGCCATTATTGTACCACCTCTGTATGTGTACTAGGGATGGGCACATTTCACATCGATGTTAACATCGAAAACATCGATGTTGGGAAACATCGATGTTTTCAAAATAATTGTGAAACCAATTCTATAATTCTATGTTCTTTCGAGAAAAAAAATAGTTTGTAGTTTTGAAGGCATTAGAAAATGGAAACATATTCCGATGCAGATTATGGCAGGTGCAAGTAATACAAAAATAAGTGCTAACAAAAATAAATAAATGTTTATTGTACTGCAATAAAATAAGAAAGAATGTGTAAAACAGAAATAGAAAACCTTAACTTCTAATGACTTTAATAATAAAAAGTAAACTTCAAATTTAATTTAATAACCCTGTTTATAAATATATATATATATATATATATATATATATATATATATATATATATATATATATATATATTCACCAATATTAGTGATAATACTGATAGACTCACCATACAGTTTTATATACTCCAGTAATCTCTGTCAATGGACTGAAGGAATCATATTTTGCCCAAGTGTTCTCCAGTTAAACGGTTTCTTTCTTGCGTGGCTGTCTGTCCAGCTTTGGAAAAAAAATTCTGCCGGTGCAGAAGTCGCCACTATGGACAAGAATTTTTTCGCGACAGGGTATAAATGGGGACATACATTTTTATTATCTGACCACCATTTCAGTGGATTCTCGGTAAGATTCATTAGAGGATTCTTTAAATACAGAGACATGTCGCTTAATTGTTCTTTCTCTTGTGAAGCACTCTTTTGAACTAACTGAGAATGATGCGCCCATATATTGCCCTTTGGAGTAACTATAATTATGTTAAAATTTTTACCAAACATCATTGTGACAATCTAGCCTACTTACCCGTGTCCTAATTATTAGTTGTCGTTTCACTTTCTATTATTTCGCGATTGTGGTCATCATCTCCTTGCGTTTCTGCTAACAATGATAACTGTTGTATTAGATTAACTGCTGCTGCAACATTATGAGGACTCTAAATCTTTTTGAACCTCGTATCCAGCAAGATTGCCACGGCTAATTGTTGGACTTGTTCAACAGCAGAAAATCGTTTCCTACATTCTTGGAGAAGTGCCTCTTTTAGTGAAATACCTAAGGTGTCGTTTACATTACATTCAATGTGTGAAACTTCTTTTTCCAAATTAAACGTGAGAGGGATTACAAGACTCGAACTAATATACTTTTGACCACAAATTTCTCTTGTTACTGCTTCTAACGTCTTTAGAAGTTCAATGATTTTATTCAGTTCAAAAACTTCCTTGGCTGTAACCATTGTGGGGGCAGAAGGATGTGTGTCACTATGGTATTTATATATTCCCGCAGTTCAAGAAAACGATTAATCATGTAGTATGTGGAATTCCAGCGGGTGGACACCTCTTGTATAATTTTTTTTTCAGGTTTATGGTCGCTTGTTTGTGCCTTCCGTAATTTATCAGCAGCTACTACTGAATGCCTAAACCACGTTACAATTGTTTTAATTTAGATATAACTGATCACAATTCCGAAATAGATTTTGTAGCTCTGTCAGCAACTAAATTTATTTGATGAGCGAAGCAATGGAAGTGCCTTTTTTTGGAAAACGTTCCCTCAATAGCTTTTGTCATATTGACCGCTCCATCCGTAACAACAGTAGTAACTTTAGTTTCTAGGATACCCCATTACTCACATATACGTTTTAACACTCCTGAAATGTATTCCACTGTATGCCGCTCATCTAAAAGATATACACCTAAGTCAACAGAATTTATGGAATTGTTATCTTCAAAGTGCATAGTAACACCAATGAAACTTCTACATTGCATATCTGTCCATATATCTGTCGTCAAACAATAGCAAGACAATTTTTTTAATTTGCAAACGATATGCATTTGCAACAGGATTTGTGGGATACGTAACGATGTTTCGATGATTACAAGTAACATCGATGTTAAAAATATAACATCGAAATTACAACATCGATGTTTTAAACATCGATGTTCAATGGAAAACATCGATATTCCAAAAACATCGATGTTAGGTGCCCATCCCTAATGTGTACACTTCCTGAATATGTCTTAAGCGTACCGCATTTCCAGATCGTCTCCACACCCTTATTCGACGAGAATCCGGATAGAAACCAAAGCTAGATCTGTCTGTGGGTAAAACTGTAGCCCAATTATCTGCAAGCCAATTCAGATAATTTTGACACCAGTCCAAGCTTGCAGCGCGATTGCCTCTGGAAATAGGTGGACACCTGACTGTACGTCTACTAGAGAGGTTTGCTTCGTGAAGACGATTTCTTACAGTATCTAGGCTAATGGTTGTATTATGCGTCCTTTGCAGAGTCGTAACCAATTCAGGTGCCGTAATTGTAGATTGCCTTCTGGCAGTTAAACAAAAAATCTATCCTGACCTGCCGTCATAGAGCGTCCTCGTCCTGGATGTTGCTCGGCCGGATTGCCAGTTTCCCTAAAACGCCTCCATAAACGACTTATCACACTTTGGGAAACAACCATCTGCTCAGCTACTTCATTCTGCCGTATGCTCGCTTGAAGAAGACCTACCGTTCGATTCATTTCGTCTAAAGACAAATATCGCCGTTCCATTGTAAAACACAATATTTTAAATGCAGCTACTAAACAACAACTGAAGAATGACTGAATTCGAAACTAAATTCAACGGTGCATATGAAAATTCTACTTTTATCATATATCGGGCTTATCAATTTTGATATCATTTTGACTTTTTTTAACAACAGATGGTTTTATATTGAGTGGTTGATTACATACATACAAGTGAGTGCAAGTTGACCGATTCCAACGTCAATTTGTTCCCTTTTTGTGTTATTTAAAAATATCCCTAGACTTTTCCGATGTGTATATATACCACTAATATACCCTTGTACATGGTATTTTATTTTGGTTTATTCTAAGCTGGGGCATATTTTAGGGCATTTTTTAAGCTGATTACACCATCACCACAAGTGTAATCCAGAAAGTATTCACTGTAAAATGCATGTGGCTGTTTTGAATTCAATAGGCTGGTAGGTTCAAACTGAGATGAAATTCTGTTGGTATCAACAAATAAGTACTACTGGATTTATCTTATTTAATGTCTGGTGAGAGTTTAAAGCCTCATGCTGGAGATCAATAGTAGATTTTATAATTTCTATATGTTCATAGGGATTTATATAACAGGATCTCTGATATTTATTTTTTTTCTAAAAAAATTACATATTCCAGATTAATAAACAATCTAAATTTTTTGTACGCACCGCTTACGTGGACGTTAATAAATGTACTTAGTGTATTTGTTTCGTAAGAGTGTTTTTTTATCAACACAAGTGTTGAAGAATCAGACCAACCCGTGATCATCCTTGTGTCTTAGATATTATATCTTTCATTGGTCATATTTATCCGTATAATTTGCAATTCTATTTATACATATACATTTTATTTATGCTTTTATATTCATCTAATATTTATAATTAAATTAAAATTGCATAGAGAACGCATTTTTTAGTAAATGTCTGAATTGCTGAATTAATATTTTAATATTTTATTTGTGCTGGTAGTGTCATGATTATGTCATTGATGTAAATACCAGCAGACACCTTTATCGTAGACACATACACACGCAGTCCATAGCAGACAAGATGACGCTTATCGCTAACCAAATATTTTCTTCAGTACCTAAGAAGCCATCTCATATATTGCTGTAGCTTAGTCGGAACTGTAGATTTAGTTATATTTTAGGCTACCATCATAAGAATGGCACAGGGTGTTTCATTAAAATAAAAAAATTGATGTCACTTCCGGCATTTTGGAAGCGCTGGATATCTGAAAATATTCTATTAAGGATAAAGTAATCATTTGTACACAATTCTATATTTTCAAATTTATAATCTGAGCAGAACCCCATAAATTTCTACAACCTACCTTGGTAAGATACCCTGTATAATTTCCCTTGTACTACTAAATACTATATATATATATATATATATATATATATATATATATATATATATATATATATATATATATATATATATATATATATATATATATATATAGTATTTATATTTAAAAAAAATAGGGTGTCAAGAAAAGTCAATGTAAGTTGTCTAGTTATAAAATTTGTATTTTTGGCAAAAATATGGAGCAGAAAAAAACGATTCTTGTTGTGAAGCATTGCTAAATAGAAGGGGAAATCAAGCAGTAAAAGTTTTGGAAGCATTTTTAGGATGGGGGATGGAAACGGAAGATATAAATTCTAGACTTTTGATGTGTCAAAATTTGAAGTATAATGTTTGGAAAATAGCTGTGAAAACATTTTTAGGTTGACCTTTAACTAAATTATGTCTAAATACGTTACAAGTCGAAGGCTTATCTGTATAGACATGCTGTATGATTGTAGTCAATAAAGATTATTATATATATATATATATATATATATATATATATATATATATATATATATATATATATATATATATATATATATATATATATATATATATATATATATATATATATATATATATATATATATATATGAGACATGCTTGGTTCTCGGGTTAAACCGCGTCCAGAATTTATGGAAACTCGACGTTTCGGCTCCTGTTTTGGAGCCATTTTCAAGAGGTAAAGGAAATATGTAAGGACACTCTAAGGCCTCAATCTGCCTACTCCTTAGAGTGATGGACAAAGGTGGGTAAAGGAAATATGTAAGGACACTCTAAGGCCTCAATCTGCCTACTCCTTAGAGTGGTGGACAAATGTGGGTAAAGGAAATATGTAAGGACACTCTAAGGCCTCAATCTGCCTACTCCTTAGAGTGATGGACAAAGGTGGGTAAAGGAAATATGTAAGGACACTCTAAGGCCTCAATCTGCCTACTCCTTAGAGTGGTGGACAAAAGTAGGTAAAGGAAATATGTAAGGACACTCTAAGGCCTCAATCTGCCTACTCCTTAGAGTGGTGGATAAAGGTAGGTTGGGTTGTTGTAGCTCGATTACGGGGCCTCAATCTGCCTACTCCCCAAATCTCGCTGGAGATCGTCTGTGAGGTCTCAGTGTGTTCAACCCTAGGCCTCAGAGAGATCTGGCAGTTCGTTGCAAGTCTTGTCTTATATAGGTCGTTTCGTCTACCTGTTGCGTCATCAGTGAAAGTAGTGGGGTCACCGTCAATTAAGTGGGGGGATAATGATGCACCAAAATTGTCTGTGGAATTCATTTCCCTTTTGTGTGTTTGCAAAGAAGATATAATAGGTTTCCAAGTAGTCGGAAGGCGAAGACCATCATCTCTCTTATTTAAACAATCGGGACGTTTTTCAATCTCGATTGCTTCGCGGATAATTCTCGTTTTGAAATTGTAAGCCGGTGCTATTGTTTTGGCATTATCGAAGTCTATTTTGTGCCCTGTATGAATATGATGCATGGCCAGCGCCGATGAGGGGTCGGATTTTCTAACTGCGAGGGTGTGTTCGTATATTCTATTGTGGATGCGTCTGTTTGTTTGTCCTACGTAAGTTCGGGAACAGTCGGAACAAGGAATTTCGTAAACTCCGTGGGATTCGTTTGGAATCGTATCCTTGGGAGTTTTTATAAGATTTGATAGTTTTTGGTCTGTTGTGAATACGGTTTTGATATTATGGGTTCTGAAAATTCGGCTGATTTTGTCGGTGACACCTTTAATGTATGGTAAAAACGCTGTGTGTTGTTGTGTGGACGCTGTTTGTTCTTGTTGTGGTGTAGTGGTTTGTTGTTGTGCGTTTCTAATGTTTCGTAGTATGTGATTGTTGTCGTATCCGTTTTCTAGCAATGTCTGTCTTAAAAAGTTTAATTCTGTCTGTTTGTTGTTGTTGTCCGTTAGTCTAAGGGATCCTGTTACTAATGTTCGAACCACGGAATTTAGTTGCGATGGGTGATGGTGAGATTGGGCGTTAAGATACCGATTAGTGTGGGTTGGTTTTCGGTAGACAGTGTAAGAAAATCCTCTGACTGGGTTTTTAGTGATGCGTACATCTTAGAATAACGGACAACAACAACAAACAGACAGAATTAAACTTTTTAAGACAGACATTGCTAGAAAACGGATACGACAACAATCACATACTACGAAACATTAGAAACGCACAACAACAAACCACTACACCACAACAAGAACAAACAGCGTCCACACAACAACACACAGCGTTTTTACCATACATTAAAGGTGTCACCGACAAAATCAGCCGAATTTTCAGAACCCATAATATCAAAACCGTATTCACAACAGACCAAAAACTATCAAATCTTATAAAAACTCCCAAGGATACGATTCCAAACGAATCCCACGGAGTTTACGAAATTCCTTGTTCCGACTGTTCCCGAACTTACGTAGGACAAACAAACAGACGCATCCACAATAGAATATACGAACACACCCTCGCAGTTAGAAAATCCGACCCCTCATCGGCGCTGGCCATGCATCATATTCATACAGGGCACAAAATAGACTTCGATAATGCCAAAACAATAGCACCGGCTTACAATTTCAAAACGAGAATTATCCGCGAAGCAATCGAGATTGAAAAACGTCCCGATTGTTTAAATAAGAGAGATGATGGTCTTCGCCTTCCGACTACTTGGAAACCTATTATATCTTCTTTGCAAACACACAAAAGGGAAATGAATTCCACAGACAATTTTGTTGCATCATTATCCCCCACTTAATTGACGGTGACCCCACTACTTTCACTGATGACGCAACAGGTAGACGAAACGACCTATATAAGACAAGACTTGCAACGAACTGCCAGATCTCTCTGAGGCCTAGGGTTGAACACACTGAGACCTCACAGACGATCTCCAGCGAGATTTGGGGAGTAGGCAGATTGAGGCCCCGTAATCGAGCTACAACAACCCAACCTACCTTTATCCACCACTCTAAGGAGTAGGCAGATTGAGGCCTTAGAGTGTCCTTACATATTTCCTTTACCCACCTTTGTCCATCACTCTAAGGAGTAGGCAGATTGATGCCTTAGAGTGTCCTTACATATTTCCTTTACCCACATTTGTCCACCACTCTAAGGAGTAGGCAGATTGAGGCCTTAGAGTGTCCTTACATATTTCCTTTACCCACCTTTGTCCATCACTCTAAGGAGTAGGCAGATTGAGGCCTTAGAGTGTCCTTACATATTTCCTTTACCTCTTGAAAATGGCTCCAAAACAGGAGCCGAAACGTCGAGTTTCCATAAATTCTGGACGCGGTTTAACCCGAGAACCAAGCATGTCTCACATTAAAGACCGCGGAAATCTTTCTGAACATATATATATATATATATATATATATATATATATATATATATATATATATATATATATATATATATATATATATATATATATATATATATATATTCAACAACACACTACGACGGCTCACAGCCTAAATGCTATCGTACCGTAGGTGTCAACAAGGAGGAAAGAGGCAACTTGTTAATTCTGGACTAGAAGTTTTGGAGGTTCGGAGGAGAAGGAAAAACATGTGCCTACAAGGAATTCCACGACTTGGAAGTCCTCGGGACAAAAGAGCGGGCATAACATGATGTTCTATGTCTCGTGACCTGGACAGTAAAACGGTGCACTCGCTCTGTTCCCCTGGTAGATCTGTTGGGGACAGTAGGTGGAGGAACTATGGAAGAAAGCTCCTCTGAGCAGTGCCCGTGCATATATCTATAAAAGAGGGAGAGGTCACTAACGACACGTCGGTGGGCAAGGGATGGCAGCCTTTGGGCGATGGTAGGGTCACCGATGAGACGTATAGCTCTCTTCTGAATGGAGTCCAGGATAGCAAGTGTAGAAGGGCAGCGGCACCCCAGATGTGGGAGCAGTATTCGAAATTTGGCCTTATTTGTGAAGTCTATAAGGTATAGAGATTAGCTGGTGAAAAGTATTTGCGAGCCCAGAAGAGGAAACCTAATTTCTTGGCAGCCGTTTCTGCAATTGATGTGACATGTTGGTGCCAATTGAGATTTCGATCCACAGAAATGCCAACAAGTGAAAAGGACTCATTACTTTGAATAACTTGGTTGTTTATTGTGATGGGTCTAGGGCTGGTGTATCTCTTATGAGACAGAAAGCAAGACTGAGATTTGGTGGGGTTGAATTGCACAAGATTTCTACTTCCCCAGTCTAATTTTTTTTGGAGATCCACAGAGACAGAACCCTCCATGAGTCTGCGATCCTCATCTAATTGGGCTAAAGAGACAGGCTTAGAATATTGTATATTTGAGTGGAGAATGCTGTCATCCGCGTAACTTGTGGACTGGGTTGGATGTTCTAGATAGGAGGTCATTGATGTGGAGAAGAAACAAAGTAGGGGCTAAAGCTGAAAGTTGAGGGACTCCTGCATTAATTGGATACAGTTTAGAGGAATGGCTATTCACGAAGACAGAAATGCTCCGGCTGGAGAGGAAATTTGCTGTCAAGCTACAGAGTTTTGGTGGTAGCCCATAAGCCAGAAGTTTATTAAGCAGCGCTGCGTGCCAGACCTGGTCGAATGCTTTGGATATGTCTAGAGCAACAATCTGGGATTCACCGTGTAGTTCCTTAGACTCGCTCCAAGAATGGGTGACAAAGGAAAGTAGGTCGGAAGTTGATCTGCGCTGACGGAATCCATACTGCCTGTCGTGGATTAAGCTGTGTTTTTCAAGATATTAAAGAACAATTATATTACTTGGTTTTCAAGCAAGATTTATTGTAACAATTGTAGCCCTGGTAATTGTGCAAAGAAAAAAATGCTCGTATCTTACACCTGGAGTTTAATAATGTTCTAGACACTATGTAATTCTAAAGTAATGCTGCAGTGACTAACCAGTATAGTAACTGTTATTTATTAGGAGCGAATGTCTCCACTCCAGTTACGAACTGTTGAGGACTGACCAGTGCATTAATTGAGATAATTAGAGAAACGTGTCGATCGAACCCTCCGTTTCATTTGACAACTTCACATGTGCTTAAAATTTATGATTTTAATAGGTCCAGCCAGCGAATTCTGTTTATTCGGTTTAGTTAACGGATGTGTTGTTAGATACACCCTAGAGTTTAACTGTTCGCATTGTTTTAAATTTAAATGGATACAATGTAGGAAGCAAAAGTTTATGAACTATCCCGACAATGGCAAAATAAAATTAGTTTGCATTCACATCAACTTCTTTCTATGCTGTCAGCAGTTTAACATGTCACTGTATTGTTATTCTAATTCGTATCGTTTTGTAAGTGAATTTATAATAGATTTAATGCGCTTTTTTAAGCTTTATATCATTTATAATTAGATTGCAAGTTCCTGTTGAAAAAACGACACTTTGAATTTTATACAGCAGAAACTAGTTTTCAGTTTTCGTAGAAAAAATTTGCTTATGAGGAGATCGCGGCTTCTGACACTTAAAAAAAAATATTTTCAAATAAATGCAAACTACAAAGCTACAACACTAAACACATATGTCGGTGTCAGATTCAATTTTTATATGATTATATATATATATATATATATATATATATATATATATATATATATATATATATATATATATATATATATATATATATATATATATATATATTTCTTAAAAAAATTATGTTGCAAGATAAAGCTCCATATTATAATGCCGAGTTTTTGGAAATATTTATTCTATTCTCAAAGCTACAACATGGAAGGAAAAACTACAATTTACATAGGAAATAGTGCTTCAAATTGAATCGTAACTTCCACGTATCTGTGATAATGTACTTGTCTAGTATCCTACTCACCTTTATCAAATTTAAATGCCTTGGATACAAAATCAACAAGTCTGGCCTCGGCACTTTTTCCAATATTTTAGAATAGATCATTATTATAAAAATGGGTCTTGTATTTCCATGATCGTGATGATTATTTCTTATGGTCAAGCTTAGTTGTAATGAATTATATAACTTCTGCATCTGACATCTGTGCATTGCTATTTGTTTTTTTAGATCTAAACGCACCCTTATCAAATTTAAATGCCCTGGATACAAAATCAACAAATCTGGCCTTCGGCACTTTTTTCAATATTTTAGAATAGATCATTATTATCAAAATGGGTCTTTTATTTCCATGATCGTGATGATTATTTCTTCTGGTCAAGCTTAGTGTTTCAAATTGAATCTTAACTTCCACATATCTGTGATAATGTACTTATCTAGTCTCCTCAGAAAGTCATTCTCATGAAATGAATTTAGGATCCATGACTGGACAACAAAGAAAATATTCGTATTCCTATTCCTGTACCCATATATTTTTGAAACGTTATTTGTGTCACCGATATTCCACACCCAAATATCGAACCCTTAATTTCATTTCAGCACAAAATACCAGAGGTTCGATGAAATTGAAAGTTTTCTAATAAACAAGCCCTAAAGGTTATATTACGCGAGTTTTAACGAGAAAATGTAAATTTTCGCCCAACCATTCTTCATTTATCCCCTACCCCCTGGAGAGATTTTACCCAAAAACAATCCAAACCGTTCGTTTGTCGGGTGATAACTGTGCACCAAATTTGAAGACGATATTCTAATTCATACTAAAGTTATCATGGATACAAACAGACAGACATAAAGGCCGACAGACACAACAAATATTCCATCCCAAATTATGTTTTCTTTATGTTTTTATGTTTTCACACATTTTACGACGTTTGAGCGCTATTTTTTTTTGTTTGAAATTTGTGTTACCAATCGACACTCTTGTGTTGTTTAGCTATTTCGGAAATATTATTTTACAATTTTCTAAACGAAAATGGTTTTCTCGGAAAGGCAGCGTATCGAAGTCTTGGTATTGTTGGGATGTGAAAATAAAATAAGAACTCAAAGTGAAGTATGCACTTAATTAGTGCTAAATATCCGGAAAAAACAATTTCACAGGTCACTGTTAGTATGGCATGTTAACATGGCACAGTAGAGGACTTGTCTAGGAATGGACGGCCACGTGTTTTAGGCGACGATGAAAAATTAGATATTGCATTATCTCTGCAGGATAAGCCGCATGTTTCAACAGTTTCATTGGCTCAATATCATGATACATCTAGATGTACTTTTTTTGAAAGTAGAAACATACCACCCTTATAAAGTATATCTTGTCCAAGAACTTTTAGAAGATGACTGTGACAGGCGTTTGCAATTTTGCGAAGAAATGATGAGACGGTGTAACGAGAATAATAGGTTTCCACAGAACATATTATTTTCTAATGAAGCTACTTTCTATTTAAACGGGGTGGTTAACAGACATAATTATCGTTTCTGGAGGCAAGAAAATCCACGATGGATATTTGAAGCGCATACTCAGTGGCCCCATAAAGTTAATGTATGGGCAGGTATCATTAATGACTGAATGTTAGGGCCATTCTTTTTTTAAGAAAACCTCACAGCTGAACGGTACCTGGATTTCTTAACACAAAATTGCCTCAAACACTCGTATCCGATATCTTCTTTGAGTTGTTCGTGCTGTTCTGGCGCATCCTTCCTCAATTCCCAATATGTGGAGATAATACATGTCAATAATCCCCTCAGGATATAAAGTTACTATGTTAACATAAAGCGATACTCTTGTGCCAAAATCAATCTGTCCAGTAGCAGTTTGAGCGGATATAACAAAAAATCTGCCAAAGAATACTCCATCCTTAAAACATGACAAATTTTTAAATGTCTCACTAGGCCTAACTGAGTCAATGGAAGACCATCTCTTATCTCTGAAATTCCATTTATTCTGTTCTTGTGACCAACAGTTGGTGGTTACTCTATTTTCGCTCTATGGTTGTCAACGGCAACAAACGTCAAGTGTCAAGGAAAATTCAATGCGAGGTTCAGCTCGCGAGATGTAAAATTATATCAACCTCTTTAAATAACATAAAGATGTTTTTAACAAAATGACTATGTAAATACGCCGATTTCAGGTTGCTGTACATATGTGTATCTGAATGCCTTGTCAATGTCCCCAGGCCTGGTCAGGAAGCGCCACAATTGGTGTGATCTCTTCTGATGCTCCTAGAGTTTAACTTTAGTTCAGTTATCGGCAAGAGGGTAGTTTCTCTTGTACCTGAATGTTATTTAGCTGCTCTTTTCTTTGTAGGCTTCTGTTAAAGTGTCGATATTTGACACGAATATTGACACTTCAAAAGAAGGCTACAAAGAAAACAATATATATATATATATATATATATATATATATATATATATATATATATATATATATATATATATATATATATATATATATATATATATATATATATATATACGTATGCATGTATGTATACTAGTGGTAACTCAAAAAATACCCAACTGAATTGAACGAAACTTGGTATATATCTTCATTTTGTTTTATCCAAATATACAAAAATATTTTTGATTAGCCTATATTTTGAAAGTATTAGAGTAACTGGAATGAGACCTTATATGTAGCTAGAACAGGTGTTAGTTAACCTCCGTTATGAATTATAAGTAATTTGGCTAATAAACTTTAGAGTTTTCTCCAAATTAAAAATAAAATCTAAAAGACACGAATTGAAACTACTTTAAGTAAGTGATTTAAGTCCAATGCCTAACAAAGGCAGAGTGGTGAGCTGCCATGCGTAGATTGATACATACTACAGTGGTACTATGTATCGATAACTAAACAATACAAATAAGACACATAAAACACACTGCCCGAACTAGCGATAGAAAAATGTCGTTCACAAAAATTTCAACAACCGTTTAAATCGTTTGTCAACAATTACGACGTTATAATGACAGATGACATGAAATTAAAAATTTGTCATGTGGATAATTTCTAAGTGACGGATTCAATAAATTTTTAAAGTACACTATATCTGTAGCTTGATGAACGACCTCAATCAAAGTCATGAACTGAAAACAAATGTATTATATAGTGAAAGGATCACGGTTTAAGGAAGGCAATAAAGAAATATCTAAGGAGCTGGAGTTTTTATAAAGAAAATATGACGTGTTTGCCAAACAATGTTTTGGGAAGATACGATAGGGTCAAATAATAATTGTGAACAAAATGGACTCGAGTCTTTGTAAAAATGATCTTAAAAGAATTTGTTTTTTTTTATCTTAACTTAAGCTTAAAAATAAGACTTCATCAAAAAGATCGCAACAGTCGTCAAATGTGTTTCAAGTCCCAATTCAGTTAATTCTGCAATTAGCTGTTAGAGTTAAAGCAAGGTGCCGTCAAGTATCAGGTAAACAAACTTTTTTATTAGCGCATCTCTCCTTCAGTGGTAGAACACTCGCCTCATACGCAAACAGTCCATGTTCGGTTACCGGTCGGTGCATGTAACATTTTGTTTTGTTTCACTTTAATATTTGGTAGAAACGATAGTGTACAGATTTCATCCGCTTGGCACAAGATTTCATTTATGGTTAAAACGCCTAGGCAACCTTGTCACTTTGAGTCTAAAATTATAATTTTCAGCAGACACTTCATTGCTGTTGATGTTATTGAATATTTATGAACAAAATTCACTGATAGATCATTTGTTTTAAAAAACTTTTTTAGTCGTTGGAAGACCCGCTTCGATTAGGTTTATTAAAACGAAATCATCCAATTTTAGACATAGACCACACAGGAACGATCATAGTCAGTAGCGTGCTGATGATGAACCAGGAAGATTCGAAACTGCAGCCCACGTAAACAAATAGAAAATCACAAAAAGTACAGAAAACAAATAAAGTATATATATATATATATATATATATATATATATATATATATATATATATATATATATATATATATATATATATATATATATATAATAACTAGATAAACGAACATCTGCCAGTTGCTCGTGCTGAATTTCAAGTTTTGCGGATGTGGTGTAAGAATGATACCGGTACCTGGAAAAAACTCTACATCTGTCAAATTTTTTGAAGAAACTTGAATAACTTGAAAAGCATTGACTTTTATGGTATAGTACTTCCTATAATTTTAAATCAGAATTTCATTTTAAATAAAAAAATACAATAATATACAGAGTGTTTAATTTAAAAAAACATAATGTAGATTAAAGAAATTTTTTTTCGAAATAAAACTCATAATTTTCCCGGAAAACCTCGTCGGATTTTCCTAGCTAACGAACTTATCTAAGCCATTAATAAAAGAAAGGTACTCGCCGAGTTTCATCAAAATAGGTTCATTATTTTTTGAGTTATCGGCTGGATATATATATATATATATATATATATATATATATATATATATATATATATATATATATATATATATATATATATATATATATATATATCGTACCGATAACTCAAAAAATAATGAGTCGATTTTGAGAAAATTTGGTAGATGCCTTGCTTTTTAAGTGGCTTGGATAAGTTCGTTAGCCAGGAGAATGAAGCCAGTTTTTCCGGGAAAATAACAAAGCTCTAGCAACCAAATTTGGCATGCAGGTTAACGCTTGTAAGCTTAACCTACATGCCAAAATTCAGGTCTATAAGCTAAAAGAAAAATGTTATAGGCATTTAAAGAAAAACATTGTGGATGCCACTGATGCGCAGGGGAACGCACAAAACCAAAATATTTTTTGTGGATTACAAAATCTATTGTATACTACAGACAAATATTAACTTTGCTTGACGCAAAAGTGTCAAGGAATAACAGAAAAATTACTTTGAAAATGTTCTATTTTTTCTTCTTAAAACGCCAAAGTCCCGATTTGAAACCTCAAAATTTGCAATTTTTAGACGTATAACCTGAAATAAATACGGGTTGTGTGCAAAAAATGTTATAATAAATGAATTCTACAAAGCTGTAAGTTGCAGCTTTAACCATCATCGTCCTTCATTTTACTAAAATGTTTCCAGAACATGAATTTCAAATAGACCTCTTCGCTGATGCTTTGGCAATAGTTTAAGTTATAGAGTTTGTGGTTTAATAGTAATAATATACTTTTATCGCGCATTTTTGTAGAAAAAATCGAATTATGAAGACCGGGACTTTAGAATTTTAAAAATATTTCTTCAAGTGAGCGCGCACTAGAAGAAATATACGGGGTTAATTGCAGTTTTGACATGTTTACATATATACATGGTGAGGCCTTTTTAACGTAAAGCTCAATATGTGCGTTAAGATACAAGACACGAGAATAGATTATATAAGTTATTTATAGGGTGTTTTATTCTGCATCTTATAAGATTATGTTGGCAACCACAGGGTTGCCCAAGTCGTTGGTGATACAAGTTTTCTTTTTTAAAGGAACACCCCTTTTATTAATGCATTCTGATTGCATTTTCCATCGAATTTTAATGCACGTTTGTAAGGAAAAAAAATATATTGCCCATCGTTTTTGAGTTATGTCCATTGTTTTGCAACTTTTCACATTTTTGGCACAAATCAAAAATTGTAATATGACGTTGTTACCAATAGAAATCAGAGTCCCATTAAAATAACGCATTTAGGGAAGTATTCAATTAGTATATTATTCGTCAAAAAAATCGAGTTGCCATACACAGGACGCCCTCAGCTAGTGGATGAATTTGAAAAAAATCAAACTGCTCTAATTCAATGTTTTCAAATAGAACATTTATTGTTTTAAAAGTGAACGGCATGCCCTTTGCTCAAACTCTTATATAAGACCCCCTATACCTAAAAAATATTAAAATAACATAATTAATTTGATTATCTATATTTACATTTTTAGAATATACCGGTAAGTGGTTGCATTCATTTGAGGCAGTGATAGCACATCTCTTTTGCTACATAATAAACCATATATCACATTATACAAAGTCCTGTAGGTTTCGACTTATTTCTCTTTTAATGATTTTTCAAAAATTCATCATGTGTTACTACTAATATTTAAATTTTAGAAGAAGTGGTAAGCACGTCCTAAATCTTTTTTCTTTCAGATAGTGTAGACATTAGCTCTCGCTGTGCAATCATCACAATGTTGAACAAGATAATAGTAAAGAAATGTGAGGGCAAAAATTATCAGTATCGTGAAAAAATTCAAATCAATTGAACATTTAAGAGGCGTTTATTTTGAAAATTTGAAAACAAAAAACTTCCACAAATACTGTAAAAAACTTCGCCGGTCATCTAGCTTTCTAATGATGTACGAATTGTTAATTGTCTTATAATTACATAGATATCTCACATGCAATGTTGCGACATAGGTACATGTTAGTCATTCGCCATATAGTTTGCAAGTTAAGGATATAGTTTTCAAGTTATTTAAGGTTGCTATGGAAATAATAGCAAAATGGCAATTATAATTTACTAAGACATTTGTCACATTTGATTGTTAACGCGTGTGATACTTAAGTTGTAACTCACGTAAAAAGTTGTTTGATTTGATGATGGCAACATTTACGAATGCCGAATATGCAGATATTTTATTCAGTTACGGTTTCTGTAATGGAAATGCAGCGCTTTCCAGATAGACGCGTACCTCATTTCCCAGTGTTTGGAAGAACATACAGACGGGTTTATGAAACTGGATCCGTGAATGAAGTTCATCGTGAAGTTTTAACCTCTAGGCTCAATTCTAGGGTAGATGAGGAAATTTTGGACTCTTTCGAAGAAGATCCCACGACAAGCGCTAGGAAAGTTTCCTGTTCTCTGGGTGTCTCGCAGCGGAAAGTATGGTCAGTTCTGTATCGGGAAGGACAGCACCCTTACCATTACACGCCAGTTCAAGGCATGCAGCTAGGTGATCCAACAAGAAGGCTCCAATTTTGCCTTTTCCTGTTGAACGATGATAATGAAGATAAAAATTTCCTGTCTAGAATTATGTGGACCGACGAGTCAACATTCATTAAAGAAGGAATATTCAATTGTCATAATTCTCATTATTGGCCTATTGAGAACCCCAGATTAACTAAGGTAACAAGTTATCAAAGACGATTCAGTGTGAATGTTTGGATTAGGGTGATTGGCAGGTCCGAATTTCTTTCCAGACAACCTAAATTGTGAAGATTATGAAAATGTCTTATCACATATTCTTATGGAGTTACTATATGACGTACCACTAGCAAAAAGATGTGATATGATTTTCCAGCAAGACGGGTGTCCGGCACACTGTTGTCGCAACGTGAGGGCGCTATTAGATCTCTGGTTTCCAAACAAGTCGATTGGGAGGGGAGGATCAATACCGTGGCCGCCAAGGAGTCCAGATTTAACTCCAATAGATTTCTATGTATGGGGTAATATGAAACAAATCGCTTACGAAGTTGATATTCACACACACGAGAGCAACTGATTTACAGAATTCAGCAAGTAGCAGGACAAATCAAAAGCAATTTTTCTAGTAGGATTACTAAAACAGAATTTGCAAACGAGCACGTGCGTGTATAAGAATGAAGGTAACCATTTTGAGAATAGTTTGGGAGACTTTTTTAGTTAAGTTAATTTTTTTTACAGTATTAGTAGAAATTTTTTGTTATCAAATTTTTAAATAAACGTCTTTGAAATGTTAAATTGATTTGAATTTTTTCACGATACTGATATTTTTAGCCCTCACATTTCTTTACCATTATCCTGTTAAACATAGTAATGATTGCACAGCATGAATGAATGTCTACACTATCTGAAAGAAAAAAAATTAAGGAAGTGCTTACCACTTTTTCTAAAATTTGAATATTAGGAGCAACACATGATAAATTTTCGAAAAATCATTAAAAGTGATATAACTGGAAAACCAGAGGACTTTGTATAATGTGTTATATGGTTAAGTATGTTGTAAAAGAGATGTACTATCACTGTATCAAAGGAGTGCAACCACTTACCAGTCACCCGGTATAAGTAAGTAATTCACAAATTGCTTCCAGATAATCGAACTTGAAAGTGACAGACCTAAATAACGTTTTTATTTCTGACAGCTTGTGACAAGAAAATATGATTATTTAATAATAATAATAATAATAATAATAATAATAATAATAATAATAATAATAATAATAATAATAATAATAATAATAATAATAATAATAATAATAATAATAATAATAATAATAATAATAATAATAATAATAATAATAATAATAATAATAATAATAATAATAATAATAATAATAATAATAATAGAAATAATAGTAATAATAATCGTCTTTATTCACAGACCCACTTTACAAGTATAAAGTAAACTATCAGATAGACAATTTTGCATATTTTTTCAGCAAATATTTGTATAAAAATTTATTCTAAAAAATGTTTGCGAATTCACGTGAAAAAGTGTTTTCGAATTTTCGTGAAAAAAACGCGTTTGGCAAATTTTTGTGTAATCTTTCTTTTAATTTTTCTAATATAATTTTTTGTGTAAGACTACTTAGTGAATTTTTGTAAAAAAGAATGGCGCATTTTCATAAAGCACATTGTTTGAAAATCACCATGTATATATTTTTTTAAAGTTTTGTCAAAAAGCTTTCTTTGAATAATTATATGTATGGCTGGTGTAGTTTTTGTGTAAATTACGTGGATAGGTTTGTTGGCCAAGAAAGTCAGACTACTACTAAAATTTAAAACATATATTCGGAAAATTTGTGTACTTTTGCAAGCCAAAAGTTAGTTTCATAAAATACGGTACATTCTTTCCACTACAAATGTTACACTGTTTATTAAACTTCATGTATTTCTATAAAAAACATTTTTAACTTAAACAGTTCTACGGAAATTCGCTACCCTAACGCACTTACTGCGTCCAGACTTTTAGTAATACGCCGAACTAATAATGTAACTCTTATGAAAATTCATTACTTTAACGCACTTGCTGCGTCCAGAATTTTTAATTTTTGTTTAAACAGGAAGCCAAACAGTGTCAAGTACTACTATAAACTTTTACAACGGACTTCACTAAAATTTGATTTATATAAGTTTGTATATGTTTTACTATTAACCATAAATTTTCCAGATGGTTAATAAAAATGCCATATACAGCATTATATGATAGGCAAATTAATATTTAGGGAGCGTCCCGCATAACACTAAAAAACCCCAATCTCGATGACATCTATAATAAAAGACATGTGACATCGAAAAATACTTCTGTAAATGATATCCGGAGGGGGAATTAGATTATTATTAAAAACACATTGGGGCGGAAAGATCTTTGAGATATGGGAAAGGGGCCGCATCCGATGTTTTGAGTGGCTTTGAGAAAATGAAGAAAAACAGAATAGTATGGTAGATGAATCATGACGGAAAGGGTTATCAATATGAGGGCTCCTAATTGAATAAAACGTCAAGACTTGATAAGCTTATCAAATGCGATCAGAACAAATTACATTAACCAATTGAATTTCTAATTTATTTTATGGTGATTGCAAAGATATGAATGGGGTATCTGGAAGTAAAGCAAGCCAAATCGTATTATGTCATGTGATGAATAAAAGGACCCGATTTTAACAATACACTACTTCTCCGTGGGAAACTGGGATGCATTCCTGGCATCCAAAATAATTTTAAACATCGATTTGTTTTCTAATTCCTAGTGGGATAGAAGTGGCATGAAGAGCCACATTGTGAGCAAATTTTCAGAATTAAAATTTCGCTTATAGGGCGTTAAAGACATTCGAATTTTCAAAAAAAAAATATAAGTGAGCGCGAATTAGAGACATTGGAACCCACATCCGAGGTCAGTTTCAGATTGTATATGTTTACGTAAATATAAATTTAAGTCATACTTTATACATATACAGGCTGGCGCATTGAAAACGAAACAGACCAATTTGCGTCCAGAGAACTTTTTTTGTAAGAAACGCTGAAACACGTCAATTTTAATGTTGAGGGGGACATGTTTTGACATAAAACTCAACTTTGTCACATCAACTCCTTAAGGGTTGTGATAACAACCCTTATATTTTAAATAGGAAACATGGGTCGAGTTTTACATCATTTCAAAGCTCTTTCTTTTCTGAATTCAGCACACTAATTTTTTTGGAAGTTTTATCAACTCGTTTAGAAATTATTCACAGTTGGAATTGCAAGAACGTATTCATTGTGATAAGAAATGCACTAATTAGTCAATTTTTAGTTGAAAAAAAAAACTAAAAAACCAAAACCAAACGTTCAAAAATATTTATTCAGTTAAGTAAGTGTTCAAATTGTTGACCACCAGCTTCCATACAAAAGTACAAATTTTGTTCAAAACGAGCTCTAACATTCTGGAGCATTTGTGGAGTTATTAGACGGCATTCTTCAACAATGCGTCATCGTAAGTCCAGAGACTCCGGTTCTGTTGCGAAAATTCTACTCTTTAAATGACCCCCCAGAAAGAAGTCAAAAGGAGTTAAGTCCGGTGATCTATGGGGCCACTCAATAGCACCTCTACGTCCAATCCATTGCTTTGGAAACTCTCTGTTCAAAAACTCCCTAACACGTGTGAAAAATGCAGTGGAACTCCATCTTGTTGAAACACTTATTGATTTTCTTGATAGCGATCACTATTTTCAACAATGTCAATTAGTAAAGGGTAAACGATATCTTCTAGTAACTCCAAATACGTTTCGCCACTCAAATTGCCATCAAGAAAAATTGTTCCGATAAAACGGTCTCCAAAAATGCCAGTCGAGACATTCAATTTCTGTGGAGTTTGATTTTGGACTTCGTAAAAATTTCTTGGATTATTAACTGCCCAATAACGACAATTATGACGATTGACTGTAGAGTTTAATAAAAACGTACACTCGTCTGGATAAAAAATATTGAACAGAAATTTCCCGTTATTAGCTATTCGTGCAGTCATAACTTGACAAAACTCCAGCAGCCGATCAATATCATTTTCATTCAGTTATTGTACAAGATGGATTTTATATGGGTGAAATTTATGATGCTTGAATATTAGCTGAATAGTTCTTCTTTTGTAGTTTGAAGCAGTGGCCACTTTTCTCGTGCTAAAAGTTGGGTCTGCAGCAATTTGTTCTAAAACTCCAATCTCAGTAGTCTCATTTCTAACCGGAAATTCACGGTCCGGATCCCCTTTTTTGTTGGCTACTGAACCACTTTGTCGAAACTTTGCTACTAACTCCAAAATGTATTTTCTGTTAATTCTGTTAATATGTCTGTTCGGATGTCGTTCATTAAACCAATTTGCGGTACGGTTGGCACAGTCATCGTTAAAAAAAAGAGTAATTATTTCAACTCTTTCTTCTACAGAATACACCATTGTGAAATTAATTTTCGGTAGTACTATCAAGTATCAAATCGACCGATAAACTGAAATAATAAACCACATTTCTCTCATTCCGATCAGAAATGTTCTGATAGTCAATTTTTTGTTTACAAACCAACAAAACATTGACTATCAGCACATTTATTATCGGAATGAGTGAAATCCCTTTTTGCATCTTCAACTGTGAATAATTTTTAAACGAGTTGATAAAACTTCCAAAACAATTAGTGGACTGAATTCAGAAAAGAAAGGGCTAGAAAGAAAGGTGTAACACCAGACACATGTTCCATATTTAATATATAAGGGTTGTTATCACTACCCTTAAGGGGTTGATGTGACAAAGTTGAGTTTTATGTCAAAACATGTCCCACTTAATCTTAAAATTTACGTGTTTCAGCGTTTCTTAAAGAAAAATTATATGGACGCAAATCGGCCTGTTTCGTTTTCAATGCGCCACCCTATATATCTTCTCATACTTTGTTCACCTTTGGGTAGCTAATTCTTAGTAATCTTTGGATTGTATATCATAGTTGTAACTTCTTCTAGGCTCCTGATACAATACCAAAGAAGGTGCGAAATATAGAGCGTGTTTCAACAAAAAACTTGCGTTTTTTGATGCTCTTAAAAAAATTGAGGTCGTTAGCCCTTATTGCGACTCTAAAATTTAGAAAACTAACCATGACGATCGTTATTTCCTATCAGTTATATATATATATATATATATATATATATATATATATATATATATATATATATATATATATATATATTGTGTGTGCGTGTTTATTCAGATCTACACACAGCGAATTAAAGAAGTTATTAACTATGTGAGTAAACAAAATTAAACGCTCAGAGTTGCGTGTAACACACTTATTTGTGAGTTATATACATTAGTTCTCAAAAAGAGTAGTTACAGTCGAGTGATTCTTTTACACGCAGACATACATACATGCACATAATAAAGGTTTATTTAGGTCTAAATAGAACAAACTAGAGAAAAGTCTGGACGCAGCAAGTGCGTTATGGCAGTGAATTTTTTAAAAATATTTTGAATAGCAAATATGTCTTTTTAATGCAACCAGTCATCAAATTGGTTACCGGTATAACCTATATAGTAGAAACAATGTGCCATATTTTACAAATAACTTATTGTTTAAAAATGTACAAAACTTTTCCAACAATAAACTTTAGATGTTGGTTTCCTAGTTAACAAATCTTAGGTTAATAGCAAATTGAGTTATTGAAATTTGAAGCATTTAATGAAAATTTGCTACCAAAACGCAATTACTGCCTCTTGATTTTTTTTCTTACAAACATGTTTCGATAAAAAATGCAATAAAATAAGGCTGTTCGAAAAAAAATTGTAGGGATCACCAACGACTTATGGGCCAGCCTGTGTGTCAAAATAATTTTATAAGATGCAGTTCAAGACACCCTATAATTAACTTATACAATTTTTTCTCGTCTCTTGTATAATAATAATTATATTGAGCTTTACCGTATAAATGCGTCACCCTGTATATATGGAAACAGATCAAAACTGAACGTAAATGGATTCCAGAGGGCCTTCTTGGCGCTCATTTGAAAAAATGTTTTTAAAATTCTAAAGTCGCGGTCTCCTCATTGACGAATTTTTTGTACGAAAATTAGCAAAAAATTATGGACCTTAAAACCATAAACTTAAATAAAATTACCGCCAAAGCATCAGAGAGAAAATAACTAACCTGTTGCATATCAGCCATTTTGTAAAGCTTCGATATTTTACATGTGTTGATAAAACATAACAAACATTGTTTAGTCCACCGACTAACATTAATAAAATCATAAAGGAATAATTTTCACTTGTATATAAAAATTACCAAATAACACAAATAATGTGTCAACTGAAACAGATAAAACAATCTAATACCATACGATAAACGTCAGTTACAGCGTGAAACAGACCTGCGCAATAATATCAAATAATCCGTTGCCAGGCAACGCTCAGACATACTAGATCTCATATAAGCCAGGTTTGCCATTGTCAATGAAACGCGGTGATATTAAAAATAAATGTTTCAAATTTAAATAGCTCAATTTTCTGTAAACCTAGAAAGCTGAATTTTATATGTTTATGTATATATATATATATATATATATATATATATATATATATATATATATATATATATATATATATATATATATATATATATATATATATATACATAAACATATAAAAATCGAAACTGACCCCGGATATGGGTTCTAGGGGCCCAAATTCGCGCTCGTTTGAAAAAATTTTTGCAAAGTCTCACCACCGGTACCTCTCCATTAGTGAATTTTTTAAAATAAAAGTTCACTAAAACTATTGACGAAGTCAATAAAGATATATATATATATATATATATATATATATATATATATATATATATATATATATATATATATATATATATATATATATATATACAGGGTGATTTACGGAGGCCTTGCATTAGAAGTTTTTCAACTTGCAGTTCGATTAGAAACTTGAAATTTGGCGTGCTGTCATAATCGATCATGTCCGTTATACCTAAAATGTTTTCAGTCCTCCAACAGTCGGTACTAACTTTCCTCATTTAACTAGAAACCCACATTTGTTTTTACATGTTTAGATTGAATCCCGCTGTAGTAATTTACGAATAAATTTGTGTCTCGCCAACGGTTTAAGATCAGGAAACCCAATTTGTGGAGCAACTAGCTGGAAGTACAGCCTAACTTTTGATATCTCATCAATGTTCCAATTTTGTACTGTGTCGACTCGGGAAATTTTCACATGTCGCATTCAAAAATTGTCAAATACGCATTTTAATTTTGATTTGAATTCCTTATTTCATTCTTAACCAATAATGTGTCAGCCATTTATTTTTCATTTTAATGGCTTTCGAAAAATGTTTAGCAAAGTGCATGTTTAAAAGTAATCACAAAAATATAATTAACAGTTAACTAACATTGCTAACTATGACAAAATAACTAAAAGATGCTCAAACTGGCAATGATTTTATGTTTGGCAAACGTCATATCTTCTAATAAGCTCAACAGTGTATGCATTTCTAATAACTAGTAGCTAAATTTTCCTGCAGGCACGAGTACTTTGTTCCTAAAATCATCTACACTTCTTGGATAAGCAAAATAGACTAACCACGGATATGGATTCTAGGGTGCCCATTTTGCACTCATTTAAAGAAATCTATCCTAAATTCAAAAGTCGCGGTCTCCTCATTAACGAATTTTTATCCAAGAAAACTAGCTCCAAATTATAGACGATTAAACCATAAACATAACTAGAGCTACTGCCAAAGCATCGGATAAAAGGTCTATCTGAAATGACCGTTTAACCTGAAACTTAAGGGTGTGTATAACACTCTTCTTGTGAAATTTTCTTTTCAGAAGCCGTACTCGTTTTAGGTTCATTCCATAAATGTTGACAATCTTGACGTGTCTAAGTCGCGACTTTGACGTTGTGAGGAAAACCCCATTTTTTTTTCTTTAAATGCCTATAAAATTTTTGTCTTTTAGCTTACATATCTAAATCGCCACATATTTGACGATATATGATTCAAACTAGTGTACCAAATTTGGTTGGCCTAACTTTGTTATTTGCGGGGATATAAAAATTTCCGAAGGAAAACACAAAATTTCCTTGGGAAACCTGTGCCGATTATATATATATATATATATATATATATATATATATATATATATATATATATATATTGTAACCTCCCTAAAATAAGCCGGGTGAGCAGTATGTCGTGCTCGACCTAAAGTGAACCAAATCTGGTCGATAGTGAGGTCAATATTGCCTATCAACCCTAACCTAAAACTACCTAGCTATCAGATTTTTATTAGCAGGATAAGAAACACTAAATTAGGTCAGCAGATATTAAGATTGCTTAATACTTACTTTTACATTAAGTTGTTCTGCCTGAAGTCCTTTATTTATTGGATCCCTCAGGTCAGAGCCTGGTTACTAAAACATTTATTTTATTTTTACGAAATCTCAGAAGATTTAGAGAGGAATTATTCTTCAATTAAACAGATGTGTAGAAAAATAAATATTTACATTTGTTAATAAAAATTGTGATTGAAAACAAATTAATGTGATATGTTCGGCAAGTTTCAGATAAACATTTCATCAAAGAAAGTATAACAAAGCAAAGATTGCATGTCCAGAAAATAAATTAACTATTGCTAATGACAAAATAAAAGCAGATATTCATTTACAAAAACATAGATATTTCACAAAGAATGGAACTAAATCAAGTATGATGTTTTTAACAACATGTAAATAAAGATTCAATTGTATAAATTTCGTTTTTCATTCAGTTTCTCTAATATTCTCGATATTTTAAATACCTAAATGCTTAACTAGTCAGTTTAATTTATTTCCTCAATTATAGCTAAGCTCAAAGAACGTGAAGTTAAATTTCAAATTTACAGGTTACAAGTGAAATATTCAAAATACTTTGATGATTAGAAAACTAGTGAACTACATTATTTAATATGAAGCTAAAAAAATGATACATCTGAATTTATGTTATGGACAATAGGTTTAAGAAATAGATATTAAATTACAGTAATTTTCAAACACATCCCACTGATAAGAAGAAAGTTATAATTAGTTAGGTTGACTTTAAAGCTTGTACCACAAATATTCGAGAATTTAAATGCCGCAAAGAGTTTGATAAACAGCACACAGGTGAAACTTAAGAAAAACACTCATCAAGGCTAGGCCACATGAGTGAATTCAATACTTCCCAGTCACTTGTTAATTGGTCAATGGGATGTCAAGGTAGACACTGACCATTAGTGCTCACCACAGGTTTAATTTCTCAGAGGAGAAGGAATGTCGGAAGAATTGCAATGCCTTTCCATCGGTTTCAGGCAAACAAATTGTACATACCATTGCCTTGGCAGCTGGACGGTAAAATCGTATTGTGAACCGACAGCTCTGGTGATGATATCACCTTTCAGGTAACCTATATGAAACTTTCTTTACGGTTTATACTCCAAAAAAGGTAGACGAATTCAAAACTTGATTAGCTCAGGGCCCATGGAAATTTAAATGAGCATTTGTGATAGCATCAAAGACGTTAAAACTTCTGAGAACAAAGCGTCACCACTACATTGCGGTTTTCATTAAAATTGATAATTAATTTCAACTGAAATAGATCTTAAAACACTTTAGACAAACACTGAAAAGCATATTAAACGATATTAATAACAAAAAGTAAGATATTACACATTTTTAGTGCAACTAAAATGCTCCGATGCCTTCGAAGCTGTCAACGGCATCGTTGCCAGCGACCAACTCTATTATTCTATACTATTCCCGCCAATTCTCAACCGTCTTATTTGTGCTCCTTTTCTAGCTGCTGTCATATGATATGGGGATAATGCTTTGAACTACTTTTCAAGCGCAACTGCATCATCGATAAAAGGTACCAGGCCCTTCAATTGTTCGATACACCCCTCAATAGACGCGCCCACTTGTTCTCTAGAATTTCAAGTGATGTGACCTCATTGAAAATATTTCAGAATATATATCGATCTTTTTCCTTAATAAAAATATTGTGTCTTTAGATATTCAAACCTCAACGTATATAAAATCGGAATGCAGTAAGGGTTTTACGATACTGAAATTTTAGCGGCTTTTCAAGAAATAAATTTTGAAACTTAAACTTGAAAAGTATTACAGAGATAAGTCACCTGTGGTTTTCTATATGTTTTTTACAGTAGTAACGATTCCTAAAAACGCAATCGTTGCAATATATATATATATATATATATATATATATATATATATATATATATATATATATATATATATATTAAATCGAACACATCCTATATTATTGCACTTTTGTATTTTTTATCGAATTGTAATACAAGCTTGTGAGGAAAAAAATGGAAAGCGTTTATAGTTTTTGAGTTATTTCAATTGTTTTGCAATTTTTAACATTAAAAATTTATGACACGGAGTTTTTACCAATAGTCTGGAGTCGCATGAAAATAACGCATTTATAGAGATTTTCGTTTACATTGTCTGTCAAAAAAATCAAGATGCCGTATACAGCCCGCTCTCAAATAGTAACTGAATTTGGAAACATTCAAATTGGAGTAACTCAATTTTTTTCCAATAGAATAGCCTGTATTTTGTGTTTTGGAAGTGAACGGCATGCCCTCTGCTTCAAGTTTTTTTTATACAGAGTTTAGTTTTGGAAATATTTACATTTATAATCTCACACCATGAATCATGTAGGGATCACATCTCTTCAGTTTTTGTTGAAATTTTTAATGCAAAATTATATCTTGGCAGGTGGGCACATAGATTAAAAAGGTTCGTTGACCAGGAAGATACGACCAGTTTTTTGTACCTTTTCAGACAATAAAAATATTTTGATGAAATACGGTACATTATTGTTTCTACTATATAGATTATACTCGTAACCAAATGTGTTGCCTGCTTTCATTGCAAAAAGACATATTTGAAAAAAAATTTTTTTTTGAAAATTCACTACCATAGTGCACTTGCTGCGTCCAGAGTTTTGTTGTTTTGGTCCGTTGGCCTCAAACGCTTCAAACCTTACATCTGATATGGTTTGGACCAGTCCTAAGCCTGAATAATGTGTGAAACAGGACACACAAAAACAAGACAACATTTAAAAATAAGTGAGAAATAAGAATGAGTTAAAATATGGAATAGAAAGTAGAAGAAATGCACGGTTATGGAGCAAATGTTTCATAGCACGCTTGGCCACAGAACTTTGGAAACAATTATTTTTCATCAATTAACAAAAATTACTCTTTTGCCTACTCGTATAATTCCGAAACTAATGGAGATATCGAATTGAATCTTTCAATTTCTTCCTTTCTTTTTCTTTTGCTTGCGAATTTAGTCCACCTTCCACTTATGATATAATAACTATGTCATTGTATTTAAAATTTTGAAGAAAAATTGAAAATCAGCGTCCTCTGGGGAGGGCAGTGAAAATCGGTGTGACTTTAGATATCATGTCGTTTTAACTAACAGACCTTTCTCTCTTAAACAAAATAAATTTCATTCAATTCGACTGAGCCGAACCAAACTTATGTACACTTTCCCCGGTACACATTCCCCCTCCCCTCGTATCCTAATTTTACAGCAAAAAGTGTTGAACCAAAAAGATGTAGAATTTCAGGGATATTAACACTGTATTTTTATTAATAGATTTTATAGGAATATTTTTTATAAAATGTTTCTTTCACATGACCATAATAATTACGCCCCTTAGCGACAGAGTTAGGAACTTAAAAAATATTTCCAGGATATATATATATATATATATATATATATATATATATATATATATATATATATATATATATATATATATATATATATATATATATATATATATATATATAAATATTTATATGTATGGCGCTCACTTGACAAATTTTTTCAAAACTTCGAGAGTCGTCCTCTATAAGCGAAATTGTCATAATATAAATTCGCTAAAAAACTACTGTAGGTGCACCGTCAGTATATAAGCAAGAACTAGAGAAAAAATCAAGTGTCAAGTGATTTCATTTTATAGATGATGTAGGAGATTTGCATTTTTTAATACATCGTATTATCCTTTTGGTCAGATAGACGTATATCATGTCTTTGTAACTAAGAGACCTTTCTCGCTTAAAAAAAAAACAAATTTCATTCAATTCGAGTGAGCCGACCCAAACTTATGTACACTTATCCCGGTATACCTTCCCCTTCCCCTCGTGTCCTAATTTTACAGCAAAAAGTGTTGAACCAAAAGGATGTAGAATTTCAGGGATATTAACACTGTATTTTTATTGATAGATTTTATAGGAATATTTACCATAAAATGCCTTGTTTCACATGACCATAATAATTACGCCCCTTAGCGGCAGAGTAAGGAACTTAAAAACTATTTCCAGGATATATATATATATATATATATATATATATATATATATATATATATATATATATATATATATATATATATATTGTTCTGGAAACCAGATCCACTAAACAACACATTAATATACACCATTAGATACATAAAAAAACGTACCATGAGATAATCCACAACAGCTATTTTACCAACAAAGCATTAAAGTTCAAACAGGAATGCAAAGAATTTAGTGGGAAAGTAGTAAATAAATGAATGGAGGAAATATAATTCAATTCAGTCATTGATATGAGGTATAAGATAATTAGATTAAGTTAATATAAGAGCGTTTCAGAGGACTGATTTTCAAAGTTAGATTAAGTATCGATAGTGTATGTAGACAATCGAACTAGAACAAAATTGGAATATTTAGAATGACTGTTGTAATTACCATTAAGGAGGTGTGCACAAAGTGACAGTTCCGCAAGAATTTGAAATTTTTGTAAAAATTGACAGTTCCACAAAGGTGACAATAAAGCGATGACAGCACAGAAAAACGGAAGTTTTTTTTTGACAGAAAAATATTGCTGTGAAAAAATGCGAGGAGAAGTTTGACAGAAGAAAATAGGCTGACATGGTTTTTTTTTAAGTTTAGAGACCGGTGGTCATTAGCTGTTTATAAGAACAGAAAAAAGTATTGTTCTGAAGTAAAGTTAGAGAGCGGTGGTCATTAGCTGTTTATAAGAACAGAAAAAAGTATTGTTCTGAAGTAAAGTTAGAGAGCGATGTCCTTGGCGGTGTGTAAGACCAGCGAAAGTACCTAAAAGAAGCATACGCCATCACTTAAGATATGGTTACGTAGAATCCAGATGCAGATCTAAATACAAATATAAATACATATCCAGTGAAGTACACCTATGGTAAATGAGAATAAGCATAACACACAAGAGTAGTCTGGATGTACATAGCTATCAAGGTAAAGTGAAATTGACATTTTAAATTTGAATCGTTATATTGTTTGGTTTGTTTGATTTTCCAAAGACAAGATAGTAGTTTTTGAAGTTAAACAAGAAAATTAAATTAAAATTAAATTTAGGTTGTTCATAAAAAAGACTAATTAGTCGAATAAGTATAGACGGATCCAATAGATAATATAAGGTAATTATTTTAATATTCTGTGGGGAGAAGTTTTATGTAACTTAATATATAAATGATTATTCAATAAATTATGTAAATAATAGAAAAAAAATGACATATCAATGACTTAGTTGAATACTTGAAAAATTAAAAGAATATCACTAATTATAAAAAGGGCATATATTTAATTGGGAAATATTATTGTTGAACATTGTTATTAAATCGTTTAATAAATCGTTGTAGGGGTTTGAACCGATGCTCTGAGATAGGAGAAACAGCTGTGGCGAAAAGAAACACAACAATAGATAGATATATTACACAGACACATAAAACTATACAAAATGACACCCAATCGTGGGACTGAAAACCATAATACAACCAATCTTTACAATATATATATATATATATATATATATATATATATATATATATATATATATATATATATATATATATATATATATATATATATATATATATATATATATATATGTGTGTGTGTGTGTGTGTGTGTGTGTGTGTGTGTGTGTGTGTGTGTGTATAGCGCTCACTTGAATTTTTTTTCAAAACTTCGATAGTCGTCCTCTATAAGCGAAATTGTCATAATATAAATTCGCTAAAAAACTACTGTTGGTGCACCGTCAGTATATAAGCAAGAACTAGAGAAACAATCCAGTGTCAAGTGATTTTATTTTAAAGGTGATGTAGGAGATTTAAATTTTGTAATACACAATATTATACTTTTGGTCAGATAGACGTATGAACAAGTTTGTATTTTGGGTGTGTAAAACTCACTTGAAACATGCTTTGAATGCGCGCCTTTACTGACAGCGATCTCGCTGCATGCTAAAATATTTTACAAAGAGCATAGATTATTTCCGACTTTCTATGCTTATTTGGGGCATATATCTTCATTCGTATATCATTCGTAATGCAACCCAACAGTGACGTGTCAGCTCATCGTTGTAGATTCTTCTCAAAGGTCAGTTACACAAAGCCTCAAAATCATATCATTGTCTCAATCAATTGACAGTGATCTAAAGCACACTTCCGTATTCTGCCTCGGTTTCCCTACTTTCGTTCCTTTATTCTTTTACTTTTTTCGTCGCTGTTAGAACAGTCCTTTTGATATCAAAGGGAAGCTAATTTATTTAAAACTTGCGGGTTTCCTATCGTTGTTCCGTAATTTAATTTTTGCTTAAAAGATTTTCGAATTCAACTGTTTGAAGAAGACGCTTTGGATAATCCTAATGGAGTTTTAAACTTTTCAGGAGATTGATTTCGTCTCTTTGTTGTACCATTGAAATAATTTAAACTAAGAAGTTTTGTAGAAATTCAGTTGTTTCGATATCACTTAATGTACTTAATAAAATCAAAATAAGCTATAGCAGGAAGCTACCGAGACAGTGCTGAGGTTTTTCGATAATAAAAATTACAAAGTATGGTTTTAGCACCTTTCGGAAAATTTTTCTACCTACACAAATAAATCTATGGCAACCAAATCTGCTACACAGGCTTATAATATAAAAAGTATACTAAAAAATCATATCCATTTAAAGAAACAAAACTTGGTGCCACTAGTGTGTGTCGTTCACAAAATCTACTAAATTTGACAGACAAAGGTTTAGTTTTCCTAGCGCAAAAGGCCAAGAAGTGACAAAAAACTTTAAATATTTTATACACTTTCCTTTTCAAACGTCAAAGTCGCGATTTAAAACGTCAAAAGTGAGGACTTTTGAACAAAGATACTGAAACGAATGCGGGTTATGTAGAACAAATGTCGTAAGAAATATATTTCTTCAGCTTCAACCGTCATTAAAGTTAATTTTACTAAAATATTTGCAGGAAATTTATTTTAAAAAGACCTTTTCACTGATGGTTTGGCAACAGTTTAAGTTATATAGTTTATGGTTTAGTTGTTAGCGAATCTTCGTAGAAGAATTCACTATTAAAGAGACGGCAACTTTTGAATTTTGAAATGATTTCTCCAATTGAGCGCAAACTTGGCCCTCTGGCACCTATATCTTGGCTTAGTTTCAGCTTTTATCTATTTACATGTATACAAAGTGGCGCACTTATACGGTAAAGATTTATATACCCGTTATTATACAAGATACAAAAAAATTGTATACGTTAGTAATTGGTGTCTTAATCTGCATATTATACAATTATTTTGACAATTACAGGCGGTCCCATTTAAGTCGTTGGTGATAATTTTTTTAATGGAGAAACCCCTTATATTTTTTGCATTTTCCATAGAATTATACAGCGTGTCCCAGATTGGTGCTGCCCGTATCGCTATCTCGGTTATTATGAGGATTCAGGATTCTATTACCATCTTATAACTGCCATCAGATTTTATCAATTGGTTTTTGTTTTTGAAATAATCTCGGTTATTTGAGAACATACGGTATTTTGGTTTAGACATTTTATGGGCACCTTTTTAAGGTCTCTGCATCAATAAATAAAACAAAAGAACATATTTTACGGTTGTCGAGATAATTATTATAACCTTCTTTTTTCTTACGCACGCCATATTGATTTTTTATTGCATTAAATACCATTGTTATCTCCTTTTCAAAAATGTATCACAACTTGGAGAACCCAGTCTTTAAAAATATGTGTTGTGGTGATATATAGTATTTTCTATTATAGAAATGAGGAAAAAATTGTTACCTGTAACTCGTAAAAAAAACGTTAATTTAGTTAGTTTAGTTAGGTTAGGAGAAAAAATTAACACCGTTCATCGTTTCGAGTTATTTTAATTGTTCTGCAACTTTTTACATTTTACAGCAAAATCGCCCAACCTAGTCCCATTAGACTATTTACTCTGGGGATAGTATATCAAAAGTTCCCGGACAACTGCGGAAAGCATGAAAAATCGTAAACAAACAGCTTTTAGAAGTATTACCCCGCCGATGTTGAACAGGGTCAAAGAAAACTTTGCAGCTTCGTGTTTGGATTCAGGAAGGTGGAAACATTTTTGAACAAGTTTTATAAAGTTTAACAAAATCTAATGCTTGATTTCTTATTGTTTTCATCTATTCCAATAAAGTAAAAATTTTAGCATGCACAAATAAAAACTTTGAAAAACTGTACCTCCTTTCGCATTCAATTTAACTTATCCAAATATGATATCATAAGAAAGCTCATGAAATTCTGCATTCACCGAAGTCAGAATATGTAGGGTGAAAAAAAGTGTTTTTAAATTTCGCAAAAGCTAATTACACTGTATATTAAAAAACTCTGTATGCAGCAAGTGCGGTATGGAAGTGAATTTTCATAAAAATGTTTCTAATCATATTTCGATAAAAAAATGCAAAAATTATATTGAGCTTTACCGTATAAATGTGTCACCCTGTATATATGTAAACACATAAAAACTAAAAATAAACCCGCATATGGATTTAAGGGGGCCTAGTTTGCGCTCATTTAAAGGAATATTTTTAAAATTCAAAAGTCGCCGTCTCCTCAATAACGAATTTTTGCTACGAAAATTAGCTACAAATTATAGACCGTGAAACCATAAACTTAACTAAGCCTACAACCAAATCATGAACCTAACTAAACCTACTGCCAAAGCATCAGACAAAGGGTCTATTTGAAATGAATTTTCTGTAAATATTTTAGTAAAATGGAGGACAATGGCGGTGGAAGCTGAAACTTAAGGGTTTGCAGAACACTCTTCTTGCGATACTTTTTTTACATACTTCGTATTTGTTTAAGGTTCTTTGCCTAAATGTTGCGAATTTTGACGTTACACATCGCGACTTTGACGTTTTGAAGAAAACCCCAATTTCTTTTAAATGCCTATAAATTTTTTACTTTGAAGTTACAGACCTACATTTTCGTACGTAGGTCACTATTTATAACACAAACACGAGTACTAAATTTTATTTCCCTTACTTTTTTATTTCCGGAGAAATAATTTTTTTCCGAAAAAAATAACAAAATTTTCCAGGAAAACCTGTGCCAATTTCCCTGGCGGCCCATTATTTTTTGAGTTATCGGTGTGATACCTATATATATATATATATATATATATATATATATATATATATATATATATATATATATATATATATATATATATATATATATATAAACATATAAAAATTGAAACTTACCTTGGATATGGGTTCTAGGAGGCCTAGTTCGTGCTAGCGCTCATTTGACGGAATTTTTTCAAAATTCAAAAGTCGGGATCTTCTTATTAGTGATTTTTTTTAAAAGAAAATTCACTAAAATCACAAATATATAATATTCTGTTTCACTAAAAGTCGAACGTAACGTTCAATTACTTCATTATATTTGTTGTTACTTTTTTAGGAACTGAAGTTTAATATTCAGTATGAACGTATGAACGCATCCATTCAGTTTGAACATGTAGACGCAGCAATTCAGTATTATCGTATGAACGCATCCATATATATCTTTTCGACCATGGAGTAAGATGTGTTTTACATTGACATATTAATATATTAACCGTCAGCTCAAACCTGGGTGAGCGTCTCACGACAGTAAGAACTTGGTGAAAACATCAGTTTGACTAACTACGTCATGTATTGCAGGGTTGGTTTTTCCTTGTTTTATATTTTAGTTAGGCAAACTGATATCAGGGCAGGTCAGGAAGGTCAGAGAATTGTGTGTAAACAGCACCTCAGGAGGTCTTTTATTTCGTTAAAATGGCAAAAAACTCACCAAGTTTTTATTGCCTAATTAGAACAAAGTATTGTTTAATCTATTTGTAACACATATTATACATACATTTTATCTTTCTGCTCTCCTTCTTCATATTAATTTTAACTATCATAAACCTCACACTGCTCCGTGCGCGCAATGTGTTTTAAAAGGGATATAAAGTCTTTTCTTCACGTATTATAACCCTATAATTGAACCTTCTACCAAATCATCAGAGAAAGGGTTTATTTGCAATTCATTTTCTGCAAATATATAAGTAAAATGAAGGACATTGTCGCCTTAAGCTGAAAGTTTTAGGCTTTATAGAACACACTTCTTACGCTGTTTCTTATCATATCAGTCTTATTAGTGTCAGGTTATTTATCTAGAACATCTCAATTTTGATGTTTTGAATCGCGACTTTGAAGTTTTAAAAAGATAAACTATAATGCTTATACTTTTTTTTTCCTTTTGGCGTAGAGATCCAAATTTTGATTCGTGGTTTTCTTTTTATAATATAAATCGGCGCACCAAACTTGGTTGCCATAGCTTTGTTATTTCCGGATATATACTAATTTTCCGAAAGAAAACACAGAATTTCCAGGAAAACTAGTCCGATTTTCCCGCACAACGAATTTGTCTAAGCGACTTGCGAAAGGAAGGTACTCATCAAATTTTATCACGATCGGCCTATTATTTTTTAAGTTATCGTTGTGACATATATATATATATATATATATATATATATATATATATATATATATATATATATATATATATATATATATATATATAGGGTGGCGCATTGAAAACTAAACAGACCGATTTGTGTCCATAGAAATTTTTTTTAAGAAACGCTGAAACACATCAATTTTAATATTGAGGGGGACATGTTTTGACATAAAACTCAACTTTGTCACATCAACCCCTTAAGGGTGGTGATAACAACCCTTATATTTTAAATAGGTAACATGGGTCGAGTGTTACATCATTTGAAAGCTCTTTCCTTTCTGAATTAAGCACACTAATTTGTGTGGAAGTTTTATCAACTCGTTTAAAAATTATTCACAGTTTGAGTTGCAAGAGCCTATTACATTCATTGTGATAAGAAATGCACTAATTAGTCAATTTTTCGTTAAAAAAAAACAAAAAACAAAACCAAACGTTCAAAGATGTTTACTTAGTTAAGTAAGTGTTCAAATTGTTGACCACCAGCTTCCATACAAAAGTAAAAATTTTGTTCAAAACGATATATGACATTCTGGAGCATTTGTGGAGTTATTAGACGGCATTCTTCAACAATGCGTCGTCGTAATTCTTACAGAGACTCCGGTTCTGTTGCGTAAATTCTACTCTTTAAATGGCCCCATAGAAATAAGTCTAAATGAGTTAAATCGGGTGATCTAGGGGGGCACTCAATAGCACCTCTACGCCCAATATATTGTCCTGAAAACTTTCTGTTCAAAAACTCCCTAACACGTTGTGAAAAATGCGGAGGAGCTCCATCTTGTTGAAACACTAATTGATTTTCTTAATATCGATCATGATTTTCAACAATGTCAATTAGTAGAGGGTAAACGATTTCTTCTAGTAACTCCAACTGCGTATCGCCACTCAAATTGCTATCAAGAAAAATTGGTCCGATTAAGCGTTTTCCAAAAATGCCAGTCCAGACATACAATTTCTGTGGAGTTTGAGTGTGGACTTCGTGAAAATTTCTTGGATTATTATCTGCACAATAACGACAAAACGGGATCCTGAACGTGAATTTCCGGTTAGAAACGAGACTACTGAGATTGAAGTTCTAGGACAAATTGCTGCAGACCCAACTTTGAGCACCAGAAAATTGACCACTGTTTCAAATATCAAAAGAAGAACTATTCAGCGAATATTGATAAATTTCACCCGTATAAAATTCATCTTGTACAATAACTGAATGAAGCTGATTTTGATCGGCGGCTGGAGTTTTGTGAAGTTATGACTGCGCGAATAGCTGATAACGGGAACTTTCTGTTCATTATATGTTTTCAGACGAGTGTACGTTTTTATTAAACTATACAGTCAATCGTCATAATTGTTGTTATTGGGAAGATAATAATCCAAGAAATTTTTACAAAGTTCACACTCAAACTCCACAGAAATTGAATGTCTGGACTGGCATTTTTGGAGACCGTTTAATCGGACCAATTTTTCTTGATAGCAATTTGAGTGGTAAAACGTATTTGGAGTTACTAGAAGCTATCGTTTACCCTCTACTAATTGACATTGTTGAAAATGATGATCGCTATCAAGAAAATCAATTAGTGTTTCAACAAGATGGAGCTCCTCCGCATTTTTCACAACGTGTTAGGGAGTTTTTCAACAGAAAGTTTTCAGGACAATGGATTGGGCGTAGAGGTGCTATTGAGTGCCCCCCTAGATCGCCGGATTTAACTCTTGTAGACTTATTTCTATAGGGCTATTTAAAGAGTAGAATTTATGCAACAGAACCGGAGTCTTTGGAAGAATTACGACGACGCATTGTTGAAGAATGCCGTCTAATAACTCCACAAATGCTCCAGAATGTCAGAGCTCGTTTTGAACAAAATTTGTACTTTTGTATGGAAGCTGGTGGTGAACAATTTGAACACTTACTTAACTGAATAAAAATTTTTGAACGCTTGGTTTTGTTTTTTAGTTTTTTTAACGAAAAATTGACTAATTAGTGCATTTATTATCACAATGAATGAAATACGTTCTTGCAATTCCAGCTGTGAATAATTTTTAAACTAGTTGATAAAACTTCCAAAAAAATTTGTGTGCTGAATTCAAAAAAGAAAGAGCTTTCAAATGATGTAACACTCGACCCATGTTCGCTATTTAAAATATAACGGTTGCTATCACCACCCTTAAGGGGTTGATGTGACAAAGTTGAGTTTTATGTCAAAACATGTCCCCTCAATATTAAAATTGAAGCGTTTCAGCGTTTCTTAAAAAAAAATTCTCTGGACGGACATCGGTCTGTTTCGTTTTCAATGCGCCAGCCTGTATGTATCCAACCGATAACTCAAAAAGTAATTAACCAATTTTAATGAAACTCGGCAAGTGCCTTTCTTTTATTAATAGCTTGGACGAGTTTGTTAGCCAGGAAAATCAGACAAGATTTTTTGAGTTTTCTTTCGAAAAAAAAAAATTGTCTCTGAAAAGTACAAAGCTATTTTGATGAAATTTGGTAAACATGTTGCTTTGGGTAAGACCTAATCATGTACCAAAATTAAGATTTCTAGGTTCACAGAAAATTGAGCTATTGAAATTTGAAACATTTATTTTTAATATCACCGCTTTTTATTGACAATAGTAAAAACTGGTTTATAGGTATATGAGATCTAGTATGCCTAAGTCGTTACCTAGCAATGGAACATTTGATATCATTGCGCAGGTCAATTACACGCTATAACTGATGTTTATCGTATATTATTAGATCTTTTATCTGTTTTCAATTTCAGTTGACAAATTATTTGTGTTATTTAAGAGTTTTAATATACAAGTGCAAGCTATTCTTTGACGATTTTATTAATGTTAGTGGGTGGACTAAACAGTGTTTGTAATGTTTTGTCAACAGATATAAAGAATCAAAATTTTACAAAAAGGACTGATATGCAAGAGGTTAGTTATTTTCTCTCTGATGCTTTGGCGGTAGTTTTAGTTAAGTTTATGGTTTAACAGTCCATAATTTTTAGTTAATTTTCGTACAAAAAATTCGCCAATGAGACAGCGACTTTATATTTTTAAGAAGATTTCTTCAAATGAGCGCAGACTAGGCCCCGTAGAAGTAATATTCGGGTTTACATTCAGTTTTTATCTGTTTACATATATACAGGGTGACGCATTTCTACGGTAAAGATCAATATATTTAATATTACACAAGAGACGAGAAAAAATTGTATAAGTTAATTATAGGGTGTCTTCAGCTGCATCTTATAAAATTATTTTGACAATCACAGGCTGGCCCATAAGTCGTTGGTGATCCCTACAATTTTTTTTTCGAACACCCTTATTTAATTGCATTGTTTATCGAAATATGTTTGTAAGAAAAAAATCGAGACACAGTAAGTGCGTTTTAGTAGCAAATTTTCATTAGATGCTTTAAATTTCAATAAGTCAATTTGCTATTAACCTAAGGTTTGTTGGCTAGGAAACCAATATTTGAAGTTTATTGTCGGAAAATTTTTGTACATTTTCAAACAATAAGTTATTTTGATAATATATGGCATATTGTTTCTACTATATAGGTTATACCGGTAACCAAATTGATGACTGCTTGCATTAAAAAGACATATTTGCTATTCAAAGAATTTTTGTAAAAAATCACTTCTATATCGCACTTGCTGTGTCCAGACTTTTTATTTATGTGTGTTACCTCAGAACTTTTTTCTAGGTGAACCGATTTTGATGATTCTTTTCTTTTTAGTGAATTTTCTTAAAAAAAATTCACTAATGAGGAGATCCCGACTTTTGAATTTTGAAAAAATTTCTTCAAATGAGCGCTAATTAGGCCCCCCAGAAAACATATCCGGGGTCAGTTTCAATTTTTATATGTTTATATATATATTATATATATATATATATATATATATATATATATATATATATATATATATATATATATATATATATATATATATATATATATATATATATATATATATGTATCACACCGATAACTCAAAAAATAATGGGCCGATTTTGATTAAATTTGGTGAAAAAATTCCTTTTGCAAATGGCTTGGATGAATTCGTTAAGCAGGAAAATCTGCCTAGGTTTTCCCGGAAAATTTTGTGTTTTCTTTCGAAAAAATTTTATGTCTCCAGAATTAACAAAGTAAGGGCAACCAAATTTGGTACGCTGGTTTATATCCTTATAAGTAAGCTATGTAAGTCAAAAGACAAAAAAGTTATAGGCATTTTAAGAAAAATAAATTGGGGTTTTCCTCAAAACGTCAAAGTGGCGATTTAAAATGTCAAAATTGGCAACATTTAGGCAAATAACTTGAATCTAATACGGGCTATAGAAATAAAATGTCTCAAGAAGAATGTTTTACAAACCCTAAAGTCTTAATTTCAACCGTCATTGTCCTTCATTTGACTAAAATATTTGCAGAAAATTCATTTCAAATATACCCTTTCTCTGATGCTTGGCAGTAGCCTTAGCTATAGAGTTTATCGTTTAATGGTATATAATTTTTGTCGAATTTTCGTAAAAAATCAATAAAGCTCAAGATATCCGTTATTATATAAGATATGAAAAAAATTTGTATATATTATTTATAGGGTGTCTTGAGATACATCTTAAAATAATATTTCTACAATCACAGGATGGCTCATAAGTCATTGGTGATACAAATTTCCTTTTTTTTTAATCAAACACGCCTTATGTTATTGCATTTTTGCATTTTACATCGATATATAATGCATGTTTGTAAGAAAAGAAATTCTAGACGCAGCAAGTGCGTTAAAAAACACACATATTTGTTATTAAAAACATTTTTATGAAAATTCACTACCATAACGCACTTGCTGCGTCCAGAATTTTTTTAATTTATTTAAAAGCTGGTGCTTTTCGTGTGGCACCATATACATTTGATCAAGATTAGACCAGTAGTTTTTGAGTTATCCTTAATGAAGTCGGTTTTATAGTTTTTTGTTTAATTTTTACTTGTGTAATCACGTTCTGTTCATGCCCTACTGGTACTTTAGTGAACTACTAGACATCTGAAAGACAGGAATGTGTGGAATAAACTACGGGGTATTCATTTCTTGTTATGTAAATTAACGTCGTCCCTTTGATTTATTAATCTAACATTTTATTGAAGTCATCAGCATTTTATCTCTCAGTGTATTATCTCCGAAAAAGATAAAACCGTTTCATTATACTTTTTCTATCACATCTGTCATAGATTATATAAATATGAAGTTGTCATTTCTTAATGAAGAAACGTAGTAAGTGGCCAATGCAAAGGAATATCTTCCCATGGATTTGTGTGAAGACCATAAAATAATTGTGCGGACAAGCGAAAACTGTTCAGCAGCCTTAAGTAACCCTTATCAACAATCGGATATCTGACATAAAGCCATCGCATCTGTTGAAATCTATACTCAGTAAGTAATTACATTTTTTATGTCATAAATACTGGTTTAATAGCCTATGATATCGGCTGCATTGACAGGTTACTTATCAATAACATCTTCTTTATACTTTTAATTCCGTATAACACGTTCCAATAATTTTAAATTTTACTCAGAAACAAATTACTTGGTGTTCAGTCGAATTAAATAATGCGTGAAATGTGCGACTAGTTTTCTAATAGTTTGTCTTTGACTTACGTACTCCAAGAAGACCGGCATGAAAATACCCACTAAAATTTCACTTCCAGTTGACCGAAATCACTCGAGAGCACATCTTTATTCGTTTCATATATACAGGATGAGTCAACGATTGAATTAAGTTAGTTTGTCGTTTATGGGTAACATTTTAAAATAAATTGTGCACTGTGGAACAGTCAAATTAAATAGAGACCGTATCTCAAATCTTGTGCATATTAAATAAAATCACGAAACACGTCAACTTTAGATTAAAATATGACATCCTCCAACGTAAAAATTTCTTCCCTGGATTCAACCCACCTCGAGTTTTAAATAGAAAGTAGAGGCTTGTGATACCTAATTTGAAAGATCTCTTCATTCTCTATCCAAAAATGCAAATTGTTAAAAATTTGCTGCAAAAAAATATTACAGTAACAAAAACAAGATCATCTCATTCCCAAGACACTAAAACATAATAACTAATCGCGTTTCGTTCTTGATAATAAAACAGCAAGCAAAGCCATTTTATAGCATTAAAAGTGCTATTTTATAAAAAGTTATTAATCAAATAAATTATTAAGATTTAAAATAAGGTTTTGAGGCCACTCAGGGATTGAATGCAATTCTGAAAAGTGTGTGGGTTCGTGCCTTATAATTTGGGTGGCGTCAGACACAAATAAAGGTCGAGACTCGGTTAACTTCATTTATTAATAAATAATGATTTTATATAAAGCCAAAATGACAATAATTTATTGTGATGGATGGAAGCAGTTATAAGTAAAATGAATAAATTTATATAGATATTGCAGATTATCAGTGTACTAAATTATGTTATGTATGCTGGTGCTCCTGGGATTGAATAGGTACGATAAGACGACTCGAGGCTAGCAAAACCAATCGACATGTCATCCTGGATTGATAAGATGTTGGAAATACCACTCAGGGCTAGCCAAACCTCTCGACATATTATCCTGGATTGATGTCAGATAATGTTGCTGCCACAGGTGCTTCTGCATGGATTGGTATTCAACAATGTCCCCGAACAATGGTTACCGGCGGTACACCAAACGGTGGTTGTTGGCGGGATCCCATTCGATGGTTAGTGACGGGGCTTCTAGACGATGGTTACTGACAGTGCTGCCAATTGGGAGAGCTCGCAGGAGCGTGCTGCCTTTTTCCCTTTGTTAATTTTTCTAAACGTAGTTCTTATAGTTATAGTTATTAAAATTTTGTAGAAAAAAACAAACAATTGCAGTGTCCCTTTTGGACGATCCCAATTAGAAAGGCGACATAGAAAATTATTCATATTCTTCATAGTTGGCAACGTTAGTTTTGTTTAAAAGGGCTTAGCAACTTGCTGTGATTGTACCTGCATGACAGTAGTTGTGAATTATTAACTGCAATTTAAAAACATTGTTCATTTAACAAAAATGCATAAAATAATAATTCTACAGATATATGGTTACGGAGATCAAATACGATGACAGATCGAAATTGCAAGAGAAAATTCCCGATTTGCCGCTTATTTTCCAAGGGACAATTAATATGATGATGAGCACTTATAAATACACTTAGAGAACCCAAGTCACCATATCCCATTTAAAAAACCTGCCGATCGTTTCACTAACCCAGTTAGCGTAAGCAGAGGCTGAATAATTCTAAATATCTTATATTCACAACTCTATTTATATTCTTCTGCAAGTAGTCGGTAACTAACGATTTAGGGAGGTTCAACGACACCAATCAACATATTTCGTAGGCGGCGGAGCGGGATTCATACATTTTTTAGTATTACTATATTTAGCTATATATATATATATATATATATATATATATATATATATATATATATATATATATATATATATATATCGGCTTGATGGATGCCGCTGTTGCTCACGGTGGACGACAAGCGGATACGGCTATAGATTCCGAAGCAATGTTTGGACATTTATAAACGAAATTCTCAGAAGTTTTTGCATCGAGTCGCCATCGCCGATGAATCCTGGATACATTATTATACGCTAGAGACCAAACTGCTGTCAAAATAGTGGATTTTTCTGGGATATTCTGCGCCGAAGGAGGCAAAGACAGTCTCAGGGGCCGGAAAGGTCATGGCCGCAATATTTTGGGATTCCAATATTCTTTTTGCGAAAAAAAAAATGCCCGAGGCAACACTATAAGGAATTATTAGACCGATCCGATAAGAAATTGGAGGAAACACGGCCTCTTTGGCTAAGAACGAAGTGCTGTTTCGTAACGATAACGCACCAGGACATTCAGTCGGATTTGCCGCGGCTAAATTGCATGAAGTGCGCCACGAATTACCCACCGTACTCTCCTGACTTGACTCACAGCGATTTTCTTCTGTTTCTAAGTATAAACAGCTGGCTTCGGGGAAAATTCAACTCAAACGAGGAGGCTATCGCCGAGACAGAAGCGTGTTTTGAAGAGTTTGAGAAAGCCTATATTTAGAGACCTTACAAAATGAGAGAAACTTTGGAAAGAGTGTATATACTTAAAAGGAGATTTAGTTGAAAAATTAGAAAATGTGAACGACCCTCGTAATAACATTAATCCATTAGCTTATGGACAAACGAGAATGCGCTACACGATAGACGTAAATCTGACTTCAGATGTATGATAGAAATTTTAGTTCTCTTTAACATTTCAAAGCAAAGCACTGACCCTTCCTAATTGCTCTTAATTAAGATAGACGGGCGACCGTAATTAAAATTAATTAACACGGATACTACAACAGGGAACAATGTGTTTAATCAAGTAAAATCGTAAAGCTTAGCATTTTGCATCGCTGCATTAATCTCTAACACAAATGAGACTAGCAGGCATTGATTTTATTATTGCCTAGGTTAAGAAAAATAAGTTATGTTTATTAAGTTTCGAAACAAAATATATTTGAAAACCGTATTTATAAAAAACATACTTATAATCATTACGCCGTTATTCATGTGTTCATAAAATAATCAGTCTGCGGCAACTCCTTTTATGGAAACTTTCGATCTCAGCATATTAATTTTCAGTTTGGTTCTTCTTAACTAGTGAACTTACTCTACAGTTACAAGGATTGTCAGTTTTAAAAAAAAGTTTAGTTGTTTTCGAAATATTGACAATAATCCACACTTTTATACACAGGGTGTAAAAAGGTGTGGATGTTTTTATTTTTTATTTCAACAACACACCACGAGGGCTTACAGCCTAAGTACTATCGTACCGTGGGTGTCGACAAGGAGGAAAGAGGCAACTTGTTACTTCTGGACTTGAAGGTTTAGAGGTTCGGGGGAGAAGGAAAAACATGTGCCGGCAAGGAACTCCACAACTTGGAAGTCCTCGGGACAAAAGAGCGGGCATAACAAGATGTTCTATATCTGGTGCCCTGGGCAGTAAAAGGGTGCATTCGCTCTGTTCCCCTGGTAGATCTGTTGGGGACAGCAGGGGGAGGAACTATGGAAGAAAGCTCCTCTGAGGAGTGCCCGTGCAGATATCTGTAAAACAGAGAGAGAGGTCACCAACGGCATGTCGGTGGGAAAGGTATGGAAGCCTTTGGGTGAGGGTAGTGTCACCGATGAGACGTATAGCTCTCTTCTGAATGGAGTCCAGGATAGCGAGTGTAGAAGCGGCAGCAGCATCCCAGATGTGGGAGCAGTATTCGAGGTTTGGTCTTATTTGTGAAGTATATAAGGTATAGAGATTAACTGGTGAAAAGTATTTGCGAGCCCGGAAGAGGCTTTAAATAACTTGGTTGTTTATTGTGATGGGACTAGGGCTGGTGTATCTCTTATGAGAAAGAAAGCAAGACTGTGATTTGGTGGGGTTGAAATGTACAAGATTTCTACTTCCCCAGTCTAATATTTTTTGGAGATCCGCGGAGATAGAACCCTCCATGAGTCTGCGATCTTCATCTCATTGGGCTAAAGAGACAGGCTTAGAATAGTGTATATCTGAGTGAAGGGTGCTGTCGTCCGCGTAACTGTGAACTGGGTTGGATGTGCTAGAGAGGAGGTCACTGATGTGGAGAAGAAACAAAGTAGGGGCTAAAGCTGAACATTGAGGAACTCCTGCATTAATTGGATACAGTTTAGAGGAATGGCCATCCACGACAACAGAAATACTCCGGTTGGAGAGGAAATTTGCTGTCCACGTACAGAGTTTTGGTGGTAGGCCATAGGCCGGTAGTTTTTTAAGCAGCGCTGCGTGCCAGACCTGGTCGAATGCTTTGGATATGTCTAGAACGAGAGTCTGGGATTCACCGTGTAGTTCCATAGACTTGTTCAAAGAATGGGTGACAAAGGAAAGGAGGTCGGCAGTTGATCTGCGCTGACAGAATCCATACCGCCTGTCGTGGATTAGACTGTGTTTTTCAAGAAATTTTACTAATTCGGTGTTTATATACTTTTCCATCAATTTAGAGACCACTTAAAGGAGAGAAATAGGCCTGTAGTTGCTAGGAAGTTTATTTCCTGGGGATCGGTTGTACTGGAACCGTTTTACAGTTACTAGGGAATATGCCGCTATTGTAAGATGTCTAAAACAGACGAGACAGGACAGGAGCAAGTTCTGGCGCGAATTTTTTGTGAACAATTGCTGGGATCTCGTCAAGGCCAGAGGCTTTCCTGGTATTAAGAGAAGAGAGCATCTTTCGTACCTTTTTAGTTTTGAAAGTGATATCCGTCATTTTATGCGCGAAATTGGGGACTGTTGATGGTTGAACATTTGGAGGTGGGTTGAGAGTATAATTGCCGGCGTACAACGTGGCAAAAAGTTCAGCCTTGCCCAGAGCGGTAGAAACAATTTCATCCCCTAAGACAAAAGGTGGGAACGTGCTCTTGCAGAAATTATTCCTAATAGATGTAGCAAGAGTCCATAAGGGTTTTCTGCCGCTGGAGCTTAAGAGGACTTTGTTTTTGATGTGGTTATTAAACGAGTTTTTTGCCTCAGAAAGAATGCGGACATAGCGGTTTCTTGCGTCGTTAAATGCTTGACGGTTTTCTTGACTGGGATTGTGTAGAAGCTTTTTGTGAGCTTTGACCTTTTCAAGTCTGGCCTTGTCACATGATTTAGAGAACCAGGGCTTTTGAGTTGCCAATATTTCGAAAACTATTAAAAATATTTTTTGACACTTGCTATATTGATATACCTAAATATAATACTGTGTCGACAATTAAAAAAGTGTGTGTAAGTACTGGGTGGCGCAGAAATAATACCAATATTTTTATTTAAAATAGAGCACCCTATATGTTTTTGCGTTTTCTGAATTTGCATCTAATTAAAGACTAATTGTATTTGAAGTTTTTTTCCTATCTTCATTCACTACTAAAAAAATGGTTGTTAATAACAATTTTCAAAAATTGTTAATATTTGGAAAACTACGGCCCATATTTTTTTGACACTTGGTATATTGATATATTTAAGTTCGATGCACTTTTAACAGATAAGAGAGTATGTGTAACTATATAGGCTGGCTGAGAAATAATACCAATTTTGTTATTTTAAATAGAACACCTGTATATTTTTCAGATTCTGATAACCATTTAAGAGATAAATTCAATCATGTAAGTTTCAAGTTGTTTATTCGTCTACATAAACGGACCTATGGTATTCATATTGCAATTTTAAAGTTTGTACATAATATCTTGTAACACAAAAACAAATTAACGATAATAAACCAGTAAAAATTAAAATTAGTTACTTTATAAGATTTTCAAAATTTTGACCATCACTTGCTAAACAGTAGCCAAGTCTGTTGCTAAATTCCCGCAATTCCTGGCTTATTATTATTTATTGGTAAAAATCATACAGTATGTCAATATAATAAGTCTACGACTTGTGGTGTAAATTTGCATAATTTTAAAAGTTATATCTTAAGAAAAGTGACAATTATATACCAAATTCATCCAACTTCAGATTTTGACAAACCAGGAAAAAAATTATTATCTTCACTTTCATTTCTTCAATCTAATGCTTCACCCATTGCCTTTATTCATGATAGACCTGAACCACTTCAGTACACCATCTCAACTATAACTCAGTCTCCACATACCACATTTTACCCAAAATTATCAATTTTCTACAAGACTAAACCGACGTCAAACGTCAATTTGTAAACTTTACTTTTTAGATCACCCAAGAAATAAAAGTCCAGAAGTGTGAGGTCTGGGGATCTTGCGGCCCACCCAGTTGCACCATTTCTTCCTATCCATCGATTTGGAAATTTCGGGTTCAAAAATTGACGAACTTCTAAACCAAAATGTGCAGGAGCACCGTCCTACTGACACCAAATGTCTCTGCGGTTTGGGTACAGAGTTGGCATAATATGTTCACATAACAACTGCGAAATAAAGTTCTGACGTAAGGTGTTTGTTGATGAAAAATGGTCCAATGATATTATGACCTATGATACCTATTTAAGCGTTGACTTTTTGTGGTCCTTGTGTGTGTGCTTCAGCCACCCACCTCGGATTGTCTGCTAAGCAATATTCCATTAAAAATTATTTCTTTTCAATACTAAAGTTATAGTCTAGTCGACAGGTTGGAAAAAGTGGGGTTAGGTGGAAAAAGGTCGGAAGTTAATGAAACTTTGGGATGTTGTTCAGAGGTGGTTAGTTAAAATTTTCTTAACTTTTGGACCTCGAGGACCCTGTGCGAAAAAAGGGGGGGACTGCAAAATTTTCGACTTTTCTCCGGTTTTTCCTTAATAACTATTTTCCCTTACATACTACGGCAAAAACATCTAAAACTTTTTAGAGCGTTAAATTTCCTACTGTTTAGACGATTCAAACATGTTTGTATGTCAAATCGTTACCGAGATATGGCGCTTCGAAAAAACAATTAATTTATCAAAATTCGCTAAAAAATGCCGGAGAATGCAGAATTCCACCTTATTCATTCTATTATAACCGAATTATTGTGAAATGTTGTTGTCATTATTATTTCTGGTTACAACCGCCAACTTCGGAAACACGAAAAGAAGATTCCGCCCATCACTGAGTAATGACGAGGCCATGCAGGTGATATTTTCAAAGATCGACGATATTTTCATACAGCGCTGACTTAGATGGATGGTAAAAATTTGCAAGGCATTTTTGGTGATACTCAGCATTGACAGTGACTAAATCAGTGTTCATATTGGGCAACTGGCTGATGGGTTCTTATATTTCCTTCCCCCACTCGTCTCCACGCATCCCCGCCTTTTCGATAATTTTATTAGCAATTTCGGGTAGAGTCACTTTGACCGGAGCATTGCGCCTTTCCAAGGAAAACTTTACCTGTTTAGCTCTGAAATCGTCAGTAATAGCTTCCTCACAAAAAAACACGCATTGGTGAAGTCGAATTTCGCAACTTGTGACCGCCGGGTAGGTACAGGAGAAAGAGCTTTGGATGTGTCATATCCTCGACGTGCAAAGGCAGCAATCAATTTCTAATTGTTGTACCTTGTTGGCAAGCACTGTGCACTCTCACTTCACTCAACCCACGCAGGAACTGTTTATCTGCCGCAAGTTTCCTTTTCACACTGGACACCAACAGTCTGGCAACTCATCTGGCTTTCACAACAGTTAGTTCACCTGCTTCAACTCCTCCTTTACAAATAAAACACAAGTCTGATTGACTAGATGTAGACGCCATGCCCAAAATATACTCGAATTTGCGCAAACACGGATTCACCAGGCTCTCTTGAAACGAATAACTGCACAGATTCCTTTCTGGCGATTCAAGATGTATGGTCAGCAATCACTCTATATGTCTGTTATCAGAAAAAAAGATATAAATATGAGTAGGAACGTAAAAATTTAGGTAGTAAATTATGCGTGTGTGTGTGTGGCGGGGGGTAGGTGAGGGGGGGATATCCTTCGAAAGAGTAACTAATATCAATACCAACATGACGGTGAGTATGGTATAATTTCATCACAGAAGAAAATTATCATTTGTGAATTAGGGTTGGGTGGGGAAGGGGGGAGCGGGGGTGGGTGGTGGTTTCCGAAGTTGGCGGTTGTAACCAGAAATCACAATGACAACAACATTTCACAATAATTCGGGTATAACAGAAGAAATAAGGTGGAATTCTGCATTCTTCGGCATTTTTTAGAGAATTCTGATAAATTAATTTTTTTTTGAAGCGCCACATTTCGGTAACGATTTAACATACAAACATGTTTTAATGGTCAATATAGTAGGAAATTTAACGCTATACAAAAAGACTCAGATGTTTTTGCGTACTATATAATGGAATATATTATATTCCTAATGACTCACACCATACGTTTGCACAAAAAACGGCTAGTTTCAATTTCTTAGTAAATAGATTGATAAATTTTCCGTTGAGTAAAAATAGATTTAATACAGAATTAAAATACATAAAACATGTGGCGAGATATAACGGTTACTCGGATGGTTTAATAGACAAATTAGTTAACAAACACAGAACAAAGAAGTTGATATCTGAATGTACGACATTTAAGAATGATAAAATCGAGAAAAAATTTGTATGTTTACCTTATGAACCACGAATCACAAAAGGTTTGGAAAGTATTTTTAAGAAAGCCGATTTACATTTGACGTTTTCAACGAAAAGTAATTTAAAAAATTTGTTGGGTAATTTTTTTTTTTTTTTTTTTTTTTTTTTTTTTTTTTTTTTTTTTTTAATGTCAACAACACACCACGAGGGCTTACAGCCTAAATACTATCGTACCGTGGGTGTTGACAAGGAGGAAAGAGGCAGCTTGTTAATTCTGGACTTGAAGGTTTGGAGGTTCGGAGGAGAAGGAAAAACATGTGCCGGCAAGGAATTCCACAACTTGGAAGTCCTCGGGACAAAAGAGCGGGCATAACAAGATGTTCTATGTTTAGTGACCTGGACGTTAAAAGGGTGCATTCGCTCTGTTCCCCTGGTAGATCTGCTGGGGGCAGCAGGTGGGGGAATTATGGAGGAAAGCTCCTCTGAGCAGTGCCCGTGCAGATATCTATAAAAGAGAGAGAGAGGTCACCAACAGCACGTCGGTGGGCAAGGGATGGAAGCCTTTGGGTGAGGGTAGGGTCACCGATGAGACGTATAGCTCTCTTTTGAATGGAGTCCAGGATAGCGAGTGTAGATGCGGCAGCTGCACCCCAGATGTGGGAGCAGTATTCGAGGTTTGGCCTTATTTGTGAAGTGTATAAGGTATAGAGATTAGTTGGTGAAAAGAATTTGCGAGCCCGGAAGAGGAAACCCAATTTCTTAGCAGCCGCTTCTGCAATTGATGTAACATGTTGGTGCCAATTCAGATTTCGATCCACAGTAATGCCAACAAGAGAAAAGGACTCATTTCTTTGAATAACTTGGTTTTTCATTGTGATGGGTCTAGGGCTGCTGTATCTCTTGTGAGAAAGAAAGCAAGACTTAGTTTTGGTGGGGTTGAATTGTACAAGATTTCTACTTCCCCAGTCTAATATTTTTTGGAGGTCTACGGAGACAGAACCCTCCATGAGTCTGCGATCCTCATCTAATTGGGCTAAAGAGACAGGCTTAGAATATTGTATGTTTGAGTGGAGGGTGCTGTCGTCCGCGTAACTGTGAACTGGGTTGGATGTGCTAGAGAGGAGGTCATTGATGTGGAGAAGAAACAAAGTAGGGGCTAAAGCTGAACCTTGAGGAACTCCTGCATTAATTGGATACAGTTTAGAGGAATGGCCATCCACAACAACAGATATGCTTCTGTTGGAGAGGAAATTTGCTGTCCAGGTACAAAGTTTTGGTGGTAGGCCATAGGCCGGAAGTTTATTAAGCAGCGCTGCGTGCCAGACCTGGTCGAATGCTTTGGATATGTCTAGAGCAACAATCTGGGATTCACCGTGTTGTTCCATAGACTTGTTCCAAGAATGGGTGACAAAGGAAAGGAGGTCGGCAGTCGATCTGCGCTGACGGAATCCATACTGCCTGTCGTGAATTAGACTGTGGTTTTCAAGGAATTTTAGTAGTTCGGTGTTTATATACTTTTCCATCATTTTAGAGATGACTGAAAGAAGAGAAATAGGCCTGTAGTTGCTAGGAAGCGCTTTGGATCCTTTCTTGGGGATGGGTTGTACTCGAGCAGTTTTCCAGTTACTAGGGAATATGCCTTTATTGTAAGATATCTGAAACAGACGAGTCAGGACAGGAGCAAGTTCTGGTGCGCATTTTTTGAGAACAATTGCTGGGATCTCGTCAAGGCCAGAGGCTTTCCTGGTATTAAGAGAAGAGAGCATCTTTCGTACCTTTTTAGTTTGGAAAATGATATCAGTCATTTTATGCGCGACATTGGGGACTGTTGGTGGTTGAACATTTGGAGGTGGGTTGAGAGTAGAATTTCCGGCGAACAACGAAGCAAAAAGTTCAGCCTTGCCCAGGGCGGTAGAAACAATTTCATCACCTGAGACAAGAGGTGGGAACGTGCTCTTGCAGAAATTATTCCCAATAGACTTAGCAAGAGTCCAGAAGGGTTTGCCGCCGTTGGAGCTTGAGAGAACTTTGTTTTTGATGTGGTTATTAAACGAGTTTTTTGCCTCAGAAAGAATGCGGATATAGCGGTTTCTTGCGTCGTTGAATGCTTGACGATTTTCTTGACTGGGATTGTGTAGAAGCGTTTTGTGAGCTTTGACCTGTTCAAGTCTGGCCTTGTCACAGGATTTAGAGAACCAGGGCTTTTGAGTGGCTGAAGAGGTTTTCTGCGTACGTGGAATAAATAATTCCATGCCAGCTTGGATAATTTCGGTGACCTTTTGTGAGATATCAGAGGGGTCAGGATGAGAGAAGCAGACAGACGCCCATGGAAATGAGGAAAAGTAATCCCGCATTTCGTCCCAGTTTGCGGAGTTGTAGTGCCAAACGATACGTGGGTGTGATGACTGTGTGACCTCAGGTTGCATTGCACAGGAAGCAGTGACCATGCCGTGGTCTGAGCGACCAAGGGGGGCGGTGACTGATATCTTATAGCATTCAGGATTTGTAGTAAGAAGGAGATCCAAGGGATTTGAGCTGTGTGTTGGGATACGAGGAAAGTAAGTAGGTTGCTGTACCATATTGGCCAAAGAATTGCTGACTGCAAAGGCCTCCGCTGCTCTCCCTTGTGGATCGGTTTTTGAAGATCTTAGCCATTCCTTATTATGGACATTGAAGTCGCCAAGAATAGTGACCTCGGAGGAAGGATATTCAGAAATCAGATAGTCGGTTTTTTCAGAAAGGTAGTCAAAGAGCTGGACAAAGTTGTTGTCAGAAGGTGACCGGTAAATGCAACAGATGAATTTAGTTGCAGCCCTGAGAGAGAGTTTTATCCATAGTATGTCTTTTCTTCCAGCTTCTAAATTGGGAAGTCTGGTGCAGGGTAGATTGCTACGGACGTATGCGCACACGCCTCCATGCAATCTAAAGGCAGTAAGGAGCTCATATCCCGGGAAATTAAGGTGATTAGTGGCTGTTTTGGCACTGATTTGGGTTTCGGTGAGGAAGAGGAGTTGGGGCCTGTTAGCCTGGAGGAAATGGTGGACGGAGTTCAGGTTAGAATTTAGGCCACATATATTCGAAAAGGATATGTTAAATCTTGATGTTGGCGCCCCCTGTACACCCCTCTCCGGGAGATCCGAATGGAGGGGTATTTTGCCTCCGGAATATTTTATACAAGGAGGAGCCATCATCATTTTTGCTTATAAGGGAAACCGACTCATACACCAGAACCGGAAACGTCCGTTGGGACTTCACCGACCCCTTGATGTATGGGGTGGTACCTCCTCGGGCGTGAAAAAATCCTTTACTATTACATAAAGGAAAATTCCACTACCACCTGCTATGGATTGGATTGGATCAATGTCTACCCCTTTAAAAATAAGATTAATAAAGGGACTATCAATTGTCCAGTAGTTATGATTTTCGACATAGTAGGATAATACGAAAGACAAAGACAAAGTCACTGAAATGTCCGGAATTTATGAGATTAGTTGCAAAGATTGTGATCTTAAATACGTGGGCCAAACTAGGAGAAACATAGCCACCAGATTTCGTGAATATCTCGCACAGTTACGATATGGTACGGTAGACAAATCTTGTGTGGCACAACATATGTGGGATAATAACCACCACATTGACAAAGAAAATTTGAAACTTGTCAAAAATGTCAGACATCAAACTATGCTTGATTCATTAGAAAGTATTTTTATATTAAGGTCTATTAAGAACAAAACTTCATTAAACCGTGCGCCACCTGTAATTTCTAGCCCATTGTTTGCTCTTTGCATTTAACCGCTTAAATACTCATAATTAGTCTGGTAGAATAATAAGTTATGGTCAATAACTCGACCGGTTTATACATATACTAATCACTATGTCTTGATTTAAATACCTGTTCGGTTTTTGTATGTATGTAGTCAATATAAATATTTTTACGTAGAATTAAAATCAATATTTAGTTTTTGTGTAGTATTTTAGTTGAACTATTTTTCCTTTGTTGAAAGTAACACGGTGAGACAGACATCTGGGTTTTATTTTTCTATTTTTAAAAGAGATGATTTGAGTTTATGTTGTTTATCTCAGCAGATGTCTTTATCGGCATAAACCAATATCCACATTGTAAAGTTCTAGATCGAAAGGAAACGTGCTGTTTCTTTAAAGAACGCCGGTCCTTTTTAAACCTATATTAGATAAGGGTCATAAATTTGTCGACCAAAAGATTAAAGCAGGTCTCCGACCTGTTTCACTGCGCAATAAACAAACGATCGTTCTTGGACGACAACTTTCATTCGGACTTGTTCGTTTTCTTTGACGCGATATAAATATACGGGATCTAGTTTTTTATGTTAGAATTTTTCTTCCTCTGAAGATGTTGACTTTGTCAACGAAACGATCGTAAGGTCTCTGAAATATGTGTTGTGGTGATTTGGGTGGTCTCCAAGTGTACTTATTAGTGCTCATCACAGGTTCCAGTTTTCACATAGTATATAATGGAAAAAAATAATTAAGGAAAAACCGGAGAAAGGTCGAAAATTTTGCAGTACCCCCCACCCCACCCCCCACTCTTTTTTCGCACAGGGTCCTCGACGACCAAAAGTTGAGAAAACGTTAATTAACCACCTCTGAACAACATCCCAAAGTTTATTTACTTCCGACCTTTTTCTATCTGAAACTACCTGTCGACTGAACTATCAGGTTGATACAAAACTAAGTTTTGTACCTGATCCTTTTGTACAAATTTGTTATGTGCAATAAAGAACTATTACTATGTTACTATTACTATATTAGAGCTTCCGAGGCCATCTAATCCATTTTAACTAACTATTACTACATTAAAACTTAATAAATAAAATTACTCTAATAAGTATTTGTTGTATGTTATTTTATTTTATTTTACCGAAAAGTCTGTAATGGTGTAATTAATTTTTAATTGTACTTTATTACAGTTAGAGACAATAAAGTTTAGGATCTGACTGGTATAATACCTATTAATTTTCTTGTCATAAATGTAGCATACTAATTTTATACTTCCTATTATTGTCTTCATTCTAACAAAAGGCACGAAATTTCATTACAAAGCTTAGTTATCCCTGATAAGATGAATATTATGAAACAGTTTAATAACATTAAACTTTCTTTAATCTGGACAATTATAACAGCGGGAATTCTTTTAATGGCATTGTTTCAAATGGATGGTACTCAGGAGATAAGTTCATTTATTTCTCCATAAAATTTCTTGAAATATAACACTGTTAGGGCCATTAATTCATCAAGTTTAAATTATAAATTAACTTACGTGTGACTGTGAACAGAGAAAACTTAACGAGAAAGGATTGATTACCCTACTATTAATAACGCTGTATTATAAAATGATGATTCTCTCCTCTTCGTATACGGAATAATTATGTATTGTTTCAACAGATTTTAGATTAAGATCACAGGCTGACAACTTGTTAAATTATGGGAAACAGATCGTTGTAGCAGATTTTATATAACCTATCTTGTTAGACACTACAGAATTTAGACACTATGAGATGAAATCTTGATGAAACAAGCTGGCTAGTCTAATTTACAAATGGTTTTTCTTATTGTTTTGTAGAACGTACTCTCAACAGAGACTGTTAATCAATCAAGGTAAACAAATTTCAGTACTAGGTATGCCAAATTGGTTGAAATATAATTCACCTATTAGAACACATTTCTGGATGCAGCAAGTGCGTTAAGGTGCTTAATGCTCATGAAAATGTATTCAATTTAATAATTATCATGCCGAATAGAAGGGTTTAAGTAGCGAGGAAACATCAGAATTCGGTGTATGAGGTATCGGGTTCGAGTCCCGTATTCAGACAGTGGGGATTTTACACTTGAACATGGTAAGTCCGGCTTCTGATGAATTATCCGTGGTGTCCTCTGCCTATACAGAGTGTTTTAGCCTGTACCTAATCCTCGAATCTAAACACATCCTCGAATGCATGATAGCGGAAAAGGAGCTGATTCTGAAAGTGTACAAGAAAGTGATGTGTATGACTTTTTTTATTTTGTTTCTTTGACGTCGTTTTCCACGACTATAGAAACCTTAATATCATGGAAATTTTGCCGAATCCCTTTCTTCCTGTAAGGAGGGTAGGGATATTTTGCATGCCCAACATGGTACACGGGACCGACGGAATAACGCGCTTTCCAATTGGGGAAACGTGCACCTATTCAACTTATGCAAACACAATGCCACAACCTCTTTTCATGCCAGATCAGAGTATGTACTACAAATTATTTGTCTCCTGGAAATTGAATCTCGGACCCTTAAGAGAGCGATCTGGGGATTTTTTTCTATATTTTGTTTTTTAACGTCGTTTTATTTCCACGATTATGAAAACCTCACTCTCCTGGAAATTTTGCCGAATCCATTTCTTTTTGTAAGGAGGGTAGAGATATTTAACGTATTCAACATTGTATGGTACGCAGGACCGACTGTTTAACGCCTATACCGAAGTTCGGAACGTCCAGATATTCAACTTGGGCAAACACAAATACACAATTACTTTTGATGTTAGCTTACAGTATGTATTAAAAATTATTTTTCTACTGAAATTTAATCCGGGGACCCTTAGGAGAGCGATTTGGGTAATATTCGCAGACCATATCTCAGGCGTTATTTAATTTACCTATTTCAAATTGTAGAGGTGTTGTGTCTGGATTGAATTTTACATTTTCGACTTTGAGTAAGATCTCTATTCCAGGGCCGGATAAGCAATTTTATTTCATTTAGTAACGGAAATATGTATGTAACTTGTAAAATATGAATCTGTAAATAAAAACTCCGTGTAAAAGTAAAAGAATGGACCACTCAGCTGGATTGCCACATGTCTCGATTTCTAGCAGCACCGGGCTAATTTTTTGACTACACACACACACAAAAACGCAAATCTACGAAATTTGCGCCTAACATTTTCGTTTATGTAAGGAGGGGTATGTATCTCTGACGTGCCCAAGATCGCATGGTACACGGAAACGACGGCTCAACGCCTCTCTGAAGATGGGAGCGTGGGGACATTCAACTTGCCCAAACACAATGCCACAACCTCGGTTTATGTTAGATTACAGTATGTACAAAAAAAATAATTCTACTGTGAGTTGAACCTGGGACCTTTGAAGGGTGATTTCGGAAACTTTCACAGGGACATATCTCAGGCGTTATTAAACTTACACGATTCAAGCTACAGAAATGATATAACTAAAAAAAATACCTAACTAATTTTAAAGAAACTTGGCACATATCTTTATTTTCTTAGGATCGCGGACACGAGTTCCTAAATCAACTATAACAGACTACCCCCCCACCCAAGTATTAGAGTAACTGGAATGATACGTTACCTGTAGCTAGAAATGGTGTAACTAAATATCTCTTAAGAATTTTAAATAATTTGTTTTACAACATTTGTAGTTATCTCCAAATTAAAAATAAAAACTGAAAGACATTAATTTGGCTAAGCAATTAAAGTCCAGTAACTGACAAATCCAAAGTAGTAAGCTGCCATACGTAGATTGATACATACTATGGGCATAAATCATAATTCACCAATAACCAAACAATACAAAGAACACGCGTAAAACATAATTCCCGAACTAGCAATCAAGAGATCTTGGTCACAAAAAAACCCAAGAACCGCTCAAATCGTTTGTCGACAATTACGACGTTAGAATGGAAGATGACATGAAATTAAAAACTTGGCAAGTGTTTGTTTTTAGGTGGGGATTTATTAAAATTTAGAAATACACTATATTTGTAACTGTATGCATGGCCCCAATTAAGGTTTTAAACTGTAAATGTAGCATATAGTGGAAAGATCAAGAGTTAAGAAAAGCAATAACACTGATTTTAGGAGCTATCGCTTTTATAATGAAAATATGACATTTTTGCCAAACCATTGTTTGGTAAGTTTTACATTGAAGCTTATGAGAAGATACGAAAGAATGAAATAATTACTGTCAGCAAAATCGGCTTACGTCCCTATAAAAATGATTTAAAAAAAGTTTATTCTTTTATCTTTAAACTTAAAAATAAGACGTCATCTAAGATTAAAACAGTCAAGTCACAATTCAACTAATGCTGTAACTAGCTGTGTACTTAGTTTATTTTTAGGATATAATATAAAATTTCCTGCGACAGCCAGTTGCCTTCTGTAAAACAACTCCCTAAACAAACAATTATGTATCAGCTAGCATCTGTGGTTTACAGGTATAATGTTCACCTGATACGCGGGCGGCTCGGGTTCGATTCCCGCGCGATGCATGTAATATTTTCTTTTGTTTTACTTTCATATTAATAGAAACAATAGTGTCCAGATGTTATACGTTTGGACCAAGATCTTGTTTCTCTTTAAAACACCTCGATAAGTTTTTATATTTTAAGCAGCCATTTTTTTCATTCTTGATATTCGTCGATTTAAAAAAACTTTTTGTTTGTTGGCAACACCGCTTCGATAGTAGAAAAATCATGCTACGTTTATAATTTAGATGATACTTTCTAAAATGAATTAAGTTTCCTTCTGCAAAGCTTTGGTAATTTTTAAAGAAATTTGTGTTTTTGTTTCTTTAACGTCGGCCTATTTCCGCGACTATGGCCAATCACCGACGCCAGGGAGCAGTTTCACCTCACTATCCTCGAAATTTTGCCGAACCCCTGCCTTTCTGCAAGGAGGGTATGGATCCTTAAGGTGCCCAACATCGCATGGACACGGGACCGACGGCTTTACGCCCCCTCCGAAGGGCGGAACGTGCAGACATTCAACTTGCTCAAATACAATGCCAGAACCTCGGTTGATGTTAATGTTACAGTTTGTACTGAAAAAGTCAAAGGAGTACCCTGAGATTGAACCCAGTACCCTTCGGTTCAGAGGCACACTTTCTTACCTCTGAACCACCGAGGTTTTTAAAAATAAATTTGTAATATAACTTTTTTTAAAGAGACTTACGGCACCTAGATATACAACATTTTAATTTTCTAGCTTCCTAAAAAATTAAAGTTTAAGGTAGAAAACAAGACTAAAATATTTTTTTATGATAATAAGAGATATCGACGGTAACACTTTCGGAAAAATTCTTACTACCTCTAAAACCGATCTTCAAGGTGTGTTTCAATTGAAAATATTAATTTTAATAATATGCCGTACCAATAGTGTACAATTCTTATGAAAAATCACCACTAAAGCGCACTTGCTGCGTGATGACATTTTCAGATTCGTCTTGCCAGATCAAAAGTTCTATTTCGTTATAGAAAATGGTGCTTATATTATTGTGTATCAGCTAAAGTCCGTTTCGCTTCATTAAATTCTATTTGAAGCTTTTATCAGGTCCAACTTTATAAAATGTATCTTCCTTTCGTATCGAGAAAAAAATATTCCGTATACGGGGTGGAGATTTTATGACTGCAGGTATCAAAACTAGAACCTGAAATTGTTTTTGCTTTTTTTAGTGAATTTTCTTAGAAAAAATTCACTAATGAGGAGATCCCGACTTTTGAATTTTAAAAAAATTTCTCCAAATGAGCTCGATCTAGGACCCCTAGAACCCATATCCGGGGTCAGTTTCAATTTATATATATATATATATATATATATATATATATATATATATATATATATATATATATATATATATATATATATATATATATATATATATATATATATATATATATATATATATATATATATATATATATATATATGTATCACACCGATAACTCAAAAAATAATGGGCCGATTTTGATAAAATTTGGCACGTACCTTTCTTTTGTAAATGGCTTGGATAAGTTCGTTAGCCAGGAAAATCGGACGAGGTTTTCCGGGAAAATTTTGAGTTTTCATTAGAAAAAAATTCTTATCTCAAAAAGTAATAAGCCGATTTTAATAAAATTTGGCACGTACCTTTCTTTTGTAAATGGCTTTGACAAGTTTGTTAGTCAAGAAAATCGGACGAGGTTTTCTGAGAAAATTTTGAGTTTTCATTCGAAAAAATTTTTTATCTCAAAGAATAATAGGCCGATTTTGATAAAATTTGGCATGTACCTTCCTTTTGTAAATTACTTTGACAAGTTTGTTAATCAAAAAAATCGGACGAGGTTTTCCGGGAAAATTTTGAGTTTTAATTTGTAAAAAAATTTTATCTTAAAAAATAAGAAATCTATGATAACCAAATTTGGTAGGTAGGTTTATGATATAAAAAGTAAACTATACACCAAAATTTAGATTACTATGTTACAAGAAAAAAAAAGTTATAATAAAATATTTTGTGCCAGATCATTTCTATGAAAATTCACTACCATAACGCACTTGCTGCGTCCAGCCTTTTCTCATTATCGAGAATGAAACGCGATTAGTTATTGATTTTTTAATGTATTGCAGCGAAGTTCGTCTATCAGAGAAATGTCTTTATCCCATAGCATTTTGAATAAATAATTAGAATATCTTTAAAAGCGGTATCACAAGCGCCTACTCCTATTCAAAAATTTTAGGTTAGCAACTGTCACCCAATAGGCCAATAAGTGTCATGTCCTTCTTGCTAAAAACACTGGAAAAACTGCTCGACCGGTACATTAGAGGCGGTGTACTGGAAGCATATACCCTACACTGCGGAGAATATGCATACAGAGCAGGAGCTCAACAGAAACAGCACTGCACCAACTGGTGCTGAAACTGAAGAATACGCTGAAGAGCAGTGATGTGGCGCTGGGGGCCTTCCTAGACATAGAGGGGGACTTCAGCAACACCTCATTCGGATCGGTACTGGCAGCTGTCAGGGAGCGTGGAATAGAGGAGACCTGCAGGTGGATCGGTTCCATGCTCAGGGACAGGGCGGTGTCCACCTCACTCGCAGGATGGACTCTGCTAGCGGGGGTCGCGGCGGGGTGTCCGCAGGGGAGTGTTCTGTCTTCCCTGCTCTGGTGCCTAATCGTAGACTTCCTACTAGGAAGGTTCTCGGGAGGGGGGTACGAGGTACAGGGCTAATCGGACGACATTGTCATCATAATCCGAGGAAAGGTTACACAGCCAGTGTGGAAGCGCATGCAGACAGCACTGAAAGTGGTGGAAGGGTGGACTGTTGGTCAAGGGCTCGGGGTGAGACCCGAGAAAGCAACCGTGATACCGTTTACGAGGAAGAGGAAGTGCGTGAGCCACAGAACTCTCACTCTATACGGTAGAAACATCCCAATGGCCAGGGAGGTAAAATGGCTTGGGTTCGTATTGGACTCTAAGCTAACCTGGAATGGTGATGTTAAAAAAATACTGCGTAAGGCAGTTATGACCCTAGCCGCCACTAGGCGGTTAAATGAAAAACGTGGAGACTAAGATATAGTATGGCCCATTGGCTGTACACAAGGATGGTCAGACTGGCTGATAAGTGAGTGCCGAGACGAGACGAGCGACCTGGCTGGGCTGAATAAGGTCACCCTCATCTGCATGCCGGGTCACTCGGGGGTCAAAGGCAATGAAGAAGCTGACAGTCTCGAGAAGAGTGGGTCAGCAGAACCATTTATGGACCAGAACCGGTTCTGGGCGTCAAAAAGAGCAATGCCTCCCATTAATTCCTAGGTCAGAAATGAACACAAGGTGTACTGGGCAGACTGTCCAGGGCTCAGACATGGGAAGTCAGTAATTGACGAACCCAGATCAAAGAGAGCTGTGGAGCTGCTAAATCTTAGCAGATGACAGCTCAGAAACATAACAGGTCTCTTGACGGGACAAATGGCCGTCAAGAAACAAGTGCATAAAATGGGGCGGGTCGAGGGGGACCTCGCATGCAGACTGCGGCGAGGGGGAGGAATCAGCCCAGCACATCTTGTGCGAGTGTAAAGCTCTGGATCACAAGAGACAACTGATGTACGGTCAGTCAAGACCGGAGACAGAAGAATATGAAACTTCACCCAACCAATTGCTGTGCAGACTAGTTTAAGGCACAGTGATTTCGGAATGGGTGGAGTAGAAAGGACAAAGGGCATGCACAATGAGCCAAACGCTGCAGTGCTATCGGGGCGGCAAAGACGCCCTGAGGGAGAAAAAAAAACTGTCACTCAGCGGGAGGGGTCCAATGTAGGGGTGAACTGTGCACGTTACAGCATGTTATTTTTGAAGGTAAAATTGACCAGTTTCTGAATTTCTTATAACTATGCACAAGAATTAAGATACTCAATTTATTCGATTTTGTTGTTCCACGCTGTATACTAGCGCTTGTGTTTGAAGATAAAAGAATATTGATAAGTCATTATCTTCTAAACATAACTGCCAAATAAATATTTATTTCTGTCACTCAGTGAATTGTGTTAAGTATTCCAATATATTCTAAATTTCAATCCTCCGTCAAAATTGGCACCTCCTCATTATCGAATTTTTATTACAAAAATTGGCTAAAAAGTGAATTATGCTTACAAAGCCTTTTTTAGACAAGAGCTGTTATAAAAAATCTGGACGCAGCAAGTGCGCTATGGTAGTGAATTATCGTAAAAATACTTTTTAATGCCAAATATCTCCTGTTTTTTAAAGAAGAACATTTGGTTGGCAGCATAACCTATATAGCACTAGCACTGTACCATATTTTATAACAATAGCTTTGTTTCTTAAAAAATGACAAACATTTTCCGAATATAATTTTAAAAATTTCCAGAAAAAACCGTCTTCCTGGCCAACGAACCTCTTCAGGCTATTCCCACACCTGCCAAGATATAATTATTCACAAACAGCTTTAGGACCAAAATTTTTAAAAAAATATGAAAATTTGCTAACATTTCTTTTACAAAAATTCACCATTTTTTGTTTGTTACAGGAGGTGCCTTCAGTAATAGTACACTAAATTATATTTTTCACAAAAACTCTACATTAGTTTTAATTGCCAAGATATCACAAAAATCTTACAAAAACTGATTTCTACGCAAACACTAAAAACATTTCTGCGAAAACTTTTCAAATTCAGCCACTATTTGAGCGTGCCTGTATACAGCAGCTCGATTTCTTCGACGAGTAATACAAACAAAAAGGTCTCTGAATGCGTCATTTACATGGGGATTTGCTATATATTGGTAAAAACACCGTATCACAATTTGTAATATGTGTTTGTGATGTGCGCCAAAAACTCAAAAAATTGCAAAACAATTGAAATAACTCAAAATTATGAACGTTCTCAATTTTTTTTCCTTACAGGCATTTTAATTTGATGGAAGATAGAAAACTACAATAACATAAGGAGTGTTCTATTAAAAAAAGAAAATGTGTATCATCAGTCAGTTATGGGCCACCCTGTGATTGTCGAAATAGGTTTGTAAGATGGAGCTCAAAACGCTCTATAAATGACGGATATACTTTTTTTTAATCTTGTATAGTAAGGGATATATTGAGTTTTGCCGTAAAAATGCGTCAACCTGTATGTGTAAACATGCAAAAACCTAAACTGACACCGTATATGGGTTTAAGAGGTTCTAGTTCGTGCTCATTTGAAGAAATCTTTTTAAAATTCCTAGGTCGCAGTCTTCCCAATGAAAAAATATTCTACTAAAATTTGCTAAAATATAGACTATTAAACCATAAACTCTATAGCTGAAACTACTGTCAAAGCATCAGAAAGAGTGTCGAATTGAAATGGATTTTCCTAAAATATTTTAGTAAAATGAAGGACAATGATTGTTGAAGCTGAAACACAGGGCTTTGTAAAACACATTTATTACGGCATTTGTTCTACATAATCCATATTTGTTTTTGATTCCTTGTCTCAAAATTGCAAATTTGGCGTTTCAAATCGCGACTTTGACGTTTTAGGAAGAAAACTTATAAAATTTTCAATTTTTTTTCCTGCTGCTTCTACACCCTTTTGCGTCAAGAAAACTCAACCGTCGTATATAATATTCAATTGGTTTTGTTAGTCACACAAAGTATTTTGTTCTTGTGTTTTCATCTGATCACCAGTGGTACCAAAACTTTTTTTAATGCATATAAGTTTTTTCATTTTAACTTAGAGATCTGAATTTCGGCGTGTAGGGTAAGTTTGATATACACGTAGGTGCCAAACTTGGCTATCATAGCTCTGTTATTTTAGAAGATACAAAAGTTTTCCGAAAGAAACCCGAAATTTTCCCGGAAAAACTAGTCCGATTTTCCTGGTTAACGAACTTGTCCAAGCCACTTACAAAATGAAGATACGTACCAAATTTAATTAAAATCGGCTCATAATTTTTTGAGTTATCAGTGCGATATATATATATATATATATATATATATATATATATATATATATATATATATATATATATATATATATATATATATATATATATATATATAAACAGATCTCATCAGTAGTGAATTTTTCATTTTACGAAATATTCACTAAAAATCCATTGCAATTGATCTGCGTATATTATGTCGATTCCAATTCGAATAGGACTATCTTTGGTTAAGGGCGTGTTAATTAAGATATGTGAAAGCTACTGTCAAGGGTAGGAGTACCAGAGAGTATGATTATTACCATAAAGATTCTCTATAAAAATTCAAACTCAAGATTAATGGTGAAGGATATTTGTCTGTCATTTAAAATACAGAGGTCTGTGAGGCAAGGTTGTCCACCCTCTATGATATTTAGTTGGGCAGTGTATCCCTTTATAGGTTTAATAGAGTTCTTGCTAACTGGCATAACAATTAATAACACAGGCACAATATCAGATTCAACGTTTGTTGGTGATGTCACAGTTTTTTTACGAGACAGTACGGAGCTAAAAATATTGCAAAATTAACATTTACCAGAAGGACTTTAATGCCAAACTAAACTTAGAAACAAAGTAATATGTTATCATTCGGATCATGGGAGAAAATTTGTTGCACAACAAATCTACATTTTACAATTGAACAAAAAATTAGGGCTGCAAGTATTTAATAGTTCCAGAAACATTCTAGAAGATAATTGGCCAAAACTGAGTAAAAATATACAAATAGAAATTGTAGAAAACAGTCTCCTAAAATTAAATCTGCACAAAAAAGTTTGGTTGTAAACATTGTTTGCTTTCAAAAGTATGGTATCTTACGCAAATTTTGCCATTGAATAAAATACGTAGCCAGAAATTAGTACTGATCACTGGTAACTATATGTGAAAAAGGTGTTTATATAGAGTTGCAAGACCACAACTCTACCAAGATTATAAGGAAGGCGGCCTTAAATTAATTGACTTTCAAAATAAACAACCGCACTCTCTATTAAAACAGATTTACTATCTTGTGACAAAAATGTATCTAAGATTGCGTACCAATAATTTATAACATAAATGTTCAAAGAAAAAATATGTTATCAAATCATGAATTTAAAATAATATTACTTGCCTAAAAGACCCCAATATAAACGATGAAAATCCAATGTCAAGAAAAGAAATATACAGGGTGGCGCATTGAAAACGAAACAGACCGATTTGCGTCCAGAGAAATTTTTTTAATAAACGCTGAAACACGTCAATTTTAATATTGAGGGGGACATGTTTTGACATAAAACTCAACAGGGTGATGATAACAACCCTTATATTTTAAATAGGGAACATGCGTCGAGTGTTACATCATTTCAAAGCTCTTTCTTTTCTGAATTCAGTACACTATTTTTTTTTGAAGTTTTATCGACTCGTTTAAAAATTATTAACAGTTGGACTTGCAAGAACGTATTTCATTCATTCTGATAAGAAATGCACCAATTAATTTTTCGTTAAAAAAATTAAAAAACAAAACCAAATGTTCAAAAATGTGTATTCAGTTAAGTAGGTGTTCAAATTGTTGACCACCAGCTTCCATAAAAAAGTACAAATTTTGTTTAAAACGAGCTCTGACATTCTGGAGCATTTGTGGAGTTATTAGACGACATTCTTCAACAATGCGTCGTCGTAATTCTTCCAGAGACTCCGATTCTGTTGCGTAGATTCTACTATTTAAATGGCCCCATTGTGATAAGAAATACACTAATTAGTCAATTTTTCGTTAAAAAAAAAACTAAAAAACGAAAGCAAACGTTCAAAAATGTTAAGTAAGTGTTCAAATTGTTGACCACCAGCTTCCATACAAAAGTACAGATCAAAACGAGCTCGGATATTCTGGAGCATTTGTGGAGTTATTAGACGGCATTCTTCAACAATGCGTGGTAATTCTTCCAGAGACTCCGGTTCTGTTGCGAAAATTCTACTCTTTAACTGGCCCCATAGAAAGAAGTCTAAAGGAGTTAAATCCGGTGATCTATGGGGCCACTCAATAGCACCTCTACGCCCAATCCATTTTCCTGGAAACTCTCTGTTCAAAAACACACTAACACGTTGTGAAAAATGCGGAGAAGCTCCATCTTGTTGAAACACTAATTAATTTTCTTGATAGCGATCATCATTTTCAACAATGTCAATAGTAGAGTGTAAACGATATCATCTAGTAACTCCAAATACGTTTCGCCACTCAAATTGCCATCAAGCAAAATTGGTCCGATTAAACGGTCTCCAAAAGTGCCAGTCCAGACATTCAATTTCTGTGGAGTTTGAGTGTGGACTTCGTGAAAATTTCTTGGATTATTATCTGCCCAATAACGACAATTATGACGATTGACTGTAGAGTTTAATAAAAACGTACACTCGTCTAAAAAACAGATATTGAACAGAAAGTTCCCGTTATCAGCTATTCGTGCAGTCATAATTTCACAACACTTCAGCCGCCGATCAAAATCATCTTCATTCAGTTGTTGTACAAGATGAATTTTATACGGGTCCACAGCAATTTGTAGTCTTATTTCTAACTGGAAATTCACGTCCAGGATCCCTTTTTTGTTGGCTACTGAACCACTTTGTCTAAACTTTGCAACTAACTCCAAAATGTATTTTCTGTTAACATGTCTGTTCGGATGTCGTTCATTAAATAAATTTGCGGTACGGTTGGCACAGTCATCGTTTTTTAAAAAAAGAGTAATTATTTCAACTCTTTCTTCTATAGAATACACCATTGTGAAATTAATTTTCGGTAGTACTATCAAGTATCAAATCGACCGATAAACTGAAATAATAAACCGCATTTCTCTCATTCCGATAAAAAATGTTCTGATAATAAAGTTTTTGTTTACAAACCAACAAAACACATCAGCACATTTCTTATCGGAATGAGTAAAATGCGTTTTTGCATCTTCAACTTTGAATAATTTTTAAACGAGTTGGTAAAATTTCCAAAAAAATTTGTGTGCTGAATTGAGAAAAGAAATAGCTTTCATATGATGTAACACTGTTCCCTATTTAAAATATAAGGGTTTTTATCTCCACCCTTAAGGAGTTGATGTGACAACGTTGAGTTTTGTGTCAAAACATATCCCCCTCAATATTAAAATCGACGTGTTTCAGCGTTTCTTCAAAAAAAATTCTCTGGACGCAAATCGGTCTGTTCGTTTTCAATGCGCCACCCTATATAATAGCTTGTTAAAAGCAAAGTAACTACTTGAGTTGAGTTGAAAATTAATTTTTTTAAATGGACAAAAGTCTGCCCACCCCTAAATAATAAGTGTTTAACATCTGACTGGAAAACTACAGCTTTTAAGGAGATTAATGACATCATACCAACTACTGTGAAAATTAAAAGGCATTCGGTAATAGCCGATGATAGGTGTACAGTTTGTGGAAAACAAAACACAGTGTTAAGTACACTTGGAGAACCGAAATCACCACAACACATTTTAAAAGACTTGACGATCGTTTCACTAACCAAGTTAGCGTCTTCAGAGGATGAATTCTAGATGTACTAGTTATCAAGAATAAAGACACTTTAGAATTCGATGTCTATAGAAAGGAAACCACTACTCTCAGCTACATCCCGAACGACTCACATCATACGTACGCACAAAAAATGGCCTGGTTGAATTTTTAGTAAATCGGTAAATTAATTTTCTTTTAAACAAAAGTAGATATACTAAAGAATTAAATTATATTAAGAACGTGGCCGAATATAACGTATAAACTGCTTGCCTAGTGGAAAAATTAATCAACAAACTGAAAACAAAGAAAATGTTGACGGAATCAACGACGTTTAGAAGAGAAAAGTCGGAAAAAAACTTTGTTTGCTTACCATTTGAACCTAGAATCACGAGGGGTCTAGACAGTATTTTTTTAAAAGTCAACTTACAGCTAACATTTCGAACAACAAATACGTTAAACAACTTGCTAGGTAACCCAAAAGACAAGGATAGCATGGGAAAAATTTCGGAAATTTATGAAATAGGTTGTAAAGATTGTAATCTTAAACACGTCGGACAAGCAAAAAGATCGATTGGAATTAGATTTAAAGAACACTAATCCCAATTACGTTACGGTACTCTAGATAAGTCTTCCGTCGCCCGACACATTTGGGATAATAATCATCACGTTGATAAAGCTAATCTGAAATTAATAAAAAATGTTAGAAAACCAGGACAGCTACACGCGTTCGCAAGCGTATATATTGCAAAATATAGTTACAACAAAAAATGCATGAACGCTTCACCACCCCCAATTACGAGTCACCTGATCGATTGCTTTGTTAAATAAAATTCCGACGTTTCAGCACGTTTTAAAGATAACATATGTGTACAGATATTGCCGCCAAGGGAACCTATGTTAATTTAGCTGTCGTTGAACCTTCTCAAAACTATGACAGATGGACACTTCTGAGATAAAGTAGTAGAGACAGTGCCAGGACTTTGTCCGGCGATAAAAATTCAATACACTGTCAATTTTGCCTGCCACTAGTTTCCCACCTCAGTTCGATCTTTTTACCTAAGATCCGGTATATAAGTTGATGTTAGTTTTTTCAGTATTTAGAATGTTTCATCCTCTGATGACGCTAACTTGGTTAGTGAAACGATAGTCAGGTCCTTTAAAATGTGTTGTGGTGATTTGGGTTCTCCAAGTGTACGTATAAGTGCTCATCACAGGTTCCAATCTTAACTTTGTGAAAACACAGTGTTACATAAAATAAAAAGCTGTACTGTAAAAAAACGTAGAAATATGGCAGAGGATCAACAATTTCTTAATGTGCAACTTTAGCAAAAATTTAAAAGACGGAAATCCACTTCACTTCTGGATGTCAAAAGAGTTTGGCAATAAAAAAGACGCAACCTATTATATGTAATGTTATGTAACACTTTTTTTTTTGGTTAATAAAGAATTTTAAGAAAAACAAATGTGCGGGACGCAGCAAGTACATTTTAGTAGTGAATTTTCATACGAATTATACACTATTAGTGAGGTATATTATTAAAAGTAATTCCTTAAATTTAAAGGGACCTGGGAGACCGGTTTTAGAGGTCCCAGTTAGCGATTATTTCAATAAGTTTCTATTTTCTATGGAGCTAGAAAATTGTACTTTGGTATAGATATATGTAAGTACTGCAAGGCTCTTTAAAAAAATTTTGTTATGAATTTTATTAAAGTCACAAAAGTGTTCTAGAAAAAAATTTATTATTTACAAAGGGAATGTACGTGCCAAATCATAAATATAGCAGGTCTTTTAATTGCTTGGATGGTTTTGTTCTAGTCAACCCAATTAACTAGTTTTTGCAAACAAAACAAAACAAAAAGTTTTTTGAAACCAACTTGTAGTTATCCACGAAGCTCATTATGTTATTTTCCTTTAATTTGGTACCCAGGCTGCGTTTACGTAGGTGTTACTATGGTTTATTGAAGATTCTAGCTTAATAGGAAATTGATTTTAAATAATTTTACAAAAACTCCCTACCATAATGTGTTTGCTGCATCCAGACCTCTTTCAACACTTATTTACTTTTGCTGTATCCAGACTTTTAAAAATGATGAAATATAGTAGCTCTCTATCTAAAACTGACAAACAAGGCAACCTAAATTTAGTTTTTGGAAAAATATTTTAAACAAATGAAATGGGGTAACTATTTAAACATAAATTGAAAATCTTGGTTCGCTGATTTATCGCAGAGGTTCTCCTTCCTGCATGCATACAACCACCCTCAATGCAGAAACAAGAACAATGTAAACAAGAAAAGTTTCTTAGGAACAACCCGCAAGAAAGTTACGGGACCTGCGGTAAATATAAGGGTTCTGTGCGGGATAAAGATAATTTTAAGGAGGTATATTTGCAAAATGGGATAAAGGCAGTTTATAGGGATCCAACTAAGCTGTTTCTTCGCACTTTACGCTCACATTGACTTTTTATCTTCTTCCCTGCCCAACACCCCCTATCCACTCCTGGTCCCGCAACTTTCTTGAGGGCTGTTTGCAAGAAATATTTCTCGTGGTTTGTGCATCCACAAGGAGATCTAAGTATGTTGCTGATTTTTTTTCTAAAAAGCGTCCGTGTGCTAATCTGCAAATTTACCGAAAATTTAATTTTCATTTACAAAACGAATGAAAACTCAAAATTTTCCCGGATAACCTCGTTTTTTCATGACTAAAGAACTTATCCACGCCATTTACAAGACGAAAGTACATGCCAAATTTTATCAAAATCGGCACATTATTTTTTGAGTTATCGGTGTGAGACATATATATATATATATATATATATATATATATATATATATATATATATATATATATATATATATATATATATATATATATATATATATATATATATATATATATATATATATATATATATATATATATATATATATATATATATATATATATATATATATATATATATATATAACATATAAAAATTTATACTGACCCCGGATATGGGTTCTAGGGGTCCTAGTTCGCGCTCATTTGCGAAAATTTTTTCAAACTGCAAAAGTCGGGATCTCCCCAGAATTTTTTCTGAAAATTCACTAATACAAAATTTTGAAATTAAAATTTTAATAATTTACACTGAACATATGTTTATAGGTATAGATTAAACTTCTTCATGATATTATGTAGTTTCATTTACCTCAAATTGTCCATATGCGACATGAAGAGTAAATAATAATGAAAACTCACTAAAAACTAAAAGTATACAATAAGTACCTTATTCTAAGATTCTAAGGTATTAGGTGAGTCTTATTATTTGTTTATGTAGTCAGTAAACAAAGAAAAAGAAGAAGATAACCTCGAATTCGACTCCCCCCACTGTCAGTTTCAAAATAACAAATGACAATGACAAATAGCCAACTGACGTTACAGATTTAATTAGGAGAGGGCGATGGGTTTTAAATACCTTGAAGAATGGGAAGCTTAATGGTTATACATAATAAAACGTAGTCCTAGATTGCCTTTAAACAAATTGTATCACTTTCAATAAAAATTTGATTTAATATATTTTTCTGATATTTATAAATACAGATGACAGTTTTGGCAAATGGCAACCCCGCTGGTTGTTTATTGTAACGTATTTTTGTAGCCTGTTCGTTTAAAGGTTAATTTGGAGAGTTTGTTTGCAATAGTAGCGTAACCCGTATATATCTGCCTGACCTTGTCTAACATTATAGGCACCCATTCAGAGGCAATTTCAGGTTATATCGTAAATTGTTGATTTTTTAACTGGTTATAACGCAGAATTTACTGAACCGATTAAGTTAAAATTTGACAGAGAGGACAACCGATACGATATCTACGTGCGTTTTAAGTTTTAGTTTAATACATTTAACAATTTAAAAGATACTGCGTTTTCAATCAGTTTTTCGCATTTTTTCTGAAAATATGTGAGTGTCAAAACTGCCTAACGACCTAATCCAAGCTATTAACAAAATGGAGGGAATTGCTAAATTTGGTTTCGATTGGTGAAGTATTTTGTGAGGTATCGGTTGGATACATATTCATGTATATGTATATATATATATATATATATATATATATATATATATATATATATATATATATATATATATATATATATATATATATATATATATATATATATATATATATATATATATATATATATATATATATATATATATATAAATAAACTTTTCAACTGACCTTGGATCTGGGTTCTAGGGGCCCTAATTCGCGCTCATTTGAAGAAAATTTCCAAAACTATTACCATCGATACCTCTCTATTAGTGAATTTTCTTAATGAAAATTGACTAAAAGAACAAATGCAACATCTGTGTATTTTTTTATTAACTGTGATGACATTAAATGCATTATATTTTCTGTGGTTTTGGGATGTTTATTTATGTAGTGAATAACGTTATCGAAGATTGCACCTGAGGGCATGGTGAGAAAAAACTAAGACTATTGTCGGATCCTGTAAAAGCTTCTATCATCGTGCAGAAAAGGTTTTACAAAGATTTTAACAAAGAGTTGTCGAATGTTCAACTGTTTATCTAGACAAAATTTGTAGCAATTTTTTTCTCTTATTATCTTCCAATATTTACTTATGCTTCGGGGCTACAGGTGTCTTGTTCGAGGTACTCACTTAGAGTAGCATCCTTTTAAGTAGTTTGTAAAAGAGACAGAACAGCTATTGTATTAAACAATTGTTACCTTCCGCTACAGACGAACTTTGTGGGTTGCGCTGAACACAGACAATGCGTATTACATTGTATGAGAAAACGGTTACTGTTGTAAATTCTAAAGCGAAGCAAAATATTACTATGTTATGATCCAAGTAATTGTTAAATTTATTGTGTCCTTGTTTAAAACATTAGGGATTTATAAAAATGTCCTTGCTAAATCATTGTTAGCGAATTTTTTTACAAAAATTAGTTATTGGGGAGATTGCAATACTTGAATTTTGAACAAATGTTCTTCAATTGAGCGGGAAGTGGGCCGCTTAGAACCCATATCCACGGTCAGTTTATATTTCTATGTTATGTTGCATATAATCTCACAAGTCCGATAACTCCTTTTTCCTGAATTTTCTTTAAAAAATTCACTAATGAGGATATCTAGACTTTTAAATTTTGAAAAAAAAACTCTTCAAACTAGCGCGAACTAGGCCCCTTAGAACACATATCCGGGGACAGTATTATCATAAAATTTGGTAAGTGCCTTCGTTTTGCAAGTGCCCTAGATAAGTTCGTTAGGCAGGAACGCACCGGTTTTTTCTGGAAAATTTTGGGTGTTATTTCAAAAAATATATATATATCTCCGGAAATAAAAAAGCTATGAAAACCAAATTTGATACTCGGGTTTATATTACAAAAAAAGCAACATACCAAAATTAAGATCTATAAGTTAAAATCAAGAAAAAGTTATAAGCATTTGAACAAGAAAAATGGGTGCTACTGATGACTACGCAAATGCATAAAACCCAAATATATTGTGTGGATAATAGAATCTATTGTATATTACAAACAAAGATTACGGTTTATGGCTCAAAAAGGCGAAGAAATAAAAGAAAAATTACTTGAAAATATAATACTTTTTCTTCGTAAAACGCCAAAGTCGCGATTTGAAACGTCAAAAATGGCAACACTTAGACAAAAAAGCTGAAACAAATACGGGTTATTTAGAGAAAATATCACAAGAACCGTGTTTCAAAAAGTCTTAAGTTTCAGCTTCAGACATCACTGTCCTTGATTTTACTATATATATATATATATATATATATATATATATATATATATATATATATATATATATATATATATATATATATATATATATATATATATATAAGTGTTACCATCGATATCTCTCTATTATGAAAAATGTCGGGACGCAGCAAGTGAGTTATAGTAGTGAATTTTCATAAGAATTGTACACTATTAGTATAATATATTATATAAACTAAAACTTTAAATTGAAATGGATCTTGGAGGTCGGTTTTAGAGTCCCAGTTATAGATTATTTGAAAAAACGGATATTTTATTTGGAGCTAAAAAAATTAAATTTGATCATAAATATAATAGGTAAGTACTGCAAGTATCTTTAAAAAATTGTGTTACAAATTTCATTAAAGTTACAAAAGTTTTTCAGAAAAAAAAAAAAATTATATACAAAGGGAATCTACCGGTCAAATTATCAATATGGCAGGTATTTTTCCTTATTAATTGCTTGGATGGTTTTATTTTAGTCAACCCATCCAGCTTTTGCAAACAATAAACAACAAAAAATGTTTTTTAAAACAAATTTGTAGTTATCTGCGTAGCTCATTAGGTTATTTTTGTTTAATTTAGTACCCAGGTGCGTTTACATAGGTGTTACTATGGTTCAAGAATAAAGATTCTAGCTTAATGCGAAATTTATTGAGCTATCCGATTTGAAATATTTTTAAGAAAATTTTCTACCATAACGTACTTGCTGCACCCAGACCCTTCCCAACACTTATTTACGGTTGATGTATCCATACCTTTTGAAAATGATAAAATACTGCGGCTTACTATGTAAGACTGACAAAAAAGGCAACCTCAAAGTCATTTTTGGAAAAATATAAAAGAAGAAATAACAATTTAAACATAAATTAAAAATCTTGATTTGCTGGTTCGTCGCAGGGGTCCTCCTTCCCCTATGCATGCATACAATCATCCTCAACGCATAAACAAGAACAATGTAAACAAGAAAATTTCCTTTGGAGCAACCCCTAAGAATGTTACGGAACCTGCGGTGAATGTAGAGGTTCTGCGCGCGGCAAACAAGATTTTAAGGAGGTATAGCTGCAAAATTGGATAAAGGCAGCTTAAACAGGTCCAATTAAGCTGTTTCTTTCGCACTTTCCGCCCATACTTCCTTTTTATATTCTTATCCGCCCAGCACCTCTAATCACTTGGTCCTGTAACTTTCTTATGGGCTGTTTGCAAGAATTTTGTTTTGTGGTTTGGGTATCCAGAAGCGGTTCTAAGCATATTTGTTAAAATACTTTCTAACCGACCCCCACAAACACCCCCCCCCCCCCCGGTGCTAATCTGCAGATTTCACTGCAAATTTAATTTCTTTTTACAAACAGGATGCATCTATGAAATGATAGGTAGCAGGTTAGTATTTTTTTCATATTAATCGCTTAAATGATTGGTTTTAATCAACTCAATTGGACCAGTTTCTGCAAAAAAAATAACAAAAAAGGTTTTTTAAAACAATTTTCTAATTATCTGGATAGCTCATTGTGTTATTTTTTAAATTTCGTTACCACGCTGCTTTTATATGGGTTTTACTATGTATCAAAACTGAAGATTCTAGTTTAATGTAAAATTGGAATATTAAATTTTAAATATTTTTATGAAAATTCGCTTCCATAACGCACTTGAACTCTTTTCAACACTTATTTACTATTGCTGTATCCATGCTATTTGAAAATGAAATAATTATAAACAATACAAAATTTTGAATTTAAGATTTAATAATTTAACCTAAACATCTCTTTATATAATTTTAACTAGGGATATATGTAATTTGTAGTACCTACCTATAAGTACTGATGTATTAGTTTGATGTAGGTATATTTCTTCTTAAAATAATTTTGTTCACTTTGGTAATACCTACCAGTGAATTCTTTATAGAGTTCACTAGGTAATACATACAATATCTACAATCTACATGCAGTTTACCTATCACTTTCATATTTGTTTCATTAGACGCTACAATCATAATATACTACTAAAGCCATTTTGATAAAGTTAAGTTAAAATTAAAAGTTGGGTTATTATTTACCTACTATTTGTATTAGAATATAGGTACCTAGTTGTTTTTATCATGAGATTCTAATAAGGTATTAGCAATTAGCATCAGCGGAGTCGACATCGAGGTTATGCGATGCGCAAATCGTACACGCTTCTCTGTGAAAAATAGCTACGTGTGGTCAGATTAAACTAGGAGATATATATATATATATATATATATATATATATATATATATATATATATATATATATATATATATATATATATATATATATATATATATATATATATATATATATATATATATATATATATATATATATATATATGGCTATATATATATATATGGCTTTTAATTATAAATACAGTGAACGTGAAGCATAGGAAGCTTAATATTCATGCATTATAACACGTCGTTCTAGATTGTTTTTCTACAAATTCAATCACTTTCATTAATTTTTTAATTATAGTATACATACGCATGATAAAATTTAGCGCTTTTGGACGCAAACTTTGTCCCGCTATTATGAAAGAAATGGTCCAAGGCTGACAATTTACACCATTGTTAGTTGTTTGTATATTGTACGCAACTCTATCTATAAAATTTTGTGTAAACTAGGGCTATCGTGATAACATACTACCAGGTCCTGAACCGAAGTGGCGTCCCTGTCGTTTCTCTCACAATGTTCTCTAGGCTGATATCTTGCAACAAATTCAATTTCTTAGATTTTTATCCACGATTTATTTAAATATCATAGGAGTACAGATAACGTCATCTGTCTGTGTCCAACATTGTAGCTATTGCATTACAGAATCTGAAGTGATGTCGAGGATTATTTTACTATTAATTTCGAATAGCTTTATTTTTCTTTGATCAAACGACTTGAAAATTGGTAGACAACCAAGTCAGTCTATGTTCTTTTGAATTGTACATTTTTGTTTTAATCACAGACAAGTTGAGAGATATTGCGTTTTAAAAAATATTTTTCACTTGTTTATTAAGAAAAATTGGCCGTTAAGATTTGATGAACGAACTCATCCAAGCCATTAGCAAAATAAAGGTAATCCCAAATTTGGTCCAAATCAGTGAAGTGTTTTTTTACTTATCGGTGGGACGCACACACACACACACAAATATAATATATATATATATATATATATATATATATATATATATATATATATATATATATATATATATATATATATATATATATATATACATATAAACATATAAAGATTTTAACTGACCATGGAAATGGGTTCCAGATTTCTTGACGAAAATTCACTAAAAAAAACTTGTTTTCTAACTGCTTTTGAGAAAAATGCCCAAAACTCAACTTTCTATACCAAATTTGAAGACAATATATAAATTCTTTCTAAAGCTATCGTGGCTACAAACAGACAGACATACAGACCAACAGACAAAAAAAATCGTTCCCAAATCATGTTTTATATATGTTTTGATATTTTTACGAAGTTTGAGCGAAAAAGATGTTTAAAATTTTGGTCGCCGATGAGATACTTCCATACGTTATGACGATGTGGAAGTAAAAATTATCTACACAAACACAATTTTTGTAGTATTAACTTATTTGACAATTGACGTTCGTTATCTCTACAACTTTAAATTTTGATAATATAAATCAATAAAAGTACCAAAAAGTAGTCTAAACAATATGGAATAAGCGTGTATAACAAAAGTGAAAACCTGAGCAGTAGGTGCTAGACATAAATATTATTTAGCAATTTTTCTTCCTGACATACCACGACGGACCTTCACACGCTTTGCCTGCTGATCTTTTTCATCTTTATCTAGCTCAATATGTAAATTTCGATAACTATTCTATGATACATACTTTTTATATCCTGGGTTGTGACATTGGATGTAATTTAGGATATACATACTTTTCGTATCCTAGGTTGTGACAAACGATAATCCGTGGGATATCCAGTAGATGTTCGTCTGCTGTGAATGAACACGAAAAGGATATTTGTCAAGACGTCCAATGGACGTTTTATGGGTAACTTTGAGCTATCTAGGTTTGTCATGTTGCATTATTAGTGAATTTTCTTTAAAAAAAAATCACTAATGAGGGGATCGCGACTTTTGGATTTTGAAAAAATTTCTTCAAATGAGTACTATCTGGGATCCCTGGAACCCAAATCCGAGGTCGGTTTCTTAGCGCATTTAAACAAATTCCTGAAGTTAAGGCGAACTAGGCCCCCTAGAACACATATCCGGTGCCAGTTATATATATATATATATATATATATATATATATATATATATATATATATATATATATATATATATATATATATATATATATATATATATATATATATATATATATATATATATATATATATTTATTTATTTATTTATGTGTCACACCGCTAACCTAAAAAAATAGTGCGCCGATTTTGATAAAATTTTGTGAGTACCTTCCTTTCGTAAGTGGCTTGGACAAGTTTGTTATCCAGGAAAATCGGACTAGTCTTTCCCGGAAAATTTTGATATCTCCGGAAGTAACAAAGTTAGGACAACCATACTGGGTGCGAGGGTTTATATCATAAGAAGACAACCAAAAATTTGAATCTCTACGTTAAAATAAAACAAACTTATACCTAAGCTTTTAAGTTTTTATTCTTAAAAAAGTCGCGACTGTAAACGTCAAAATTGACATGTTTTAGAGAACTTACATGATCGGCTATGCAGCGTAAATGTCGTAAGAAGTTAAAAAGCCGTAAGTTTCAGCTACAGTCTTCATTGTTCTTTATTTTATTACATTATTTGCAGAAAATGAATTTAAAATATGCCCTTTATGTGATGCTTTGGTCGCAGTTTCAGTTATTTATTTAATTTTAAGGGATCAGATTACGCTTATTATTTAGCGTTTTTTTTTTCTTCAATTGTGCAATGTGGAAGTTTTGTATGGATAAACGGTGGTGGTAGGTAGTTTCTTCTTTCTATGGACTTCTGCAAGGTGAGTTTTTTACAGTTTGCATTTGTAGCTCCGTTATAGCATGTTTACATTGCACAGAACCTCAAATTTACTTTAGGTCTCTTAACTGTATTGTGGAGTTGAGATCACAGGGGTTTCTGTAAACATGTTTCTGAATTTTTTTTCAAAAAACAAACAATACGTTAATCTGATAATTTACCTATAAATGTTATTAACATTTAAAAAAAAATGGAAACAACGCTCGTGCCTCGAATAAAGTTCTCATTTTAACTTTAAATGAAATTTCCTTCTCCTGTTTCGCATCCGTTCAACACACTGGGCACAGAAAATATAGGAATTTACTTAAAATTATCATTTATAATTGAAGGAAAATACAATTTGTTTTATGTATGCAACGAAAAAATTCACACAAAATAGAATAATTTCTAGATTCTAAAACCTACTGTGACGCTATAATGAAACAACGCTAAATGAAACGAAAACCATTTCAGGTTAAGGTTTTAACAGTAAAATAAGCTATCGTACTCCAAAAAAAAACAAGATTCTTATAAGGCGTAATACAATAATAGTTATTAATAGTCCACGGCAACAGTACATGTCACATTCAACTGACAAATAATTTTGATAAATGTCAGATCTACTTTCAAAGTGACATGTAAATAAGTATTTGGTTATCTGACATTTGTGATACAAATGTAGACATGCTCTTATTCTTACATTCATATTAATTTTTGGCCATTACAATTTTACTCATAGAGTTGGATACAATTTTAGTGACTTTTGAAAAGATTTCTTCAAATGAGCGCGAACTAGGTCCCATAGAACCCATATCCGGGTTAGTTTCAGTTTTTATTTGTTTTCATTTATACAGGGTGACGCATTTTTAGAGTAAAACTCAAAATATCCATTATTATGCAAGATATGAGAAAAAATTTATATGTTAATTATACGATCTCTGAATTTGCATCTTATAAAATTATGTTTACAATCACAGGTGGACCATAAGTCGCTGGTGATGCAATTTTTAATGAATTTTCTTTAAGAAAAATCACTAATGAGGAGATCCCCACTTTTGAATTTTGAAAAAATTTCTTCAAATGAGCGCTATTTAGGACCGTTGGAACCTAAACCCGAGGTCGGTTTCAGACTTTATATGTTTATATATATATATATATATATATATATATATATATATATATATATATATATATATATATATATATATATATATATATATATATATATATATATATATTGGTAAGTACCTTCCTTTCGCAAGTGGCTTGAATAAGTTCCTTAGCGAGGAAAATCCGCCGAGGTTTTCCCGGAAAATTTTGTGTTTTCTTTCGAAAAAAATCTCCGGAATTAACAAAGTAACGGCAACGAAATTTGGTACGCGGGTTTATATCATTAAAGGTAAGTTGCCTATCAAAAAAAGCTCTGTAGGTTAGAGGACAAACAAGTTACAGGCATTTAAAGAAAAAGAAATTTGGGTTTTCCTCAAAACCTCAAAGTCGCGATTTAAAACGTCACAATTGGTAATATTTAGGCAATGAACCTGAAAATAATATGAGCTATAGAAGGAAAATATCCCAAGAAGAATGTTTTACAAAGCCTGAAGTCTTAGTTTCAATCGTCATTGTCCTTCATTTTACTAAAATATTCCCAGAAAATTCATTTCAAATAGACCCTCTCTGATACTTTGGCAGTAGTGTTGGAGTTTATCGATTAATGGTATATCATTTTTGTCGAATTTTTGTTAAAAATCTTAAAGCTCGATATATACGTTATTATGCAAGAAACAAAAAAAAATTGTGTACATTAATTATAGGGTGTCTTAAGTTACATCTTAAAAAATATTACTACAGGCTGGCCCATAAGTCGTTGGTGATACAAATTTTCTTTTTTGGGGAATTTTCTAATTTTCTTATATATATATATATATATATATATATATATATATATATATATATATATATATATATATATATATATATATATATATATATATATATATATATATATATATATCGTACCGATAACTCAAAAAATAATAGACCGATCTTGATCAAATTCGGTGAGTACCTTCTTTTTGCAAGTGGTGGATATGTTCGTTAGCCAGGAAAATCGGACAAGGTTTTCCCGGAAAATTTTCTGTTTTCTTTCTAAAAAAATTAATATCCGGAAACAAAGTGAGGGCAACCAAATTTGGTACGCGCATTTGTATTATAAAGGGTGAACCATGTACCAAATTTTAGGTCTCTAAGTTTAAGCACAAAAAAGTTACGGGCAGCTAAAGAAACAAATTTTGGAGTTTTCCTCAAAACGTCAAACTCGTTATTTAGAACGTCAAAATTGGCAATCTTTAGGCAAAGAACGTGAAACAAATACGGATTGTGAAAAGAAAATGTTGCAAGAAGAGTTTCAGACTAAACCGTCATTACCCTTCATTTTATTAAATGTTTACAGAAAATTCATTTCAAGTAGACCCTTTCTCTGATGTTTTGGCTGTCAGTTTAGTTAAGTTGATGCTTTCGTTGTAGGTTAGTGAAGTTTATGGTTTAACGGTCTATAATTTTTAGCTAATTGTCGTAGAACAAATTCGTTACTGCATTTTAGCATTTTTTATCGAAATATGATGCATGTTTGTAAGGAAAAAATCTGGACGCACTAAGTGCGTTTTGGTAGCAAATTTTAATTAAATGCTTTAAATTTCAATAACTCAATTTGCTATTAACGTAAGTTTAGTTGGTTATGAAACCAACATTTGTCTTTATTTACGGAAAATTTTTGTATGAACGCAGCAAGGGCGTTTTGGTTGCTAATTTTCATTAAATGTGTCAAATTTCAATAACTCAATTTGCTTTTTACCTAAGGTTGATTGGCTAGGAGACCAGTTTTCTCGGAAACATTTAAAGTTTATTTTCCGAAAATTTTTGTAAATTTTCCAATATTTATTTTGATAAAATATGGTACATTGTTCCTACTAGTAATACCGGTAACCAAATTGATGCCTGCTCTCATTAGAGCGATATATTTGTAATTAAAAACATTTAAATGAAAATTAACTTCGATAACGCACTTGATGCGCCCAGATTTTTTAAACTATTTTTATGGAAATTGGCTACCCTAACACACTGGCTGCGTTCAGATTTTTTTAACCTTGTTAGTGAAATTATACTTTAACATTTTGATGTGGAATTTTTACATTAACATTTTTAATAACGTATTATTCGTTTTTGCGGTATCCAAATATAGGTATATACTTTTGTCCACGTAGGGTCCTTGAGGCATTTTTAACGTCAATTACTATAATCCGGAAAAGCACCGCAGGCTTGTGATATAATATTACATAACAATAATGCAACACAAATAGGGTTATCCGTTTTAAATGTTTTAGGCAAAATGTAATCTAGACATAACTTAAAACTTGAAATATTATCAGTTCGCAAGTTTGCTACAAGTTAGAAATTCCAGAATTTCAAAAACTGAATGTTTCTCATGTCTCAACAATCGCCGGAGGCACTGTGGCTTTACTGCGTTATAAAAGATGTTCTCAAGAGTTATGTTCAAGTGAAGGAAACAAGATCTGCCTTTGGGCACTCCAAGTATTCACAACTATTAGATATGTATGATAAATGTTACAAAATTCTGAAACCTCTTCTGTATGAAGATTGAGGATCATGCAAAGTTTTATACGACATTGAACAAGACCGTAGATAACTCTTATTGTGTATGTTTAGATTCGTATGTTTGCATCATAATTTACATGACAGGTGTTATCTTGTTTTAAGGGTACAAACGTCTTACGGAGATATGGAATAACAGTTATAATTTCAGATGTCAGGACTATATATCAGTGGCGATTTCTCCTAGTGGGCTAGGTGTGCGCCGCACACCCTAAAATATAATTAAAATGTGCACAGTTAAATATGTTTTATTTCTTTTTCCCTTAGTCTTAATACACTACATATGTTATGACAATCGATTTAATTTACTTATTTGATTTTATAAACAGTCGGTTAATAGTGACTTGGAATGAAGTCGGCACCACGTCTTCATTCGGGAATATGAGTAGGTCAATAGCAACTGGGAATGAATTCGGATTAGGTGTGCGTTGTTATTTCCGAACAACTTCACTCGACAGAGCTGTATTGGTATACAATACAGTCCACCACCCATGTGTTTAAAATAGTAAGGAAATACCATTCGTTTTAACACTGCAGTGAGCGGTAAAAATACCGCTCAAGACAAATGAATGGAACGCCGGTTTAACAAACGTTGTGATAACATTATTTACAAACATTACAACTGCGCTTGCCTGGACCACAGTATTCTAGAATCAAAGACTATAATAGATTTTAGTAAATTTTCGTAGAAAAAATTCACTAATGGGGAGATCTCGACTTTTGAATTTTGAAAAATTGTTTGCAAATGAGCGCGAACTAGGACCCCTAGAACCCATATCCGGGGTCAGTTTCAATTTTTATATATAAGAATTTAATTTGAGTCAAGTTTTAAAATATAGAAATTTTTGATTAAAATGAAGAAACTGATTTCAAGTACCATCCATATTTCTAGAAATTGTAATGGTACATAATGAGGTGAGGTAATTTTGGAGATTAGAAATCAGATGACAGAACTTTAGAACAATTGACATTTAGATTAAAATTTAGTCAAAATTGCATCATTTGCAGTCACAAGTTTAGACTTATTTGTAAGATGCCTTGTACTATTTATATAACAATAAACTATAAACTATATATATATATATATATATATATATATATATATATATATATATATATATATATATATATATATATATATACATAGGTATCACACCGATAACTCAAAATATAATCGGCTGATTTTGATAAAATTTAGCATGTACCTTCCTTCTGTAAATGTATTGGATAATTTCGTTAGTCAGGAAAATCTGACGAGGTTTTCCGGGAAAATTTTGAGTTTTTATTCGAAAAAAATTTGTATCTCAAAAAATAAAAAAGATAAGGTAACCAAATTTGGTAGGTAGGTTTACGATATAAAAATTAAACTATACACCAAAATTTAGATTTCTATGTTGCAAGATAAAAAAGTTATAATAAAATATTTTGTGCCAGATCATTTCTATGAAAATTCACTACCATAACGCACTTGCTGCATCCAGGATTTTTACACATTTTATTATTTAGTACCATATTAACATTGAACTACTTTTAATGTTTACAGTTTTCACCCCGTTCCGGACAGTGTTAACGCTAACACAAATTTGTGTGAAGAGAAGAGCTTGATAATAATTCCATGTTCTTTTTGTGTTTTAAAATTTTAAGTGACTTTTTAATTTGTTAGTGTTGCAGTGGGAAATTAATTTATTTATCTACGTATCATTCCCATATAGGTCGAATATATATATATATATATATATATATATATATATATATATATATATATATATATATATATATATATATATATGTATATGTATGTATGTATGTACATTTAGTGTTAATAATTTTTAAAACCACCACTAACAGCAACTCGTTACCGCACACCCGAACATTTTGGTCAGGAGACGCCACTGCTATACATATATATATATATATATATATATATATATATATATATATATATATATATATATATATATATATATATATATATATATAGATATATATATATATACATATATATATATATATATATATATATATATATATATATATATATATATATATATACATATATATATATATATATATATATATATATATATATATATATATATATATATATATATATACAGGCTGATTCTTTGGCGAAAAATAAGTGGTGTCTTTTTCTTGAAACCCCCACTCCTCTGAAATTTTGTCAAAAAAAAGTTTTCATTAAATATCTCCGTTATGAAATAATTTTAAAAAAGGAAATTTTGCATATGCATAAGGCTAACAAAATGACAGTATCAAATGGATTTTTAACCCTATAATGTTATCACAAGAGGGTGAAAAACCTACCCTTACATTATTTTTTATCAGTACTTTTTATTGTGTGTACCGTTTTCTATTTAAAAAAATAATTTGGAAAGAAAGATTAATTTAGCAACTTTTTTATGTCCAGACATTTTCTCATAAAATTGTTAGTTTCATCAGAAAAAAATATTACTCAGATCGATGTCACATGAATTTACAAGGTGGTTGTTATTTGCTGGAAAAACAAGTACGCGGTAGGCTGTCAAATAACGTCGTAATTACACTAATATGTTAATATACAGGCTGTTTCAAAAAACATGCACCATCGCTCGTGGGGCAATTCCTTACTAAAAAATATGAAAAAAAGTTCTTGTGCCCATGGGCCCGGAAACGCATAGTTTCCAATATACAGGGAGTTGAATTTTAATTATTTTTTTTAATTTTTTATAAATAATTTCAAAACCACTGGATTGATTATAATGAAACTTGAAACTTGAAAGTGTATTATGAAAGTGCATATTTTCAAGTGAAAATCTGCTTACAACTGCGTCAGTGGCGTGCGTATGGGGTAACTGTAAAAATTCATTTGGGGAAAAAATATGTGCGCCACTGTCTTTTTCCAATTTTGATACATCAGTTATGAAGCTTATTACATAAGCCACAAAAGCTGCCTCCTGGTATTTTTTCGTTCAGGGTATCCCCTAGGAGATATGATTAATTTTATAAAAAGGGGCAAAATACCGATTCGTTGGAGTAATGAAAACAGTAATCGTAAAGTGCCATGAAACTATAATTTTTGACAGTACTCTAAATGCTACAATTTTGAAGTGCTTTGTAGGCGTCAAAAGAGTTTTCGTGCTATTCTTTAAATTTTGATACGGTGCAGTATTTTCGTTTTTAGTTATTTGTTGATACTGAGGTGCTCTTTAATATTATTTCCTCCTCTCAAGATGGTTTTCATTAAGTACACTTCAGCGGATTTGACAGATATGTTGTTAATTTATGGACAAACAAATCAAAATGCTAGACAAGCTGTGCGAGTTTATCAGGAAACTTATCCGCAAAGAAGAATTCCTGACAAAAATATTTTCCCACGTATTGTAAGACATTTGAAAGAAACTGGTTCTTTAAAACCTTTAAAAGCTTGCCTGGACGCAGAAGATACCGCCGAACTGTACGAGTTGAAGAGGCAATATTAAATAGAGTTGAGCGTGATCCTAGTACAAGTACGAGAATTATTGCCAACGAACTGGGTAATATTTCGGCATCATCAGTTCACAGAACTCTGAAGGATCAAAGTTTATATCCCTATCATTTTACACGTGTCCAGGAACTTCTACCTAGAGACTTTCAACCAAGGGTAATGTTTTGTCAGTGGTTCTTAAACAAACTTAGGCACGACCAACATTTTTCTAAACGTGTACTATTTACTGATGAGGCGTCATTTACGCGAAAAGGTATCGTAAATTTTCACAATTTACATACATGGGCCGATGAAAACCCACACTCTCTAAGAGTTGCAAATTCGCAGTATCAATTTTCCATCAATATTTGGGCTGCTATTATTGAAAATCACATAATTGGTCCTGTTGTTCTACCGAATCGTCTTGACCATGAATCATATTTAAACTTCTTACAAAATGATTTGCCGTTGTTACTACCGCTTTTTATGAGAAATGGTACAATGTGGTTCCAGCATGATGGTGCGCCCGCACATTTTGCAGCAGTTGTAAGAACATATTTAGCCAACACATACGGTCACCGATGGATTGGTCGTGGAGGTCCAGTGTCATGGCCACCTCGATCTCCGGACCTGAATCCTCTCGATTTTTATTTGTGGGGTCATTTAAAAGAAATAGTGTATAAAACACCAGTAAATACACGAGAAGAATTGTTGAGAAGAATAGAATATGCATTTGACAGCATTAGAGAAGATCAAAATATTTGCAGAAGAGTAAGAAGATCTTTGCGCAGAAGGTTAAATAATTGTAACGACGCTAATGGTGGTCACTTTCAACATTTTCTTTAGCTTTGTTATTAAAGTCAATTGAGTAATGTACAAAAAACAAGAGTTTGGAAAAATCATGTTGTCTTTACGATTACTTTTTTCATTTTTTATTTATCATTTTTTATCAATGTTTGTAATATTTATTTCAATGTTTATCACCAATAAGTTTTACGTAGGTTAGTTATTTGCACGTTTATTGCTGTAATGTTTACTGTATGTTTTGTTTTTCATATTCTTATGGTTGCAGTAAACATATATTATTATTATTATTATTATTATTATTATTATTATTATTATTATTATTATTATTATTATTATTATTATTATTATTATTATTACGCCGACTAATCGGTATTTTGCCACTTTTTATAAAATTAATCATATCTCCTAGGGGATACCCTCACCGAAAAAATACCAAGAGGCAGCTTTTGTGGCTTATGTAATAAGCTTCATAACTGATGTATCAAAATTGGAAAAAGACAGTGGCGCACATATTTTTTCCCCAAATGAATTTTTACAGTTACCCCCTACGCACGCCACTGACGCAGTTGTAAGCAGATTTTCACTTGAAAATATGCACTTTCATAATACACTTTCAAGTTCCAAGTTTCATTAAAATCAATCCAGTGGTTTTGAAATTATTTATAAAAAATTAAAAAAAAATTAAAATTCAACTCCCTGTATACTGGAAACTATGCGTTTCCGGGCCCATGTGCACAGGAACTTTTTTCTTATTTTTTAGTAAGGAATTGCCCCACGAGCGATGGTGCATGTTTTTTGAAACAGCCTGTATATTGTTCTGGCTTTTATTAATTTCCAAAAATTTATAATAAGAAACAACAACTATTGTACTACTATTTTATAATTAATAATTAACAAACTAAGAAACGAAAAGAAATATTAACAAAATGTCAGTACGTATTATCATAATAAATGTTGAAAATGCTCCCCTTCGGAGAGAACGCATGACTCTAGTCTGTTTCTCATTGAACTTCGTATTCTATGAAAAATACCGGGTGTGTTTCTTATAATATCACATGATGCGATAATACGATTTCTGAGGTGATCGATGTTTTCAACATGACTTGAATAAACTAAGGTTTTCAGAAAACCTCACAGGCAAAAATCCAACGGATCAATTCAGGAGATCGGGCAGGCCAATTCTGTGGGCCTCCTCGACCTATCCAACGGGTAAACTTCGTTCCAGTAGTTACGAGCGTTGATACTAAAATGAGCCGGAGCCCCGTCGTGCATGTACCACATTTGTTGTCTAATTTGTAACGGAATAATTTCAAGAAGTAGAGGCCACTCTTCTTTGAGTAGATGACAGTACACTTCTCCATTTAGTCTTATCGGAGGAAAATATGGTCCAATTAAGCCATCACCAATGACAGCAAGCCATACATTTAATGAAAACTGGTGTTGAAAGTGAGATTCCGTAACTTCGTGTGGGTTTTCTTCAGACCATATGTGGTTATTATGAAAATTTCTAATAGATTCTCGTGAAAAGTTGGCCTCATCAGCAAATAAAATAGGAGATAAGAAATTTGCGTGATCATTTGTAGCATCCATTGACAAACAATTAAACGAGGTAAAAAATCACGAGGTAAGAGAGCTTTAACTCGTTGGATATGGTAAGGATACAGTAGTTGTTCTTTGAAAATTCTAAATACCGTGGAATAGCTGACATTTAAGACTTGAGCGATTCTTCTTGTACTTGTACCAGGAGATTCTCCAATTAAATTGAGGACAGCCTCTTCAAGTGCTATAGTTCTTACGTCTCTAGAACGCCCGCAATCGGCGGCACTTTTCGAAAATTTTCCTTCTTCTTGCAGACGTTGATGAATGCGTGCGAGTATGCTGTGATGGGGTACAGTTCTATTTGGATATAACTCAGTGTAGAGGCGCTGTGCTCTTAATCCATTACCACTAGTACGGCCATATTCAAAATGCATATCTGTCATTTCGGAAATGGTATAATTTACCCTTTTATTCACATATTTGTTCTAAGTAATTAAAAAATTATCGATAGATTGACAACAAACAGAACAATTAATATTATGGCGTTATTTGACTGCCTACCACGTACTTGATTTTTCAGCAAATAACAACCACACTGTAAATTCATGTGACATCGATCTGAGTAATATTTTATTTTTTTGTGATGAAACTAACAATTTTATGAGAAAATGTCAAGATATAAAAAAGTTGCTGAATGAAACCTTCTTTCTAAATCCTTTTTTTTTAATAGAAAACGGTACACACAATAAAAAGTAGTGATAAAAAATAATGTAAGGGTAGGTTTTTTCACCCTCTTGTGGTAACATTATAGGGTTACAAAATCCATTTAAAACTGTCATTTTGTTAGCCTTATGCATCTGCAAAATTTCGTTTTTTTTAAATTATTTAATAAAGGAGATATTTTATGAAAACTTTTTTTTGCCAAAATTTCAAAGGGCTGTAACTTGGAGGAGAAGGGGTTTCAAGAAAAACTATATAAAAAACACACCCCTTATTTTTCACCAAAGAATCACCCTGTAAAATTTTTCGCATCAATTTAGAAATACCCTGTATATTATCTTGATTATTGATATATATATATATATATATATATATATATATATATATATATATATATATATATATATATATATATATATATATATATATATATATATACTTGCCTTTAGTTAACAAATATGTTTAAGAAACAGAAACACAAACACACACACACACTCATCTGATGACTTGTTCCTAGACTCTTAAAATATTTTTTATAATTAAAAAAATTACTATATGTAAAATTCAGCGTTTGACTTATTTTCCTTTCAAATGTTTCTCTTCAGCATTACGACGTAATTGATAAAAATATTAACATTAACGAAATTATGATTAAAAGCCTAAGTAGATGCCCGCTCAAAGCATATTTACTAAAGCAGCAGCAATTAAACAGATTTTCTTATTTATTCGTACATTTAATAAAATTGAAGGAATATTCTGAAACGGATAAACACTCTCAAGTTATTTGAAGGATTATTCAAATTAATTCATACTGAAACTTTTGAACTAAATTATAGGAAATACTGCTTTATACTAAAGTATTTTGAATTCCTAAGTTTGCTAAGTTAATTTCTGTTCCTTACATAATGCCGAAGGAATCCAGAACTTCTCTGGAATATTGCTAGTTGAAATTAATCAAACGCTTTGCGTTATTTCGATACTATCCTTAATTTTTATCTATGAATACTCTAGAAAACGTAATGGAACTGCGGAATGGAACGATACAAACTTTTAAAAACTTTTAAAAACTTAAAAGGAAATTTAAGACTTATATATAACAACGTCAAACTTTAATGTCATTTTTGGTCTTAAATAAAATTGATTATTTTGGCAAATATATGGATATGTTAGGATGAATTGTAAATCAAAAAGTAAAATAAAGATATGAAGATTTGTTGTAAATGAAGGCAACGAATAAGGCATCAGATGGAAAAAATTGGCAGCAAAAAGAAATTTTATTTGGTATGTCAAAATTTGAAGTGCGAAATTTGGATTCTTACTGACAAGCAATTTTGGATATAATGTTATATATTAAATAACGTTAATGTACAGCATAAGTCTTTGACTTATTGTATTAGCGTACTGTATAATTTAAACAAATAAAGAAATAAAGAAATAAAGAAATAAAGAAATAAAGAAATAAAGAAATAAAGAAATAAAGAAATAAAGAAATAAAGAAATAAAGAAATAAAGAAATAAAGAAATAAAGAAATAAAGAAATAAAGAATAAACAAATAAACAAATAAACAAATAAACAAATAAATAAAATAAATAACAAAGAACCTAAAACGAATACGGGTTATGTAGAAAAAAATGTGGCAAGAAGTGTGTTTTACAAAACCCTAAGTTGCAGCTTCAACCGTCGTTGCCCTTCATTTTACTAAAATATTCAGAGAACATTCATTTTAAATAGACTCTTTCTCTGATGCTTTGGTAGTAGTAGAATTTATGGTTTAACACCCTATATTTTTTTAAACGAAAAATTCACCAATGATGGGTCTGTGTTTATATATATATATATATATATATATATATATATATATATATATATATATATATATATATATATATATATATATATATATCGTAAGGATAACTCAAAATGTAATGTGCGGATTTTTATGAAATTTGGTACTTACCTTTCTTTTGTAAGTAGCTTGGGCAGGAAAATTGGGCCAGTTTTTCCGGGAAAATGTTGGGTTTTCTTTCGGAAAAATTTTGTATCTCCAAAAATAACAGAGCTATGACAACCAAATTTGGCATATTATACCTTTCTATTTTCAAACTTACCATACATATAGCAATTTAGTGCTCTAAGTCAAAACAAAAAACAAGTTGTAGGCATTTAAGAAAACAATTTTGGGTGTCACTGGTGATCAGAGGAAAGCACAAAAACCAACGATTTTGTATGGTTAACAAAACCAATTGAATATTACATACAACGGTTAAGTTTTCTTGACGCAAAAAGGTCAAGACGTAGCAGAAAAAATATTTTGAAAATTTTATAATTTTTCTTCTTAAAACGTCAAATTCGCGACTTGAAACGTCAAAATTTTCAGTTTTCAGACAAATAAACCGAAACAAATACGGATTATGTAGAAGAAAAGTCAGATTAAGTGTGTTTTACAAAGCCTTAAGTTTCCGCTTTAACGATCATGTTCCTTCATTTTACTAAATTATTTTCGGAAAACCCATTCAAATAGACCCTTTTTCTGATTCTTTGACAGTAGTTTAAGCTAGAGAGTTTATGGTTTAATAGTCTATATTTTAGCAAATTTTTGTAGAAAAAATTCGTTATTTAGAAGACCGAAACTTATCAATTTTAAAAAGATTTTTTCTGATGAGCGCGAACTAGCTAGAACCTCTAAAACCCATATACGGGGTCAGTTTAAGTTTTTGTCTCTTTAGACATATACAGGCTGGCGCATTCCTATGTTAAGCTGAATATATCCCTTATTATACAGGATATGAAAAAAATTATATACCTTAATTATAGGGTGTCTCGAGCTGCATCTTATACTATTTTGACAATCACAGACTGGCCCATAAAATGTTGGTGATAGACACTTTCTTTTTTAATAGAACACTCTTTAGGCTATTGCATTTTTGCATTTTCCATCGAGCTATAATGCATATTTGTAAGGAAAAAAAATGATATCGTTCATCGTTTTCAGTTTTTTCAATTGTTTTCCAACTTTTCACGTTTTCGGCACATATCACAAATTGTGATACTATGTTTTTACAAATAGATAGCGGAGCCCCATGGAAATGACGCATTCAGAGAGATTTTTGTTTGTATTACTCGTCGAAAAAACGAGCCGCCGTATACAGGCACTCTTAAATAGTGTCCGAACATGGAAGGTTTTCGCAGAAATGGTTTTAGTGCTTCCGTAGAAATTATTTTTTGTAAGATTTTTGTGATACGTGGGTAATTAATAATAAATATTTAGTAAGCTACTGTAAAAAATAAATTGTCGAATTTTTGTGAAAAATGTAAATTAGTGTAACATTAACATTAATAAAGCCAATTCCTGTAAAAAAAAATTGTGAATTTCTGTAAAAGAAATATTTGCAAATTTTCATATTTTTTTTTTATTTTGATACTAAAGCTGTTGTTGAATAATTAAATCTTGGCAGGTGAGTAAATGGTTTGAAGAGGTTCGTTAGTCAACAAAATCGGGCCAGTTTTTCTGGAAATTTTAAGTTTATTTTGGGAAAACGTCTGTACTTTTTGAAACACAAAGCTATTTTAATGAAATATGGTACATTGCTACTACGATATAGGTTATACTGCTAACCAAATTTGATGTCCTTCTTTTAAAAACAAGACCTATTGGCAATTAAAAACATTTATTACGAAAATTCGCTACCATAACGCACTTGCTGCATCCAGACTTTAGAAACTTGAAAAGATCTGGGGTTAGTTTCAGTTTATATCCATTTACATATATAGAGGGTGACACATTTCTACGGTAAAGCTCAATATATCAGTTATTATACAAGATACGAGAAAAATTTGGATATATTAATTATTGGGTTTCTTCAGTTGCATTGTATAAAATTATTTTTACAATCAGAGCGCGGCCCATAAGTCGTAGGTGATACAAATTTCCTTTTTTAGTGAATTTTCTTTAAAAAAAATCACAAATGACGAGATCGCGACTTTCAAATTTTGAATAAAATTTCTTCAAATGAGCGCAACCTAGTCTCCCTGGAACCCAAATCCGAGGTCAGTTTCAGACTTTATGTATGTATATATATATATATATATATATATATATATATATATATATATATATATATATATATATATATATATATATATATATATATATATATATATATATATATATATACCGATAACTCAAGAAATAATAGGCCGATTTTAATAAAATTTAGTGAGTACCTTTCGTTCATCGATTGGAAAAGTTCGTTAGCCAGGAAAATCGGACTGGTTTTTCCAGGAAATGTATGTGTTTTCTTTCGGAAAATTTTTATATCTCCGGAAATAACAAAGCTATGGTATTCAAATTTGGTACGCGGGTTTATATTGTAAAAGTAAAACGATATACCGAAATTTGGATCTCTACATTAAAATAAAAAAAAGTTATAAGCATTACAGTTTTTCTTCTTAAAACGCCAAAGTCGCGGATCGAGACGTCAAAATTGACCTGCCCTACATAAAGAACCTGAAACTAATACGGATTATGTACAAGAAATGTCGTAAAAATGTGTGTTCTATAAAGCCTTAAGTTTCAGCTTCAGCCGTCATTGTCATTCATTGTACTGAAATATTTGCAGAAAATGAATTTCAAATAGACCCCTTCTCTGGTGGTTTGGCAGTAGTTTCAATTATAGAGTTATAATACATGAAGAAAAATCATTGTAGTTGAGTTTTGCCATTGACAATGGTGTTCAAGTGTTCGGGATTTTAGTTGCCGAGGTTTGCCGATCGGTAGTTACGGTAGTACTGTAATGCTGTGGCTATATGTATTATTTGGTTCTGTGGTGTGTATCAGTCTACACATGGCAGCTAACTAGTCCATCTTTGTCAGACATTGGACCTTAATCATTTAAGTGGTTTCAAATCATGTGTCTCAGATTTCTAATTTTAATTTGGAAAAAGCTCCAAATTTTGTGAACCAATTTTACACAGTTTCTCGCTACATGTAAAGTCTCATTTAATACTCTAATACTTTCAAAAATATAGCGTTTTCAAAAATATGTTTGTATATTTTCGAGAAAAAAAATGTCTGTTATAGCTGATTTACTAACTCGTCCACGCTCTCAACAAGTTGGTGATATGTGCCAAGATTCGTTCAAATCAGTTGAGTACTTTTTGAGTTTACGCTTGGATCCATATATATATATATATATATATATATATATATATATATATATATATATATATATATATATACATAGATCATTCAAACGGACCTTGGATATGCTAGGGGCCCTAATTCACGCACATTTGAAAAAAATTCTAAAAGCCTCATCATCTTACCTCTCTGTTGGTAAATTTTCTTAATGAAAATTCATTAAAAATAGAGATGACTCACTCAATAGCCAATACCTTTTGTAGATTTTTCTCAACGATGATTAAATATGTTCCCACAGTTAATCCCGCTTTTTTTGAGAACTATAGAACTCACACAGAAAATTTTAATAAGTGTGTCACCTCAATTAACCATTTTCAGGCCTCGGAGTTATTTTACTTTACCACAAGTCGTTGCTAATGTCCATGCCATTCCACAAGTTTAATTTCATTTTTATAGATCGAAAGATTTTCGAGAAATTATGATTTAGGCTCTCCTACAGCCACCTGCTCTTTGTCGGTTTCCACGCGGGGCACCTGTATACATTGGTTTATTAATTTTGTTAGTAACTATTAATAAACTGACATGAAGTAGCCATCTGATCATTAAAGTAAAATGATACAAAAATTTATCGTAACATCTTAGTGTTTTTAGACAAATATACGCCTAAAAAATCAATTTTTTACCTGTTGCATAACTATAAAAACATGATCTATGATACATTTATTAAAGCTGATTTGTGTGTTTTTTAACTATTCCAAATCAACCTCGTTTTACGAGCAACATGATTCTTTGGTACTCGAGACTGACTCGTGTGTCATAAAACTGTCCATATTTTACATTTTCATTATTTTATTACTTTAGGCTTTTCATTATTTTATGGTACATTGTAGTGGGAATGTATTAACCTTACATGACAGCCAAAGTTTCAGACATTCATATTGGGCTATAAAATAACTATCTATCGACGAAATTACTTTATATATATATATATATATATATATATATATATATATATATATATATATATATATATATATATATATATATATCACGGGCGGCTTCTCAATAAGTGCGCCCGTGCGCGCGCACTGCCGCCTGCCGTGGAAAAATACTATTTTTGCTATGCTATATTTTAATAAATTTTTATTTACTTTTTTACCTCCTGCATTCAACAAACAAAATTAGTATATCGAGGATCGCAGAGAGTCGGCAGCCATTAATACAGACTACAGAATCAGAATAAGTATAGTGTTAATCGTTGCAGACGTTATATACATCCATATCCATATAAGGTAGTCGGGCGGCGGTGTGTATTTTTCGGCGCTCTCAGGAAATGCGATACTTCAGCGCAAAATGATCCCCGATCTTGATGATCAACCGAATAAGCAATCTGTTGTGCGCTATAAAATAACACACTTCCAGTTTGTAGTAGACTTTTGGCAGAGCGTGTGTACCTACTATCTAGTCATTTTCGTCTTCGCGCCGGATTGATTTTTAATTAGATCATTTTGTTGTTGTTTACATGTTCTAACAAGACAATTATTATTATGTTTACTACTTCGGGTTGCTTAATAAGTGGATAAAATAATTGTGATACTGTGATTAATTCAGTGGATATTTTAAATTTCAAGGTTAACTTTTTAAGGGACTTTTTAACTACTATAACGTATAAATAACTAGAGGAAAACTTGGTAAGTAGTTAATAATTATTAAGTTTAGTAAGTAGGTTTCTTTATAATACATTTACGGGGAAAAATAGGCGAGCCCTTCATTTTTAGTGAATTTTTATTTTAATATCCAATAGATAACTCATAAAATAAGCAACTGATTTCGATGAAACTCGGAAGGTGCCTTTCTTTTATTAATGGCTTGGATGAGTTCGTTAGTCAAGAAAATCTGATAACGTTTTCCGGAAAAATTTTGAGATTCGTTTCAAAAAAAATATTTTTCTCCGAAAATTACAAAGGTATTTTAATTAAATTTGGTGGCGATGTTGCCTTGTAAAATATCTTACTAACCACTAAAATTCAACTTTCTACATTTTTAAAAAATTTTGTTATTCAAATTTTAATTATTTTTTTTCAAAAAATTTTATCCCAAAATTACAAAGCTATTTTGATGAAGTTTGGTGAATGTGTTGCTCTCGGTAAGGTCCTACTATGCACCAAAATTCAACTTTCTAAGTCGTAGGAACTTGAGTTATTCAAATTTGAAGCATTTAATAAAAATTTACAACCATAACGCACTTGCTGCGTCCCGAACTTTATTTTCTTGCGCACCCCCAATGCATTAAGGCACGAGCCGCTACTGATATATATATATATATATATATATATATATATATATATATATATATATATATATATATATATATATATATTATTATTATTATTATTATATATACAAGGTGTGTTTGTTTTATTGTTATACTAAACCCATGTTTATGGTGTCAATTATTATGAATAGAGTGTGTATATATTGTATATATATATATATATATATATATATATATATATATATATATATATATATATATATATATATGTTTATTTTAAGATGATTATTTTTCAACATTGCTAAGTATTGTGTTATTATAATGTGTTTATAATTGTTTAGTGTATGTTATGTACTATATAGGTAAATATAATTAAATCTTGGTGTTTTGTGCTTTATTTTAAATACGCATGTATTAAGATATGTGATATTCATGGATCACCCGTTATTTGTGTGTAAGATTTTGTGTACAGCCTACTTTCCACCTTGATGCACAGTATTTTTTTTGTTAGTCAGTAAAGTTGTATTTGATACCATATATCAAAAAAAATCATAACACACCTATCAAACAAATCAAAATCCATATTATGGCCTAAAATATGGTACTTTAGGCCATAATATGGATTTTGAAAATGTTAAAATATTAGATAGGGAAAAAAATCTTTAAAAACGTTCTCTTCTTGAAATGTGTCATACTCTTGAAAATGACACTATGAACTCAAAAAGAGATATTCAAAATTTAAGTAACATATATAGCTATGTAATTATTTTTGATAGGTCTGATGGCGCCTCTGTGTTGGCCGGTTCTATAACTTAGAATAAGAAAACATGTCACATAATTTATCAATAGAGTAACAAAATAGTCTATGATCATTGAGTTCTTCAGCTGTCATATATATCTTTGGTCGACATCTGAAACGTAAAAAAATGGGGTTAGATATCCATTTTGTTACACGCGAATTTTTCAAAGCTTTTTTAGTTTTTTAACATTAGTGACACTTTTTATATTTGTTCATGACTAGCTTTGAATGTTTTGATAGTAGAAATGTTCGCGTGAGGTTACATGTTGATGTAAATATGTTTTTGCATTGTTGTTTTTTTGCATAGCTTTGTGGCAGATTTTCCCTGTTTTCAATGTTTTGGCTTTGCTTTTACAATTAGTTACAGTGATGTAATTATTTTTAATGCATAATCTAGATATCTGTGCTGATTTTTATTCATTTTTAGTACTCCTAAAGATGCTCGGAACTCCGTAGCGAAATTTATCAAGTTTTAGTACAGAGTGACTTTCTTTAAAATATAGCCCTCGTTTTTTGGTCGTAATTGCCCTTAAAAGTATACAAATTTTAGCACGCTATCGTGCAACGACTGTTACTCCTCCCTTCAATCATATATATATATATATATATATATATATATATATATATATATATATATATATATATATATATATATATATATATATATATATCCAACCGATAACCTAAAATATACTTCACTGGTTTGAACCAAATTTGGGAGTTAACTTTATTTTGTTTATGGCTTGGATGAGTTCATTCATTAGATCTTGATGGCCAATTTTTCCTAACAAAAAAAAAATAATAATTTAAACGCAATATCTCTGATTGTTCGAGTGATTAAAACTAAAAGTCACAGCTTAAACGCACATAGACAGACGTGGCTGTGTACCAATTTTCAAGTCTTTTGATCAAGGTAAAATAAAGTTATTCTAAATTAATACTAAAACATTCCTCGACATCACTTCGGAGTCTGTAATGCAATATATACAATGTAAGACAAAGACAGATGACTTTACCTGTACTGCTATGCTATTTAAATAAATCGTAGATAAAAAACAATGGAAGTTACATTATTGCAACATGTCAGCCACCCTGTACAGTTACAAATACATTTTTACTTGTCAAAAGTGTATTGAACTTAAATAGATCAATATACCAAGTGTCAAAAAATTATGTATCGTAGTTTTCGAAGTATTAACAGTTTTAAAAAATTGTTTTTAACAACCATTTTTTCAGTAGTAAATAAAGATAGGAAAAAAAACCATTAAATATAATTAAACCTTAAATTAGATGTAAATTCATAAAACCCAAAAACATACAGGGTGTTCCATTTGAAACAAAAAAGGTGGTATTATTTCTGACCGACCTGCGTAGTTACATATGCTTTTTAGTGAATTTTCTTAAAAAAAATTCACTAATGAGGAGATCCCGACTTTCGAATTTTGAAAAAATTTCTTCAAATGAGCGCTAATTAGGACCCCTGGACCCCAAATCCGAGGTCGGTTTCAGACTTTATATGTTTATATATATATATATATATATATATATATATATATATATATATATATATATATATATATATATATATATATATATATATATATATATATATATATATATATATAAATATATAATTTATATACTTATGTGTCACACCTATAACTAAAAAAATAATGGACCGATTTTGATAAAACTTGGTGAGTACCTTTCTTTCACAAGTGGCTTGGACAAGTTCGTTAGCCAGGAAAATCCGCCAAGGTTTTCCCGGAAAATGTTGTGTTTCTTTTCAAAGAAAATCGAAAAAAAATTATTTCTCCGGAATTAACAAAGTAAGTACAACCAAATTTCACACGCGGGTTAATATCACTATGGGTAAAATACCTACGAAAATTTAGCTTTGTAGGTTAAAGGACAAAAAGTTACAGGCATTTAAAGAACAATAAATTTGGGTTTTCCTCAAAACGTCAAAATCGCGATTTTAAACGTCAAAATTGGTGAGTTCCTTCTTTTCGCAAGTGGCTTGAATAAGTTCGTTAGCCAGGAAAATCCGCCGAGGTTTTTCCGGAAAATTTTATGTTTTCTTTCGAAAAAAAAAAATATATCTCCAAAATTAACAAAGTAATGGCAACTAAATTTCATACGCGGGTTTATATCATTATAGGCAAGTTACCTACCAAAATTTAGCTTCGTAGGTTAAAGGACAAAAAAGTTACAGCCATTCAAAAAAAATACATTTGGCTTTTCCTCAAAACGTCAGAATCGCGATTTTAAACGTCAAAATTGGTAATATTTAGGCAATGAACCTGACACTAATATGAGCTATGGAAGGAAAATGTCTGAAGAATAATGTTTTACAAAGCCTGAAGTCTTAGTTTCAATCGTCATTGTCCTTCATTATACTTATATATTCCCAGAAAATTCATTTCAAATAGACGCTTTCTCTGATGTTTTGGCTGTCGGTTTAGTTAAGTTGATGCTTTCGCTGTAGGTTTAGTGAAGTTTGTGGTTTAACGGTTTATAATTTTTAGCTAATTTTCGTAGAACAAATTCGTTACTGCATTTTAGCATATTTTATCGAAATATGATGCATGTTTGTAAGAAAAAATCTGGACACAGTAAGTGCGTTTTGGTGGCAAATTTTCATTAAAACCTCCACATTTCAATAATTCATTTGCTATTAACTTAAGTTTTGTTGGTTAGGAAACCAACATTTAACTGTATTTTCGGAAAATTTTTGTATGAACGCAGCAAGGACGTTTTGGTTGCGAATTTTCATTAAATGTTTCAAATTTCAATAACTCAATTTGCTATTAACCTAAGGTTTATTGGCTAGGAGACCAGTTTTCTCATAAACATTTAAAGTTTATTTTCCGAAAAGTTTTGTAAATTTTCAAATAATTATTTTGATAAAATCTAATACACTGTTCCTACTATATAGGTTATACCAGTAACCAAATTGATGCCTGCTCGCATTAGAGCAATATATTTGTAATTAAAAACATTTTTATGAAAATTCACTTCCATAACGCACTTGCTGCGTCCAGAATTTTTACTTGTCAACAAAGTACTAAATTTAAGTATATCAATATACAAAGTATCAACAAAATATGTTTAACAGTTTTCGAAATATTGGCAATAATCCACACTTTTTTTACACCCTGTATAGCAATAAATATAAATTATAATCCGGTAGGCAGGATACGATGAGGAGGAACTGCCTTAATTGCAGGAGATATTAACCAGTTATCAGTTATTAATAAATCGGAACCAGCGTGAGTAAGTATGCACAGGCTGTGTGATTCAGTACCCCTCGTTGTTTACACAATTTAATTTCCATGTCAGCACATACGAGTACGCGAATCATTTGTTAGTGATCTCACTAATTATAGAGTAATAGCCTCAGGTGCGTGAACGATGGAGGTGGTCTGTCTGCTCGTCGTCCCGTACAGTGTTGGAGTATCAATAATGAAAAGGGGGTTCTGATCAATATAATAAACATATATTTATATCATTGTATGTGGTGGAATGCAGGCCTACTGAAATTCCAGGTTACCTCATATGTTGTAACATGTACATACAGGCTCGCGCATTGAAAACGAAACAGACCGATTTGCGTCCAGAGAAATATTTTTTTAAGAAACGCTGAAACAAGTTAATTTTAATATTAAGGGGGACATGTTTTGACATAAAACTCAACTTTGTCACATCAACCCCTTAAGGGTGGTGATAACAACCCTTATATTTTAAATAGGAAACATGGGTCGAGTATTATATCATTTGAAAGCTCTTTCTTTTCTGAATTCAGCACCCCATTTTTTTTGGGAAGTTTTATCAACTCGTTTAAAAATTATTCACAGTTGGAGTTGCAAGAACGTATTTCATTCATTGTGATAAGAAATGCATTAATTAGTCAATTTTTCGTTAAAAAAAACTAAAAAACAAAACCAGACGTTCAAAAATGTTAAGTAAGTGTTCAAATTGTTGACCACCAGCTTCCATACAAAAGTACAAATTTTGTTCAAAACGAGCATTAAAGCAGGGTCACGTTATTTTTTGTTGTTGTAATAACCTTGTAGTAAACTTTGCTGTATGAAAATCTGCGTTTTCATGTGGGAAAATGGGTTAAATGTACTCTAGTATGGATTACAGACATTCTGGAGCATTTGTGGAGTTATTAGACGGCATTCTTCAACAATGCGTCGTCGTAGTTCTTCCAGAGGCTCCGGTTCTGTTGCGTAAATTCTACCCTTTAAATGGCCCCAAAGAAAGACGTCTAAAGGAGTTAAATCCGGTGATCTATGGGGGCACTCAATAGCAACTCTACGCCCAATCCATTGTCCTGGAAACTCTCTGTTCAAAAACTCCCTAACACGTTGTGAAAAATGCGGAGAAGCTACATCTTGTTGAAACACTAATTGATTTTCTTGATAGCGATCATCATTTTCCACAATGTCAATTAGTAGAGGGTAAACGATATCTTCTAGTAACTCCAAATACGTTTCGCCACTCAAATTGCCATCAAGAAAAATTGGTCCGATTGAACGGTCTCCAAAAATGCCAGTCCAGATATTCAATTTCTGTGGAGTTTGAGTGTGGACTTCGCGAAAAGTTCTTGGATTATTATCTGCCCAATAACGACAACTATGACGATTGACTGTAGAGTTTAATAAAAACGTCCACTCGTCTATAAAACAGATATTGAACAGAAAGTTCCCGTTATCAGCTATTCGTACAGTCATAACTTCACAAAACTCCAGCCGCCGATCAAAATCATCTTCATTCAGTTATTGTACAAGATGAATTTTATACGGGTGAAATTTATGATGCTTCCATATTCGCTGAATAGTTCTTCTTTTGATGTTTGAAACAGTGACAAATTTTCTCGTGCTCAAAGTTGAGTCTGCAGCAATTTGTCCTAAAACTTCAATCTCAGTAGTCTGATTTCTAACCGGAAATTCACGTTCAGGATCCCGTTTTTTGTTGGCGACTGAACCACTTTGTCGAAACTATGCAACTAACTCCAAAATGTATTTTCTGTTAACATGTCTGTTCGGATGTCGTTCATTAAACAAATTTGCAGTACGGTGTGCACAGTCATCGTTTTCTAAAAAAGGGTAATTATTTCAACTCTTTCTTCTACAGAATACACCATTGTGAAATTAATTTTTGGTAGTACTATTAAGTATCAAACCGACCGATAAACTGAAATAATAAACCGCATCTCCCATTTTGATAAGAAATGTTCTGATAGTCAATTTTTTGTTTACAAACCAACAAAACATTGACTATCAGCACATTTCTTATCGAAATGAGTGAATAATTTTTAAACGAGTTGATAAAACTTCCACAAAAATTAGTGTATTGAATTCAGAAAAGAAAGAGCTTTCGGATGGTGTAACACTCGACCCATGTGCCTTATTTAAAATATAAGGGTTGTTATCACCACCCTTAAGGGGTTGATGTGACAAAGTTTATTTTTATGTCAAAACCTGTCCCCCTTAATATTAAAATTGACGTCTTTCAGCGTTTCTTTAAAAAAAATTCTCTGGACGCAAATCGGTCTGTTTCATTTTCAGTGCACCACCCTATATTTTAAGCCTCCACTGGGTATTGGCCAATACCTGGAGTCATTTCGTTTTGATGAATTTTGGTAGGTTTCTTATTCATTCGATAACTGTTCGAGGCATGCTTGAAATTAAATGATATATGGTATCATGATGAATGCTATCCCAGGCTTCTTGAATTTGGTGACGAAGGTCAACTAGGTTATTTGGTGGTTGGGGTAAATTACTAGGTCAATTGCCATTCACACATGTTCGACTGGTGACAAGTCCGGGAAGTGAGAAGGCCATTAAAGCAGGATCAAGTTTTTGTTGTTGTAATAACCTTGTAGTAACTTTTGCTGTATGAGAATCCGCGTTGTCACGTAGGAAAGGGGGTTAAATAAGCTCCCGTATGTATGTGTAATCAGCTGCATTCAAATTTCTGGCAACAAAACCAGAGAAAACCTGCTACCGTATGTTATCGCATTCTATACTATCACCCCCGTGTAAAAACTGTTTGCTGTTCTACAGCAAATTCTAAATTTCTGCGTTTCCCACGTACTCGGCTCACTCTTTTGCGATCATCGTTTACCTAAAGACAGTGTAACGACAGTGCAACAGACTGCAGTACGTTTAGTATGTAATCAGCTGTATTCAAATTCCTGGCAATAAAACCAGAGAAAACCTGCTACCGTATATTATCGCATCCTATACTATCACCCCCGTGTTAAAACTGTTTGCTGTTCTACAGCAAATTCTAAATTTCTGCGTTCCCCACGTAATCGGGTCACTCTTTTGCGATCATCGTTTACCTAAAGACAGAATCCAGAATTGTCAGAGGCCAAAAAAGGATTCCATTCAACATCTCAATTTGATCTGCCAGTACACAACTTAAGCAGAGCAGCATGATGTCAAGGTGTTAGTGGGAGACATGCAAAATGTTTATACGAACGAAGCTCAAAAGAGCGTATTCTGCGATATATCGTTGCCATAGAGGCTCGAGGTCGTCCGGATCCATGAGGCTGGTTATGGACTCCCTCTTCCCATCATTTGGCGCAACACTGTAACACTTTTGACACATTGCGTCCTATGCGGTCGAAAATTTGTCTGATTGAAAAACAGACTTCCCGCATACCAGCAATTCGAATTAACTTAAATGATTATAGTTGTTCCGTAAATTGTGCCTACGCATAATGACTTAATAAATTAACCACAAATCGCTACGGAATATTGCTTTAAACGGAAGGAACCAAAATGATTTTGATAAAAATAAATTTAAAAAATGTATGCCCGTTAAAATACTTTGTCCATATTATTAGCATTTATTTGGAGCGACAAAACAGAGTAGTATAAAAAATTTCATTGCAATTGGTGGATTCTTACTGGGTGTTCAGATTTGTTGTAAATTTAGTATATATATATATATATATATATATATATATATATATATATATATATATATATATATATACATGTTTTTCCTTATTATATATATTAATAAGGAAAAACATGTGACGGCAACGAAATCCACAACTTGGAAGTCCTCGAAACAAAAGGCCGCGCGTAACAAGATGTTCTATGTCTGGTGACCAGGACAGTAAAAGGGTTTATTCGCTCTGTTTGCCTGGTAGATCTGTTGAGGTCACCAACGGCAAGTCGGTGGGCAAGTGATGGCAGTCTTTGGGTGAGGGTAGGGTCACCGATGAGACGTACCTCTCTTCTGATTGGAGTCCAGGATAGCGAGTGTAGAAGCGGCAGCGGCACCCCAGATGTGGGAGCAGTATTCGAGGTTTGGCCTTATTTGTGAAGTATATAAGGAATAGAGATTCGCTGGTTAAAAGTATTTGTGAGCCCGGAAGAGGAAACCTAATTTCTTAGCAGCCGCTTCTGCAATTGATGTGACATGTTGGTGCCAATTGAGATTTCGATCCACAGACATGCAAACAAGTGAAAAGGACTCATTACTTTGAATAACTTGTTTGTTCATTCACTTGGGCTGGTGCATCTGTTATGAGATAGAAAGCAAGACTGAGATTTGGTGGAGTTGAATCGTACAAGATTACTACTTCCCCAGTCTAATATTTTTTGGAGATCCACAGAGACAGAACCCTCAATGAGTCTGTGATCCTCATCTAATTGGGCTAAAGAGACAGGTTTAGGATATTGTATATTTGAGTGGAAGGTGCTGTCGTCTGCGTAAATGTGAACTGGGTTTAATGTGCTAGAGAGAAGGTCATTGATGTGGAGAAGAAACAAAGTAGGGGGTAAAGCTTAACCTTGAGGGGTCCTGAATTAATTGGATACAGTTTAAAAATTGGCCATCCACGACAACAGAAATGTTCTGGTTGGAGAGGAAATTTTCTGTACAGGTACAGAGTTTTAGTGGTAGGCCATAGGCCGGAAGTTTATTAAGAGCGCTGCGTGTTAGACCTGGTCGAATGCTTTGGATATTTATAAAACGACAATTTGGGATTCACCGTGTAGTTCCATAGACTTGTTCCCAGAATGGCTGACAAAGGAAAGGAGGTCGGCAGTTGATCTGCGCCGACGGAATCCATACTGCCTGTCGTAGATTAGATTATGTTTTTCAAGAAATTTTAGTAATTCGGTGTTTATACTCTTTTCCATGACCTTAGAGGCGACTGAAAGGAGATAAGTGGGCCTGTAGTTGCTAGGAAGCTCTTTGGGTCCTTTCTTGGGGACGGGTTTTACTCGAGCAATTTTCCAGTTACTAGGAAATATGCCTCTATTGTAAGATATCTAAACCAGACGAGTCAGGACTAGAGCAATTTCTGGTGCGCATTTTTTGAGAACAATTGCTGGGATCTCGTCAAGGCCAGAGGCTTTCCTGGTACTGAGAGAAGAGAGCATCTTTCGTACCTTTCTAGTTTTGAAAATGATATCCGTCATTTTATGCGCGAAATTGGGTACTGTTGGTTGTTGAACATTTGGAGGTGGATTGAGAGTAGAATTGCCGGCGAACGACGAGGCAAAAAGTTCAGCCTTACCACTTTTTAAATCAGCATGTGTTCAACATGGCACTTTTTTACCAATGTCGTGCATCACACATTTCTCTGGGGCTGTCCAATTTTCATGAAAGTTTCCATGCACCGGCATTTTGAGATGTGAATTACGAAAATGAGCAAAGAAATCTGAAATTCTTATTACTTGCGGATTTTTACTTGATTTCCCGAAAGATGAATGTACACATGAAAGAACTTATTCTTTTAGGATATTCATCAACATTTTAATTATCTGAGCTCAAAAGTACAGTTTACCCTAGAAAATAACGTATATCTCATACCCAATTTCCCAGATATGAAAACTTCTGAACTAGTTTCGCAGTCATTCAAATCAAAAACAGATATGTTATTCCATTCAATTTTCATATTTTCAGATTGCCTTCCAAGGATCCCCAAAGGGTTGACGTTTGGCTTCGCAACATGAAACTTACAGAATCTTGGAAACCTTCAGAAAACAGTAGACTCTGTTCAAGACATTTTACTGTGGACCAGTTCTACCAGATTAGCGGACAAATGTGTTTACTAGATGGACTACCCACAATATTTCCAGAGCTGCCAAGATATTTACAGCCAATCAGACTGATGAAAATAACCTCCAGTTTAAAGTTTGTTAAGAGTTTTTTATGATCTTATAATAGAAAGAAGTGGTTATCACAAATGTGTTGCTTACTAGCTTCGTTCTATACAGGCTGTTTCGCATCAGGACCTACACAGGCCAGGGAGCATGTAGGGGAAACTAAAATATGGTGATTTAACGCAACTTACCCCTATACTAACTGGAACCCTTGATAAGTTATAGACTTTCAAAGTGGGGTTTCAAATTTTTTTAAATTCATTATTTCAGTAATACTTCAAATAAGAAAATCCAAGTTTTGGTACACGTTCTGAGTGTATCAAGAGCATCAAACGAATTCAATTGAAGTATTTCAAAGGTTTGAATAGGGGTGATGCACCCTTAAATGACAGTTTCTTTACCCGTCTGCGGAGTCAAAAAATATTATTTCATTTTATGGGTAATTTAATTTTAAAACTTTTTTTACCATTGCTATTTTTTTTCAAAAAACTTTGTCGTTTTCAAGGAAAACCTTATTAACTAAAGACAAGTATTTTATCAATGTTACTTAAAATCATCGAAAATTCAATAGTTTCCAATGAAACTATACGTCAAACTTGACAATCAGGAACCGAAGTTATTTAATTTTAGCAATTGTTTGCTGATTGTTTTGAAAATGACCGGAAAGTTTTTATTTAGTGAACAAGTTGACATGGTGTTAGTGTTTAGGTGGAGGAAACTGCAGAGAAAGTGTTGAAGAACGTCAAAGACGTTTTCCTAGTCGTGTGGTCCCCCATAGGGAAACATTTTCCAATCTTTAAGGACGAGGTCAAAAAACAGGCAAGTTTTACAGTAATACTCGGGAACATGTATCTGGGTAACTTGCATCAAATCACCATATTTTAGGTTCCCCTACATACCACTTCTCAGTGTCGGTTATTATGCGAAGCACCTTGTATTTTCTAAATATTGTGTTTGATAGGGGACAGGACAACATACTTGCATTATTCTCTCGATAATTTGAAGTGGACTGAATTGCTGCCGTTAGTTGTAATGGAAAAAAGTTACAAAAATTTAATAACTTTATCTAGACACTGTTGTTGGCATAGTGGTGTAGTCGAAAGTAGTCATATCCTGTAGTCAAAAATTTGAACATCCATGTGGAAGACGAGGTCCTATTTCCTATTCACCTTTTGAAAATATCGAGCTTTTGTCTAACGTCACTGTATTCAAATTAAGGAAATTTTGTTACATATTTGGGGTTATCACCATCCTTATTGATATCCTAGAAACTCCAAAAAGGAAAAAAATAACTCTCATAACCATATCATGTGTTACAGCGACCCTCTACTTCAGCATCTACTTCTCTAACTACTCCAGCGCATGAGACTTCGCCCTCACACCAGGTGTCAGGTGATACACAAAAAAGAAAAAAATAAGGAAACAACTATTTCATGAAAAAAAAGAAGTCAAGCGAAAGCAAAGAAAATTCGAGTGCTGTCACATAAACTCAAAAGGTATAAAACGAGAGTAATTTTATCCCTCAAACACATTTTGAGAGATTTGAGACAAAACAATTTCCTGTCCCAAAAGAAGTGTGCCTTATTTGGTAACATGCCTGATATTTTATAGTAATAATATTCCATAAGAAAATATTATACTAAAGCCATAATATTCAGTAAATATATCTCAAATGAACAAGTTATTAATTCGCATATGAAAAAACATTGTATTTCATAGTTATTGTGCTTGTCTTGAATACGTCAATATTCAGAGAGATAAATTACTTGCTTTACAAATAACGAATTGATTATTTACAGTTTGTCTTCCAATTTACTTGTGTTAATAACTGCATTGATACATTCCTAATTGAGATATGTCATATCTTTTGTAGATTTTGAATCATACGCATCATACACAGCAGCTTGCTGATTATCTTGACACTTGTAGTTCTGACGTAGTTTATACGGCTAACACTGTAAATGCAGTATATTTTAAATTTTTGCCTAAATTAACTCATTGCGTAGACAAAATATGTTCGGAGATGTATAAAAACTTCAGTAAAAAGAACAATTTCAAATGTATTCCATGGATAACTAAGGAAATAATTGATATGGGTAGTAAACTGAAACACCTGTGTTGGCTTGTTACAAGAAATAGAAGTTTATCAATTAAAACTCAATATGAAAAAGTGATGAAATATTGTAGAAGCATCATTAAATTTAGCAAAAACATATAATTTGACAACGTACGCAAAGAAATGATTGGTAATGAGTATGCTTCTTTTCAATTCAAAACGTGTGCTTGAAAAAAATCTTTAAATTATCACAGTAGCATAGATAGCAGTAATTTTGCTCATGCAGCTCCTCACATGCTTTTAAACTCATTTCGCTAAGTTTCAGTAACTTCCACCGAAATAAAAACAATAATATCAGGGTTAATGTGTACTGGTTCCATCGAAGTGGACTGTATACCTATTAACAAGACAGTTGCTGAACAGATATCTGAGCCATTGGTTATTGATTCGTTATGCAGGGCCAATTTCCGGACCTAGTCAAGATAGGCCAGGTAATTTTGCTATACAATCTGAAACCGGTGACCCATATGTAATTGAGGGTTTAACAACAAGTACACTATTTTTGAGATTAGACAACATGGGTTTCGTTCGGGTAGGTCAGCGAAAAGTACTGCCCTTGAAGTTTTGAAATATGGTAGTAAAGAAGTTGCTAAGAATAAGTATGCAGCGACTTTTTTCTTTGATCTGTTAAGTGCCTTTGATACTCTTGATCTGGATAAACCACGTGTTCCTTTTTTTGCTGCGGGGTGTGTTGTTCTTGCCGGCACATGTTTTTCCTTCTCCTCCGAACCTCCAAGTCCAGAATTAACAGGTTGCTTCTTTCCTACTTGTCGACACCCACGGTACGATAGTATTTAGGCTGTAAGCCCTCGTGGTGTGTTGTTGAGATAAAAAACCGCGAAAAGTGGTAACACTTTGATCCAGCTGGTTATCCGTCTACTTTCTATATGTCATTGGCGGTAAAACTTGCAACTGCCCACACCGTGCGGAGATTCCTTGGAAATGAGGATGTGTCGCGTTGTCGTTCAGGTCCCTATAATTTGGAATGGTGTCCATCTGAGCTCAGTCCCTTTGGTATTTAAGATACCTGGGACGAGAGAATGTTTACCTTTGAGGGAGTGTGAAAGCCCTTCGGGTTAAAGCCGATAATAATAATAAGAAGAATAATAAACCATAGTCATTAACAACAACAAAATAACTTTTGAAAAAACGATACATTATAACTATTCGAAATTTTGGTGGCGTTTATCTGTCATCTCACAATAAATATTAGTTGTTACATTCTCTATGCCTCCTGTATCTCACATAATACAGCGTTTACAAGCGAAAGTAAAACAAACCACCATAACTCGAAAACTATCATAAAACTATGGTCAAATCCATACTACGTCGATGCAGACTTTAATGACCTACCTGACCAAACCATAAAATATAGGGTGTTCCATTTGAAAAAGACAAGTTATGCCACTTTAAAGTTAAGTATGTTGCAACCCAAAAGAAATACACCCTGTACAATGATGATAAATTATTCTTCAACTATTTCAAAGAACCGAATGTCGTCTATTAATATTTTGAACTTAAGGCAGCAAAACTAAAAAAAGTCGTAATATTTTCACAAATATCAAAGATAGCTATAGAAACTGATTACAAAGTCACACTTATTTTAGTGAATTTTCATTAAGAAAATTCACTAATAGAGAGGTATCGATGGTGAGACTTTCGGAAATTTTGTTCAAATGAGTACGAATTAGGTCCTCTGGAACCCATTTCCATGGTCTGTTAAAATGTTTATATATATATATATATATATATATATATATATATATATATATATATATATATATATATATATATATATATATATATATATATCCAACCGATAACTCAAAAAATACTTCACTGATTTGGACCAAATTTGGGAATTACCCTTATTTTGTTAATGCCTTGGATGAGTTCGTTCATCATATCTTAACGGCCAATTTTTCTTAACAAAAAATTTAAAACATATTTTTTAAAGCGCAATATCTCTCAAGTTGTTCTAGTGATTAAAACGAAAATTTACAACTTAAGAGAACATAGGCAGGCGTCGTTGTATAACAATTTTCAAGTCTTTTGATCAAAGGAAAATAAAGTTATTCGAAATTAATATTAAAATAATCATCAACATCACTTCAGATTCTGTAATGCGCAATATCTACAATGTTGTACAAAGGCATACCTATAACGTTAGCTACACTGTTATGCTATTTAAATAAATGGTAGATAAAATATAAACAACGTAAGTTACATCATCAGCATTGCAAGATGTCAGAGCGTATAACATGGTGAAATGTACGACACGGACGCGATCTCGGTGCGGAACCAGGTAGTATGTGGTCACGACTGCTCTAGTTAACACAAAATGTTATAGAGGGAGAGTGTTTACAACTAACTAACAATAGCCCTAGCTCATTTCTTTCCTTATGCGTCCAAAAGCGTCAGTATGCCACTACAAACCGCTTGATAGCTGGTTGACGTTAGATGACACTGCTGATTTTTAAAAGCAGCAAGTTGCTTGTAAGCTTGAAAAGCGCATTATTTCTACGCTTTGTGGCTTGCGCTTGTTATGTAGCGTTTACAACTGACTTTTAACTAACCTAACATATTTTAAATATGGATATAAATACTAAGTAATTAACATAAATATTCGACGATGGTTATAAATGAAAATTGTGAGTTAATGATTTTAAACTAACCTAACATATTTAAAATATCGATATAAATATTAAGTATTGAAAATTGGACGATGGTTATAAATCAAAATTGTGAGCTAATGACTTAAGACAATACAATTTTGCGTAAAACAGAAAATGAGCACATCAGTAAATCATATTCTAAGAGCAGTGTTAACACTGGGTTTTTATAGTTTTAATGAACCACGAAAACAGGACCCCATAGACATTATTATTATTGCATAACCAGGGGAATTAACTAATGCATTATTTGGTAATAGCAACACTATCAGCATTTTTTATAGTTTGTCTCCGTGCGGAAGACAATCTTTGTTAGGTTTGTTGGGCCAGATTTAGTACCGCGGGCGTCAATGTTCTTTGCAAGTATCAAAACCTGCTTACAAAATGAGAAGAATACTGATAGATAAGTTACTAAATCCACCATTTTTTATTATCGATGATTTCCCAGGTTAGTTGGTCAATATTTGTTTAATAAATAGCACTTGAAAGCGTATTTCTGTATTTCTCATATTGTATGTCTCCAACAGGTACAGTCTCTCGCTAAACTTAGACATAACTACGTTTGTTAACCGTCCAAGCCTATCGAGGTTAATTTACAAGCTGCTTGCTTGCGTTCGACCGGATTTCAGTGTAGCCTTGGACAAAAGCTAGGTGCATACACTCGCGAATTGCGAAATCGCCGCGAAACGCAATCTTATCGGTTTATTTAAAATAAAATCCTAAAACTGTTGTTTTTTTCTTTATTAGATTTTATAAATGTATTTTACTAATTTCTGTGTGCATACAGTTAGAAGTATTTTTTTATAATCAGAATACTACTGTGACATGAAATCAAACTTATGGCTCTTAACACGATCAAAATGTCTTCTCTACTTTTAAGTTTATATAGCCCCAATGTTAATTAAGGGTCCCCTTTATTATACTTACTTATATTATGCTTATATATGTAATATAAAATAAAAAAGGAGTGAAACAGCAAGTGAATATATTTACTTTAGTGTCAATTTTATCAGAAAAAATATTATAGGCGACAATGTGAAATGTAATTTCGGCAAATGGACAGTTTACTGCAAGGATCGTTTTTAGAAAAAAAATTTCAGAACATGCTGAGAACTCCCGTTGGATGCACAAGCCACAAGGAAAATTTGTTGCAAACAACCCCCAAGAAAGATAGGGGCCCAAGAATGAATTGGGGCGCTGGGCGGGGAGGAAATCTGATCAAAATATGCTAAAAACACATTTATTCGGACTTTGAAAAGATGCGTTTTTCACATTTTGCAGCAATACTTCCTTTAAACCCTGTCTGCCCTGCACCCCCAAGGCTCTCATAATATTCAAATCACCAATTTTAACGTTTCAATTCGTCACTTCGACATATTTAGAAAAACATTATAAAATTTTTAAAGTAATTATTCTCGCATTTCTTACTCTTTTGCACCAATAAATGTAAATCTTTAACTGTAATATTTAACTGATTTCTTTACCACACACAATCTTTGGTTTTGTGCGCCTTCCAGTTTCACTGAAATTTTCCTATTAAATGCTAATAACTTTTTTTTTCGAACTTAGAAATCCGAATTCTGGTACATTGTACACGTTTCATCAGATAAATCGGCGTACCAATTTGGTTGCTAAAGCTTTGTTATTTTTAGAGATGTATACATTTTCTGAAAGGAAGATTATAATTTTGCCGAAAAAACTATTCCGATTTTCTTGGCTGACAAATTTATCCAAGCCATTTACAAACGAAAGGTAAAAAAAGAACGATTCGTAAAAATCGACTTGTTCTACATACAGACTTGGAGACTACTTCTCTGGCTTCACTGTTGGTTTTTGTAGGTGAAGGACGTAGCCAACGCGTGAGCTAACTGAAGCAAGTGGCCCTTCGAATTCTGGAAGTTCTAGGATGTTCTTCAATGCTTCTGTGACTATAGTTTCGCTGCTTGACAGCAATTTCAGACAGATTAAAATTGAATTAGTACGAAATCATGACAACTACAAATAAATATCTGTTGCTATGTTATGATATGATGTTTTGATCAAAAATTTTAAACACCTGTACAAATACAAAGGTAGCTTTTAAATCTTACAACACGACGCGTGATTTGTTATTTAACGCGAAAGAGAAATCTTGTTTCCTGACAAAAGCTGGAGTTTATAAATTAGCTTGTACACATTGTAATGCAATCTACATAGGTCAAACTTCTAGAAATTTTAACACCCGATACAAAGAACATATTTCTGCATTTAGAAATAACCACGCTGACAAATCTGCATTTGCAAAACATATTATTGATACCGAACATAGACCTACAATAAATAACCGCATACAACCACAACATTCTTATAATGACAAACGTAAACTAGATTTTTTTGAAGCTTTAGAGGTCAAAAGGCACACACACGACAATAACTACCTTGTTTTAAACGAGCAAACTGATTTAATGAATTCCACTTTCTTGGATATTCTTCTTTCTAATTAAATATGTCAAAGAAAATAAATTTAACTATTCTTTCAAAAAAGTTATAATAAACTAATGAGTTGATGTATGTCGATATTTTCGTTGTATAGAGACTACTTTTATACTGTTATTGTTTAGTTATTTTATTGTTGTAACTGTTATCATAGTTATTATAGGCTAGGTCTAGTTTTTATGTTAAATATTGACATACATCACATATACATTTTGAAAACCTCATCTGTCATCTGTGTTTCATTTTATTTTCAATTTGATACATTTTTTTTAATCAAAACATCATATCATAACATAGCAACAGATATTTATTTGTAGTTGTCAAGATTTCGTACTAATTCAATTTTAATCTGTCTGAAAATGCTGTCAAGCAGCGAAACTATAGTCACAGAAGCATTGAAGAACATCCTAGAACTTCCAGAATTCGAAGGGCCACTTGCTCCAGTTAGCTCACGCGCTGGCTACGTCCTTCACCTACAAAAACCAACAGTGAAGCCAGAGAAGTAGTCTCCAAGTCTGTATGTAGTATGGACAAGTTTCACCAAGTAAGGGCAACAACAATCAATGAATCGACCCGTTCTTTTTTTAGTTATAAGTATGATTGATATATATATATATATATATATATATATATACATGTAAAGCAGAATACACAAACCGGTCTCCTCCATCTTATGACTCCTGAGTATGCTCTACCTGCGCCTCAAGAAGCCGACCCTCAGGCACGCATTTGCATAATATGCAAGAGAGAACAGCGCAAAGCGCCACCTCTGCTGTTCTGACGGTTCTAGGATTACACAGCAGCTTCCACGTACACACAGTACAGCAAAAAAAATATCCGTGTGAAGAAAACTAGCGAGTGAAAACAACTCCCCTGGCTAATACTACGACGGGCATTGAATTACATCACTCGAATTACACATATTCGGAAAATATTATCACTATCCAATGCATATTATAAAACCTTGTTCCCACGGCTTCCTTTTTGCTGTACTGTGTGCCCATGAAAGCTGCTGTGGAAGCCTAGAACCGTCACAACACCAGCCTTGACCTATTCTATATTGCACACACACACACGCACACAAATATATATATATATATATATATATATATATATATATATATATATATATATATATATATATATATATATATATATATATATATATAGATATATATATATATATATATAAATTGAAACTGACCCTGGATATGTGTCGTTCGCGCTCAGTGGAAGAAATTTTTTTCAAAATTTAACAGTTCCATTAGTGAATTTTTTCTACAAAAAATCACTATAGCTTGGATTATTTACAAGAACAAGTGTCAAACTTATTTGTAATATTCGCTGTAAGATTACTTTACACAAGATAGATAGATATATAGATATAGATATATATATATATATATATATATATATATATATATATATATATATATATATGTATATAGATATATATATATATATATATATATATATATATATATATATATATATATATATATATATATATAGAGAGAGAGAGAGAGAGAGAGAGAGGTGAAACGAAATTGTCAGTGACATCTCAAGCTTATTTTATATTTGAACATGTTGAGCCTCGGTGGCCAGCAGCAAGAACTTGTGCCTGTGCCTCTGAACCAAAGGGTACTAGGTTCGACCCCAGGGTTCTCCTTTCACTTTTTCAGTACATACTGTACAATTAACATCAACCGAGGTTGTGGCATTGTATTTGAGCAAGTTGAATGTCTGCACGTTCTGCCCTTCGAAGGAGGCGTAAAACCGTCGGTCACGTGTCTATGCAATGTTGGGCACATTAAAGATCCCTACTCTACATACAGGCAGGGATTTGGAAAATTTTCCAGGATAGTGATGTGAAACTGCCCCCTGGCGTGAATGATTGGTAATGGTAATAATCGGGAAAATAGACAGACGTTAAACATATATACATATATACACAAACATTTATATATATATATATATATATATATATATATATATATATATATATATATATATATATATATATATATATATATATATATATATATATATATTACATACTACATACCTCTAATCCATTATTTCAATCCAACTTTGTAGCTTTCAGACGTAACGAGCCGCCGCTGCTATAATAGTCATCATAAGTACGAACTCGACTCGTTCGAAGAAACACAACAAATTTTAATTTATACCGTAAAGTCTGAAACAAAAACCGACACAAACTTCGAGTCACAACTGGAACAATAATTTCACACTTATCCGAAACGTTAATTTGGCGTTAATGAGTTCGAGACATTCCTGCTATGACTTTTAATCCAGAAAATCAGACTTTTAATAAACTTGAAGAAAAACCACGATTTTGTTTTAATCAATTATTTATCAGAACGATATAATCAATTTGTTTCTACGTGATCCAAATAATTCTGAAAGAATTTCACACGATCTGATGTAGAACTGTGATTTCTTAGGACTAAAAACATCAAAAAATATTGTTTCAGCGTATTGAGAACACAATCACGGCAAATTCTTTACTGGGCTACAATTTACATGGATATTAACGTTTGGGTATTAACTTCTTACTCAAGCTTAGCACGACTATTTTCACAAGTCATTTACAAACTGTTGGGATGAGACTAAATAAATAAAAATGTTGTAAAAGTCAGTATGTAATCTATCAAATATCCCTTTTTGTTTTGTCTGCCTTCTCTTTCATAATTTTATACCTAATTAAAGTCGATCTTTTAGTTTCATACTATTTTAATGAAACACATTTAATTAAAAGGCTTTTAGTCCAGACTAGGGATGGGCACATTTCTTAAAACATCGAGATTAACATCGATGTTTAACATCGAAACCTACTATCGATGGTAGGAAAAACATCGGCTGGAAAACATCGATGTTGGGAAACATCGATGTTTTCAAAATAATAGTAAATTTACTAATTCTATGTTCTTTCGGAAAAAAAAATAGTTTGTAGTTTTGTAGGCATTAGAAAATGGAAACATATTCCGATGCAGATTATGGCAGGTGCAGGTTAAAAAAAAATTCGGCACGCAGCAAATGCGTTATGGTAGTGAATTTTCATAAAAATGTTTTTAATAGCAAATATGTGTGGTTTTTTTATTATTAAGAAAGCAGGCATCAAACTTGGTTGCCAATATAACCTATATAGTAAAAACAATGTGCCATGTTTCATCAAAATAACTTTATTGTTCGAAAATGTACAAAAATTTCCGAAAGTAAACTTAAAGTGTTCCCGAAAAAACTCGTTTCTTGGTCAATTCTTGGTTAATAGCAAATTGGGCTATTCAAATATGAAGCATTTGATCAAAATTCGCTACCATAACACACTTTCTGCGTCCAGAATTTCTTCAAACATGCCTTATATTTCGATGGAAAATGCAAAAATGCAATAACATAAAGCGTGTGTGATTAAAAATAATAAAAAAGAAAATTTGGATCACCAACGACTTATGGGCCAGCTTGTGACTGTAGAAATATTTTTTTAAGATGTAGCTCGAGACACCTTATAATTAAGGTATACATTTTTTTTATATCTTGTATAATAACGGATATATTGAGCTTTATTGATTTTTTATGAAAATTCGACAGAAATTATATACCATTAGACGATAAACTCTATAGCTAAGACTACTGCCAAGTATCAGAGAAAGGGTCTATTTGAAATGAATTTTCTGGAAATATTTTAGTAAAATGAAGGACAATAATGGTTGAAACTAAGAATCTAGTGTTTGTAAAACATTCTTCATGAGACATTTTTTTTCCATAGCCCGTATTAGATTCAAGTTCTTTGCCTAAATGTGGCCAATTTTGACGTTTTAAATCGCAACGTTTTGAGGAAAACCCCATTTTATTGTTCTTTAAATGCCTATAACTTTTTTGTTTTTTAACGTACAGAGCTAAATTTTGGTAGATAACTTGCCTATAACAATGTAAACCCACCAACCAAATTTGGTTAGCCTTACTTTGTTGATTCCGGAGATATATTTTTTCTAATGAAAACACAAAATTTTCCGGGAAAACCTGGGCCGATTTTCCTGGATAACGAACCTATCTAAGCCACTTGCAAAAGGAAGGTATTCACCAAATTTAATCAAAATCGGCCCATTATTTTTTTAGTTATCGGTATATATATATATATATATATATATATATATATATATATATATATATATATATATATATATATATATAAACATATAAAAATTGAAACTGACCCCGGATATGTTTTCTGGGGGGCCTAATTAGCGCTCATTTGCAGAAAAAAATTTCAAAATTCAAAAGTCGGGATCTCCTCATTAGTGAATTTATTTAAAAGAAAATTCACTAAAAACGGGTATTACTGGTTCTGTGTTACTGTCAGAGCCCAGCGCCATCAGTCTTCGAGCCTAAAACGTTCCTGTTTATGATGTTACTACGTCAATTAATCGGACAGGGGTGCCCATTTATGCCAGGTAGCCGGAATTTAATACACTGCGTTCAGGTACAGATGTCGCTTAAGTCACAATGTGCAAAGAGTAAAGAATCAATTAGTAGTAATTTGTTCAGTAAATTGTTGTATTTTTTAGCTACTTAAAGACTTTCGAACTGAAAAATTACAGGACATTGTGGGATACGTAACGATGTTCCGATGATTACAAATAACATCGAAATTACAACATCGATGTTCAATGGAAAACATCGATATTCCAAAAACATCGATGTTAGGTGCCCATCCCTAGTCCAGACAGTAACATATATTATTTCCTATGCGTTTCGGCTACCTACGTTCTACTTTTACTTGCATGTTTTAACGCTTGCTGCCATTTTTAGCTCATTTTAGTGAATTTTCTGGAAAAAATGGCCAATGAGGAGATCTCGACTTGTAAATTTTGAAAAAATTTCTTCAAACGAGCGCGAACTAAACCCCCTAGAACATATCTCCGGGATCAGTTTCAATTTTATATATATATATATATATATATATATATATATATATATATATATATATATATATATATATATATATATATATATACACATATATGTTGCTATGGTAATTTTAATGTACCAGAAATTCATCTAAATTTAGAAAAATGAAAAGGGAAACTCTTGGGAAATTTACGTTATTCTTATTACAGTATGTCTTGCCAGAGACGGGTTTAACAAGGGGAATTTAAAAACAAAAGTCGATAAGCATGCAAGGGGATAAGTATTCAGAAATAAAAATAAACCCCTTAATGCATGATAATATCAAAAATATCATATAAAATTAGTATTTGAAATCAAAGTGTGCGACTTACATAAAAAAAAAACGTTTATTTTCCAAAGACTATACATTCAAAATTAAAATATTATATTTAATAAAGCAGTAGACGAGATCACTGAAGCTAGTTAAAATAAAAGATCAGCATTCCGTGGCTGAATCACGTCTCCATCTTGATAGGTACGTTAAACGCAGGAAACAAATCATCAGAGTGATAAACTTTGGCACTATAACAATAAATTTCAATTAATTTAGGAAGCAAATAGGATAAAATGTGTGGAAAAATACGAACACAACATGATTAGAATGATATGAAGGTATGGCAATCAGAAATTATTGACATATTATAGATTACCTGTTATTTTGAGGTGTGGTCCAGTACAATTATAACGTAATAAGGAAAACTCCTTTCCACACCAATTTTCATGATCAAAATTGACAGAAACCATAAATAGTAACTATATATATTGTGGTCCATATCAGTGTGACGTCTATATAATTTCCAAATTGATAGTGCATGTCATTTCAAAATGTACATAATATGGCATTTCGAATTTTCCACAAAATTTGATAATACCTGTAAATTCAAAACAGATTTAATAATTTGAAAGCATTTGGTTGATTATATCATTATGAATCTCTAGAGTAACATAGTAGTAACAAAAATAAGGGAAAATGAAAGAAAAATGCAACTTTTTTTGTCGAACATCATGTTACGGGAGGACGGCTTATGTATAATATTTGATATATAGTGTATTAAATTGTATTTTTGATGACTGTATATATTTATAATTGTAGGTAAGTAGATTATTATAAACAATTTTAGACTAGAAATTGAAATGTCAACAGATAAAAGAAATTCAAATTTGATGTATGGATTATGAGATTATCATAGAACCAAGTCACATGTAAAATAGCTCTATGTAATCAGTAAATTGCCCAGAATAAGTTTATCATTATATAATTTGTGTATTATAAAAATTAGCGGTCAGTAATTTTCATATTTATGACTATTGTCAATTTTGAATAATAGTAAGTTTGGCATAAAAATTTAGAACATACGGTATAATGAAACCACATGTAGGGAGTATCAACATATGCAGCTTTAAACAATATTTCTTCTAAAGTATAGCATGTTTGGCTAGCTGTAATATAAGAAAAAAATCCTAAATCCAGGTCTATTATTAAAATGGCGTAAGGACGCTAATTCATTTTTTTTTTTCAGTTTTTATATAAAAGAAGTGTCGATTTATTTTATCGAGTTGCAGTTGAATTTAAGTAGCTAGAGAGAGCACATCAGAATTTTAATTGACTTCCAGCATTTATTCTCAACAATTTTAGCTTACATTTTTAAAGGAAAATAATGAAATAAGTTTGACAGTGTCAACTTACCTGTTAATTTCTGCGATCTGATTATTATTAGTAACTAAATTGGAACAAATATTATTCAATTAATTAATGGAAACGAGAATATATGGTAAATTAATGAATTCTTGTTGGAATTTTATTAGTAAATATTAAATAAAAATAAAAAACCCAAACTGTCAACTGCCATTAGACTAGACAAGGGATTCCTTTTTTATATTAATCTGATCGAAAGAAGAATCCGTAAAAACGAAATTAGACCCAGAAACTATACACATAACCCAAATGTATAGTGGATAGAATAACTATTAAAACACATGGAGGCAAATACTTCAAGTGACATTTAAATGTTGGTGAATGGAACTTATGTTATGTAGCTCAATAGCTATAAACAAACAAAAAATAATAATAATTTAATAAATAAATAAAAAGGACTGTACCTACATAAAAATAGTGAGTACCCTTTCAAGGGAAGTTTGATTATTGTTAAGAATTTGTAATATTATTAAGAATTTTATAGTTAAGCAGTATTTCTTTTCCGTATTTTAAAAAAAGTGTCCTATTTTGTTTGTTATTTAAATTGTTTGTTAATAAATTATCCATTTATTATGTATGTATGTGTGTGTGTGTGTGTATCAACTCAAAATAGTGCTGCAAATTTAATAATGGATGGAAGAAATGTGGTTTGATGTATTGAAATTTGAAGTTTGTAGAATTTTTTATGCTCAATATCAAGTATTCTTTTATGAACTTGTGTAAATGATCTCGAGAAATATAACACAAATATACTAAGCTTATTGTATTATAGACAAACTGTATAATTTTGATCAATAAAGTAATAATAATAATACTAATAATAACCTTACACATATCGGTGATAATTGACTTTCCTCAGAAAGATATTCACATGAAATGAATTTAAGGTCCATGATTTGACCACAAAGAAAATATTCGTATTCCTGTACCTATAAACTTTTGAATCGTTATATTACTGGAGTTTTAACGAAAAAATTTAAATTTTCACCAAATCACCTCTCGTTCATCCCCTACCCCCTGAAACGATCTTACCCAAAAACAATTCGAAGAGTTCCTTTGTCGTATACTAACTGAATACCAAATTTGGAGATAATATCTCAAGTTATTGCGCCTACCAGCAGACAGCCGAAAAGGCCGACAGACCCGCCGACAAAAAAATGTTCGTTCCAGAGTCAAGTTTTCTATATATTTTGGGACTTTCTACGCTGTTTTAGAAAAAAAAAATCAAAATTTCTGTCACGGATATTCCACCCCCACACATTCAACCCCCTAATTTAATTTCAGCGCAGAATACCAGCTGATTGATCATATTGAAAGTTTTCTAATAAACAAACCCTAAAACGTTATATTCCTCGAGTTTTAACGGAAAAAAGTCAATTTTCTTCAAATAATTCCGCATTCATCCCCTACCTTCCAAACCGATTTTACCCAAAAACGATATGAACCGTTGGTTTGTCGGATTCTAATCGCATACCAAATTTGAAGACGATATCTCAATTCGCTCTAAAGTTATCGTGGCTACAAACAGAACAGACATACAGACCGACAGGGCATCAGACACACAAAAATTTCGTTCCCAAATCATGTGTTCTGTCTGTCTTGACACTTTTTACGACGTTAAGGCAAAAAAAATCTGTAATTTTTGTCGCCGATGTCATACTTCCACAAGTATGGACGATGTGGAAGTAATAATGGGCGGATTGTGATAAAATTTGGCATATACCTTCCTTTTGTAAGTGGTTTGGACAACTTCGTTAGACAGGAAAATCGGATCAGGTTTTCCAGGAAAATTGTGAATTTTCTTCCGGAATTTTTTATATCTAAAACCGTAACAGAGCTATGGTAACCAAATTTCGTACGTCTGTCAACGTTATTAAAAGTAAACCATAAACCACAATATAGGTCTCTATGTCACCAGAAGAAAGTTATAAGCATTTAATTTTAAAATAATTTGCTGTCAGATCATTTCTATGCAAATTCACTACCATAACGCAGTGGCTGCGTCCAGACTTTTTATAATTTTACAAAGCTGTGCCAAGGTTACTTAGATTTGAAGCAAGAAGTAAAAAGAATAGGCGGCACAATGTTTAAAAGCAATTCTGTTTAAAGCTTATCTCTGATTTGGTTTGTTTACAATTAAGTTTCGCCGTGGAAAAAATCTTTAAAAGTTCATTTTATTTTCAGTTTTTTTACGGAGTAGACAATTATATATAAACATATAAAAGTCTGTGGCCAGTGGGTCTCATTCCTGAAGCCAGTAGTCGAGACATACAGGCGCACACACAGAACCTAATATTTTTGTAACTTCTGTTAATTACGCCAAGATAAACTAGGTGTCACTGAAATGTACATAACGAACTAAATCATATTTAACCATTACTAAACCAAAACTTTTAACAGAACAATGGGTTCGCGCCATAAACAACCAACTCTGTGTTTCAGAAATCAAATAGACAGTATCTAGACGGATGTGGGCACATCTGCGAGTTTATTATTGTATTAGACACTAAAAGCGTGAAATATATGTGTCCATTGTATATACTGGACAATACTGACGTTATTAGGTCTGTGGGCCACCGCAGTTGTAAAGTTACCCTTAAAGTCTCATCTGAAAACGATTTATCTTTTACACTTACTCTATTCAATTTTCACCCACTGGAAGTGAAACCCCCAGAGTGTCACGTGGGGGTGTATTGAGACTCGGTGAAATTAGGTGACCAAACAGTAGGAGTCATCTTTTGAACTACATCCAGTAGGAGTGAGAAGAATTACTTAACGCTCCAGCAATTCAAAGGGTTTTATATACGCTGTCTAAAACTATTGGTCAACTACAGGTTGATTTATACCGTAACGTAGAACATTGTACACATATCTTATTAATTTCAGCTCAGATTTTACTTGGTTTATCAGTTCGATATTTTTAAAAGCCAGAGTAACAATGTAATAACATACCTAGTCTTTTACGATTAATGCCTTATTAGAGTGATTATTATCATATATATATATATATATATATATATATATATATATATATATATATATATATATATATATATATATATATATATATATATATATATATATATATATATATATATATATATATATATATATATATATATATATATATATATATATATATATATATATATATACATATATACAGGGTGTTCAAATAAGAACACGGACCGGCTGTATCTCGAAAACCATCGCAGCTGCAGCTTTCGGAAAAAAATTAGCATAAGTAAAGTGGCCATGAGAAAATGTTGGAAATTATTTTCAGCTTTCTAAATCTGCCGCTAGGTGGCGGAAATGCCATGGCTTACCTAAAATCTTTAATTTCTCGAGAATCTTGACGCATAACATAAGCTGGTTTTAGGTAATTTGTAATCAACGTACACTTGTCTACAACCTCTGTTAAAAAAAATTCCTTATGGACCAGTGGCGGAGGTAGGGGGCGAAAATATTTTTTTACAAACAAATGCCTATAACTTGATAACCAGTAGACATAATTTTGAGAATTTTGGCTTGTTAGAAAGAGGTTTCATAAGAAATTCCAGGTGTTAGTATTTTAAATCTACAGTCACACATGCACAAAATACAGAGGGCGCTAGAGTAGATGAGTCTAGTTTTATTAAATTTTACGAAAATTTTCAAATGGCAGCATAGTATTATAATATAACTATCAAAAAGTGAATGAAGTTAGAAAGAACTCAGTGAAAACCCAAAACGAATATGTTTTTCCGTTTCAGAGAAAACTCGAATTTTATGTATTTTGGTGCTTATTATGCCATTTCTCAAATTTGGATATGAATATAGCAAAATCTCTATAGAATATTTGTTTTCAGGCATCCTTATACAAATTAGCATAGTTACCAATAACAATTAATCACTTTAATATAAAATAAATTTATTACCTTATCATAAAACTAAGATACAAGAGCCAAGAATCGATTTTAAGGTTGTATTCGTAAATTAAGTGATTATATTATGAAACCGAAACTAGATGAATGTGAAAAACCTAAAATTTAATTAACATTTTATTATTTACAAATGTTCAAACTGCTGTCCTTTTTTATGTATATATTTAACTAATCTCTGACGAGTAGAGGCTACCGCTGTTTGAACTTCAGCCGTAGATATGCTATTAACAGCAACTTATATCCTTTCCATCATATTTTCTCTAGTTGTTGGTCGAGTTTGATATACCAAATCTTTCACTCTCCCCCATATATAAAAATCTAAGCAAGTCAAATCAGGTAATCTGTGTGGCCATGGAAATAAGCTTCCTCATCCTATCCACCGATTTGGAAATTGAACATTAAGATATTCGGGTACACTTTGCGCGAAGTGTGCTGGACATCCGTCGTGTTGCAACAACATTATTAATCTTGTTTCTAGAGAAATGTCTTCCAATAACATTTTTATGCTTTGAGTTAAAAAAATTAAATACAGATCTCCGTTAAGTGGTCTGTCAAAGAAATATGTCCAACAATTTTTCCTTTAGCTATACTACACCATACGTTTAGAGTCCATCGATTTTGCCGATCTAATTCTCTCATTCAATGGGGATAACTGTCCGACCAATAGTGCATATTATGGAGATTTACTTTCCCACAATTTGAAAATGTTGCTTCATCTGTCCATACCATTTGTGATAGAAATCGTGGTGTTTTTTCTAGCATACTCAGCATACAATGGCAGTAATTCAGTCTGTGGTCACAATCAGTTTCATTTAGCGCCTGATGCAATACTATGTGATATGGGTGCATATTATGGTCTTTTAAACATTGTATACAGACCTACGGTCACACCTTAGTTTCTAGAAATTTGTCGTACACTAATATGTGGATTAGCAGTAACAAGAGCAATCACATTAGTAATGTTTTGTTCATTTCTAATCCTCCGAGCTCTGACTTGTCTTCTGGTGCATCTTACACATCCAGTTTCCTGCATATATCTTGCAATGCGAATAAACACCTCTCTTGAGTAATGTCTTCTTTGCGGGCACCTTAAAGCATATTCTCGTGATGCGACAACAGGATTCCAAAAAAATATAAAATAAATTTCAAACATATCAAATGCTTCCTCGTTAGAATAAGACATCCAGAAAACGTAAAACACCAACTATTGATAAAAAACACACAGAAACACTACAAATAATTAATAAGATCAGTAATAAATTAAACATAGGATTTTGACGTATATAAAACAAATTGTTTCAAATTCCCTACCTTCGTTGACAACACATGGACTACATTGATTGAAGTACAAAACTGCATATGAATTTCACATGGGCATTAACAAGTGTTTAAATGATTTTAGACATTGGTTGTATTTATTACTATATTATGATAAATATATTATGTATGGAATGAATTTTCAAAATAAATACTGAGAATTTTCTCTAAACGCCTAATGAAAAGTGTTTTATTTTCATAATATTAATTAATTTTTTAATGACTTCTACATTACTTCTGTATCGTAATTTTATAATAAAGTAATAAATTTATTTCATTTTAAAGTGATTACATAAATGCTATTGGTAAGTACGTTAATTTGTATAATGATTGTAATGAAGTTTAAGTTCATTCCGTGTCCGTGTCCACTTGGCAGACATGATATTCTAATTTAAAGTAGACACCTTCTAGGATATAATCAAATAATATATATATCGTATTGTTTTAGTGCGTAGGGTGTACAGATGTAAAACGTTCAAAATTCTGATGCCGGTACATGGCACATTATGTTCTGAGCATAGATGAACCTGCTCTGTGGTTCTGTGTGCCGGTATGCGCGAGTCGCACTTACGCGATTTAGTCCAATCACAATCACTGACGAGATAACTGTCACGTTCGACAGTGTCAAAATTTCCTATTCACGCAAGGGAGTGTTCTGTGTTCACGCATTAACCATACACAGTTTATTTTCAAATTGCCTCTACTCGTCAGAGATTAGTTAAATGTATACATAAAAACGGACAGCAGTTTGAACATTTGTAAATAATAAAATGTTAGTTAAAAATCAGGTTTTTACATTCATATAGTTTCGGTTTCATAATATAATCACTTAATTTACGAATAAAACCTTAAAATTGATTCTTGGCTCTCGTATCTTAGTTTTATGATAAGGTAATAAATTTATTTCATATTAAAGTGATCAATTGTTATTGGTAACTATGTTAATTTGTATAACGATGCCTGAAAACAAATATTCTATAGAGATTTTGCTATATTCATATTCAATTTTGGGAAATGGCATAATAAGCACCAAAATACATAAAATTCGAGTTTTCTCTGAAACGGAAAAACATATTCGTTTTGGGTTTTCACTGAGTTCTTTCTAACTTCATTCACTTTTTGATAGTTATATTATAATACTATGCTGCCATTTGAAAATTTTTGTAAAATTTAATAAAACTAGACTCCTCTACTCTAGCACCCTCTGTATTTTGTGCATGTGTGACTGTAGATTTAAAATACTAATACCTGGAATTTCTTATGAAAGCTCTTTCTAACAAGCCAAAATTCTTAAAATTATGTCTACTGGTTATCAAGTTATAGGCATTTGTCTGTAAAAAAAAAATTCACCCCCTACCTCCGCCACTGGTTCATAAGGAATTTTTTTAACAGAGGTTGTAGACAAGTGTACGTTGATTACAAATTACCTAAAACCAGCTTATGTTATGCGTCAAGATTCTCGAGAAATTAAAGATTTTAGGTAAGCCATGGCATTTTCGCCACCTAGTGGCAGATTTAGAAAGCTGAAAATAATTTCCAACATTTTCTAATGGCCACTTTACTTATGCAAATTTTTTTCCGAAAGCTGCAGCTGTGATGGTTTTCGAGATACAGCCGATCCGTGTCCTTATTTGAACACCCTGTATATATATATATATATACAGGGTAGCCCATTATTCTGGGATTCCTCGATATCTCCTAAGTTATTCAAGTTATCAAAAAAATTTAAAAACAAGAATGCTTTGTTTTTGAAGGTGGTTAACCTAACATTATTTTAAACTATACAGCATGTCCCATAAGTCACCGGCCGCATGCAACTTTGATATTTTAAGTGGAACACTCTATATATTATTACATATTTCGATCCTACGGAAAATTTCAATGTTACTTTATATAAGGTACTTTATGTCATACATCAATAGTTTTTGAGTTATTCAATTTTTTCAAAAAATTTTGACACTTGCACAGGTTTGCAAAAAAACGAATACTTCCTCTGCAAACAAAGATATCAAGATGTTTCTTATTGTAAGCTTAATCTTAATATTCGTTAACTACGAGTAAAGTGTTATAATTCGATTTGCAATATACAGGCTGTTTATCTAGACTGTTCACTTTGCCATATTTCAAACGCTAAAAACTTATTTTTTTCAAATAAAACACCCTGTATATTTTTTCTGAATCTTATAGAGAATTAAATTCTGCATCAATCTATGGTGCATATTATACACCTATTACATATAGTTTTAAGGTTAGAATCTATTCTTTATTTTATTGGGTCGAATTAAATAGATTCTCTAATTAATTAGTAGGCCATGACATTATTTAGTCAATTTGGCAAACAAATACTATCAAAATATATTCTTGTAGATCGTTGAACTTGTAATAACTTACATGTTCAGGCCAAACAGGTTTTATTAACAATCTATAACAGCAAAGAAGATCTTAAGATATTGTATGTGTCTTATAGGACTTGCATCAAATTTAGTAAAAAATTAACATTACAATGTGAATAGTTTATTTACTAGAATTTCCGTCGTTTTATTGGATAACAAAATGCCTCGAAGGCCTATTACTTTTGGTTAAGGAAAGGTCAACTGAAAAAGATAGATGGTTTGTAAATGAATTAATAAATCACAATAGGTAGGCTATGACACTTGAGAAATTAAAATATTCTGACAGAAGCTATAAACTGACAAAAAGTACTTGTGTTGTTAATTGTAATTAAGTACGCGTGGATATTAAAATGAATTTCAGTAAAGAAGAGCTTGCAGATGTGGTGTTTATATTAGGAGGGTGCCACATGAACTTTTTTCTGACTTCAAGGGTTTACAGGGAGCGGTATCCAGAAAGCAGATCGCCAAGAAAAACTGCATTTCAAAAGTGGAAGCAAATATTTCAAGAAACCGGTAGCGTTTCTTACAATAAACATAAAGGAACTAACTCGGTATTAACTGAAGCTGTACAGGAAGATGTATTGTTGACTGTAATAGAAGAACCCCAAAGAAGCGCCAAGGATGTGAGCGAGTACTTAGACATTCCTAGAACATCAGCACAAAGAATAATTAAAACGAACAAGTATCATCCCTACCGTATATGTGTCACCCAATATTTAAGTGATCAGGATCGCCAGCTAAAGGTTACATTTGCTCTATGGGCACTCCAAAAAGTGAATATAAATGTCAGTTTCTTTGATGAAAGATATTATTCGCTGACGAATGTACATTTCATAGCAATGGTTTATTAAATAGACACAAGTATCATCATTATGCAACATATATATATATATATATATATATATATATATATATATATATATATATATATATATATATATATATATATATATATATATATATATATATATATATATGAGCTAAAATACGGCTCGAAAAGGACTAACAAGCTCCTAGATCTGTGTCTCAGCCATCATTTTCCTTGAGTTCGTTAAGATATGAGAAAAAAATCAATTTAAACAAGAATTGTATGGTTAAACGTTATGAAACAAATATACAAGAGTATATACCTGTTAGAACATAAATCTCTCATGTCGAGAATAGCCAAGAGGTAGAGGAAGCACATGTGACTTAATAATGGACTCCTATAACACACGTTCTAATCTCAGTTAGTGACTTCACTTTTTTTATTTATTTTTAGTCTGATTTCATTTTACCGTTATCTGTTCAGATCGTGTAATTCCGATGAATTTTTTAGCGAGTTTTTGTATGACAAATTCAACTAGGACGAGACGAAAACTTTTAGGACTTAATTAAATTTGAATAGCACATTTTGTTGTTTGTTATTGCCCTAACTTAGTGAAACCGTTCCATACTTAAGACTTTTCCCATGGCTTCACAAGTGCTGGTTCTTTTCTAGCTCAATTTGCTATTTACCTAACGTTCGTCGGCCAGGAACCAGTTTTTCCGGGAACATTTTAAGTTTGTTTTCGGAAAATTTTTGTACATTTTCAAACAATAAAATCATTTTGATGAAATATGGTACTTTGTTTCTACTATATAGGTTATACTGGTAACCATATTTAATGCCTGCTTGCTTTAAAAAAAGACACATTTGGCATTAAAAACATTTTAATGAAAATTCACTACCATAACGCACTTGCTGCGTCCAGACTTTATTATTATTATTATTATTTCTTTCAACTTTTATCAATTATTCAACTGCCAATTTTTTATAAACACATTTTTACAAAAATTTACTCTCATAGCGCATTTGCTGCGTCTGCATTTTTTTCAGTTATTAAGCCGTTGGTTCGTCGAGCCAGGGGCTATTCAAAAAGTAAAAATAAATTGAAGTGTGTTAAAAATAATATAATATATTTCAATTTGTTCATACCTTTGCTTTATAACATTGAATAACCTATTTTATCTAATATATTTGAAGTCGTTTATACATTTTCTCTACAAAAAAGAATAACCTATTTTGCTCCTTCGTCAGATGCTCTAACGAACGGGGACTAATAATTTCTTTGTATTCCTTATCTCGTCCCGGATCTTCACAAAATGTGTTACCTTATGCATGCCTGCGCTCCAAGGTAGAATTTACAATTTTATCTTTAGAAATGAATAAATTTATCTATCATCAATTTACCACTATCTGTCGATGAACTTGATACTTTTTAGAGGATTTTCTTACACAGAACGTTGTTACATTGATAAGATCTGACAGAATCGTCGTTCTTGTGGAATATCGGTCTTATTACGCCAATCCAGACCCTTTCTCAGATCGAGTAGTTAAGAAAGGTCAAGCTATTCGTCTATAGATGATATCATGACCTACAGTGCTCTCTCAATTTGTCGACTGCACAGAACTTCAAGTAATTAATTGTTGAAAAATACGCTAAAGCCAGGAGAAAAGCGTTTCCTTCAAGATACACTAGCAAATTGAACCGCCCGAACTGCAAGCACAGGAAATCTAACCGTATCTAGATCTTCTCAAAACTGGCTAGAAAAACGAATATGCCGTTGAGAACCATTTGATGTATCCGACTAAGAGAGCCACAAAGAGATGGTTAAGCACAGTTTACACAATCGTAATAACTTTAATTGTAGGTATTTTATTGGATTCACTCTTCATTTGATTTTCGTTCCTAAAAAGACAGTATAAGAAACATCGTAGAAATTAATTTAAATACGTTTTCAAAATTCACAACGGTTATCAAGGAAAAGCAAAGCATTATATTTTTAGTGAACTTTTATAGAAAAAATTCGCCAATGTGGCGATCCCGACTTTTGAATTTTGAAAAAATTTATTAAAATGAGCGCGAACTAGGGCACCAGAACCCAAAACACACAGTGATAACACAAGAAATAACGGCCCGATTTTAATGAAATTTGACAAGTAACTTCTTTTTGTAAATGGACTGAGTAAGTTCGTGAGCCGATAAAAGCGCTCGAGGCTTTCTAGAAAAAAATTGGGTTTTCTTTCATACAAATTTTTTTTTCCAAAAGTAACAAAGATCTCGCAACCAAATGTGGTAAGCAGGTTAAGATTGTAAAAAGTAAACTGCAAGTCAAAATTTAGATCTCTAAGTTAAAAGGAAAAAAATTTTTAGGCATTTAATAAGGAAACATTCTAGTGCCATTAAAAGTCAGAGAAGACGCTATACCAAAATATTGTGTGTGCTAAACAAAATCTATTAAATATTACATTCATTTTTCTCCGCGCAAAAACTACTTTGAAATTTTATAGTTTCCTTCTGTAAATGTCACAGTGGAGATTTCAAACGTGAAAAAACATATTTTTGCAACAGATGAAATGTCTAGTCAAATAAGTATATAAAACTTTCTGGGTTTATCACTACCAAGATTTGTTAAAACTACAGATTTTTGAGGGCGCGCTTACTTCACAAATAGTTCTACTGACTGTTGTTCGAACGACTTCGCATTTTTGCACGCTTCCTTTCACTTACAGTTTATTATTAGAAAATTTATGAAAACTTTCTACTGTTACGCTACTGTATTTTTAGTGAATTTTTGTGGAAAACATTGATGGGGAGATTCGGACTTTTTTCTTACGTTTTTTAAATGAGCGGGAACTAGGACCCCTAGAGTCCGTATTCGGGTTGACTTTTAATTTTGGTTATATACATGCTATATATATATATATATATATATATATATATATATATATATATATATATATATATATATATATATATATATATATATATATATATATATTGTTATGCTTTTGTTTTAATAGCTTCACTTTAGGGGTTAATTTGTTATATTATATGTAAAAATATAATCACGCCACACCTTGTATGACGCCGCCATTCCTTTTATACCAGGTGACAAATGCTCAAATAATTCCTAATCTATTCACAAATCTAATTTGTCATTGGCATAAGCTAAGTTACCGGGAAGTTAGAGGGCCGCCAGCTTTTATACAGTGGAGATGGGCGTGGGTCAAAATAAGGTGTTAACTAGGGGCGCCACTTGATTGTTTAACCTCTACTCCCGGATATTCTAATAAGATGTTCACTAATATGCTTCCTTGCCCAGATACAACACAACCAAGAATTCTTGGATCACACTGGCAACTATAGCCAACCACAATCGAGCACAGGAAGCCACAAGGGAGTTATGATTATGGTAACACAAATTAAATTCCAGAACGCTATGGTCTCCTAGACCCACAAGTAAAGGTAACGGTAAGGATCTAATCTATCAGCAGCCCTGAAAACAAACCACAAACACAAAACCAAAACACACCTATAATATGATAAAATAAGGGCTTTTATTAAGCTTCTTTGGCATACAAGAATTTATTAAAAGCTGTTCTAAAATTCTGATCTAAAATAAAAAGTCTCTATAATATAACTAAAATGGCTTACTACAAAATAATCAAGATCTTTAATGAGTATATATGAATGTGCTCCAAACTATAATTGTTCTACGGGAAATCCCACTTTTCATGCACGCAAAGCTCACAACTTATTTTCCCCAAATATTAATTAATTACACGTTAATTACGGTAAGTGGCCTGATTACATATCAAGTCCCAAGAATAATCGACAAGCTTAACTAATGCTAACAATATATGATAAACGGTGGTAACTATCAAAAGTGAAGCAATTATATTAACAATGGTCTCATAAAAATCTGTACCACATTTAGTGAAGTTTAAATAAAATAAACTCAATTTGATTTTAGCAAATTTAACAGAGATGAATATTTAAAACTTTAGCTTATCAAGATTGTCTCTTATCACTTTATTCTTTATCACAAAACGCAAAATTCTTACTTGAAATTCCTGGACTCCTAGACCATAAAATTACCAACAATTTGTTCTTGACTAGCACATAAAAACTCCAGTTACTTCAATAGCCCTATTTCGTTCGGTACATGAAAATTCACTATTCCATGCGAGACTTATTCCACTCAAAATTACGATATGTGAATTTGCCAAAGGTATTGCCCAACACAAAGATTTCTGCCTAACACAAATAGTTTCTATACCTGATACTAGGAATTTTCCATCCAGCACAAGGACTTTCCAACCGATGCTAGGATTTCTCTATCCGGCACAAGAACTTTCTGCCTAACGCAAGAATTGCCCAATACGAAAATTGCCCCATACGAAAATTTCTCTATCCAGCACAAGAATTCTTCTATCCGGCACAAGAACTCTTCTATTCGGCACAAGAATTTCTCTATCCAGCACAAGAACCCTAAAAACAATAAGTAACGGAATGCTAGAGGTGTTATAGTTACTAGAGAGGATGATTTCTTACCTCCAAAGAGGGAAACGAAACTCCAACAACGTGACAAGGTCAATGTGGTCCTTAAATCCCCTCAAACGGGTATCTCTACAGTCTTCAACATCAAATACGTAAATTACGATATCACCAAAAAGACTGCAGATGTGTTCTGAGTGCAATTAAATCCACAAAGGGGGATAATTAATATCCAACTTGCTTCTCAGAACGAACCACGTGTTAACTCCAACAACTGCCAACGAAAAATCTCTCTCTCGAAACTTCCGGAACATTCGCCTTCCCTACCTGAAAGCAGGTAACGCCACTCGTTCGCTCTCACTTGCATCCCATACGTCCCCAGCCATATATCCTTCTCAACATGCGGACCATTCTCGAACCACCGACAAACTGCAACGCAAGCGTGGCAGCCGACACGATATACCAGGGGTAGTACAAATAGAAATGATTTAACAAAAGATCTCAATTTTATTCCGTATACGAGGGATAGCCAGAAGAAATAACCACGATTGTCGCCAATAATTCTGTGTTCAAAGCGGAGGAGGAACCACAAATACGTCCAAACTAGCTTAGTTGTTTAGCTATTCAATTTATACTGTTACACTTGTTAAGTCATTTCTTATACTATAGGTTTTACTAAGGGTTATATTTATTATTTTTGATAATTTTAAAATGTGTCTATTTGCTATTTAAGAAATTAAAGTGTTGTCACCCTGCAAAAAGTGAGTGCTTCAAAAGATGTCGATAATGCCACCAAACAGTCGCAAATAATCGTTTATGTAATCCTACATATTTTGAGGCCGATGGCTTTCATGGTTTAAAAGTTATGGCCTTGTTGCGTCACTTATGCGCAATCGTATATATATATATATATATATATATATATATATATATATATATATATATATATATATATATATATATATATTGTCAACATTTAGAGTGGTGGTGCAACTGTTAGTGGCAGGAAGTTCTAGGCTATTAAATATTTAACAAAATAAGAAATTTGCCAGTACAAAAATTTGGCAGTTCCCTTTAGGCAAGTCCGAAATCATCATCTTTATTGCAAGCACAAGCATTAAGCTTATATATATATATATATATATATATATATATATATATATATATATATATATATATATATATATATATATCACACCGATAACTCAAAAAATAAATTTTGATAAACCTAGGCAGCTACCTTCACTTTGTAAGTGGCTTGGAAAACTTTGCTAGCCAGGAAAATTTGATCATGTTTTCCGGGAAAATTTTGAGTTTTCTTTCGAAAAAATGTTTATCTCAATAAATAACAAAGCTGCGGTAACCAAATTTGACACGTAGGTTTACATTAAAAAAAGTAAACTACGTATCCAAATTTAAACCTGTATGTTACAAGAAAACAAATTATAAGTACGGTAAACCCTGTATTAAAACAAAGTCATTACCATCCATACAAACCTACAATCGTACAAGGCTTAAATGTTGACGATTACCCTAAACGACTTAAAATCTGCAGATGCTATCGATGACAACGTCAGCAGGATGAAAAATTTCATTTGAAAATAATATGGACTGATGAATTTAGATGTACAAATTGTGGTTTGTATAATCGCCATAATAGGCATTATTGGGCAAATGAAAATCCCCATCTAAAGGAAGAAAGACGATTGCAAGCCAGATTTGGTATTAATGTTTGGTGCGGCTTATTAGGTAAAAAACTGTTATTTTATTTGTAAATTAGACAGTTAGTTTAAAAAAATTTAAGGTAACTTTATTGCTGGTCCGTTCTTTTTTGAAAATAATTAAACTGGAGAAAGGTATCTTAATCTATTGAGAAATTCTACCTTACCAACAATTAGAAGAATTCATGATAATTTAGACGAGATTTGGTACCAACAAGACGGTTGTGCAGCTCACAATGCTAGGATCGTCAAAGTATTGTACCAAAATTCTAGTAATCGTGTCATTTGTAATAATGGGCCGGTTCATTGGTGTGCTCGAAGTCCTGATATAACACCTATGGATTTTTATTTTTGGGGTACTCTGAAGAATGATGTGTATAAATTCGATCCACCAAAAAAATATCAATGAATTACGAAACAGAATCACGGAGGCTCTAAATCATATTAACCAAAACACCCTCACCAGAGTTTGCAGGGATGTTTCAAAAAGGTGTATATAGTGCATCGAACAAAACGGTGGCTATATTAAACAATCTTCTATTCAGTGTATTTTAATTTTTTAGTTTATTATTTGTCGAGTTCCGTTTCTAATTGTGTTGTTATGTGGAGTTTAAGTTTCTATTTGTTATTGCCGGGTTTCGTTATTAAACTGTTTTAGCTAGCATTATTACCTAACTAAGTATTGTAAATTGAATCACAATACTTTTTATCGTGCATCATTACGGAAAATTATGTTAAAATTAGAAGTCCATTGTTAGACTCCATGGCCTACTGCTTTTTGAACACTTTTTTTGTCATTTGTTTTCTGGTACTTTATTTCATAGCCTACTATCCTCAAAACTTGTCAGTGCAATTACAAGATTTCTCAAGCATGTTGTACCCACATTGGAAAGCTCTTTTCACAGGCTATTATCACATGAGTAAAAAATCCAATATGGCTGCCGTAATAAAAACAAACGTTGATACCTGTAGCTCAAAAACAAATGACAATCCAAAGTTGAGAATAGCACAAAAAGATTACCCTATAAAAAGTGTCCTGATAATATGCAAGTCTTAGACATGTCAGATCAACGCGTACTTAGATATTGAAGAAAAAAGAAATCGATAAATTTTGGTTTTTTCAAAATAACTCAAAAACGAAAAGAGGCAGGGCAAAGTACAAGTCATATTTGGAACGAGCATGAAATTCTACAAAACATTGCAAATTCAACCGTCTCCCTATCTCTAATAATAACGGAGGTAGCAATACATTCCCATCCAGTTTGGGAGACACGCTATATATATAGTCTGAAACTAACCTCGGATTTGGGTTCCAGGAGTCCTAAATCGCGCTCATTTGAAGAAGTTTGTTCAAAATTAAAATGTGGCTATCTCCTTATTTATGAACCTTTTTTTAAATTCACTAAAAAGGAGAGTTGAAAATATAAAATGCATTTATTCATTTCTATTAATATGACATCAAACTAACTGAAGCTACGTCATCTTTGAATAACGGACGAGACTAAAAACTTGTTCCTATAAGAAAGGGAACAATAATATATAATAGAGGCAGGCGTGCAAAATCTAAAAACTAGCCCCATTTCTCACAGTTCTGCAAACCAAGACGTTACATACTTTATCAAGTTATTCCAGTTATATAAATTAAGTTAGTAAATATCTTGTTTTGAATAAACTTCCGCTGCTTGCCTACGTTAAAGCGGGGAAAATTTATGATACGAGTTCAACCGGTGTCAGAGTCCCACACAACTTCTGCCAAATCAATGGTTAATCGGTATATTCAAGATAAAATCTTCTCTGGATCTGCAGATGTGAGATTTGCATTATTGTTGCTTTATTTGTTATAGTTCTTCAACTAGACGACCGCAATGACAAATTTAATTAGTCAACACAGAGTTAAAGACTGTCATTTGGCCTCTTCAAATGCTTCCTAACCCAGCTAGGGCTGCTTGAAAATGGCGCTTCGAAATCAAGTTGTTTTAAATATCTTGTCCACCTATAATAAGGTGAAACTAGACCAGCAAATTTATCCTGATATGTCGTTTACTGTAAATTCGGTATTCCAAATATATACACAAGGGTCTCATTTAGATGGAACGATGGGTAAATTTTTTTTCACATTTTTGATGTCAGATTTAAAAACTTTGTAGTTGTTTTTTTCTTAAAGTAAGGTACTCTAATTTAAATTCGCTAGTACGCGCCGTTTTCGAGAAAAATCGACTTGAACTTTTGATGTCCTTGTCTAAATTTCTCAATAATAGCCAAATTAATTGCTTGGAAGCAAAAAAATATGTTTAAAAATACCCGTTGGTCCGCCAAACGTGACGCTTATGGATAGTGCATGCTTGTGGGGAAAACATTCACTAATGAGGAGATCCCGACTGTTGAATTTTGAAAAAAATTATTCAAATGACCACGAACTAGGCCCCCTAGAACACATATCCAGGGTTAGTTTCAATATATATATATATATATATATATATATATATATATATATATATATATATATATATATATATATATATATATATAATATATGTATCACACCGATAACTCAAAAAATAATGGTCCCATTTTGGCCAAGTTTGGCACATACCTTACTTTAGCAAGTGGCTTGGATAAGTTCGTTAGTCAGGAAAATAGGCCAAGGTTTTCCCGAAAAATGTTGTGTTTTCTTTCTAAAAAAATTTAAATCTCCGGAAATAATAAAGATTTTGCACGATGGTTTCCGTCATAAATGGTATCCTATGTACCAAAATTCAGGTCTCTATCTTCAAATGCAAAAGAGTAAGAGATAAATTAATTTTTCATTAATAAATCTGATTCAAGAAAGCTAAAACGTCAAAATTGGTTTAGTACGAATGTGACTGAAAAATAGTACAATAAATGACTAACAAGCTCTAAGATATGTGTCTAAGTCGTTAGTTTCCTTGATTTCGTTAAAATATGAGCAAAAAATCCATTGTAAATTAAACGGTTTTGTGTAAATTGTAAAACGTTGAACAATTAACATGTCTTATGGGATATACCTGCTAGTACATACATGTCGAGCGTGGGATAAATCCCTGTACATCGTATAATCGACTCCTACATGACGAGTTCTAATCCTAGTTAGTAACTTTACTTTGTATCAATTTTTTTAGTCTCATTTCACTTTACCGTTATCTAATCAGATTCTTGTTATTCCAATGAATTTTTAGCGAGTTTTTGTATAAAAAATAATTTTATTAAGAGATGAAAGTTTGAGACTTAATTCAATTTAAATAGAATATCTGGTTGTTTGTTCTTGTCCTAACTTAGTGGAACCGTTCCATATTTAATACAGTCGTAGACTTTTCCCGTGGCTTTAAAGTGCTTGTTTTGGTGAATTTTCTTTTAAAAACAAGTCACTAACGAGGAGATCCCCACTTTTCAATTTAGAAAAGAATTCTTCAAACCAGCGCGGACTAGCCCATTAGAACCCATATCCAGGGTCAGTTTCAATTTTATATATATATATATATATATATATATATATATATATATATATATATATATATATATATATATAAAGGGTGAACAATTTACCAAAATTTAGGTCTGTAAGTTTAAAGACAAAAAAGTGAGGGGCATTGAAAGAAAAAAATTGGGGTTTTCCTCAAAACGTAAAAAGTCGCGATTTAAAACCTCAAAACTGGCAACATTTAGGCAAAGAACCTAAAATCAATACGGATTATGTAAAGAATGTTCTGCAAACCCTTAAGT